>OY728141.1:67580348-68780348 GCA_963277665.1 Viscum album | reverse complement strand
GAAGTAGTATTCATGAAAATGTATGCCTTACTGTCTCCATGAATGGTGTATTTCATTTATTAGCTCCAAATATTATTAAAAATTATAATTAAATATATAAAATATAAATATGATATTTTAATCATGGTTTACATTTTTTATATGATGAAATCTTGATATATGTAATAAGAAAAACAGGTAATAGGACAAAACATTCGTTAAAAACTTGAGAATTAAAACCTGAAATAATGAAAATAATGAAATATTTTAAACCAACATCTAATAAGATGTTCTAAGAAGTTAATATATGATATTATGAATAAGATTATTGTAATGGTAAGAGTCTGTAACACATTTAAACCAATATAATTTAGGCTAAAATGACCAAAAAAATTAATTACATGGTAATGGATTTTCAACTAACTTTTTACAAATTTGAGGTCAATATAATATAAACCACCATAATCTATTGTGTGGTGTTTCTACTTACCATTATTATATTTTATATCACATATTACATGGTATTAAAGGAATATTGTGTTTTAATTTTAATTATTTCTTTTAAGGGGACTTGAATAAAATTTCACCTTGTGGTAAAAAATCAATAACCTTATTACTTTCCATTGGGTTATATTACATCCCCGATGTCATTAATATTATAAGATTTTGGGTGAAATACAAATTTAATATATATTATTTCCTTGAAAATTGTTTTATATATATTTATAATTGACACACATAATGTATCTACATATTTATCCTCATATCAATATTATGGCCTCTATAAAGAGTTTTTAACAAAAATATTTTGTTTGGGATTATTTACACTTGGTTTCATGTATGATAAAAACAATTATAATTTTTTACTAAATAAATTTATATTATTATCATTTAGTTTTGGATCAAATTTTTTAATAAATAGGACAATTTTCCCACTCATTAATATGTAAAATATTTTAGATAGCATTTTAATGAAAATGAGACATCTTTTCTCACTTTGACAAGAGAAACTACTTTCATATAAAAACCTAGATTATGAAAAATGCTTTGAAAAATGTTTATACCATTTTCAAAATTATTTATTAATTAATTATTTATCTTTATATAAGTGAATAATGATTCAATAGAATTTTATTTTCTTTCTCTAATCGTAGATCTTTTATAACCTTATGTCATTCCAAAATAATTTTCTTTTACCTTGTATGACATGTCTAGATTTACCCATCATAATTCCATCAATTCATCATTTGAGCAATTAAAAGGATAAATTTTCAAGAATAATTTTATGTGATGTTCAATGAATTTTTCTCAAAACAAAATGATATTTTCTTCAACAATTATTTATAATGACTAATTATATATTATAAATATAAAAAACCCTTATTCTTACTCCAATGGGTATATGTCATGTTGATAAAATCCTCCTTCATTTGATAAATGTGTTTTGTTTGATTTGATTAAATATTTTATATAAATTACCATAACTGAATCCGTTGTATGTCCCCATGAAATATTCGATTTAATTTGATAAATGAACATTTAACTAACCATAAATATCAAATCATTTTGGATGGATATTATTATTTTATAAAACATATGCCAATTTTACATAGAATGCGTACATAATAGTTCTTTTATTAACTAGGTTAATGATGATAAATATGTGTCTTCTCCTATATAGGGATATATGATTAAGTACAGTGTTAAATCAAATATTAGATATATGTTTAATTCGTTGGAATGGATTGAAATAGGTTAGACAAAATTATAGATAGTCCATCAATGCATTGATTGTCTCTTGGGGTAAGATAGTTAGCCAACCATGGATGATTTCTTAAATAGTATGACAAACCATATTCTAAATTTTCTTGAAGATAATGATGTAATTAATAGGGAAACATGGAATCTACTAATTAATAATTTACTTCATTCAAACTGAGGTAATATTTATCCTTGTAATTTTTCATCGGCATGATAGTTTATTCACTTCATTCTCAGTTTAATAATTAAATGACATATGCTTTTACTTTCTTACATTTCTACATTGATAATTCATTTTCTAGTTATATTAATTATAATGTGTTATCAATTAATTAACTTTCTATATTGTTCATCCATATCCTTCTAGGATTACTAGTTACATATAATGTTTATTTAGTTAATTACCAACACCTAATGAATATTTTCATTGATTCGTTTTTATTATACTATGAATATCCCTTACTGAGCATTTGAGATGACCAATAGTTTATTTCCTTACCAATAATTCCCAGATTTTTACTGAGAATGATTTGAAAGGATATTATATATTGAATAAATTTATTATAAAATAAAAAAACATGTTGTAATTAGTATATTTATTTTCAATACAAGACTCATGTATGATTCTATTTTACCAAAACTACTAAACTCTTCAGCCCTCAAGAATTGATTCCCTGAAATCATGCCAGTGAAATGGTAGTAGACACAATCTTTAGCCTTTCTATGGTAGTATCACTATAAATTATAAATGGTTAAAATGCATATTTTCACAGAATGAGAATAACATGAGAAAATTGTGATATATCATGCAACTCAAAGGGTTATGAATGAAAATTAAACTACCACAGAATGACTGATAATAAGGATAGTAATTAAATGAGAAAGGTATAACATCAAATTATGGCCATAATGAGAATTTAATGGTATCACATGTTCATATATCATGTAAATAAGCATTTTAAAATTATTAAGGATGGGGGAAGATCCCTCATATTTCATTACATTGAAAGGCAAAATTTATTAGAAAATATAAAATTTTCTGCATATGATGGTCCGAATTAAATTAAGAATATTAATATGAAGAATGATTGGAAATTTGAATACATTATTTGTGTTGATGTTGTTTTGAAATTGGAAATTGATTATGTGTATCATCTATAACAGAGATAAAGGGGAATTTTTTTATGTCTCTCGTATCTGAAATTTCATTGTACACCTTGGTAATATAAAGATGTATATAGATTTGAGGGACCGTTTATTATAAGATAAAATGATTCACTAAATTATATATTATATTTTTATATTTTTGGTTCATCTACAAGTTATGAAATCTAAAAAAATCCTAGAGGCATCGTGTAACAATTTCACATTCTTATGATGAAATAAAATGAATTTACAATGGTTTTTTTAGATGAAAACCAAGGACTTAGTGAAATAATGATTCAATATAGGATATCAATGACCACCTAAAAAATCTGTATTTTTTGTGCTATAATAGATTATTTACCACTATATCACCTTCTTAGGATCTATTTTACTGATGTTTTTAGACATCAAGGTCCACCTAATTCAATTGTATATGATAATAATAATCATTTTAGATAGAATTTATTTAAAGTACTTATGAAATACCTGGATACCAAGATTTATTTGAGCACTCCCTACCATCCAAAATCTAATAGATATTTCATAACGTCGATTCAATTAATAATGGGGCCATGCTCGCATGACTTTTGATGTGTGGGGTAACATTTGTTTTATCTCAAAACATAACTTTATCACATATTAATTCAAAATTTATATAATATTATCATAGGTAATCCAACCCATAATATCAGTAATTCATTTTTCTTTTCGAATTAGGTACATTACATAAAAACATAAAACCATTAATGATTAATATTTATAGAAATATTCCTTAACATTATCACACATAAAACAACATGGGATAACCCAGGGATATACTGAAGATAAGGGTGAGATTTAAAGCTATTTAAGGGAGTAAACATGGAATAAAATTAATAATGTAGTACATGATAGACAATATTAATATCAATTGTGAATAAGAGGGGTGAGAATAATAATCTTGAATAATAAATCAGAATACAACATGATAATCAGAAAATAAACATTATAAATATAGCCACAACATAAAACAATACATCATTAACATATTTCAATGATTAAATACAAGAAATAATGATAGAAAAATATCTATAAAGAATTCAGGTTCACCCCTTTTACCAACATTTTCTCTTGTGAGATTAAAAAACATATAATGCATTGTAGGCTTATATATATTTTGGAAAACTTTTCAGACTGTTTCATTCTCATGATTAAGTGTTCCACATATATCATAAAACATGGAATCATTTATAGAGAAATTTTATTACAAAAACATGGAGTATATAATCCATTAATATATGTATCTAATAAATAACTATAATTTAATAAAGGTGACCACCCTTGTTAAGAAATGGTTACATATATTCACTAAAAAATTGTTTGGAATGGACTATCACAGTTGAATTTCATTCTTATAAATATGTCACATAAAAAGTCATAAAATGGGTTTATTTGATTGAAAGTGGTTTCAAATTATTTGAATATAAATTTTTTTTAGTTAGTTGTAATAACAAATTCATATAATAGGAATTGGAAATATAAGGTATAAGAAAATGTAGAATCATCAATAAAGGGGGGGGGGAAAGATTAGTTACATTGAGATTGTGACTTCAAATGCATGGGATGAGATTATTTATAGAATGAAAGAACCATTTCAGGACTCTAAAGAGTGTAGGTAAGATTAAGTAAGTGATAAAATATTTTTTTATGAAGAGAAATGGGAGAATGGATGGGTTAATATAATAAATGAGTGCTGAATTTTTTATCATTTCCCAAACATTGGATTTTGATTCTATATAATAAAACAAACAAAACCATAATCCTTCATATGGTTTTACATTTTTTTAAATGTGTTTAGTTTTACTTATTTTATAAGCCCTATGTCCGAAAATAATAAAATAATACCTCTTTCTAATAGGGAAGTGTGTCATACTCTTAATAAAATTATTTTAAAACCATAAAATATGGTAACGTTTTTTGAGGACTAATAAATTCTTTATAAAACTAATCAATTAAACATAATAAAAATTTTGAACATAAACAATATATTTTGTTTTAGATAAAATTTATAGTATTTTTTACATCACTTTTGGGTAATTTTCATGTCATCATATAAATCATATATTTATATAGTATATAATTTTTACCTAAAAATTTTACTATCTCAGAAAATTATGAAAAAGTTACCATTGGTTAATTTATAAATTATGATTCCAAAAATGATATTCATTTAATAAAGAAATTATAAATATAATTATTATTTTTTATATAAAATAATGATTGGTATCTATTATGAAATTCATGGTTTTGTAGAATAAAAATTTTAAATGACTTATAAAAATGGAAATTAAATTTATAGAAATAAGATGATAATATACTTTTAACAAACATTATTTAATAAATAATAATAATTTTTTAATTTCAAAATCCATTAAATCATGAATGTAAACATCTGTATTTAAATTGGTTACTAACCAAAAATAGAGTTTTTTTATTTTATAAAAATATAAAATCATTATAAAGTAATGATTGGATGTAAATATTAAAATTATTCTATAAAATATGAATATTCATATGATTATGTTATAGAAACATATCTCTTTAATAAACTATAAAATTTTATATAAGTAAGGTGCATGATGATGTGATATTCATGGTGTGGTGCATGGTGTATGGTTTGTGTCATTCTCTTAATTAGCTTGAACATCTCCATTAAATGGTTTTTCACATTCTTATGTTATTTGATATCTTCATGAGGTTGGTCAAGAGAAAATCCATAAAACTTAATCTCTCATGAAAACTATAATAATGGGATTTATAGGTTACCATCCGTCTAGTTAATGATGTCACATCATTTTTTCTGTTTCAATTGGGTTTCAAAAAACATATATATATGCTATTTATGTGATAATTATTCAACCAAAATATTAGACAATTATATTGACTAATTTTATTTTAAAACCAAAAATATAATAAAACTGAATAATTTCATGTGTATTCTATAACCATAATACAATATAAAACATTTAATTTGAATCGGGATTATAATTTTATTTATAAATTTTCAGGTTATTACAAGTATATAGCTTCATAATTTGCAAACATTAAATTTTCATTTCACTCACTAAAACAAAGTAGTATAATTCAGTTCCATCACCTACTCAAATTCCAATGTCTCTATATCAAACATGTGGATCCTCTACATCACATTGACGTGGTACATTATCTATTTTCATAAAACACTTTCTCTATGATCTAAAATGTCTACTAGATTCTAATCATATGAAATATCATTCTCCAATGAATCCAACTCTAGATTTAGAAAATATGAGGGTTAAGTATGTACTTCCCCATTAGGGATATATGGAATACATCATGTACTATAGACATGTTAGGTGGTAGTGTTAATTGATAGACCACCTCTCCAATGTGATGATGCATCTAAATGGGATCGATGTATCTTGTGATAAAATTTCCATTGTTATAAAATCACATTTCATTCATCCATTCATATATGTGGTCGAATACCAATTATCCAACCATAAACTCTAGTTCTCATTGATGATTCTCCTCATAGTTTATTTGTTGACACTAGGCGGCCTTTATGTGCTACTAAATAGGAATTCCCTTTCAAACATTTTACCGAATATATTTGGAACATGAATGTTTTATTCCCTAATTTCATCCCATAATGCAGGTGTTCAATACATCTTCTAATAAGGGGATCAGTTGTGACCCATTTGGATGCCTTAATAGAAAAATATATTTCATGGGAACTAAACTAGAGGAAGTTTTTGATTTCATACTCTATTAATGTCAAATTATTATTATCTCAACTTTACCTCAAGTGTCTCGGTAGACTACTCATATTGTAATTTATTTTCAAGGAAATAATTTATACTAAATCTCATCAATTACTTTAGAACATTTTGGAGACTCTTCCATAACATAGTGGTAAGTCATGGATCTCGATCAAATATAATTGATAGTGGTGTTTCTTTCCAACTCATCATTACTCCAATGTATATTCACGTATTTCTATTGAGTGAGATGACATAATGAATAAAAATGAAGAGATTAGTATATGTAAGACAATCCAAAAAACCAATATATACATATTTCTTCATTATGTATTTAGAAGTTGAGTGAAATTTTATATTGTGATGTTTTCCCATTTCAATGCTGGTATGGGAAATGGTTGTAACATCCCCTTCCATTTTATCCTCTTTTCTTGTACATTCAATCATTAAATACATATTTATTTATATTCCAGCATCTATTTCTTTATATTTTCCTAAGAATAGTTCTCATTGATGTATTTATACATTCTTGTGCTTCATGGGTAGATGGAGAAGTTCTGGTTTTGTTCATCATCTATAAACACCTTCTTTAACATAGGATTAAATGGTACACATAGTCTTGAACTGATTATTACACATCCTTCTTCATTAACATTGAACTCAAATGATACCTCTTTTCATATAGATTCGACATTATTTTAAATTCCTAGTTCATATCAATGACCATCTTCTACCTTCTCTAGAAGAAAAATTTGAGAAATAATTTGTGAAAAGTATTGATGATGTTATTTCCCTTAGGACACAAATAAAAATTATTTATAAGTCTATTATGATCAAATTTAATTCAATTTTCATCAATGATAAAATTGTTTGATCCTTTCTACATAGAGAATATAAAACATTATTCACTTTTCTTGGATAGTAGTGGATTGTGAATTCATTTTCCCTAATGATCTAAATCCATTTAAATTAGATCATATTTAGATCTTAATTTGTTAATATATAATTGGGGGCTTGTGGTCCATATATATTCAAAAATTCACCCCAAATTATATAATGCCACCATGTTTTCAATATGATGGTCACTAAAGATTACTCCAGATCATATGATGTATAGTTCTATTATTGAACCTTCAATTTATTAAAAGTAAAAGATATCACTCTTTTATTCATTAATGACACCTGACCTAAGTACTTAATTGAATCATCATTAAATAACAAAAAAATGTCTCCACATGTGGTTAGTGTGAGTATGGGTGCAATGGTATGTTTCTTTTTAAATTCATTTAATCTCTCTTCTAATTCATCACTCCAACAAAACATGACACCCTTCCATGTATTCCAGGTTATTGGGTTTTACATTCATAATATATATCTCAAAAATCAATGAAATTACCCATTTAAACTATAAAAACTACAAATATCTATAACATATGTTATCCTCAATCATCCTTCAATTGCATCAGTTTTTTTTATTTCTGTAGATATCTCATTTCATGTGATGATATTCCCCATGAATGAGTCTTCCTATAATTAAAAAATTATATTTTATGAACATGGAATGATGTTTCTCATTTTGAATTGTCATTAGAATAGTGCTATAATTCTATTCATAATCTTTATAACATTGGTAGTATATTAAAATATCATCTATAATGACTACAAAAAACACATTTATTTAATCTATGAAAACTATATTCATCATGTCTATGATGATTTATGGAGAATTAGTGTGTCTGAATGGTATTACTATGAATCCATAGTCCCTATACATTGTATACAAATATATCTTGGGAATATATTCATTCATTAAACAAACATGACAATATCCTGACCATAAATTAATCATGGTAATGTATTTCTATAAAATTTTCTAATAAAAAAATTAATATATCTGTAGTATAAGATAATTTATATTTAACATGATCTGGTTGAGCCCATGATTATTAGTGGAATGGCACATAAACATACCATTTTCATGAGGAAGAGGATTGGTGCACACCATGGTGATGTATTTGAATGTATAATCCTTGTATCCAAATTTACCTATAGTTATTTATTCACATTTTAAATTTCCATAAAAAAATATGCTATACAGATATTTGGATAATGGTAATGCCCCTTGTATATGCTTGGCCGAAAATTCATCTTCTCAGCTTAGAGGAAGACAATGAAATTTTTCCAGAAATGTGTGATCATATTCTCTCATAGTGGTCACGTATTCTAGGATGGTCTATTGTTAATAATTAATCATTTTATTTAGATATTAATTTTCATCGGCCGATAATATCCATTCTTGGGATTTTAGTTTCAAATAAGATCCATCCCCCACATTCCACTTGTACATAATCTTGGGATAATTTGTGATAAAGAGTGTTATTTTCATCTCCAAATAAATTTGGGTTTATCTCTATATGTAAATCCAATACATACAAAAAATTTCGTCAAATTCCACCAAAGGGAGTATGAGAAGGTTATTAGGGAAGTTAATCTAAAAAAATAGAAATATTGAGGAGTTACATACTTGGGATTGAATAATTTCCCTATTTTTACCAACTTCACAATATCTATGGTTTGTGGGGGTGTTTTAATTGTTACACTAATCATTAATGACATGAATGAATGAATAAACACTAAATAATATTAAATATTAACTAAAATTAAATTAATAATTAGTATACATGTCACAATGTCTATATAGGGATCCACGAAAGTGATTATGATGGAAAAAGCTCAGCTGTGGTACATTCGATGATGTTTGTTGACTCGGAAAACCTATCACATAGTGAATTGTTTTATACAGAATCCAAGTTATTTATGTTTTATGCAATGAAAAATGTGCTCATGCATTACAAGAAGATTCATCACCTTTAATTAAATTGTGGTTTTTCCTATTATAATTCTCTAGGTAGATGTCATTCCCAGACTTATTTCATTTCCTCACCCCCATTAGAAAATTACAAGGTTCTTATTTTGTCACCATTAATAAGTGGATTGTTAAAATTTACTACCCCTATTATATTCTTTCCATTGAATCACTTGAAAAAAACTCCATATACAGCTTCTTAACCCTGTGATACCCATGAGACTCCCATATCTCTATTTCAACTTTTAGGGAACATTAGAAAATTACTTCATAGAAACAAATGACATAGATCACCAGGGATATTTGTAGACTAGGATTTTCCACCAAAATATGTTGTACACCATGAATTATGAGATTAAGAAAATGGTGGTGGTGTATCAAGAATTTGTTTTAATGTTTTACCTCATATTACCCAATTGATTCATCCTATTATTTCTTGAGAGACATTAAATCCTTTTCTATTTTATGTTATAATGTGAGCCTATGCTATTTATTAAAAAACAGAATTAGGAATTCCTTCTACATCATAACATTTATCTCTTCCTCAGGATTCATATTCTTGATCAATGTAACCCACTAATCATCTTATCCATCTACCCAATATAAATTTGATATAGAATTCTATTTTAAGAACATATTAGGATTAAGATGATCATATCGATGGAGCTGATCATTTTTCCATGATTGAGGGATCAAATAATCCATTAAAAGTTAGAGTCCATTGTCACATAAATCCCTCAATTGAAAATTTATTATTGATGAGGCAATTTTGGAACTCCACCTGATATAGGTATTTATTCAGAATATAAGTTCACTAAGAGTGTGTTGTCTTAAATTTCAGGATCCCAAATTCTAACAGAATGGGCATCTCATTGGGAGAAGTCATCATATTTCACATCACATTGATTATTTACCATATTCATCCTATTTATAAATATTGGATAGAGTGAATATAAAATTAAGGATTCTTATTTTTATGTTGTTAAATTAATATAAGAGAATCTAATTAAATTAAAGGGGTAACTTATTAATGAAATTTATTTTTCTTAACATATGAATATCTATGATTGAATCTATGTAATCCAATATATATTTCCTAACAAAGACAATTGTTGAATATATTATTTTAATAATTTCTTGTAATGAGATTTTATATTTGAAGAAGAATAAACCCTCTGAGATTCAATGAATGTGTGTGGAATGTATCGTTGGCATGATTCATTTCCAGGTTGAATCTTTCTCAATGATCTATTTTCGTGATTTAACCCTCTGGAAGGCTCTACTAGAGACATATCTAAATTTTAGAGTCTATAAAATGATTTATTTTATTGATTAAACTAATAATCTATAGTCACCTATATTTGAGGATTCTTTCTTATATACATACAAATCCTTAAGTCATTCTGTAGTGTTTTCAAATCATATTCCAAAAAATGACTATAAATTTTCATTTATACCAACAATAAAACCATACTTATTATTAAATATTAATTAAAAATTTATTGTATAAGAATACATATAATAAAACCTAGGATTTCAATATGTCCATGTATTTGGAAAATGTGGTTCATTACAAACATCTCTAAACAAAAAAATACATTATATTTATCAAAAACATCCTTAACATGTTTTTACTAAAAACTGCATTGGGAAACATAAGTATATACATATGAATGGGGTTAGAATAAGTACCATTAATGGAATAAACATGGAATTATATGAATAATTAATCACATGTTAGAAAATAGGCATATCAATATTGAAGGATGTGGGTGAAAATCATAAATACAAATTATAAGGAATGATATAATGTAATAATAATAATGCTATTATGGTAAATGTGGCAACAACATAAAAAACCTCATTATAAACATAGTTCATGGATAAAATACATGAAATAAGGTTAATAAATTATCATAAAAGAATCTGGTTCTCTACCTATTTGAGAAAAATGTTTCATGAGACAAAACCTTACCCAATGCATCGGATCACTATATAATTCTTGGAACACCGGTTATTTTTATTTAATTCAAATGATTAACTGTTACACATAGATCATAAAACAAGGAATATTTTATAATCACATTTTATTCCATGATTTTCTAGTGTGTAATACATATATTTATCTCCCAAATAAATAAGTGTATGTTCATAAAGGGGACCACCATTTATATGGAATGGGTATGGGTATTAAATAGATTATTTTTTATCATGGAAAATCAAACAATAATTTCAGCAGCATAACAACATCAATTTAATATTCAGAAAATCATTTGATGGTTGATAATGTGGTATTTCATTATTTGTAAAAATTGATAGTAAAAGGGGCATGTAATTTCATATCCCAACAATCAGAATTATAAATTGATGTCATTAGATAATCAATAATATTGAATAAATAGTATAATGAAAATTTCGGTAACCTAGAGAGTGTGATTCCAAATTTTGGAGGATCATCATGATAGCATCATGAAACCTAGATAAGACTCTAGATAGGTGATAGTTGAGTAATTGTGTTCTATATGTATATTGAGTGAAGTGAAATTAGAGAATTGTTGGGTTTATATATGAAATGAGTGCAGAATAATTTATAATTTCTGAAACATATGTTTTGGACTCTATGTAATAAAATAAATAAAAAATACAAACAATAATTATTGCACATGGTTTATTCCAAATTGATGGTTTTGAAATAAATTTATTTTTAAAAGGGAAAAAATTGTTAAAATAATAACCTTTTTTATGTATAAATGATTCATACTCTTAAAGAAATAATTTTAAAACCTTATAATGTATTAAGGTTTTTTGACGATTCAAAATGGATTTACCAAAATAATATATAAATAAATAAAATCAGAAAATTTTAAATATAATACATATATTTGTTTGTGGATACCATTTATAGTGTTTATCACATCATTTTTGGGAAATTTTGATTACATAATACACATCATATATTTATATGGTCATTAATTTTTTTTTTAAAATTTAACTGTATCAAAAAATTATAAAAAAAATCACCATCAGATAATTTCTTTATGATAATTCAAAAAATAGAATTCATTATATATAAATACTTTTCTAAATAGATTTATTTTTACTTTTATTGTATTGATATACATATATAGATAAATGATTTTTTAACAATAAAATTAATAGATCTCTAAAAAATTATGTTTCACATAATAAAAAATGTATTATCATTAAAATTTAATAAAAAATTAATTATATTTTTTTGTTAAAATATTATTTATTTTAAAAATGAATTTATTCCTCAGAATAAATTCCTAAATTGAAATTGAATACTAATTAAAAATTCAATTTATGTTTAATTATATAAAAAATTGATTATAATTTAATTATAACATGTAAATATAAACACTATTATATAAAATATACATATTTATATTATTTAGAATTGATAAAAATTCCATTAATACCTTAGGAAACTTTATAATTGAAAGTATTGGTATGGTTAGGTTTTAATGGGGTGGATGGGCATACATGTTTGGAGTTTTGATCTTGATGTTCTTGATCTTCTCTAATAAACAATTTTCATCATTCATGAATTATTGGATCCTAGATTGAACTTGGTTAGGGGAAAATCCCAGTGATGTTATCTCCCTTAGGTTCTTCAATAAATACGATTTATAATGAACAATCTTAATGGTTGAATCCATAAATTAATTTTTCTCTTCCAATTCGATTTGTTAGAACCGTATATTTAAACTAATCATATGATAAGTATATGATGGATATATTATTAATGGTTATGATTATTAAAAGACTTTTAAATGTAAAGGATATAATAAAACCAATAAATATCATGTTTATTCTATAATAATAATAAATAAAAATAAATTTAATTTAAATCATAAGGAAATTCTTTTTGATAAATTTTATGGTAGTTATATTTCACCATTGGATGATTTTAACGATAAAAATTCATTCAATATATGTTTTCTAATTTTTGCATGTGAATCATTATTGGGAAATAGATGTTAAACTCAATCATTTATGTTTGTATTTTTTTAAAATAAAATCATAGGACTAGAACCTATTGAAGAGACTATAAAAAATTTAACTGGTATTTTGGAAATAATTTATGTATGTCAATTTATGTAAAAGTGTTATTCCAATAATTGAAAAAATATATTAAAAATTCCATGTAAAAGATATTGTTTTTTTTAATTATCTCATTTGAATGTTCTAATATAGTTTTGTGTGAAGGGTAAACTAATATATAGAAACATAAAACACTTTTATATTATGTAAGAAAACTCATGTTGTTTTTCAGTATCAAAAAATCTGTCAAATGTACATGATGTGTTCCACATATCAATTTTAATAATGTATATACCAAAACCAATGAATTTTTTCAACTATGATTAAATATTATTGGATTCTGGTCTATGGTAATTTGAGGAATCCATCCTTATTATTGGTAATATGTATTTTTTTTGGATTAATCCAAAAACTCAACTAGTAATGGTACATTTGAGAAATAAAAAATTGGAAGAAGAATCATGGGAACCAGAGGATATTATAAAGAATAAATAAACTCATATATATAGAAATTTATATCCAAAAAATATCAAGGACACTTTTTATCAAATGTGGAAAAATGTAACACAACAAAGTATTATAAAATATTTCATTTATAATTGATTTAATTTTAATAATATCTTGGAATGCATTAAATATTGGTTATAAATGATATTTAATACTATATTAAAATATTATTTATACCTGACAAGTATATCCCAGTTATTAAATTTTCTTGTATCAATATATATACATGAAATAAACAAAATATTACATAGGTTCACATTTTCTATTTTTTATAGTTAATAATAATCATCATTAAAATGAAATATTACTGTTCTCTGATAAAAAATTTTATTCTAAATTATGGTTAAGTCTAATAGCAAATTCATAAGATGTAATTCATATTTAAATATTGTAAAAAAAATTCTATAAAAAAATTATTTGTGAAGTTATAACTTTAAAATAAACATAGTTTGATTTTTTGGATTCTTTTTGAAATGTCATATTTTAAGATAGTGAGTGAAACAAACAGATTTTAAATTGAAAACATCTTTTTAATTTTAAATCCTTATAAATTAAAATCATATTCTTCATTCTATTTAAATTATAAATATTTAAATTATATATCTATTAATCCAATTTTTTTTCATTAAATTTAGTTTTGATATTTTATTTTTTTATAAAAATATTGTAATTGTTAAAAAATATTCTCATTAAAAACAATCATTCTCATCATGTTTGTTTGATTAATATAAAACTATAATTTTACACTTCTATTTCTGAAAAATTATAAAATGTATTCCTTATATATAATAGTTATTCATTGTGATGATAGGAAAATAATAATTATTGATATTAATGTAAAAATTGTTTTATCTCAGATTGAAACTAAATTTTTAGGGGTAAAAATGTGTTAAAAATATATCTAAAATTTATTTTATTGAAATATTTTAATATTACAATGTATAATAATATATTTTAATCTATTTTTGTCCCATATTTAATTTTAAAAAAAGTTGTTACACCGTGTTCATTTTAAAAATTACTTGGGTGCCACTCACCTCAATTATAAAAGTCTACACACTCTTCTCTATTATTCAAGCTGGAAAGTCCATTTGGCATGGACAATAGAGATTTAAATAACTTTAAAACATCACATATTTACTATAGTATAATTATTATGTCAAAATTATATTCTAGGTTTAATTTATGTGTAATCATAGAGAGGTGGTATGAGAAGATGTTATATTCCTAACTATGTGTTATTTTATTTTTTCTTCTCCTACCTCCATAAAAAATTATTTAGTTATGACTATATAATAACACTAGTATCTCAAATATATTGATATATTTATATATATATTTATTCAAATATATCTATCTTCTCTTCTCTAAAATTTGAAAATATAATATCCCTCATATGTAGGGTATTCTATCGCCTCACAAACTTATGTGGCTGTATTCTATGAACACCTCCCACAGTTGGGATTAATGATTCATATAATGAATAGATATCAAATTTATAACATAATAATTACAATTTAGTTATTATATATTATATAATTATTTTTTAATTTCCATTCCACAGGGGATATTATAATATCACTTGTGTGTACAGTTGACTACCGCCTCGTTAGGAGATGTGATTCTTTGTTCACTAACTATTTACATAAAATGTAAAAATTTATATTTAATTGATATATATGAAATAAATTCATAATTATTATGTCAAAGAGAATTTAATAATTCTTATAATATAATATTTCATTTTATTTCTTGCATTTTCACACATTAAATGATGAAAATGTCGTTCGTGTAGGTGTGAACTACCCACCTCCATGAGGTGATACAAATTTATTTTCAATAAAAACCCACATGGATGATATATATATGTGTGTGTTATTTTTAGGATATAATTATATTTATTTAACGATGTAATATTATTTAACTCTTATCCATAATGATCATTGAACAACAGAAACATTACTGATTCGTACAAATGGCCTTATCTCTCTATGAACATAACCTATTGCATTTCTCATTACCAACATTAATGATCGAATTTAAATGTATAATAAATTAAAAAAATTATAATATGTAATTATTATTATTCTATATGTGTTTAAACAATTTCTTCTAAAAATATTGTAAACCTACCAAATCCATTATTGAAAAATAAGACAAATATGATCAACACACCTGAGATAAAATTAAATGATTATGTAATTATATATGTCAATTTAGTAAGTGACATAAAATTTAAAATAAACTAAACAAAATTATTAAGACAATAAAGAATTAACAGTATTTTATAATTACAGAGTAATAATAATGTACTTGATGATTCATAAATAAGGTGAGTGAGTATATCTCTATTTAAATTTATTAAGGTATATTATAATGTTAGGCTTTTAATTTTTTTTATATTCTTTATATAATTCCCCCTTGACATATATTAATAGGATTCATTCATATGCCATGATATTTTATTTTTTAATTTCAATTATATTATCCGTGTTTATTAGATTGGATTGTTACATTGAGGTAAATGTTATTGTACAATCACACATTCTATTGTGATTGTTAACATTCTTATGAAACAATCAATTTAATGTAACATATTTTATTGAAAACTAATTATCACTTAAATATGAAAATTATTTTATGATTTATATAATTACTCAATAAAAAGCAATCAATTTTTATGTAATATTTTTACATTGAATGTAATTTTTTCAATTGTATCAATATTGATTAGTATATATCCTTTTGTCATTATGAATATTTCTTGACAAAAAATATTTTTTTATAATAAATCTATTAATGAATATATGGGGAACTATTTGGACATTCAGGGATGGGTGGGGATTAAAAATATATATCCCCTTTAAGCTTTTATATTAATAATGAGACGAATTAGTTTGCAGAATTAAATAGGTTTCTATATATAGTTTCCAATAATCTTATGGAAGGTATTTATGGTAGATTTTTCATGATTATTGAGATCATCACATCCAAAAATTATGGATTTTATTCATTTAGATAACAATTATTATTATTATATGTTATATTTTCACTATGGTATTATCTGTGGATGCATTTTATTTTGATTAATTGAATAAACTGAATGATATAAAAAAAAATTTCTTTCCATATTGAATATGCATTATATTTTAATTATATTAATATTATTTTTATGATATGTGTATTCATTTATTTACCTTCCAATGTGTATTATTATTATTTATTCATGATTACATTCACTATATATAACCCTTAGTAAATATTTGAGATCATACAAATTTTTTTCCTTTTCCCATGATGTGAAGTAGAAATCACAAAATGATATTCCCAGATCAAATCCATTTTATTTTCTAATGTATTATTTTTTAATTTCGATAAATCAATGTAAAATAACTATATTTTATTTATTAGGTTCTCCATGAATACTCACTTGACTAGTCCTACTGGATATGATGTGTAAGAACCCAGTTTTTCACACATGATTGGATCAGTTAAATTGTAGTCTAAATATTTATTATGGGACAATTATGGATTCCTTAGGGGTTATAAAATGTATCAAGGGTGTCCAAGTAGTATTTTTATCCCCTAACACATTTTTTTGGGAATATTTAGATCGGTGAATGGTTTAGAGTAAACCATGTGGGTATTCTGCACTATTTAGAAAACCCTGAAGATTATGTTTTTCTGTACAGAGACACCTCTCATGGTTGGCGCATCAGCATATAGCATAACCAGGTAATATCTACTTCTACTAAGGTAACATTTCATGGTTGGTGAAATTTTTTTCAAACCATGCAGACATACAATGCATATGCAAATTTTCTGGGTGAAATTCCCAAACTTCTTATAATGATCTATTAGAACCCCACAACCTCTCTATTGATTATTTCAGTGAGATTAACATACATCCCTTAGAAATTGGGTATTTTTTAGGATAATTTTAGGGATTGAACCATCACATTAATCAAGGATCCAATCAAGCTTATGTTTGTCATGCTGGATGCACAACGTTATGTACTAATGTCAACTTGATCTATTCCCTTTCTCTTTTTATCACAAAGTATAAGAATCATTGAACCCTAAGGAAGGTGTTATATAAAAAACCCATCAAGATCATTGATTTTTGATCTGTGGGGTGGGGCCAACCAATCTTAATCATATTTCGTTATTTGAAATTATATTCCCATAATATAATCATTATAACCATATCGTTATGATCTTTCCATGTATGTGTTTAAATTTCTGTTGATATAACCATAACTCAATTCATCCCATGTAGATTGTTATTCCATACCTATCATTTTAGTGTTTTGACTCATTTGATACACTGTTTGAGTGTTCATGGGAATGTCCTTACTAAGGGTAAGCATTTCAATATTAAATAGAAATTTCATAATTAAAAAATCATAATGGAAAGTACCATGTGTGATCAACAATTGACCCGCCTATTGTAAGTGCATTAAATTGATAATTAGATGTGAATAATTTATTGGATTCAAATTTGATGCACCGTATACCATATTAATGGAAGATAGCGTAACATACCTTGAATATGGAATATGCCTTAAATGGATTAAGTGGTTTCCTACTGCTTTTCCATGGCACACTAATGAAAATAAAGGCTCCAACCTAGTGACATGACAAAAAATATGCGTGATTCATGACCATATCAATCTAATTAAATGAATTTATTGAACAAAAAAATATATTATATGGCTTCATAATCAAATAGGAATGTTCTCTCATGATTTCCCTTTGGATTTTGATTGTAGAATTCCATGAGCACTTGGGAACACCATTCATATTCAAGGATACAACATTCATATATTGAAAACCACCTATATAATGATCATTGTATATTCATGGATTACTGGTATGACACTATATGATCCTTTTATTATCATAAAATGATTCCTTCAATACACTTCTTCGATGAAACATTGACATGTACGTTACATGGGTAAATCCCATTGGGCCATATCTCAGCTTAACCACATTTTACATTGGTTGATCACCTTGGACATGGTAAGAACCTCATTTGGAAATTATATAGACTATTCTCCATGGATTTCATGCATTCTACATGTAAGGATATGTTTATTTTAATGTGGGTAACCCTAAAAATCGACGCCACCTTATATGTTACATTGGGACTTCAAAATTAAATGTGGTTGATCATGGTTACCATGTTATATATTGATACATTCACAATTAATAATATCATGAGTTGATGTTAGTTTTTTATATTCTTCATGAGACATTTTAATATATAATTGATAATTTAATTATTAAATGAAATAATTACAAGATTAAACACCAACTATGGAACTAAATTGGTACTTGTAAATTTTGTTACATTGTATATATTTACATTATATATGTGTGAATTCACATTGTTACATTTAAAATACACTGGTTAGAGTTTATAGACACCATTGGTGGTTTATAAATGATTTTTATCTGACACTCTATCTGGGATCAATTTTGTACCCCTAGTAGATTACTTGACTACTGCTGTTGTTAATGGGAGACGTATGACTTCGAACACTAGATTTATTCGTATTTATGATAATTCATGATAGTAGATGACTGGGAGGGGTCTATGAATTCATGGGTTGTATTTGACTTAATTTATACATAAGTGGAACTTATTATTCCTACTATCGTGTACCCAAGATTTCTAGTTTTATTGTATCTTGACATGTCGTTAGTTATCGAATGTTATTCATGTACTTCAGTTGTTTTAATTTCTATCCCTTTTTTCTATTGTGCCTTATGTTTACATATATTTATTAAAATATTTATCAATGTTTTCATTCACCCACTACGCTCCACATTGGAAGTGACGACATAGTCTCCCCACGGACACACAATATTCACTTGCTTCTAGTCGGAAGCCTCTGGCGTTTAGGAAGATACGCTTCAGGCCATGTCACCCACCGGGCTCGGTTCACCTATCCAGTGGAATCCAGGTCTAGATCACCACAAATTAGTATTAGTGGAGTTTATTTCTAGAATTAATATTTAGAGACTATATATTAGAGAATAAAAATTCATTGGACATGGAAATAAGTTGTGCTTTGGTGTCACGAACCCATGTTTGGGGTAAAAACTAAATTGTCTAAATTATAATAGTTTTTAATCTTTTTCCAATTATAGTTGATAGTATTTTACCATTGTGTGATGATCATGGTGTGTTGGGTTGTTGATTATTAATCAGTGTGAGGATATTCTTTCATCATTGGATTGATGATATGAGGTATGTCACAGCCTGTCCCAGTGGGGCCCGCGCCATGACTCCCCAAGCCCACCTCCAAATGGCCAGGGGCTGGTGACTAGAACCAAGTATACTTATCACTAACATGGGAGGAATTGCCTAGGTACCTGTAAACATGCACACATCTCCGAGCCCACAAATGCTGAAATGTAAAACACTAATGAACAAAACGCATGCATACAACTAAACCCCAACCATCAGAGTACGAAAAAAGGTCGAGTAATAAAAATTATACTAGGCCAGAATACAATCCCACCAAAAGAAAACATACAGGAGTCTGAAAACTGCAAAGTCCGACCTGTAATCAAAAAAGGTACTGGGACTGCTGCTTGTAGCTGTAGGAACACCTCTTCCTTTAGGGAATTCCGAAAGATTTGTCCTGTCCTGGTCTGCCCTGGACTCTGTCAAAAGTCTAGTCATCTGCACAAGATACCAGACATGCGGGAAAAGCCCGTGTAGGGGTGTGTATAACAATACTCAGTAGAGGACCCCAAAAACCACAAAGCAATACACAAACTAAAGGTACAGTCATCTATTAACAGTATATGTATACAGAAAAAATAGAACAAACCGGATATACTCAAAAACCAGACCGTCTTCTAGAGACAAGTCACACGACCGCATAACCTCATTAGAGATTCTGTTCGAAGATTCAGTGATTCACTCATTCTAGGAGAACACACTCCATGAGTCTAATAGCACAGATGACGTCCGTCCTAGAAGTGTTGTTCATCGGTAATAGTTACCAGATGTAGCTGTACTCATTATGGGAGACACACTCCTGAGTGGGAAGGTTATGGTAGATATAATTCACTCATTATGTGAGACACACTCTTGAGTGGGAAAGATCATGATACACGGATGAAGATCCCTGCCAGGAAAATGGAGGATACCGTGACTCATCCGGAATCACCAGTTTGGTGATAAACCATCTAGGTAGAGGATCAACGCCTAGTAGAGTTGGTCACATCGATGCCTTACTCTACCTAAGTTCAAGAATGGATAGAGGATCTTACTCTGGGCCTCTGAGAGGGATGCTGACTCTATCAAAAAATTAGCTGAAGGGATCATACTCCTGTAGAAGGAAATGATGTATGACCTTCAGGAAAATGATAATAAGGGGAACTAACCCAAACTAAATATGTCCATGATACGGTGAACAAGAGGACCATGCTGTTTTCCAAAATAAGTACACGGCGTGTAGAAAAGATACACACCGTGTTGTCTGACCCCGGGTTTTTCCTCTGTGCAACGGCCCGTGTTGTAGAACTAGTCGTGTTGAAAAAAATAGTACACGGCGTGTAGTACGATGTACATGCCGTTTCCAAGTGACTGTGGTTGGCCCCATGTCACTAGACATGTGGATATACACGCCTATCAACCAGTGTACTCTAACCTGTGTGTGTTTATCCCCTGGATACATGCCAAGTTTCACGTAGCCGCCTCTGCCGAGTTGTACACGTCATGTCGCCTAAAGCCGTGTAGATCATCCTGTGTCCGTGTACAACTAAAAGTAAACGCCGAGATTCAGGGAAGGTCCAACACGCTGTGTGATTGGGGTCATATGCCGCGTTTTTCTTCTCTAACCCCGAAACCCTAGCCGTCACCGCCTGTACTACACAACGTGTTCTTCGGAAGTACATGCTGTGTATTCTGGAAATTTCTAGAAATGCATACCTCTATCATCACGCCTCCGGTGATGATCCGTTCGTCGATCTGGCCGCCCGATCTCCACGAAACATTCTGTTTTTGGTTTCCCCATCACCACGACGTTTCTCTAGGGGTTTTTGGACCTCTGATCACCTCCGAAAACATGTTTTGATCTTCCCGCATGAAGAACGCTCGAAGAACGCCCTTTCCAGGTCCAGTCCGATTCGTCATCTTCCATTGTCACCGCACCTCCACATGGTTGTTTCGGTGTCGAATCTTCGATTTGGGGTCGTTCTGTCATGGAACAGATGTGCAACGATTTTTTTTCGTTGGCCTATGAATAACGTGACGAATGCATGAGAAAAGAATGGGGGAGGAAATCAAATAAAAAAAATCGAGGAATGAACCTCCACCGTCGTTTGTCGCGGCTTTTATCCTCTCCCTTTAATAGGTTTAAACGTAGCAGAGAACAACAAAAAAAAATGTATTAATTTTTCAAAATCATCCCAAAAAAACCCTCCCGCAAGAACGTGTGAATCCGCGGATCAACTTGTTCGTGGTTGATCTATGTTCGTCATTTAAACACAAAAAATGTGGAAAATAAAATTGAAATAAAAAACCCCTAATTTTCAAAAGGATCGATCATTGACGAAAGCATCGTGCTGTCGTTGTCGTCGAGATCCTTCAACGTCGGTGCAACGATTCCTGATTTCGATCTGTCATCATTCGTCGCCGAGAATTCTCTCCAACGCCTCGCGGATTCTGCATTGGTTTCTCTCAGACGTTTCCCATGATCATCACTTGATTATCCCAATAAAAAGGGAAACATGATGGAATTTAATTACGAGGAGATATTAATGACACCAACATTCCCTTTCTTTGAGTCATTATGACACGTTATTAATTGATGAAATGGACGCACCATTTTTGTTCTCCAGTGGATGTTTCCTTAAAAATAAAATAAACATTGTGTATTTATTGTATTTTATTTTACTTGAAACGTCTGAAAATTAACTATTTCTACCGACCCGTGCCGGTCGAGGTTAGGCTCTCTCTTAGGCAAATCCATCGTCCCGGATGCAACGGTGTGCTTAGATTTTTAATTTAGGTATCCTTTTGGAAACTAACACAACCGCGCACAAGCACCGACTCACATAACATAAAAAAATTTCAAACCACCATCCCGGGTTCACTGGTCCTCGTAATGATGTGCCGTCTTCGAACCCTATCTCAAAATAATTCCATTTAATATTTAAAATAACAAACAGAAAATCCGAGACATTACATTCTCCCCACCATAGGGCTTTACATCCCCGATAAGCCAAAATAAGGGCAACTCAAAAAGGTGTGGGTACTGGGTACGAATCTTGGCCTCCCGCTCCCACACACTCTCCTGAAGATTCTCTTGCTACCACCGGATGTGCACCAAGGGAATCGATCACCCATAAAGGATCCTATCTCGCTGATCCTCGATCTCCACTGGGTACTTAGCAACGGTCACTCCATCCTCGATGTCCAGATCGCCCCAGTTGATGAAGTGTGATGGGTCATGCATGTACCTCCTCTGTAATATCCCCAAATGATAAAGGGTTAAAAGACTAAATGATATGACTCATGTCAACAAGGTGCACCTTCCTTTTCGGGAGCCTGTCTGATTAGAACTCCACAGTTAAGCGTGCTTGGCCTGAAGTAGTGATCAGGATGGGTGACCTTCTGGGATGTTTCTCGGGTTGTGTGTGAGTGAGGACAAACCACACTGGAAAGGACATGTGTTGGCCTGTGGGGAATATCATTAGTCAGATGACCCGTTCGGGCACGTGGGTGGACCTTGTGGTGGGCCCCACATGTATGCGGGGCAATTGGTGGTACTTGGTGGGTCAGGACCCGACGACCATGTTAAGGCGGGGTGGTTGTGCTGTCACCGGGACACGGTTGTCACATTTGGTATCAGAGGAGGAACCCAGCCTTAAGTGCGTGGTACACTGCCTGGGTTGAGATGTAGGGCCCACAAAGAGGGTGTTGTGCTCTAAAGGGGGGGTGATTGTAACATCCCTAAATGATAAAGGGTTAAATGACTAAATGATATGACTCATGTCAACAAGGTGCACCTTCATTTTCGGGAGCCTGTCTTATTAGAACCCCACAGTTAAGCATGCTTGGACTGGAGTAGTGATCAGGATCGGTGACCTTCTGGGAAGTTTCTCAGGGTGTGTGTGAGTGAGGACAATGCACATTAGAAAGGACATGTGTTGGCCTATGGGGAATATCATTAGTTAGATGACCTGTTCGGGCACGTTGGTGGACCCTGGCACTACTGGAAAATATACCTATACCCACGGTTCAAAACCGTGGGTATAGCACCCAAAACCGTGGGTATAGGCTATACCCACGGTTCTGGGAACCGTGCGGCTGAACGGAGTCGTTATAGGTCCCTGACCTATACCCACGGTTTTGGTCAAACCGTGGGTATAGGTTTTTTCCACCGTCTCAATACTCTATACCCACGGTTTTCAAACCATGGGTATAGGTTTTATAAAATAGCGGGTGTCTGGATTCGATCCTGTGACCTCTTCGCCGCTAACGAACCACCTTACCACTTCCCCAATGTCGACTTTACGTATATGTATATATATTTTGTAAAATATTTTTATTTAAACTGTGGGTATAGAGGGAAGAACCGTGGGTATAGAACTCCCGCCAAAAAAAATTTTCCTGCAGAAGAAAAAAATTCCCCGCGCAAATGTGGGAAACCTATACCCACGGTTTGGCAAAACCGTGGGTATAAGATTTTAACCAAAGGCTATCCCCACAGTTTTGGGAAAACCGTGGGGATAGAGCTCACCTATACCCACGGTTTATGGCCAAACCGTGGGTATAGGTTCCGGAAAACTGCCTATCCCCATGGTTTTTGAAAACCATGGGGATAGGGTGAACTATACCCACTGTTTTTTCCAAAACCGTGGGTATAGGTCCATTTTCCAGAAGTGTGGGGTGGGCCCCACGTGTCGGCGGGGGAAACTGGTGGTACCTGGTGGGCCAGGACCTGACAGCCATGTTAAGGCGGGGTTTCTGTGCTGTCAGTGGGACCCGGTTGTCACATCCTTAGTTGCGACACATGGAATACATCATTTACCCGATGCAACTGAGGTGGTAAAGCTAGGCGGTATGTCACCTCACCAACTTTGAAAAGAATCTGGAACGTTCTGATGAACCTCAGAGATATCTTACTACCCTGGCCAAATCTCTGCAACCCTCATTGAGGTGAGACCTGAAGTAAGACGTGGTATCCCTCTTCGAATTCCAGAGGTCTTCGTCGTCTGTCAGCATATGTCTTCTACTGGCTTTGTGCAGTCTTCATCCACTATTGGATGATATGCACCTTATCTGTGGTGGCTCGCACTAACTATAGACCCCTGAGTGCTGACTCTCCAGGGTCAGTCCAGTAAAGTGGTGACCGGAAGGGTCTCCCATACAAGGCCTTGAACGGTTCCACACTGATGGAGGAGTGGTAGCTGTTGTTGTACGCAAACTCTACCAGTGGTAGGTGGTCCTACTAGATACTACCAAAGTCCAAGATTCAGGCTCGTAACATATCCTCTTGAATCTGAATGGTCCTCTTCGTCCGACCATCTGTCTGGGGATGAAACAATGTGCTCAAGCGTAGCTGAGTCCCAAAATCCTCCTACAGTCCCTTCCAAAACCGGGATGTGAAGCGGGCATCTCGATCCAAGACTACAGTCGAGAGGATTCCATGAAGCCAAACTATCTTCTGCACGTAGAGGCGTCCAAATCTCTCAACAGAACTCCGCTCATTGAATGATAAGAAATGGGCCGACTTGGTGAGTTGGTCAACGATCACTCAGATGGAATCATGCCCCTTGGACATCCGTGGTAATCCTATCACGTAGTCCATCGATATTCCATCCCACTTCCACTCTGGAACATCATGGGGGTGATCTAATCCCGCTAGAACCCGGTGGTTAGCCTTCACCTGCTGGCATGCGAGGCATCGAGAAATGAAATCTGCTACTTCCCTCTTCATGCCTGACCACCAGTACTATCGTAGGAGGTCCTGGTATATATTTTCCACCCCATGATGTACCGCCAAATGGGATTTATGAAAATCCCTCAGGACCTCCTCCTACAACACCACTGGTACAACACTGCATCCTCTGAAAATAATTATGTGCTCCCCACCTTTTGAATATCCATCAAGAGAATGTCCAATGGATAACTGAGCACGTGAAGCCACATAGTCGACATCCCCAAGCTGTTCTCCTTAACTCACTGTAAGAGTTTGGGGGTGACAACCATCGACTGTAGGTAAGCTGTATCCTCTCCATCCACAAAGGATAACTGTAACACGACTAACTGTTATGTCGCCTCACTCAACAACTATGAGCTCGACCTTCTTATAAGAGAATATGCCACCTTGTTACCCTTTCTAGGAGTATATATGATTTAAAAATCATATTCTTGGAAGAACTCTAGACATTGTATCTTCCGCAGATTCAGATATTTTTGCGAAAATATGAACTTGAGGCTATTGTGGTCAGAGTAGACGATAAACCGCTCACCCATAAGGTAGTGTTGCCACACCTTCAATGAGAAGACTGCCACTGCAAACTCGAGATAATGGGTCTCATAGTTCTTCTCGTGTGGCCTAAGATGGCACGAACAATAAGAAATCATTGCATGTCGCTGCATCAGGACACAACCAAGCTCGGTCCCTATTGTGTCGCTGAAAACTATATACTCGACACCCTCGTCCGGAAATCTCAAGACTGGGGTGGTCCTACTAGATACTACCAAAGTCCAAGATTCAGGCTCGTAACATATCCTCTTGAATCTGAATGGTCCTCTCTGTCTGACCATCTGTCTGGGGATGAAACAAAGTGCTCAAGCGTAGCTGAGTCCCAAAAGCCTCCTACAGTCCCTTCGAAAATCGGGATGTCAAGCGGGCATCTCGATCCGATACTACAGTCGAGAGGATTCCATGAAGCCAAACTATCTCCTGCACATAGAGGCGTCCAAATCACTCTATAGAACTCCACTCCCTGATAGCTAAGAAGTGGGCCGACTTGGTGAGTTGGTCAATGATCACTCAGATGGAATCATGATCCTTGGACGTTCGTGGTAATCCTATCACGTAGTCTATCGATATTCCATCCCACTTCCACTCTGGAACATCATGGTGGTGATCTAACCCTGCTAGAACCTGGTGGTTAGCCTTCACCTGCTGGCATGCGAGGCATCGAGAAATCAAATCTGCTACTTCCCTCTTCATTCCTGACCACCAGTACTATTGTCGAAGATCCTGGTATATATTTTCCACCCCATGATGTACCTCCAAATGTGATGTATGAAAATCCCTCAGGACCTCCTCCTACAACGCCACTAGTACAACACTTCATCCTCTGAAAATAATTATGTGCTCCCCACCTTGTTAATATCCATCAAGAGAATGTCCTATGGATAACTGAGCACGTGAATCCACATAGTTTACATCCCCAAGCTGTGCTCATTAACTCACTGTAAGAGGTTGGGGGTGAAAACCATCGACTGCAGGTAATCTGTATCCTCTCCATCTACAAAGGATAACTATAACACGACAAACTGTTATGTCACCTCACTCAACAACTATGAGCTCGACCATCATCTAAGAGAATATGACACCTTGTTACCCCTTCCGGGAGTATAGATGATTTAAAAATCATAGTCTTGGAAGAACTCTAGACATCGTATCTGCCATAGATTCAGATATTTTTTCGAAAATATGAACCTGAGGCTATTGTGGTTAGAGTAGACGATAAACTGCTCACCCATAAGGTAGTGTTGCCACATCATCAATGCGAAGACTACCACTGACAACTAGAGATAATGTGTCTCATAGTTCTTCTCGTGTGGCCTAAGCCGGCATGAACAATAAGCAATCATTGGATGCTGCTGCATCAGGACACAACCGAGCCCGGTCCCTATTGTGTCGCTGAAAACTACATACTCTACACCCTCGTCCGGCAATCTCAAGACTGGGGAGCTCGTCAAACTCTACCTCAAATGCTCAAAATACTACTGGCACTTCTATTTCCACATGAAGGGTTTCCCCTTCCTAGTCAAGGCCATCATCGGTGCTGATATCCAAGAGATACCAGGAATGAATATCCGGTAATATCATGCCACCCCAAGGAAGCTCCGCACCTCCAAAACTCTCCGAGGTGGCTCCCATGCTAAAAAAGCCTCCACCTTTTCTGGATCTACAGCTACTCCATCTTCTGAGATGTCATGTCCCAGAAATTGGACCACCTGAATCTAGAATTGGCACTTCGAGAGCTTCCCAAAAAGCTGGTGCTCCTGGAGTACGTCCAGAACCATCCGCAGGTGTCTCGCGTGCTCCTCCTATTACGCTGAGTACACGAGGATGTCGTTGATGAAGACCACCACGAACCGGTCCATGTACAGCTGGAAGAATCGGTTCATCAGCCCCATGAACACTGCCGAGGTGTTTTTCATACGAAAAAAGCTTCACCAAGTACACATATTGACCGTAGTGGCATCTGAAAGCCGTATTCGGTATATCCTCGTTCGGCACTTGTAGCTGGTGATAGCATGATCAAAGTTCAACCTTCGAGAACCAATGTGCCCATCTTAGCTGATCGAATGGGTCATCGATTCCCAGCAGTGGATACTTGTTCTTCGCCGTCACCTGGTTCAGGCACCGTTAAACCATGCACAACCTCGGACTCCCATCTTCCTTCTTGGCAAACAAGACCGGGGCCGCCCAGGGAGAGACGTTGGGTCTTATAAAACCCTTGATTGGAAAATCCTCTAACTGAACCCTCAGCTTTCGAAGCTCTGCGAGAGCCATCCGATATTCCGATGAGGAAATATGTGTACTCCTGTGGTGTAAGTCGATGCAGAATTCAATTTCCCTATATAGAGGTAATCCTGGAACATCTTCAGGAAATACATATTCATACTCATCCACCACTGCTGGGAACTGAGAGCTCACAATATCTACCACTTCGAGGGTAAGGCTATCCAAATCATGAGTGATCGGCTGCACCCTCCTATGCATGAGCCAATTTTGTGCTGCCTAGGATTCCTTTTCTCCGACAAAAGAAAACCTCGTTCCATCATGGAGGACACACCGCACTCTTTGCCTAAAACATTTAATCTGGGCATGGACTGAAGATAACCAATCCATACCGAGAATGACGTCGTAAGGCCTCAACGATACCACCAAGAGGTTCCAACCGAAAATATCGCCTCCAAGGGTGAGATCGCGTTGTCTGCAAAGGTGAGTGATCGTCGAGTCTCCTCCCATAGGTGTCTCCAAGCGTAAGGATCGAGTCAGCAGTTCTACCAGAATCTCGAGGTTGTGTACAAGAAATGTCTCTATAAGGGAATGACCGACAACTATGTCTATGAGTATGGCATCTAAGGTATAAAAGACAAAGACTACACCTCAATTCATCTGTGGAGTCCTTGGGTCGTATGCCTCAACCGCATGCAGTTGTCCTCGTCCCTACCCCCCAACTCCCTAAGCCTGGTGCGGACCTCTAGGGGGTGGTGGTGGAAGTAAGTCGAAGCGTCTGCCACCAACCGCAGCTCTCCCTGCTCCTCTGCCACGTCCGCCGCCTTGCGGGTCTACCTTCACTATTCTCTGCATATGCCTTGGTGGTACATCCACCGCTTCCCTGTCAACAGCTCGATGGGTCAGGAAATCCCTAGTGAGATGTCCCCTACTGTCGCATGCATAACATTTCTTCACCCTAGGCTGACTGGATCCAGCCTGAGATCCCTGGACTATCGATCCCCTATCCTGGGTCCTCTTTTGACATGTCTCACATCCTGATCCCTACATCTTATGTCGGCTCCCTCCTGCTGAGGTCTCCGCACCTGTCTACCTACTCTTGACTTTCAGCAGCTATCTCTGCTCTGCCAAAAATCTCTTGACCACCAAAGATCGCTCGAGCACTCTAGCATAAGTCGATATGCATAGAGGCACGAGAGTATCTCAGATGTCTCATCGCAAACCTCGCTCAAAGGGATGAGAACTGATGTACAGATCACTGAACATATCCTTCAAGTACCTAGCGAGGTTAGTGAACATCGATGAATAGTCAGCCACTGCCATACTTCCCTGCTGGAGTTGGAGTAGCTCATGGATGTGTACATATCTCAGTGTAACCGGAGAGAACTCCTTCCGGGAGAGTCACTAGAACTCCATCCACGAAAGAGACTCCTCATCATGAGTTTTTGTGGTATGACTCCACCATCATCCGGCTGAACCCTGAAGAAGGCTTGGTCCTAGGATCAATATCTGGTCTACTGTTGTCCTCACTAGATAGAAAACCTTGGTCACCGCATCAAGACAGACCTCAGCCACCTGAGGGTTGGGATCGCCTCGGAACCTAAGGGGTCTCTATCTCTGGAACTCTTAGAGTGCGCTAATCCTGTGCTCCTCACCAGTCGGTACAGCAGGTACCACTGGCTGCTCCACTTGTGGTGTCATAGCAGGTGCTCCACCTGGTGGAAATTCCTAGAGAACTGGTCCATGTATCGAAGCCTCATCATTGAGGGTGTCATCCTTGTGATTGTGCTGCGGAATCCTACTAGGTATGCTTCGCAAATGCATCCTGTAAAGAAACAAGATGTACCTTGGTCGATGAGTATATCTGGATAGCTGAGACAAAGGACATGGAAAACATGACCTGTTCTTATATTATGCTTGTACATTTTATTTCCCTACAACCAGGGTTTTTGTGTACCAAGTCGAAAAGAAGGCTTTCAGAGTCCTGGTGTATGGATACGTCGGTCGTCGCACCAACACTAGGGTCTCTGGCCTGAAAGATGATCCCAAAACACTTAACATTATTGCCACAACCCAAACTCACATACTCTCGGTCCTATGGTAGAATTGACCACCTCTGATACCACTTTGTCACGACCCATCCCAGTGGGGCCTGTACCGTAACTCTCCAAGCCTACCTCCAATAGGCCAGGGGCTAGTGAGTAGCATTGAGTAGGCATATCAATAACATGGGATGCATTACCTAAGTATCTGTACACACGCACTCATATCCAAGCCCACAAATGCTGAAATGAAAACACTAAGGAAAAATGCATGCATTAAACTAAACCCCAAAAAACAGAGTATGATGAAAGGTAGAGTACTAAAAAGTAAATTTGGCCTGAATACAATCCCACCAAAATCAAACAAACAAGAGTTTGAAAACTGAAAAGTCCAACCTGTAAGCATAAAAGGTACTGGGACTGTTGCTCATAGTCATAGGAACACCTCGTCCTGTAGGGAACTCAGAAAGCTCTGTCCTGTCCGGGTCCACCCTAGACTCGGTCAAAAGTCTTCTCATCTACAAAAAACACCAGACGTGCGGGAAAAGCCCATGCAGGGGTAAGTATAAGAATACTCAGTAGAGGACCCCGAAAACCACAAAGCAATAAAAAACATAAAGGTATAGTCATCTATGCATAGTATATGTCTAAAGAACATATAGAACAAAATAGATACACTAAAAACCGAAACCATAGTCTAGAGACAAGTCACGCGACCGCATACCCCCATTAGGGATTCTGCTGGAAGATTCTGTGATTCACTCATTCCGGGAGAACACACTCTACGAGTCTTATAGATATGATGACGTCTGTCTGAGAAGTGTTGTTTGTTGGGAACAATCACAAGAGGTAGCTACACTCATTTCGTGAGACACACTCTTGAGTGGGAAGGTTATGGTAGATAGAAGGAACTCATTAAGGGAGACACACTCTTGAGTGGGAAAGATCACGATACACATATGAGGATCACTGCCAGGGCCATGGAGGATACCACGACTCATCCGGATTCACCAGTTAGGTGATACACCAGCTAGGTAGAGGATCAACGCCCAGTAGAGATGGTCACACAGATGCCTGACTCTACCTTGGTTCAGGAATGGATTGAGGATCTCACTCAGGGCCTCTCGGAGGGATGCCAACTATATCACAGAATGTCCGGCTGAAGGGATCATACTCCTATAGAAGGAAATTATGCATGGCCTTCATGGAAATGAGAAGAAGGGGCACTAACCCAAAAAAATGATTTCTGTGATACGGTGAATCAGAGGACCATGATGTTTTCCAAAAAAAGTACACGACATGTAGAAAAGATACACACCGTGTTGTCTGACCCCGGGTTTTTCCCATGTGCAACAGCCCGTGTCGTAGAATTGTTCGTGTTGAAAAACATAGTACATGGCTTGTAGTACGATGTACACGTCGTTTCCAAGTGACTGGAGTTGCCACCGTGTCACTGGATGTGTGGATGTACATAGCTATCAACTAGTGTACTCTAACCTGTGTGCGTTTATCTCCTGGATACACGCCGAGTTTCACGTAGCCGCCTCTGCCGAGCTGTACGCGCCGTGTCTTCTGAAGCCGTGTAGATCATTCTTTGTCCGTGTATTACCCAATGTACACGCAGAGCTTCAGGGAAGGTCCAACACGCTTTGTGACTGGGGTCATACGCCGCGTTATTCTTCTCTGACCCCGAAACCCTACATGCCGCCGCCCGTACTACACGGCGTGTTCTTCAGAAGTACACGCCGTGTATTCTGGAAATTTCCAGAAACACAGACCTCCATCGTCACGCCTCCGGTGATGATCTGTTCGTCGATCCAGCCACCCGATTGCCATGGACCCTTCTATTTTTGGTCACCCCACCACCACAAATCCTCTCTTGGTGTTTTCAGACCTCCGATCAGCTCCGAAAACGTATTTTGACCTTCCTGCACGAAGAACGCTCGAAGAATGCCCTTTCTCGGTCTGGTCTGATTCATCGTCTGCCATCATCACCGCACCTCCACATTGTTATTGCGATGTCGAAACTTTGATTTGGGATCATTTCATCATGGAACGAATTTGAAACGATCCGTTGTTCGTCCCCCCGTGAAGAACACGAAGAATGCGTGAGAAAAGAATATGGGAGAAAATCCAATAAACAAATCGAGGAACGAACCTCCATCGCCGTTCATCACAGCGTTGATCCACTTCCGTTAATAGGTTCAAACGGAGCAGAGATCAACAAAAATAAATGCATGGATTAATTCCCCAAAATCATCCCAATGAAAACCCTCCATCAAGAACGTATGAATCTGCAGATCAACTTGGTCATGGTTTATCCGTGTTTGAAATGTAAACTAAAAAATGGGTAAAAGTAAATTTAAATAAAAAACCCCTACTTTTCGAAAGGATCGATCATTGAAAAAGGCATCGCACTATCGTTGTCATCGAGATCCTTCCACGTCAGCACAACGATTCTTGATTTCGATCTGTCGTCGTTTGTCGCCGAGAATTCTCTCCAACGCCTCGTGGATTATGCAGAGGTTCCTCTCATATGTTTCCCATGATCATCACTTTATTATACCAATAAAAAGTGAAACGTGATTTTATTGAATTATGCGGAAATATTAATGACACCAAATTTCCCTTTTTTGAGTCATTATGACACATCATTAATTGAGGAAACAGTTCTGTCATTGCCGCGTTGCAGGAAATGTTTCCTTAAAAATAAAATAAACATTGTGGATTTATTTTATTTTATTTTACTTTAAATGTATTAAAAATAACTTTTTCCCTCAATGCACGTCGGTTGAGGTTAGGCTCATTCTTATGAAAAGTTGTCATCCCAGATGTAACGATGCTCTCAGATTTTTAATCTGGGCATCCGTTATGAAACTGCCACAACTGCGCACAAGCACTGACTCACATAACATGAAAAATGCTTGAACCACCATTCAGGGATCACTGTTCCTTGGAATGACGTGCAATCTTCTTTCCCAGTCTCAAAATAATTCCATAAAATATTTAAAATAATAAACGGATAATCTGATACATTACAAGGTCAATGTTCATTATTACATGCATCATTATAAGAAGCTAAAATCGACATTACTTGCATATTTCTAATACATATAAGTGAATTTAAGTGATTTTAATTACTTAATATCTCTGTGATGATTGAGTTATGTTTGTATAGGTAGATAATGTGTACTCTAGGATATGATTGAGTGACTTCCTATCTAAATTCTGGATTTGTATGGGGCCTCATGAGTTTGCATGAGTAATTTACCAAGTCGAGCCATTATTTTATAAATAAATGGGTATCATTTTCTTGGATAAGATGCATGGGATATGAATCAATGGGATTGAATATCTATTATAAGATGTAATATGAATTATATTATGAAAAGGTTCCGCATCCTTATAATTCCGTGTCATGTTTATGAAATTTATAGACGGGAACCTGAATATTAAATATAAAATGAAATAAAACTTATACAAGAGAACTTATCGATACCTGGTCATCTAAGTGGGTAGTTTTTGTATTATACCTTGGGAAGTGAGTTTTCATTATTTAATATTTTTTAACTGACGTATGCATCCATCTCGTTCTGATTATGAGGTGTGTTCTTGAAATTTGTAGACTAATGCCACCACATAGTCCTCGTTTAGTATTCCCAAAGGTATGTTAAAACAATTCTCCAAACATGGAGATATCTGAGCTTCCACTATTACTTTCAAGATTTCTACTTGATGTATTTATTTCTTTACCTTAGTTGTGAACTGATGCCCACATTTTTTTATAGTTTACTATGTCTAATGGAGTCCATGAATGGTGCTCCATGACATGCACTTAAAATGGATAATATTACTGGTGGAATTTAGTAGTCGCATCCTCCTAGATTTTCAAAGGATGTTTTTCTACAGAATACAGAGTCTTGGAAAGAAGAAAACCTATCTATCATTGACCATCTGGAGATGCCTCTGGAAAGACTATTCCTTTTTCGCACATATATGCTTCGGCATTCGGCCAAGCGTTTGTGGGATGTTATTACCCGGGATATTTGTCATCAGAGAATGTTGTGTGTTTGATTTACAAACCACCTTATATGATAAGTTCATTCCACAAACAATGATATCTAATTGATACAGAGACTTCATGCATCGTAGGAATGTTTCTATGACAATTATAGAGTATTAATAGTATTTCACAGAGTATCATTGCATTTCACTGGTTTTAGCAGGTGATGGGAATTCACATTTTAGATTCATTGAGGATGGGATTCATTACTCCATTTTTATATAAGTGAATTTATTTTTATTGAAAACATTTTAAGATATTGTCAATCAGGATCTTATCACTGATTGAACCTCCAAGACATCAATAGTACCTGGAATAGGGTACCAGTTCCGTGTCAGGCGAGTAGTTCATTGGGTTGAAAGATGTATGTCCTCGATGTTTCTCATCAGAGTAGTTTCAATCATTGTATCCATTTTGGTATCTCTAAATTTCATCATCAGTGGTGATGATATGGGGAATTCCAAGCCTTAGTGTGATAGAGACCCATTGGATTTTTTGTCTTGTGGTAGTATTGGTGATATCTAGAATTTCATTAAAACCACTACACCAATCATGAGTAGAAAATGATCTACAGTAGCACCACCTTCAGGAGTGGGTTATTTTATGCCATGTCAGGTGGGGAGTTGGAATAACACTCATATGTCTAAAAAAGGAGCAGGTTGTGGTCATGGTATCCAGACCCCTAATCTATATCTGCACTAATAATGTAGTTATGGTTGTTGAAGTCCATATATTACTTATATTCATGGATCAGGTCTGTTTCATGCACTCTATCCAATACCTGAGGATCCCGTTGGGGACCATCGTCATTCAGAGGTACTTTTCTATAAGCCTCTACTATAGTTGATTTTTTATTTTATAAGGGTGCATAAAACTATTTTATCTCTATATAAATCATTTGAATGACTCAGACTTGATATACAACATTACTATGGTTAAATGACCCTGGACAAACCATTAGATTTATAGATAGATGGAATAATCCATAGTAAATATTGTCCTCTTATGTTAGGATGTTAACCTTTATTATAAAATTTCTTTATTCTTAAGATGAGAGGATTTAATTTCAATCTCATGATGGATCTGTTTATTCACTACCACTCTTTTGTAGACATTTATCGTCACATGATATATTTTACATCAATAAAGGGAAGAAATTTCCTATATTAGTGTGAGTGGGATGTCATGGATGGTATAGCTTGACTAGAGAATCATGGTTAATGTGGAGTGACCTCCAAGATTGAAACACTTTTTATGGAGGATCATGGTTTATGAAATCCATATTTTCTCTTAATATTAGATAATTTTAGGTATGTCTTTCCTTAAAAAATTTAATGTTTACCTATTGAGAGGGTGGTAGAGTTTAAAATTGAGCTTGTTCGAGGATCAGATCTAGTTTCTATTCCCCCATAAAATATATAACCACTAGAGATTCATGAACTCAAGAGGTGGTTAGAGGATTTGAAGGAAAATGGTTTTATGAAACCCATTTCATCTTCTTTGGGTTCACTTGATCTTTTTTCCATCTAAAATGATGTAACCCTACATATATGCGTGGATTATATAACGTTGAAAAACCTTACATTCATGAAATGGTATCCACTTACTCAAATAGTTGATCTCTTCAACCATCTACGAGGACTAATGTTTTTCATAATGATTGACATGAGATCATGTTATCACGAGGTATGACTCAGAACATCAGACATACCTTGTATATATTTCAATAGAAGCTATGGTTGATATGATTATCCAGTATTATTGTTAGGTCTTATGAATTATTTTTCTTTTTTTATGGCTCTAACGAATATGTTTTTTCACTTTTATTTGAATTTTTATGTCATGGTGTTTGTTGAATACATCATGGGGTATTCCCACACAGAAAACAACCATGTAAAACAAAATGTTATTGTTCTGAGTACACAAAGAGGGAATCATATTTATGCCATGCATTCTTAGTACTACATTAGGATTGATAATTTCCACTTCCTATGTCTTATAATATTATAATTGGATGTATTTGTTGACCTAGAGAAGGTATGTTTTATAGTTTCTGAATATCATCCCATAAATCTATTTTATATAAAGAGATAAAAGGTTTGTATGGATATTACATCCTTTTCATATAATTCATTTCATGTCCTGCATTGCCTCTTAATTTTCAAAAAATTATGGGTTTCAATTTAGTATGGTCAGAGACATGTGATAAATCCTTTTAGGAGTTAAAGGGGAAGGTTATCATAGAACCTATTCAAATTTTCCCAAATAAGGGTATAGGCTATATATTTTTTTGTGATTCATCATTCATTATCCACCGAACCATACCGAAACATGAAGACATAGTTGTTGTGTATGGATATCAGTAGTTAGGGCCTTAAGAGATAAATTTCCCAATGATTGAATTTGATCTAGGAGTAGTTTTCTTATTCCCTTCATTGTGTGAGACAACATATTTTGGGTGAAAACATTATGGTTTACACTGACAATAAGAGCCTCAAATATATATTTTCTTTGAAGGAAATGAACCTAATACTCTATAGATTGGTTGAATATCTAAAGTCCATTTATTTTTTTTCATTCTAATAAACCATTTTAGGGTAATGTTGTTGTAGATGCACTGAGTTGAAAAAATCATGCAGTGGTAGTATGAGAAGCCAGTGATGAATGGTAGTTAATGACCCACTTTACTGAGCTTCATTTAGAGTTTCATTATAGTATTTAGATTTCAAATATCTCATCCTTTATAGTTACTTATTCCTCTATCGAGAAGGTGAAGAGTCTAAAATTTTCATATCCTGAAGGCTTGGTTATCTATGAGAAAATTTTTGGAGGTAACTGGCATCTAGATTTCTCAATAGACAGAGAAAAAATCTTATAGATTCATGGATGTGTCTGGTTCCCTAATGATTTGAGATTGGAATTTATGAAATAGTATAAGGCCTATTAGTGGGATTTACATCTACTAATATAAAAGATTTTAAATATATATGATTACATTATCAGTGGTTATGGTTGGAGCATCTTATTGTAGGCTTTATCACTATGTGTTCATCCTCTTAGTTGGTGGAAGAGGAGCACCACAGACCTGTGGGATTACTACAGTCAATTCCATTTGATGAAATGAAAAAGGGATTTTTTTTCTACATTTTGATTGGTTTACCTAGGTCTCCTAGAGGTGGTGGCACTATAAAGATTCTAAGGAAAAAATTCTGAAATTATCCCCCTTCATTCATATTCGGGAGAAATTCTCAGTTAATGAGCCAGAAAATATGAATTTTCATGAGGTCATAAGACTCCATCAGGTCCCTCATTCTATCATTTTAGTTTTAGATTTACATTTAATATCACGGTTCATGAAGGTATTGTATAAGGATTTTGTAATGCAGGTGCTTCTATGAAAAACATTTCACCCTCAAAGAGATAAAAAATCATAACAGACAATACATGTTTAGAGGATATAGAGTGAGAATGATTCATTTATTTATACAGTTCATGGGAAAAAATATCCCTATTATTGAGTTATCCTATAAAAATATCTTTTAGGAAAAATCAGATGGATCCTTTCAAATCATTGTATAGTATTCCATGTTGGTCTCCCCTATGCTGGCTAGAGTCTAGTGAGGTATCCCAACTAGGTCCTCATCAAATTTTGTAGACTTCATAGATGTTTTATCTATTTTGAATGCGTATGACTACAACTCAGTCTAGAAAAAATTCTTATTTTGATCACCTTAAATGAAATCTACAGAAAAGGGTTGGGTATCATTTTTTTTCTTCGTGTATCTCCTAATCTATTGTATAAATGTTTATAGAAGAAAGGGATTCTTTCACATTATTTACATTGTTCTATTTTATATTTTTGATAGAGTTTCTCTAGTTTCCTATAAATTTTTACTACCTCATAGGTACCATTCCATGCATGAAATATTTTTTGTTTTATAGATTCTCCCATATCATGATAATCCATCAAATGCCGTTTATCTTGAGGAAGTTGAGATAGATGCAGATACTACAATTGTGGAGTATCATGTTCTCATCATTGAATGATGTAAGAATGTTCTCCATAGTCGGTATATCCCTCTTGTATAGCTATTATTGTAGCACGATAGTTATCAAGATTAAAATTGAGATATGTAAGATTATGTACATCCCTAATTTCCCATGTTGTTCTAAGGTTTTGGTTTACTGCATAGGTAAAGTGAAATCAGGGATGTGTTATTTTAATGGGGAAGGCAGCAAGAACCTAGATTTTAACTCATGACTGGATTTATTAAATTTCAGTATAAAAATTTATATTGGACATAATATGGGTTATTAATGGTCTTAGGGTTCTTCAAAAAATTGAAAATTTCAGAACACATCTTTTCTGGGAAAACAAGCTTGGTGGACAGTTTAGAGTAATCTGTGTAGGAATGTCGTAGGGTTGGGAAAAATATCATTATTTTTTTTCTAGATAGAGCCTCCTCACATGGTTAGGGCATGAACATGAGACCTAACTATTTGAGAGACCCTTCTTCCTATGTAACTACGTATAGTGTTCACAATGTTTTTCAAACCATGTGGACAAACTGTGCACATTCCATTACATGGGTAAAATTCATAATTTTCCCATAATGATCAATTAGAACCCTTATACCTCTATAATCTATATATCAGTGTTATTAACCAATTTATCTCTTAGTTTGAGGTTTTTGATGGTCATAGATTGGGATTAAATGATATACTTCATCTAGGATCCCTTCGTGCTTCCATTCATTATGTAGGATGCACGTCAGTATGTACTTGGGTCCACTTAATTTGTTTTACTTCTCATTTTCACTCTACCTTGATATTATGTTGTGAGTGTTTTATCCTTTTCATAGATCTACACTAATCTATGAAAAATGATTGAACACTATAAAAGGATAGGTATCATATAATCCTTAGGTGGATGGTATATATCTCGTCCCTCATGTTTGTTGATATTGGATTGGTCCTGTGAACCCCCACCGATTTCATCAGATGCTGTTATTTGAATTTATATTTCATTATTATAATCATTAGAACTGTATCATTTTGAAAATTTCATATATGTGATTATGTGTTGGTAGTTTTTCTAAAAACTATTTTTATCCCATGTAGGATTGTATTCTATAATTTTAGATTTTTTGTTTTGACATGTTTAAGCCTTCATTCGGGTGTGACATAGATTGACCTTACTCTATGTAATAATTTCTATATTAAATGGATTGATTGTAATGATAAAAGAAAAATTTAAAGTACCTTGTCTACTCACCACTTGACTCACATAAGTTAAGCACATCAAAATGAAAATTCAATGTGAAGGATTAAAATGTTTCATATTTGTAACACCCACTACCACATTAATGTAATGTAGAAGAATAAACCTTGAAAATTGAATATTCATTAAATGGATTAAGTACTAAAATGTTATTTTTCCATTGCACACTAATAAAAGGAAGGAATCGAACCAAATGACCTGATAAAAAGGATTCATGCTACATGACCATATCAAATTAATGAAAATAAAGGATTTAACCGAAAGAGATATTACAAGTCTTCATAATCAAATAAGAATGCCCTGACTTGAGTTCATATGGATTCTTATTAGAGAATGGACTGAGCACTTGGGAACCCCATTTAGATTCAAGGATATGGTTGTCTTAGGTTAAAACCCACCTAGATATTAATCCTTCTCTATTAATGGATTCTCGGTATGACACCATAAGATTAATTCATTATCATTACAAGATTCCTTGGATACACTCCTTAGATCCATTTTTGACATGTATGATCCATTGATAAACACCATTGGGCCCTATATCTTCCTAGACCCAGTTTACAATGGTTTATTAAATTGAACTCGATAGGCACCTCATTGTGGATTTCCATGGTCTATTTTCTATATATTACACTCATACTCAATTCTGGGCTCTATTTATTTCAGATTTAGTGACCCATGAGGTATACGTTGATATTGATGTTACCTTGTGACATCACTATAAAATTTCATTGATCAGGGATGTCTAGTTTCATCTTGGACCCTTCACTATTTAAACAATCATGAGGTTATGTCTGTGTTTGCAATGCCTAAATATGACAATCAATATAAATTTTTTAATATATTAATTTAATTAACCGGTTACATGGTTAGACACTATTCAAGGGCTGATGCAGGTACATGGTTATTTTGTCACATTGTACTGGTTTATTTTATATATGCATTCTTGCATATTTTTAAATTTTCATTAAATGGGATGAATTTTATTGAAATCATTGGACGTGGCCCTATGATATTTATCTCACACCCTCCCTGGGTTCCATTTGGTACTTGAAATAGATTACATGACTGCAAGTGGTGAAAAATGTAAGCATACGGATTCGAATACTTGATTTCTTGTTGTTTAGGATGCTGTTTGATACCTAATTACCTAGATGGAGCTCTGTATTATTATGATAGTCTTTTTTTTGATTTATACATATTTGGAAATTGATATTCATACTGTCTTGTATCCATTTTCGATATTTCTATTAACATGTGATATCATTAGATTTTGAGTGATATTCTAGTTGTTTAGTAATTGTAATTGTTGTCTCTATTTTACAATGTGCCTTCTATTTAGATATATTTCATCATATATTTACCAATGTTTACAGTCACCAGCTATATTAAACCTTTGTAATGGGGGAATTTTCAGCCAATGGACACACCATTTTCCCTCACTAATAGTTGACAATGTCTTTGATTTGGGGATATGAGCGTGAGGCCACATGGACCACCACGCTCAGGGAACTTATCAGTGGAACCTATTTCTGGAATGTTACATGATAACTTGTATATTTGATGTTGTAAAAAATTATGAATCAAATCCAGGTTATTAGATTATGGTCACTATACAAATGGATTCATAGAAGTAGGTTATTCGAGAAGTACATCAAGTGTCTTTCAAATAGGTATAGTTCTCGTCACTTCCTCATCTCCTTCATGTATTGATATAATGGATTACATTCGCTTCATATTATGTGCGTGTGTAGAGAATATTTTTTTAGAAGATATAAATAATAATAATAAATGTATGCCCCTTGGGTATGTCATTATTTATTTAAAATAAATGATTTTAAATTTATTTCACATACATTATTCCAAGAAAACAACCACGTGATGCTTCTGAAAATAATTCCATGTCAAACCTTTTATATTTTCTGAATATCTCATAATTGCTAAAAAAATTAAGATTAAAATATTAGAATATTATTTTTCACAAATTTTTGGTGGATCCAAACATTTCTGTGAATAGAATCAAGTGCTCTCCCTTATTTATAAACCACAGTCACATCCATTATCTCTAACGACCTCTACAAATTCATTTTCATTTGGTCGAGGCATGGATATGAATATTATGCATTCATCAAAGAAAAATATTTCATGAAAGTAGGTTTGAGGGCCTATATCATCTAAATTCTGAACTTATAACACCCATTAATGTATTTGTCTTGATAATAAAATATTTGTCCTGAACTCATTTAAGATGGAGTTCCATCAAGGATCAGAGAAAATAAACTAGATGACTGGGTTTGATCAGAGGCTGAGATCGAACTCAATTGATGACCGCAGAAATTTACATATAATTTTAATGTGGTGTGAAAAGTACATTGGGGTTCTCATTACAAAATGAAAATTTAGTCATCCTACCTCATTCATTTACTGAACATTCTTCCCCAATCACTTTGACCTGGCCATAAGGGATCAACACCTGCAAAAACATTCAACACATTTGTAACATCCCCTAATCTGGCACACTCTTACATAGGCAGAATGGGTTGATTATGAGACCTCATTCTTGACTCCCCTTATTCCAATGGCTTCCAACTAGTTTTATCGGTTTTAATTTTATTGTAAATAGATTATTCCCCTATAATTATGTGTCATAACATCAGAAAAATTTCATAATAACAAAAAAATATTCAGAGTATAATTAATAGAAAAAATTAAAATAAATACATAAATAAATCATGTAACGATGAACTATAATGTAACTAAATTTAATTCTAGAAATAAAACACATAATGTCTCAAATTAAAAACTCATAGTCCTAGGTCATTAACCCCATAGAGGTTCCATATCCAAACTCAATCCCAAAAGAAATAAAATAAATAAAATGAAAGGTTATTTTACCTTTTCAAAACCTGTATCCAATAAATAATATAAGGTTCCACAGTACTTATAGAATAGGATGTGCGTATAAATCATTAGGTTAAAATCACAATGCAATAAGAAAACCAGTTTGATAAGAAATTCAACCAATAAATCGATAAACATATTTACTAATTAATTCAACATTTTAATGAACACTACAAAACCATCATTGGAGAAGTTCAATATTATGAATGATCATGTCTTATGACCATAAAAAATAAATAATATAATCAATGTAAAATAACCAAATTTGGTACCATTCCATAATACTCATGACCATGTCTTATAACCATGCCAACCAGCACAACCATAAAACCATGGTACCGTCAAAATATATAATCTAAGTTAAATACCAATAAGAATTACAACATTATTGTACAATCCCTACATTCATTACATCATTGTACTATTACTATCATGCTCTCTATAATTATTATAACATGGAATATAATGAGCCCTCTCAGTATCTTCATTAAATAATATAAGTGTGCATGCTCTAGGTTTGATCCTGATATATAATATTATAGTGTGAAACTGAATCCCTGTCATAAATCACTGATATCACAGTATCACATCACATATCTTGATGGTTAATTATGTTAATTTCCACTATTATTTTTAATTAGATATGAATTTTAATTTATAATTTATTAATAATTATATAATTATGAAATAATCCAAAAATCTGGGATTCTAAAACATGAAACCACCCTTGGTCACATGTCTTTCTAATCATACATTATATTGTTCAACATTTCTCATTTATCATGATTATCTAAACCCATGGGTATCCATAAGCCAGGTCAAGAAGCCATTTAAAAATAGGGGACTTCATGAAATAATTTTACATTATTCAATAAATTTATATGCACAATATAAAGGAGAAATAACAATATTGTATAAATATGAAAATAATGAATTGATATAGTTAATATTTTGACCCCCAACCATTAACTGTCGATTAAAAAATGCTCCTAACATCGAAAAACCATAAGGAAGAAGGATAGAAATATTTCAAAGATGTTTTTAGGTAATAATTCATCAATGTCAAATCCAACAACCCCATTGGTCCATATATTTCACCTCAATGGATTAGATAAGAATAAAGATAAGGGAAAACCCAATACCAAAGAACAGACAAGGAAATGGTCGCACAAAAAAATCCATATGGTAGGGAATTTGGCACATCGTGATCACCTTAAGATAGCCCAATGAATGAAAGGAAAAAGATATGTATCTGATTAAAATGAAAATCAGCTGCACAACATGTTTGAAACTCTAGTTCAGGCATTTACATGACATTTAATGTGGTTACCCATTGTGTAAATTTTATTAATAGAATGTTCCCAAAAACCCATCATCTTTGATTTATTTTATTAAAACCCAAAACCAATTACATGAATAGAAATATTTTCATGTAATGTGTATTTGTCATGTATTTGATTATTTAGGCCAAATTTTCATTTAAACATTGTAAAACCACAATTAAGATTTTCAAAAAACCATGTTGCCATGAAACACATAACCATTTAATTTCTAAACACTATTAATTAATTCAAGATAATAAAACATGGACATTAGAGCATTTTCTTAAAAAAAGTCACTCCTTCTTCGAACACCGATAATCCACCAAATCTAAAATGATAAACTAGATTGAGAAATACCAGAGAAAATAAGTGATCTTTAAACATCCCCATATAAAATTGCCCATACCTGATCTTCTCTCAGAATCACATTGATATATCTATGAACAATACAGGTCACCATGTTTTCATATCAGAATCCATCTACTAGGTATCTTCATGTACTCTCTCATGATAGAAATTTACCTGGACCAATGTAATAATATATGCTCGAATATATTTCTCAATATGATATAAAACCCATATCAGCTGCTCCTGAAAGGATGCATCAACACAAATATCGATATCTCCAACATCTATCACATGGTATGGTTCTGAATGTTATCATAAAATTTTAAACATGTGGAACATGTTGTTTATGGAATTATATAACCGTTGAAGGGCTAAATGTATTTCTAGAATATTTTCCCTTGCATCTATTTCAAATGGATCCAAAAACATTGTTGTTATATTTTCGCGTTTCCTAATATAAAACTGTCCCAACCTATGTGAAAGTTGAAATGAAAAATGATGACAACCCTTGAATTATAGATTTCATCACATATGGTAATCATATTACTTCTTTATACCTCACATGGCCATCTATAATTGTTTGGTCAACAGAACATACTCAAATTCATCCTGCATGAAACTAGGCCCAATCAGTGCTGACCCATAAGCTCTATCAAATAAATTAGTGAATGTAAATAACTTAATACAAAGCCTAATATAATTCCATTTGGATTTATGTCTAGAAGCTATTATTATATATGACTCCAAGAGTTCTATTTGTTTCTAAAATGAACCACCAAAATCGAAAACATTGGCTCGTAATATATCCTAAAAAACCTAGATAGTCCTCATAGAATGACCATTGGTCTATGGATGATAGGTTATTATTAAAATAAATCATAATCCATGGGCCTTTTCAATAACCTACTAGAAACCTGAGGTGAAACATGGATATTTTTATAAAATGAAACACCTCAAAATAATGTGTAGCAAAATAACCTCTTATATTAAAATATTTCTCAGATCATCTAATGGAATAGATTCCCTTATTGTTAATATGTAATATACCTATGTTAATTAATGCACAGCAACACACATAACATCGTACATAAGGGGCATTAAGGTATGTCTTATCAAAAAAATACATTGTTACGTATTCTCATTTCAACTTAGAAATGGTTAAAGGGTGCAAAAGACCTGGTGGAAACAGATGGTTGGATTTCACCTGATAAAAAGAGAAGCATATTTCCATGAAAAGTTCCACATAATTCTTCATTATGGACTCCTAGTATATCATATTATATTCCAGATACATATTTTTATATCAGGATTCACCACCCATCCAGAATCCTGAAACTCCATCATTTGCTACTCACAAAATATAGTTGGATTCATTAATAATTTATATAAAATAAAAAAAATATAAACTCTTGAGAGATCATATAGATGTAATATCTTTACTATATAATATATCTCCCATTACTATGACCTATGGATTAGAAAAATTATCGTTCATAATCTATTAAACATCACAGGTATAACTGATGTTGAACATAGAGCTTATAACCCCTGTGATCCCGAACATCTAAATGCATGCCAAAAAAGAAGACCATTATCCATCACTCATCACAAGAGTCCCATGAATCGAATATTTATGTATTTTGATTCAATGAATTAGAAAAAAAATTAAAATTTCTTCATGTAGAATACAATTCAATGTCCAAAGTCTACTAATACTTGAGAAACATCATCTAAGAATGAATCGGGTCTCTCTTGGAAAAATTGTGCTTGTATCATTTGTGATCCATGTATAACACAAACCAGTAAATAATTAGATAGTGTATCTATCATCTCAATAATTATAATAATTCTGGTAACACATGATTGTTATTATAGTATTTTTTTCTAAAGATCTCACCTATCTGGTGCCATAAAAACCCACACGATAATCTTGCATTCGAATTGCTCTGATTCCACCTATAGTTGTATCACATTACACAATATTATATTAATTTTGAATAGTTAAAGTGATCATTGGTTCTTATTTTATTCTATATTTTATCAATTGAAATTATCTCTATCAAGCATCATTCCAATAACCCCTCACCAATTTCTTGGTCAACCGAGTCATTAGTGAATCCAAATGAGAGAAATATTTTATTAAATGATTATAATAACATAATAAACCACATAAGCTCTAAATTCAATGTTTTTCCCAAGATATTATAAATATATCATGAATTCAAATTTATATGGGTCCAAAAACACACCTTCCACTGAGATGACATGGCCTAAAAATTTCACTTTCTTTATCCAGAAACTACATTTTGTTAGGTTGGCGTAAATTCAATTATCTCTCGTTGTTCTCTAAAAGATTTTACGATTTATGGCAAGATCATCCATTTACTCGTATTACACTATGATATCTTTGATGATAACCACCAAAACCTGATCTTGAAAAGGATGATTTATCCTATTCATTAAGGACGTAAATATTATATACACATTAGTCAACCAATATGGCATCTCTCTGAATTCATATAATCCTTGACTTATCATATGTAGTTCAAGGTATTTATGATGGTATCATACTTAAATAATTATATAATGATATTATCTTATTCATGGAGGTTATCATTACACTTCTCAAATGATCCAATAAAACATTGATTCATGGAAGAGGATATGAGTTCATTACTATCAGCTGGTTCATCCTTTAATAATCTACACAGAAGAGAAATGATCCATTATACATTTGGTGAGTATATTTGGAGAAATCCAAGTAAAGTTAATCAGACTTATTAAGACTTTAGATTTTATGGCTTCCAAATAATCCATTAATTTAAGAATCTCTACATGATTCATTCAGTAAGGAAGGATAGAAACTAAATCTCCCCTCATCACCAACTCGATCATGAACTCGATCTCTCACTCTGGTGGATATCCATAAAAATGTAAGGGAAAACATCCAAAAGAATTAAACCAAAAGAGAAATATAATACTCCTAAATATAACTTTTATATAGATATATAATATAGATTTAGTTCATAATAAAATACGATCCACACTGAATTAGCCCATCCTTACGGACCTGATGATCTCACTCATCCTTGTGAAAATAACAATGTACGTCTAGAGATATGGAAGTATATCTACTCCTAAAATACTAAATAATTGACCAGTGTATAACTAAACCATCCATACTTGAATCAAGAAGTATCCTAAAATATCAATTATGAATAGATCTCAAAAAATGGCAACCACTAATCTCTAAGGAACATGACTTGTAGCATTTGATATTCAACAGTGTCACTCCCAATGGTTTGTGAATCATTAAAATGATATATAATATTTCTACATACATGTCAATGAGTTTTGAAAATGATAATAGAGATATAAACATGATGATCTAATATATAAAAAATAAACATGATATGGAAGATGACATGAAATTCGTATATCTGACTATAGATGGGGCAACACCACATTATCTAGAGTAGTCTCCATAACATGAAACTGAATTTTACCTTTGACTTGGGATATAGTCCGACATCAATGAAATATTAATATTTATTATTACATATTATCATAAAAGGGGTACAACATCACCTACATGTACCTGAATGACCTATATAAATATATCTACTATTTTGTTGAGGGGATGTTGAGACCCATCCAAATTCTGTTTTCTATTCTGATCATTTTCTATAGGTATGCCTCAAGATATTCTCACGGAACCATTAAATATGGAATAATCCTCCATATATACATCACTCAATTATGGGTAAAGGACACTATGGATTCCTGAGTCCAAACATTCCACACTGATAGCACAAGAACAGATCATGATCATGAGATAGTTTCTGACTACCTAAACTACTCTTCCCACTACTACATGGGAAAAAACCATAATTACGAATATTGCTAACACTAAATAAGGAACTCCCATATTTACCAATTGAAACACCATGGATGCATCTTAGATCCTCAATTAGAATACCTTGCATGATGATTTTTGGATTCATCACATCTTTAATGTTTCATAAATCATTTTTTTCATATGACCTAATATAATAACCAAGACCATCCTTCAAATGTGTCACCTGATAGATCTCATCAACTTCCAAAATTTGGAAAATGTGATGTAGTTTGATTAAATTTACATCATAGTATAGAACTAACAAACCCTTCTATATCGGATGAATAAACTCATAATCTTTTTATCCAATAAATTCTAGGGATAAACATAGATTTGGAACATCAAATTGTAGTCCTTCCAAGATAGTTCATATTCGTGACATGATTTTTCATGAATATCCCTCCAACTATTTGGAAGGTCCACAAACCATAAACACAATAAAATTAACCTTTATATCATTGTTTTTCTTAAGATTATTGAATATTTTCTAGAATAAATCAATCTAGAAATCAGATACCTTGGTTTCCCCTTCCCTAGTAAAAACATCATGATGTTGAAGTTGAAACTCTCCTTTCACCTGATACATTCAAGGACCGGTAAGAACAATTTCCATTTTATGGATCACAAGAACATCCATTTGTCGTCATGAAATACATAAAGTTGTGGTATGGCTAAATTATGACCATGCTGATTTTCACTATACTAATCCTGAAGCCAAATATGAAGAGGTTGTATTTTATCTACAATAAAAACAGAAACTTTAGAGAACTATAATAAAATATTGTTATCCCAATGGTTGAATTGAATAGAGAAACAATATATATTGGTCTCTCTATAAATGTATTACAAGTATTTTAGTATGACATGAAAACTCATTTCAATTATCCATTAAAATAGATATATACTATTATAGATGAAAAAATAAATATATATCACATGATAAAATAGATATTCTCCTATTATGAACAATCCATGTCAATATATAGCCTTTTTCATATTATGATGTTAGTATTATCAGCTCACAGAAAACTAAGCCATAAGTACATTCTCATGAAACAAGAAAATCATAAAGCAATATCCTCAAACAACACCTTATTCTCCCATTGTTAAATAACTACAGCTGTAAAAATTACAAAAAAAAAAATCCAATCGCCAGGTACTCATATTTTCACATATACATGTGATTGATACTCCCTTGAAAAAACTCATAACCATGCATCGAAAAATTTGATTCATTATTCTACCTTTACATAACTATAAGGAAAATGAAATTAGAAACATCTCTTCTAACGAAAATTTATAATGTCCCCCATTCTGCAACTATCTCAGGTGACCAAATGGGTTGGGTATGATACCTCAGCGTAACCTATCCATATTTAGTAGTTTTACTATTACCATTGGAGTGTGAATAGTATATAGGAGATAGTATACCACCTTTTATGTCGTATCCTAGTAGTATAAACAATTCAAAACAAAATGGAAATAATCAGAGTAATGTCATTGTGGAATATAACAGAAAAACCAACTAAAATTTACAATAAATAATTAAAGAAATAATGTAACAACATGGTAGAATTTATCTAAATTTCATGATAGAACATTAAAAAGAATAATATCACCCTCAAATAAGAAACTCAATGTTCCAAGTCTCAAACTGTACAACAGTCCCATCTCCAAAAACAATCCTAATAGAAAAATCATAATCAACAGTAAGGTCTTTTTCTACTGTTCAAAACGGAATCCACAAAATGTACTAGGGTGAAAACGGGCACACTTAATAGGGAGTGATTTAAACACAATAGATTGAATATATTGTTTCTAAATAAAAAGTTACATGATAAGAAGTGTATACCAAAAATCAATAAATATGTGTATAAATTAATTCCAAAATTAAATAAATACATCCACTACATATTTCTGATTTATGCTGGAATATATCTGAGCATGTTGTATCACCACTCCAACCTAAATATGATAACCAAGGTAAAATTGCTTACCTATGTGCCATGCCAAAATATATATAATCTTGTCTTATGACCATGCCATCCATCTCCACCATATACCTATGGTATAGAAATAACAAATAATTTGAGTTCAAGCTCTATAATAATAACAAAATTAAATTTAAAATCCCTATAACAATTAATGAATTTTAATGGGAATATACCAATATCAATAGTCATTAAAACATGTACTTGGAAGATCCTCCTCAATATCTTCATTACAGTATATAAGTGATAATGTTCTAATGTCGAGCTTGATATGTAATCTACACATCATCAATCAAAATCCCTATCAAACAACATGTATATATAAATATCATATGATATATCACAATGTTTATTTATAGAAATTTCTATTATTCAATCAAATTACAAATGATATCTTATTCGCACTTGATTAATCATTATATCAATAAGCAACAATCCAAAATTTGTGGATTCAATAACAATAAATAAATATAGGCCATGTGTAATGCTAAATATAAATTAAGTCATTTAACAACATAGTAACAATATAGATTAGATCGCCACAAGAGAATCTATAGTCCAAGCCTTAATATAATTGAAAACAAAGGACATCAAGGAATAATTCCAAACAATTATTTAATTAATTTTGCTGCACACAATGATGTCCCAATAACAATATTATATAAACATGGAAATCATTAAACCATAGGGTAATATTTTAGACTCGTTACTATTAAAAAATGATCTTATAATTCCCACAAAGTTCAACAACCATGAGTAATAAAGATAGTATGATCTTAAATAGGTTCTTAGATCATACATGAACATAATCAAAACTAATAATGAAATAGATCAAATAATTTCACAAAAACATATTTGAGAAGATATTAGGGATGAGATAAAACTAAAAAAATGTCTTACTGAGGATTTCTCACACAAATGTGATGTCCAAAAGAGATGTTGGTACCGATCAACAGTATGGAGTTATCCATAGGAATAAGATGAGGGGAGTTGTAACTGATTAGAAAAAAATATGCATCACATCCTGTTTAAATCATCTTATTGGGAATTTATAGAGTGTGTAATTTTTTTACACACTGTGTAAATTTTTTTAATATAATATTCAAGAAAACATTTTTACTAATAATTATTATATTAAAACTAAATAATTTCACAACATATAATCATCTTAAATGACTAGAAAAATTTATGTTCTTGTTTTTTCACCAAAATTTCATTTTGAACCACCCAAACAACATTTAACGCCTATCATCATTTCATGAACCCATGAAACACATAACCCAAGAATTATCAGTGTACATTAATTCAATCAAGAATAAATCTCTGAAAATATGGTCCTTATGTCCATCAAAGGCTCTCTATATCCCAAAAAGACTCTTTCATAATGACAAAAAAAACTTAGACAAATTAACTGAAAAAATATGGGGTATTAAAATAATCCTCATGAACCATGTCAATACGTGTTATCCCAAACTAGAGAGTGGCTCTCTATGAACTCGTTTGATCCACATGAAAGACCTATATAACTTATACCACCATGTTGGATCGATAATCTGACTCCATTAGTTGCTTGAGTTCCTCCTCAAACATTCAGGGGTTAAGATAGCCCGTATCCCATTGGATGGAAATATATTTTAAGTACATAAAATAAAAAAATTAAAATACATTGGAAATATTTATTTATAAAATATATCAACAATATAATTAACCTATATTTATAAAACACTAAGATTAAATAACATCAAATATTCCACATTTAAAATATATATTTTCAATTTACTTCATAAATCATCTTCTTGAAATTACACTTGTTTATCAGTCAGACCATCAAATCATAATCCAATGTAATTTTAATTTTAAGGAATTATTCTTTTTCATCTTGTTGTAAAAAAAATAATCAATGACACATATATTATAGAATCATATCATATCATCAATCATAACATTTTATACGATAATTTATAAAACAATAAATCTAGTGTCATCAAGAGAATCCTTAAAAATTATCAATGAATTATCAATAGGTAAAAAAATAACCATAAAATGATTACATGTAACAGAAAAAAATAATAAATTGTAAAAAAAAATGATTCACCACAATTGGGTTTAAATCATTAACACTACTACTCGTCCTCTATTATACAAGAAAATTATCCAAAATAATGGTAATTTGAATCATTAGTTGTCATCTTCAAAAATAAATTTTCACATATAGGTTTAGTATTTATATTATCCATAAAATGGGGAAAATAGTTTCATAATCCATATTGTTATATCATTTTTGTCGGGGCATCATAACGATGAGTGTTGAATCCATTTTTCATATTATTCTATAAGAGACTCTTTTATAGTGTTTCTAATATATGATTAAAGATGAATAAATAATTTATAAAAATAAAATAAATCAATTTTTAAAGGTTCAATCCATTACAAAAAGTCTTATATATATTCTCAAAGGAAGTACGTAGGGATTCTCCACATCCATGTTTTTATTTTCATATGGAATTAAATAAATTCATATTGTTCAATTAGAGATTATCCCTTATATCTTCATGCTTTACAATGATAACCCACATTATTATTAAAATAGTAAATTTAATGATGAGTCTTTATATTGTATCCTTATCCTATATTCTTTCCCATATTCCTCTTATATGTGTTGTATGAAACACACGTGTTTTATCACAATGAATGTTCCTCCCAATAACATAACACCCGCTAATGTGGGAAAGTAATCCTTTCCTATTATTGGTAAATAATAAATGGAATATATAAAATTCAAGGGTTAAGTCCTTGACTAGAATATAGATCAACATAATCCATTCCACATTATTTTATATACACATTTTATATAGATAAATGGAAAATATAATCATCACAACCAAGAATTCGTAAAACAATCTATACTGGATTAATGTGAAAAATGTGTTCTTTTTTTCTATCTCATGAAATATTAGTCTAGATTCTGGTTCACTTAATTATATTTAATAGAATAATCCATTAATGATAAGTCAATGAAATTTCAACCTCTGTGGGATGTCATTAAGAGAATAAATTTTAAAACCAATTATTCCTTGAATAATAAATCCAAATATATTAATTAATATTAAATATTTTATTTAATTTCAAATTTCATATATATATATATATAATTTCATGAATGTATAATAATCTTGGAATTTTTTTTATTCACTATACCACAATATTCATCTGTAAAAAATTTAAATAAATCAGTAACATAATGTTATTTCAAATATGAATATAGAAATGAATATAATTACTTTTGATAAAAAAATTAAACTGAATTATTCATAATTTCAATACTCATATTCTCTTTGATAACCCATTAATAAAAAAAATATTTTCTTAAGTGATAGTTAGTTATACATTTTATTTAATCATACATGTATAAAATATATGGAAAACTATTTCATTTCAAAAAAACTGTAATACGTTATTGGATTGTAAAACACTATCTGAAATTACCAGTCCATATCTTACAAGGAATAATTATTTTTGATGTAATCTTGCCTATTACTAGGATGTTATATCACTATATTTATTATGAAAAATAAAATTTAAAATATCTTAGTCTTTATATATTTCTTTTCAACATTATGCATTATAATATGTTTTTGGAAAAAAATTCAAATAATTATATTTCCCACATAGATTCTTTTTAAAAAAATATATTAAGAATTATTTTTGATCCATTATTTTTATAAACATGAAATATATGATTCTATTTCTTTAATTAATAAACTAATTCATTAAATTTTTAATATTGGTTGGGTTGGTAATGTATTCAAATTTTCTCACTCATGTAATGCCATATCATAACATTTTACCCATGTAGATTCTATAATTAATATAAATGCGTGATATTTTAATATTTAACATTACACTACTCTTCAATATATAATACACTAAAATTTATTCTCATATTAATTTTTCCCCTCTAAAATATATCTTTCACAACACTCTTTTACATACCTAAATTATTCATTTTTTATTTCCTCATCTCAAATAATTATATACAACTTTTCCTTAAATATATCATCGATTCCTAAAACATTTTAATTTATCATAATGATTTTTATCATCTCTTTTTTAAATTTAAAATTATATAATTTTTTATAACAAATTTATTCATAAATAATCGTCAATATATTAATTTGACATTTTATTTATAAATAATTTCTAGTATATATATATATTTTGGGAACCCCATGAGCACCTCAGATCTATGTTAAAAAAATAATGAAGAATAAAATTTCAATTTGAAAGTTATAACTGATTTGAAAACATTAAAAATAGAAAATATATTACCTAAATTGACATTACAATAAGATGTATAATATTTTACATCAAATAACTATATTTAATAACTCTATTTAATTAAAAAATAAAAATCATATTTTTAAAATTACTAATATATTTGAGGTTTTTTCTGATAAATATTATCTCAACAATATTGATTTATAATTAGTTAGAAATTTAAATAAAAAATTATTATTCTAAATAATAAAATCTATAGAATAATTACATTCTATTTATTTATTAGGTTTTCTAAAATAGTTATTACAAACACACTATATATGTATTTATTGGAAAAGATTAAATTTATTTCTAAAATAACCTATTAAAAAATGAAATAAATATATATACCAAATTTTATCTACTATAGGATATTTTTATTACACATATATATAAATGGATAACTTAATTTGTTTTATTCAATTATTACACGTAGCACCTAGAAATAATTGAGCAATTTGAACTTTGTATTTTTTACAACATAATATATAATTTATAAATGATATTATAAACAATGGGTATTTTAAATCTATAAAAATATGAAACTTTTCAATAAAATGTCACCATATAAAATATAGTTCATTTTAGTATTATTTTTTATTGTGAAGACGGTTTGTAAATAGGAAATTCCTATATTTGTTTCCGTTATAAGTATTTAAAACATATTAATTTCCATGATTTCTTATTATATGATATTAGGATTAATATAATTGATGAATGTAAGAAATGATAACCTTATTGAATAAATTATATTTTTTTCAATTAGAACTTCATTATAATGATATGATTTTAATATTAGTTTTGATACAAATAAGTTATTATTGATATATTTCGATTGTAAATGGAAAAATGATAATTAATATGTTATAGATTTTACTATAAAAACATGTGAGGAAGCATTCATGAATCAATTATTTTTTGTAACAGATGTTTTGAACTACCCCCATTAATATAGGTACTGATGATGGGATTGTTTCCAACATCATTTAGTTATGTTTGGAAGACTAATAATTATTAATAGAATGATGAAACCAGATATTCATGTGGTGATACTGGATAAAAATATCGAGGAACTATATATGGATGTTTATATAAAATATAATGTATCATGAGATTTATTACATTAGGTTGATAATTTATTTTTATGTATAATTCCAATTTTGTGGGTTAGATGATAATTTGAGACTATTTGAGTAATATTCATAATGAATTTACATGGTGAGAAAATTAGTAATTTAAATAACACTTATAGCATCATTGGAGAACCCGAATCTTCACGTGTTAAGGAAAAATGACTTTTATAGGTAAAATTAGGGAATAAGTTTAAATATTTTGTAATGCTATCGACCAAATGATATATTAAATATTGTATTAGTAATTGATGGACAACTTTCATGGGGAATATAAAAACAATATTTAAATTACCTAAGTACGGTATAGATTTTAATATTTTGTATTCACCTGAAGTAGAGTGCACACATAACAAGTTTATTAATTTTTATTATTTTTATGAAGAAATGGGTTTTAATTAATTTTTATAATGTGATATCAATAATTATTTTTGGTTTTATTGATTTTAAAATAACTGAGATAAATGGTTACCATATTAGGTTTGGCTAGACCATGGGCAGTGCTATCAGGGTTTCTAAATTTTACCTCTTTTTATTCTATAGAATCTTCAGAGAGATATTCATCTATTAATACCTCTATATCAAATTTAAATATAGTTTAGTGCATAATATTACTATAAAAATCCTCATGTTGGTATACACTCATTCTATGTGAGTAGAATTCTATCAGGTTTTATTAATTAATTTGGTTAATCCTTGACCATGAAATGTTGTTTCCAAACAAACTAGTATTCAAACATTCAATCTTGTACATGTGCTGATAAATATCAATGACAGACCAAAAAATAATTTAATGGTAAACCTTATACCAAAAATAATTGTCTAGTGGGGGATATGGATTATATACCATGTAAATTTAAATTAACAGGATCAAATCCTAAAAAACAGATTATTAATATGAAAATAAATTAAAAATTAAAACCAACTATAGAAAAAGAAAGGATATGATTAATAAGAAACACAAAACTCAGGAAACACACATAGTTCTTGCGGAAACCATTCCCGATCACACAATTAAACTACAAATTCATGGAGGGGAAGTAATGTTGATATGGGTGAGGGGATACATCACATGGAAGAATTTAAAAGATAATTAAATAATTCAGTTTGACAACATAACAATAGGGAAGAATCTAGATCATCACTCCACGTTCGATTTATATTCATACACTACAAACTACTTATTTATTTGCATATAGGAGGATTAAATGTATTGTATTTTTCCATTATAGGGTATCATCCATTAATGGGTCATATATTTGAGTAAAAAATCTTGCTTGTCAAAAATGTATGTCAACTTTTAGTGCACATAGGTAATTTATGATAATCTACAACTGTTGTAATAGCTTTAAAAATGTTATAATTTGTCGGGATATGAATTTTATTCACCCTATGTATTTATTCATTTAATACACATATATCCAATTACACATCATGTAAATTCATTAAATGAACTATATTATTTATTTGAAGTTGGTTTTTCCTATTTTTAGTCTCATTCTCCAATTTTGAGCGCTATGTATGGGTATTTACTATGTTACATCATCAATATATATTCACAAATCTGGCACCACACTACACAGTGATGTAGTACGGTGTGATGTGGTTTCAGCATACTAAATTCATCTCATTTTCACAATTTTTTTTCATCAAACATTGTATCCATCGAAAAAACACTAAAAAAAATTAATTTTTGAATGTTATTCAATTAATTATAAAAATTGAAATTTCTAATCGAGAAATATATTCATAAAATGGTTCTATCAATTCCACAAAACATGGATCAACATCATCCTCATGAATTTATTCTCAACGTATGTAAAATGGGGACAACATGTATTCAATAATAAAATTCTATTTTAATTAGATGAAATGATTATAAAAGTAGGTCAAACAATTCAAGATTCACATAAAACATCAATTAAACTTAAAACTCTTCATTGAAAATAATAATTCCATGTTTTTCACAACATTTTACAATTAATAACTGCTAGGTATTATTCTCGAATTCATTAAAATATTATTATTGATTATTATGAATCATATCATTTCAGGATATACCTCACAAATTATTATTCTCTATCATCACTTCTCAGACACATTCATATATAGTTATGATCTTATCCTGAGCACATGATCGTTTTTTAAAGGCTGGTAAAAGAACTACATTCCTTATTAGGTAAAGTTATAATTCATATAAAATCCGTAGGGAATTGAAAATAAATACATTATTACTCTGATTATTGAATTTTATATTATTGATGTTTAAAAGAAATTAAACCTCAATTTAGGAGGCTTCTCTTTAAATTATAATTCATTATATAAAATATAAAATTTAAATGAAATTATATACATCAATTAAGGAACTCAGAAATTCACCAAGATCAAAATAATTTTAATAATACAATTAACCATAACAAAATATTTTTCCACTCCATTGAATTATAATTTATTTTTCATTTTTTTTATTTTTAAAAATATATGTTTAGATTTTATATCACATCCACCACCTAACCACATGTGATAGAAATAATTGATCTCAAAATATGGATTTTGTATTCTCCTACATCAAAACCAATTTCATCATATTATTCTAGTGGTGAAAATTTTAAACACATTGGATAAATAATAATCATTTATCAATACACATAATCTTGAACCCCCAAAATATTTCTTTTAATTTTAATACATATTTTTTAACAATAAATCCCATACACCTCATTAAAAATTTAAAATATCATTTAATTTAAATATAGTTTTCCAATAATGGATAAAAACACATTTAAATTTGGCTCATCCCTAGAAACGCCAATCAGGAATTCAATGGTATAGAAAAGGATTTATGTCATGGTGATTTAATGGATAATGTATTAATAAAAGATTCTTTTATAATAGTTTTATGTTTTTTTCATAGTCAAATCTTTGATATTTTTTATTTGAAGTTGAAGTTGGTAGAATTACCCTAGATCACTCAAGTCATATTCTCATGATATAAATAAGACATATTTATCATTGAATTCAACTTGTGTATGTAACATGTAACTTGGGAGAATCTCTATGGAAATGGAATAAATATAATAAATAAACATAAACAAACAATATAAATTAAACTCATGAAAATGGAAAAAAAATATCATTATTATAAATCACCTAATTCCCAAAAAGGATGATTCATTATTTAAATATTAATTCTTAAATCTAATGAGTAAATATCAAATTTTTCACAATAACGATTTTTTATGATGAATTCTAAAACATGGTATTATTATGTTCTTAAAAAATTAGTGTCTCTTTGACTATTTTTATTTATAATGTAATCTAATTATGGAAATGAAATTTTATTCAAAAGTCATCTTTTCAAAAATCAAATCAATCAAAAATGTATTGAATATATAAGTAAACTATCTTTAGTAATGATTATTTCAATTTGTGTTGTTGAACAATTACACAATTTCTGTGTTGCAAAACATTCACGAAATATTCAAATTTCATGATGTTTCATCTAATTGTTTTCTTCATTTTTTCCCTTGAATTGTCTTAATTAATGGACTAGAATAATCGGAATAAGAATAAATGACAGTGATGTTATGTTTAAACTATATTGACTATGATCTAGGGGAAGTGAAGAATAAGTAAAAAACAATGGGCTTCCTCCAATAAAAACATATGTTTATTGTTTTTTATTTGAATCAACAAAATAATTTTTTTTGAAAAATACATATATTCCCTCCCACTAATATAATTGATGAATTTTTATAAATGAATTTAAATTAATTTTTTATTTGGTATAGATAAGTTTAATTATTATATTTTATTATTTTTTAAGAAAATATGTAACATTTATCGTCCTTATTGGAAATCATGGTGAATGAGTGTGATCTCCCACACTTGTTCTTTAGTCATATTCCCTTGACTCATCTTCAATAATTTTTATTTATAGTGAATTTTTTTTCTACACATTAATTTTCAATTTGGAAAGAATAAATAAGTTATATGTGAACAAATATATATTGTTTTTCAACTATATAATGTAGTTTACCTTGTAGAAGTTTATGTATGGATTTGTTTATGATCCCATCGTCTCTAGGGATAAAGGTTATTTCATGGATAATATTTTCATTTTCTATCCATTTTTTTTATTTATTGATCTTTTAATTTTAAAAAAATTCCCTAATAATTTCCACTTTCTCTTTATTTAGAAATATCATATTATTCCAAGATTTATCAATGTACATATTTTTCTCCCAAAACACCAAGTAGGATTTGTGTTACAATCTACATAAAGGCAAAATCTAGTTCCATAAATCCAACTATATGGGATAATCCCATTTGGTGTCATGTATGATTTCATATTAGACCTTAAGGTATGAACTATACTTTTTATATAGTCTTTCCAATTTGGTTTAAAAATATTCTCAAGAATACATATTACTTCTATATTAGAGTTTTCATTGTGGAAATTTGTTTATAGAAGGTATGGATTTTATGTGTTATGATGTCCCTTATATTTTTCAATAATTCCTCAATCTTCCTATTACGTTAATGAGTTTCTTAATCCGTGATTATTTTTTATAGAACTCTAAACCAAAAATATCTATTTGTTCTGAAATATTCACAAGAAATATTATCCTCATCCTCCTTTGTGGAATTCATTAACACTTAATTCGAAACCTAATCATTAGATAAATGAATTTAGTAATTATCTAGTGACATTTTAAATGAAACCATGTAGTATATGCCCCATAAATTAATGATTTCACAATAAGTAACTGGTTTTAGGGGAATTTAATATTGTATTGAGAGCAAACATGAAGGTGGGTTTTTAATAAATCTTTCAAAATTCATAAGAATCATTTTAAAAGGAGAGCCTATGTATATCAGATTATATGACTTTTCAGAAATTTCTTTAATGAACAATGTTTTCCACCACAAGATAATTTATTGTTGAATTCATACAGAAATTCAATTTTTTTCATGGTAAGAATCTTATTTTGATTTTATCATTAGAAATTTTACTTTGGAATACGTCTAACAAAATATAAAATCATGATTTAGATTTTACATTTTGATGTTTATTTCAGTTTAGATGATATGGTAAATAAGATCTATCTAGATTGTTTAAAATTTAAGCGTACAATGGAATATAACCTTCAAAAATTATATGCTTTTCACCCGAAATTTTATCTTTGAGTGGTTATTGATTTGGGAATTTCTACTTCAATGTTGTGGAGTATCTGACTTAGATGACTGACAACATGATTTTCATTTCCCTTTTTATAGGGGATTTCATGATGGAATTAATATAAAGGGAATAATCCACCTCACCAGTCATGGAATAACATCCATCTTCTTCATTAGAAACATGACATCTAAATTATTATTAAATACAAAAACATTAGTAAAACATTCTGTGTTTTTAAAAAGAAACAGTTTTTTGATAACTTACATCATAGTTCACATAGAGCATAAATGAACAAGTAAATATTGTTATTGAATAGGGAAGTTATCATATATCCATTAGAATTTTGGGAGTGGAAATTATTTATTGAATTATTAGAATATGGTTTAATCATTTATATCAAAATAATTATTTTTTGCAAATTTTTTTATAAAAAATAAAACCCTTTTTATTTAAAAATGAAATGTCTTTGTGGAAAATAATTTAAATATGAGTATGTGTGATTTATACCTATAAAAAGTAAAATAACTAATTTTGTATTATGTTTTTAAAATTTATAATATATTCAAAATAACATTTTTTATTCATAATATTCTTTTAATTCATGACATATGCAAAAAAAATTGAATTTTACTCATAAAAGATATATTTGTCTAAAAAGGTATTTTTGTCACCATCATAAGGTTCACATTTTTTTAATATATTTTTTATTACATTTATAAATTATATAGGAAATAATAATATTCCTATTTTATATTGAAATTTCAAATTTTAATTTGGTTAAATTTTTTATATTTTTCAGATAAGTTTCATTTTTCGATAAAAAGTGATAAAATTAATGCATTTAAATTCAAAACTATTTTTTCCTCTAAATTATTTGTAGAGTAAAATTAAATTATTCCTTTTCATAAACTATAAATATTGATATTTTATTTCCATTTAATCTAATTTAGGTAATTCAAGTCATTTTATCACTGAATTTAGAGATAAGAACATTTCAATATTTTGAACATTTTCACATTCAAAACACATATTCCTATTTTGTCAATGGGATTAATTATTCATTGATTTTATAAAATTATAGGTTTTTATTACAAAAAAATGTTTTTTTTATAATGAAAAAATTTAGTAAATAGTTACCTTATAATTTTTAAAAACATGAATATTAACATCAATAATTTTTTTTACGATGATTAATATTAGAGATGTTAATTAAAGGGAAATATTATATAATAAATATTATAAATTTGTCGCAAAAATTTTCGTATATTTATTATATGAGTTATTTTTTAAAATTTTTTTACTGTAATGACTATTTTATGACTTCTTCTTTCCACTTGGATGACTTTAATCACTTTATAGTTATTGATTTCAAATAAAACTAAATGATATAATACTTATGTTTTAATTACGATATTTTTCTTAGTATAAGTATATTTTGAGGATATATTAAACTATAAATAATATTTAGAAATAAATATTATTTATCCACATCTTGTAAATTTTTTGTTAATTTTTTGTAAATAAAAAATTATCATCATATATTACATAATGACTATGTAATATTTTTTTCATTAATAAAAATATCATGTAAATTATATTAAAAGTATAAAAAATAAATATAATTGGAAATAATTAATTCAATCCATGAATATTATAAATTAAATTTATGTTTTTGTGATGTGTTAGATTAATTTTATAATATATATTTTCTTCATGATTTTTTTATAGTCCTGTAAATAATATTGTCGAAATTGTCATTAAGGACATTTTGAATTTAATAAAATATTATAAAATATTATAAAATTAATTAAAAAAATTCATCAAAATGACTTTTATATGGTCATTATTTTCCTAAATTATCCTTTATAGCCCTTATTTAATTTTATTTAAATTATATTAACCATTCAAGAGTAAAATGCACATGTTATCATGGTAAGTGTTAAATAGGATAAATTAGTGTTATAAATAAAATATAAGGATAAAAAAATTGTAAAAACAAATATAATTGAAATTTAGATAAATTAGTTCAACCCATATTTATAATATATTCTAAATAAATCATTTCTATGATATTTTAAATATTATTTTTTTAAATTACGTTAATATTATGAGAAATTTCCAAGGATCCTTTCCCCTCTGTTATAAAATAGAACCACATATTCTATGTTTTTAACAAATAAAATCCAATTACGAGAAGCCAATATATTAAAAAATATTAATATAGTTTCGAAACACATTTTAGATATCTTGTTTTTTTCATCCCACCATCCATTGTGGTCTTAATGGGTTAATAAAAGGATGTAGTCCGAGGAAGAGTTATTTTTTTAAATATGTATTTCTATTATATTTATTATTCCACTTCCTTAAAAATTATTAAACAATAATTAAATAAAAATGATATTATAGTAAATACATTAATATTTAATTATTTTATTATCACAACCTATATCCATATCCACTTCAATAAATTTTATAATAATTATTATTCACCTTTATGGTGAATTACCGCCTTAGGAACCAACATAATTCATTCTCTATAACCATCTCTAATGACTTGTAATAACGATAAAAATAATTTTTATAAATAATATTCAACAAATTTTCATCATTATTAAAATATAATATATCATTTAAATTCTTCCATTTTCATTCACAAGAAATTAATTATTTCATTTATACGTAAATGTAAACTATAATCCTCATGAAGCGATTGGATTCATTTTTCATCACTGTATCACATGGATTATATTTATGTATATTTTGAGAACTAATATGATATATATTATATTATTGTAACTCATTATAGTAAAAATTATATTATCCTTATTTCCATCATGATCCTTGAAAAATAGAAACGTTTCTCATATATACATAAAACATTCAATCTTCATTATCGTAACATAGGTTCATTGTTCACAACCATCATCCATGATTGGATTTAAAATAATAATTTATATATAAATATTATTATTATTTCATTAATATTAATTTATATATGTTATTATGATTACTATTTTGATTATATACATCGTATTAAGGTCTTTTTTACACATGTACCGAATAACATCCAAATATCCATTGTGAACTTAAATAATTAAGTGATTTTTATAACACGTTAATAAGTGAGATTATTGGAATAATAAACTCTATAGAGGGTTTCAATAATAATAATACTTATAATAATTTAATTATTTATTAATAAGAAGATTTATCATGAGAAGTCAGACTCAAGGTAATGGGCTTCGTCTTATTCTCCTTTCATTGAGTCGTATTTTGATATAATACACCAAAATTATGTTATATGGTGTATATAAATCCAAAATTGACATACCATATAATTAATTAATTTATTATAATGTTATCTTCTTTTTTAAAAAAATTTATTCTTTTATGGGTTATATTATTTAAATGTTCAACATGGTTTCGAACAACATGAATTTTTGAAGATTTAATTATCAAATGTTTTCTCCCTGGTCAATTTTCATTATATTATTTTTTATATTAAATTATACTTAAAAAAAATAATTATAAAATTAATTTTATATCTATATTTAATTTCCATATATTTTATTTGAAAAAATCATTTTACGTGTTTTATATTGAATTTTTTGACAAACGTCAAAAGGTATATATTATTCATAATTTATATGATGTTGAATACATTTTAACTACCATTTAAATTATTTAATAACAATTTTACCTTATAATAGTACTTATTTTATTAAATAAAAAACAGTATTCCCTTTATCCTAAAATTGTTTTTGAAATGAAAATGGTATTTTTCTATGAATGTGTTTTCATAATAGAATATATGAATATTTCAAATTGATTTATAATGAAAGTGTTTTATTAATGATATGGTATTTTAGAATTATAGGGAATTCAAGATCCTAATACACATTATACATGAGATGACCCAATTATTGTTAGATAAGCTCGTTGGAACATAATATGGGTATTACTAGATCATGTTAGAGAAGCTCACTATATCTTATCATGGGGGTGACTATAGGGAACTATGTAGTCCCATTGTATCATATCATGGTGTGTCCTAAATAACACTGAGTATGATTTTAATTTCTTAATAGTACCTCATCCATATGGATATTCCAATTGAATATGGTTTTCAAGGTTTTTATTCGGTTTTATGTATATAATTCTATAATTCACCTATAGGATTATAAATAAATTTATATGGGTTTAAATGACTTTTATTTTAAAAAAATGTTTTTATGTAATTATTTTATAATGTCAATTACCATTGATTTTAAAGGTAAATGATATTTTTGGATTCATATTTTATTTAACTAAATATTTTTTTTTTCTTTTTATATCCCTTAATGATATATTTTTTCTCATACAATATTATAAAAATATCTTTTATATGTTTTAAGGGATAATAGAGATATGAATAATATAAAAGGGATAATTATGAAGATTTTATAAAATGATTAATCATGTTTTATTTTTAAATAGTTTTATATTATAATAAAATTGTTACTAAGTGTAATTTTTCCCTTGTAAGGTAAGGGTATTCTTATTAGGTTTTTTAAAAATAATCTAAAACTGGGAATGGAAAAGATCATATAATGAGAATTCTAGTTCAAAATCAAAATAATATGTAATGATTATGGATGGATCATTATGTTGGTATGAAAGGAAGGTTTAAAACACATTAGAGGTTATGATATGGTTAATATCGTTCCCTTGTGAGAATTTAAAATATTATTAAGATGAAATTATGTATATTTTTACCATTACCTTGTTCAATCATTTAATGTATACTTGTTCAAAATGTATTTATACTTAGGAAAGAAAGATGAAATAGTGAAAAGGCACTATGTGTAAATTGAATATCAAGTGATTCATCCAATGAGGGTTTGAATTGGAAAAAATATATTTTTTTGGTAGTGATTGATATATTGATAGATGATATAAATGGACTTGTTATATAAGCTTGATATGAACATGATCTAACATAATGAAACATATCTGAAGTAGAGAACTTCCTGATACAAATCCCACCATCATTAAATGAATCATCTCACCTTGATCTTTCCAACGGATGAATCTGTAACCTAGAGACTATATTTTAAGTCCGGGAATTTTTTGAATTTCAAATGGAAACAATTTATGTTTATAGTTTTATTGTGAATATAAATAAAATAGGTATTTAGATAATAATTATAGGGGAATGATTATATTGATTCCATGAAATGAGAAACATTCAATAATATCTACCTTTTGAACTATTTACCGAATTTTATTCATTATATTATGAAAAAAAATCATGGAATTGAATAAAAATAATGATGAGTCAATGGTGTACTATAAAAAAATCTTGTAGATTCGAAATGTATGTTCTAAATTTTATTCAGGACAATGATAATAAAAATAATATATTTCAAATATTATTTAATCAAAATGTATAAATACAATTTTCCAAAATATAATTTCAAATTCCTGAGAAAGTGTTATTTTGTGTTGAAAATTTTGAGATAGAGTTTGTAGAAACTATTCTTCCGTAAGAGGAGAAGGGTGAGAAACAATCAATGTGGTAGAAAGATCAGATGAATTCAACTATTAAATATATAGGTATGCCCCCAAATATTCCAATTTTTGAAAAAACAATTTTATGGAATGTTTTTCTATACTAGGGAAGTGTTTTTTGTGCGGATTGATTATTCATTGGATTCATGATTTTAATGAAAATATCATTTAATAGACAAGGAATGGGGAAACCAATATCCATCGAAAGGTAAGGTGTTTTGATTAAATGAGTTGGTTCATTAGGCTAATTTTTATATGAAGATGGTAAAATGAGATGTAAATCCTTATGAGAGGAAATTAAAACATTTGGGAAAGTCTTTTTTTGTTGTTGTAGTTGATATTGTGACATTTGATGAATTCAAGGAATCTATACGAAGCCTTTAATATTTCAATGTTTATAAATAATATCAAGTATTTGGACACACCTTCTATGGTTTTATGTGATGTGAACATAAGTTATTAAGGACCTTTCTGCGATATTTTTTGTTTGTTAAATATATATGTAATCCTCTTGTAATGAGAAGTATTCCGTTATGTTTGAATGTGAATTTTAAGGTATTGAAAACCATTAGGGTTCATATCATCTTTGATGATTTAGGTTTTTTTTAGTGATGTACATAATAATTATAGGAATTTTTAGAGGATTAACATCTGCTTATATAATAAAAATACATCAAATATGTATATTTACTTATGCTCATAGGTATAAAAGTAATTAATCAACTCAAGTAAACGTATATCAAACAAAAATATAAATTCATTTAGGATTTTAATTCAATGAAATAAATTATCTTTTAACTCAACATAGAGTTATGGTTATGTGATGGTTAACAATATAATGACCATCTCCACTATCACTAACAACAATAATTTGATTGTTAATTTTTTCTTTCTAGTATATGTATTTCTACATGTAAATGTACTATGTGTTATCACATCTTACCTCCACACATCCATTTTATTTATTTATTTTGGAAGTTTCATTGATTATTTTTCAGATGCGGTATTTCAATAAAGGAACATTGAAATTTCTTACCCTAGAAACCATGTTTGAGTTAAAATTTCCATGATGTAATCTATTAAAAGGTTGAATAAAGTAACATTAAAAGGGTTTTAAAGGAATTGCTGACCTCACCTGTTTTGATAATACCAATTATGCTTTCCCATATTTCGATAGTCCCAATAATGCATTCACATAAAATGATAATCCCAATTAATGATTATCTATATTCAAATTCCCTCAATATATGACATACTATTAGAAAGATAATAATTATATTAAAATAATCCTTGAAATATGTTAATCAATGTTTATCCTTGTTTATATATGCTTTGAAGAATTTATAATCCAATCGGATATGTTTTGCATAAAATAGATAAAACGTTAGTCACTAATCTGCATGTAGCTACTGATACAGAGCTACCCGTACTTAGTCTACCAATAGACATAGTCTACCGATAGACAGAGTCACCGATAAGCTAAAGTTACCAATACTCAGAGCTACCGATATGTACAAGTCCATCGGAAAGCATAGAACAAGTCATCCCATAGTACAGAATGGAGATACCGATGCGCATAAGTCTACAGATACTCATAATCACTAGAACTAAGAACGCTACTGATACAGACAATCCAACACATAGATCTACGGACATACCAGAGATACCGATTAACCAAGAGATACCGACAGACCAGAGCTACCGATAGACCAAGACCTACCGATAGACAGATTCACCGATAGAACAAGTCTACCGAGATCCCGATAGAGTAAGTCTACCGATGGAAGGAGCTACAGATATGTACAGGGCTACCGATATGTAGAGAGCTACTGATATGTACAGAGATACTGATAGACTAAGTCTACCGATATCAAGAGCTACCGATAAAAGTGCAAAGAGCTACCGATACATGTTCAAAGAGCTATCGATAGAAGGTCACTATTTTACAATGCCCATCATACACATCTACCAATAGGAGCTACTAATGATTGACCGACCGTTCGAACACTATATTCTTAATACTATTTTCTTATTAAAATAACGGTTACATTTGATGCTTCTAATGCAGTTAATGTTATTTAATGATTTCTGTTTCCATGTCAGCAAATTGTACCTAGTAACCATGCAAAAAGTAATCATTCCATTTGCCAGAACTAATAGCTATAAAAGGGAAGAGAAATACCTACCTAAAATGGGTGGATATAGAGATCTAAAAGCAGTGAACACGGGGTGTGTATATAGCAGGAATCAAGGGACTAAGAAGGCACATGAAGGGTGAAAAATACAAGAGCTCTATATCATTCAAATGTGGTGCATTCACACAAGGCTACATCCATACTCCCAGAACACTGAACATACACGATGAAATTCATTCCTATAGGATAACACATGCTACATCTTGAGTGAATAACTACAACAAACACTTCTTGCACTCAGGCTGATAAGCCGAACTAGGAACCAAGGAAGAAAATGATACTATATTTTTCAGAAAAAGAACCAGAAAAGGACTCAGAAGCTTTTCTAACTAATCAAATGAGTCCAAAGCTGCACTGCCAATCACTAAAGCTTTTCTAAATTCATTAAATCATACTTTAGTGATTCTTTCATTTACATTTCGAGCAGTGTGTATACCCTATTAATTTTATACACACACACTGTCTCCTAAGCTAATCTGGAGGATTCTTAAATCCACATTCAAACTCTATAACTCCTTGTATCTCACTATTGATAATGGTAGAGGTCGAGTAAGACCTGGACAACTGTGAGCTGTTTTTTCTTTTCCCATGTTGAATTGTGGTAGAGGTCTTTGTACCTGGACAGTGTTCTCACTATTGTTTACCCCAATCTCGGGTGTGGATCAATTTATATAAATTGGTTGAGAGGACTAAGTCTCGGCTTGAGACTGAACCTCCTAGTTACATCTGTTGTGAATTTTAGTTTAACTCATAAGTATACTTTATATTTCATATTCCGATGCGTTTACATTGAAATACAAAACTATTTTAAAGTTACATTGATAGTTAAATTATAACGTGTTTATACTCATTGTAAACTAGTAAATTCGTTTCAAAAGACTATTTACTCTTCAGATTAAATTAATTGATACCAAATCAATCTTTGAGAAACTAATTGAACATTTACACTCTTTATAAATTCACTACAGATTAACGTTGTTTTTATATAATGGGGTTTTAATAGAAATATGTTTAATAGAAACTTTAATTAGAACTCAATTCACCCCCCTCTTGAGTATCCACTCCGACCAACATATAGTATCATAGTTTTTTTTATTAATGAAAATTTTCAAAACATTCTGTTTTTCAACTGTGATTTTAGTTACATCTTAAATTTTCTTAAATTTCAGCGACTTCTCAATTTTATCTCTTTAAAACTATTTTCTAAAATCTAGTTATGGACAATAGTCTAGAGGGTTTTCCTACTAACCGACCACCTCTCTTTAATGGTACAAACTATGCCTAGTGGAAACTTGATATGAAAATTAACTTAGAAAGTATGGGTTTTTATATCTGGACTGTTATAGAGTCACAATATAAAAATCCAGAAACTGATAGAACAACTTGGGATGAACCTACAAAGACTGCTTATAATAATAATTGTAATGCAATGAATGCCTTGTATTGTGCATTAGGATATGAGGCATTAAACTGAATATATGCTTGCAAAACTGCCTATGGAATATGGGATATTTTGGGAGTTTCACATGAAGGAATAACCAATGTTAATGAAATGATATTAAATACATATACTATTAAAGATGATAATTTTAAAATGATGATTGATGAGCCTATTTATGAAATGTATCTCCGGTTAAATGAGAATGTCAATACTATGAGCTCACTTGGAAATAATGTTACAATAAAGGAACAAATCATGAGAATCGTGAGATGTCTACCAGAACGATGGAGGGGCACTTCTGTTTAAATCAGAGAATCAGGGGACATTGGTGCTATCCTTGTTAAAGAGATTATTGGTAAATTAATGATGTATGAGGAAGAACTCTAGGTAAATAAGGATAGAGATTATGATCCTAAATGAAAGTCTCTAGCTTTTAAATCTACTACTTCGAAATGCAAGGATAAAGACAAAGTTCAAATACCTACTGAATGTTCAATTAGTGAAGATTCAGAATTTGATAGTGATGCTGAAATGGCTCAAATATCCATGAGATTTGAGAAGTTTTTTAGGAAAAACAGATTCTTTAGAAAATCAAATTAAAATGGTAAGCATGACAATAAATGTCATTGGAAAAAAGACTGGAAGAAATCTGATAAGGAAGATGATATAGTCTGCTATGAATGCAAAAGGAAAGGACACATCAAGGATGATTTTCCAAAATTAAAATTCAAAAATAAACATGATTATAAAGACAAGAAGTACAAGAATGCTATAAAAGATACTTGGAGTGCTTCATAAGACATCACAAGTGAATCAAAAATTTCTGATTCTGAAAATAATTGTTCCAACATGTGTTTCATGACAAACACATGTGAGGTAACCTTAGATACTCCTGTTTTAAATTCCTATTATTATGTAGATGATGCATAATCTAATTTTGATTCTAAAGATATGTCTAAGGCTGAATTGTTTGAATATTGTAACATGTTGGAAGAAACAGGTAATGAACTTAAGGGGAAATATAAGTCAATAAAGAAACAACATGCTCTCACTGCCAATGTTAAATCTGCCTTTGATATAGAAAAAGAAAAAGAATTCTCAACTGTTAAAGGAAAATAATGAACTGAAAATGTCTAACGAGAAACTTAGAAAGTACTTATAAAAGATCACAAAGGGAAAAGATACACTTACTCAAATTTTAGGTAAACAAGTTGCACCAAAGTACACTATTGGTTTGGGATACCAACCTCGACAGAGATAGTTCACTAAAACATGATTTATTCCTAAATCTAGAAAAAATTATGCTTATTCCAGTTCTGGAAATACATATGATTCATCTAGTTATTCATATGGTTATAGATCAAATAATGTTTATCTTTCAAAATATATTGATTCTGTAAATTATATGAGACCCATAAGACAAATTTGGGTACCTAAATCTTTGATTACTAACCTTTCTGGACCCATGAAGATCTGGGTACCAAAATTAGTTCCCATCTAAATCTATTTTGTAGGAAACATGTTTGAAGAGTTCTCACAATAAGGTATAGTACTTGGACAATGGATGTTCAAGGAACATGTCTGGAGATTATTCATGTTTTAAAATCTTAATCAATATTGATGGAGGCCATGTCACCTTTGGTGATAATTATAAAGGAAAAATCATCAGCCTAGTCCAGATTGGTAACACCGATTTAGTTTGGATTACTAAATTTTATTTTATGATGGAGTTAAATACAATCTCTTATGTATTTCTCAGTTATGTGATGATGTCTTTAATGTGAAATTTGAAAATGATTCCTGTAATGTTTTTAACTCTAAAAATGTTTTAGTATTTTCTACCTTGAGAAATGAAAATGTTTATAATGTTGATCTAAATTCTTTATCTAAGAAAAATGTTACTTGTTTAAATTATTTTCATAAAGAATATTGGATTTGGCACAGAATATTAGGACACTACAATATCCATTCACTTTGAAACATTACTTAGACGAACGTAGTTAGAGACCAACCCAAACTTGAATTACCAAATGAAAAAGTTTTCAATCCCTGTCAAAAGGTAAAGTAACATAAATTTTATTTCAAATCAATGAAATAAGTATCAACTTCTCAACCACTCGAGTTGGGTCACATGGAATTGTTTAGACCGTCTAGAGTTTCTAGTTTAAATGGGAAGCACTATGTCTATGTCCTAGTAGATGACTTTTCTAGATATACATGGGTATACTTCTTGGCTCAAAAAAGTGAAGCTTGTTCTTACTTTGTTAAATTCTCCAAATTTGTAGAAAAAAATAGTGGACATAAGATTAAAAACCTGAGAAGTGATCATGGTCGTGAGTTTGAAAATTATGAGTTTGAATCTTATAGCTCACACAATGGCTATAGTAACTTCCTTTCTGCTACTAGGAATCCTCAGCAGAATGGTATTGTAGAAAGAAGAAATAGAACCCTTCAAGAAATTCCAAGAACCATGATTAATGTGTATGACCTGCCTATTTATTTTTGGGATGAAGCTATGAATACAACTTGTTATAATATTAAAAGAGTCTTGATTATATATATTCTCAAGAAGACCCCATATGAACTATGTAATAATAAGAAACCAAAGGTTAGTTACTTGAGTGTCTTTGGCTGCAAAGTTTTTATTCTTAATACAAAGGATAATCTGGACTAGTTTTCTTCTAATAGAGATGAAGGAATTTTTCTTGGTTATTCTTTAACTAAAAAAAGACTACAGAGTCGTTAATAAAACAACCAAATGTGTGGAAGAATCTGTTCACATCAAGTTTGATGAAACTGATGTACATGGTCCTAAAACCTCTCTTGAAAATCTTGAAGAAGATTTGACTTTTCTGGACCATAATGATAAAACTAAAGAACCTACTGTAAAAATATCTAGTTCTAGACATATTCTAGAATCTACTTCTATTGAACCCGAACCTATAGATGAACCTGAAATTTCTAGTCCTACCATTACTAGATCAACTAGGATTCTAAAGAATTATCCTTTAGATGTTGTTGTTCTAAATCTTGATAGAGGGACACATACTAGAGCCTCTCTAAGAAACCAGGATGAACATCAAGCCTTTCATTCATATCTAGAACCTAAAAATGTCAATGATTCTATCAATGATAATTTTTGGGTAATTTATATGCAAGAAGAGTTAAATCAATTTGAAATAAAAAAATTCTAGGAATTAGTTGACAGACCCAAGGACACTCTGACAATATGCACTAAATGGGTGTTTAGAAACAATGTTGATGAATATGGAAATATAGTCACAAATAAAGCTTGGATAGTTCCATAAGGATATAGTCAAGAGGAAGGTATTGACTATGAGGAGAATTTTTCACCTATAGACTGATTAGAAGCTATTAGTATCTTATATGACTATGCTAATCATCTGAATTTCATGTTATATCAAATGGATGTCAAAAGTGCTTTTCTAAATGGTTTTATAACTGACGATGTTTTTTTTGAACAACCACCTGGATTTACTAATCCTCATTTTCCAAATCATGTTTTTAAACTTTCTAAAGCATTTTATGGTTTAAAACAAGCTTCAAGAGCCTGGTATGATAGATTTAGTAATTTTTGTTTTTTCAAAATGTTTTACTAAAGGGATTGCTGATCCAACTATTTTTATTAAAATAATTTCTTAAGATGTTTTAATAGTACAAATCTATGGTGATGATATTATTTTTGGATCTGCTAAACATTATTTATGTACTGATTTTTCAAAGAGTATTCAAAATGAATTTGAAACGATTTTAATTGGTGAACATAAATATTTCATTGGATTTCATGTTTTTCAAAATGAAAATGGTGTTATTTTGAATCAAAGTAAATATACTAAGGTTATTTTAAAACGTTTTGGTTTGGATAGTATTATGTAAAGTGATACTCCTATGTGTACAGTCTGTAAATTGGATGCAGATGAAACTAGGAAACCAGTGGATCAAACCAATTATAGAGGTATGATTGGAAACTTACTTTACCTTACTTCTAGTCGACCAGATATTATGTTTAGTGTATTTATGTGTGCATGATTTCAAGATAATCCAAAAGAATCTCATTTCCTTTATGTTAAAATATTTTTAAGTATGTTAAACACAATGTAAACTTAGGTTTGTTTTACCCAAAAGGACAATCCTTTGAGTTAATGAGTTATTCTGATGGTGACTTTGCTGGTTGCAAGTTGGATAGAAAAAGTACATCTAGAACATGTCATTTATTGGGAAAATCATTAGTATCTTGGTGTTGTAAGAAACAGAATTTTGTAGCTTTTTCCACTGACAATGCAGAGAATATAGCTACTGGTAGTTTTTGTGCACAAATTCTATGGATGAAACACACTCTTTTGGACTATGGATATGATTTTAAGCATGTTTCTATCAACTATGACAACACTATTGCAATAAAATTTCGAAGAACCCTATATCTCACTCTAGGACAAAACACATTGACATAAGGCACCATTTTTTGAGAGATCATTACCAAAATGGTGATATTACTCTTGAATTTATAGGTACTGAACATCAATTAGCTGACATTTTCACCAAACCATTGAGTTCGGATAGGTTAAGTTACATTAGACATGAGTTAGAAATGATTAACCTTGAACGGTGGCTACCTCACTGATGTGAATACCTCACCGATTTGAATACCTCACCGATGCGAATACCTCACCGATGTAACCCCAGCGATGTAACCTCACTGATGTAACATCACTGGTGAAACCTCTCCGATGTATCCTCACTGATGTAACCTCACCGATTGACCTCACTGATAGGAATTCTCACCGATAAACCTTATAGATGAGTGCATTGTTTTTAACATCTATCTACCTCCAGAATCTAAATCGTTTTTACTTTAATTCGTTTTAATTATTTATTTATGATTCCTAAATGGTAAAAACAATGTCTTAGCTACTTCTCAATCCACTGAGCCTCAAACCCTTACCCTCAAACCTCAGCTCCCGAATATCTCGAGAACCCTAAATCCCTCGAACCAGTGATGGGAAAAACCAGACTTGCTACCATCAGAGATGACACTGATGAAAAAAATGCAAAGAAGTAGAAGTCCGATCTAGAAGAGAGTGGTAGTGTTTGTAAAACCTAGCCGGGTAGGTGACTAGTGAATCCTCATTTGCATAATATAGTTATTGTGATTGAAAATGAGATGTGTATGGAATGGTTGCTGGCTAGAATGTAGTTAGTGATCGAAGTGCTGGATGATCAAAAGTGGGTAGATTGATTTTCAAACAAAAATTTTCCCTACTATCCGAAGCTAGTGAAACAATTTTATGAGTTTGCAAGCATTGAGAAATCTGAAAATGAGAACCGAGTGACTTCTTTTGTGAATGGAAAGGAGATGTCTTTTTAATCTGTTGAGTGGGATGAATGCTTGAAGGTTCCACATGAAGGTGTATCTGGACATGTCTCGAACGATATGCCACCTACAAGTGATATATTTGACTATGATACTACCTTGGAGGAGCTCATCAGTGGTGGAAGTCAAAGACAAGTAGTTGCTGCTAAAATGGTTGGAGAGAACATATTGCTGTTCAAATTTTTTGAGCATGTCTTAATACCAAGGAGAGGATAATTTTCGAATTTAAAATATTATGATATCTATATCCTTCATCTCTTGAGACATAGTTTAAAAGTGAATCTGTGCAGATTGATGATGATTCAAATGGAAGACATGACAAGTCCACAATCCAAGAATAATGCCCTATTCTTTGCCAATTTTATCTCAAGGATGATCAAATTGAAAGGGGTAGCTGATTCTAAAGATGTGATATGGTAGTAAGGAATAATTTTTGTATCACAACCATAGTTTTCAAATACATGAAGATAAATTGGATCCCATGGAGAAGAGAGGGGGTTAATGATGACCAGAAGATATATGATAAATTCAATCTTGTGAATCATCTTTCAAGACCTATGGATGTGAGGGATCCAGGTCTAGGACTTGATGACGAAGTAACTGATTACAGTGATGATACTGAAGAAGAAGAGACTTCTATGGATGATGGAAGAGATCCGGACTTGCCTTCAAGTCCTACTGCTGAAATTGTATCTACTAAAAAGGATGCGTTAGTAGTAGAAGAGACACCTGCTGATGAGGAAGACCAGCGAGCCCCTGAGCATAAATAAGAAAAAGAGAATGAATCTGAAGCCTCTGATTTTTTCTGTTTATGTTTGAGTCCATTGATTGGAAGCTCAATTGTGCCTATTAGGGATGTTTAAGGAGAAATGGAAAAAGTTGTACCTAATCGAGAGGACCCTCCTGCTGTTGCATGTAAATAATTGATTTTAGATGATTCTCCTCAGGAATAACGACCCTCCAAGAATGCCCTTGATGTATAAGAGACTTCACCCATTGAAGGGGAGCATCAAACCAAGTTTAGAAGTGTGTCAGTGGCTGTTGATATTGTGGATTGGGCATAAGACCTAGGTTTTGTGTTATAAGGATTAAACTATCCTGATTCTGATAATGAGGCATCTCTAATTAGACCAAAAATCATTTATGATGTTGAGACTGAGTTTCTACCTGATGATGTTGTCAGAATGCATGACATGGACATTTTTATGAAAATGCATAAGGACAGTTTTGTGTAAGAGAAAGGGAATATGGAAGCTTCACTAGTGTCTTCAATCCAATCGAGTATGACTGATTCAGTAGCCAACATAGCATCTGATAGAGAACCTGTTGTAATTGCTCCTACTGATATGATCACCAAAGATGAGCTTGAATCCTTAAAGGATGAGCTGAAATATTCCTTTAGTGATTCTGTTGCTGAGTTGAACCACTGATTTTTGGAAGAGATGAGTAACTTGGAAAAATCTTTTGAACTCTCTCTCGGTTGTAAATTGTCATCCTTTGTGGTATAAATAATGGATGAAGTTACAGACTGGCAGACTCAAGTTTCTAGAATGGAAGCAGATGATGATGCTATAAAAAAATTTATCATCTCATTAGACTCTTACATGAGCTCAAAATTTCAAGCAGACAAGGACGTATCCTATGTCAAAAGTGTTGTGATCCAGATGGTTTCAGTGTTCGATGATTTTAAAACATCCATGAAAGATCATGTTAAAACCTCGGATTCCCATGTCTGAAATCTTATCAGTGGGTTGACCAGAAAATTCAAGGAAACAATAACCTTCTCTATTGGATCTGTTTCTTCTAAACCATCTGTGGATTTGAATCAGTTTTGAGGTGTAATGAAGGAGGAGATTGGTTTAGCATCCACCAGTGGCTCTGTGTACTCATCTGACCTGATAAAAGTAGTGCTTTATACTAGAGATTCACCCCGAGAAATAATAAAGAGAGTTCAAGACTATATGAGAGAAGCTTCTGCCTCCCAGAAAGAAGTGAAAGAAAAGGTGGACTTATATTTCCAAAAGGTTTACACCATGTATCAACTCAAAAATTATTTCAAACTTCTGTTGGAAAACCTGAAGATACCTCCTGTCAATCAAGCCTTCAAAGAGAAAGTCAAAAAACTAATGGAATTGACTCCAACCTTGGACAAATTCATGGAGAACAAGGATGAATTAATATCTTCTATGGAGAGAGGAGGAGGAATAATTATGCATTTCATAAATCTTTTGTTGGCTTTCCTATATGTTGATGATAGGCCAATGATTGTACCTACTTCTTTACCCGCCTCTGCCTCTACTACTTCTCATGTTCAGATGACTCTAGACCAAGCCATTCAAAGCCTTACACCTATGATCACTCAATGCACTCCTCAGTATAGGCCAAGCACATTTTCTGTGGCTCAGCCTCCTGTGATCATTTCAGGAATTCCTAATCCTTCACCAGTATCCACATCGGCTGAATCCTCTTCTGATCCAAAAGGAAAATCTCACATTGAGGATGTGGATTGAATAAGTGTCTAGGATATTTGACAGGAATCCATTGTATTTTATATTTTGTCTATATACCTTTTGCATAATATAATACAATTGGATTTCTTTTATTTCTCATTTTGTTCCTTTTTCTATTTCCTGTTTCCCACTTCTTGATTATCACAAAGTGGGATAAATAATATCCAAGTATGAAAGAGGGAGAAATATTCACAAAGGGGGAGAAATATTATCCATGTATCAAAGAGGGGGAAATATTCTCAAATGGGGAGCAATATTATCTAAGGAAGAACTACCATGCTTTTCCCCTCTGATATCATTGCATTTAATTCCCCCTTGGATACATTATGTTCAATAACATTCTGTTTTCTCTATGATAATTGCATTTAATGATATATCCTCTGATACAACTATTTTTTTAAAACTATAATATCATATGATGTGATTATCTAAAAGGGGGAGATTGTTGACTTCGCCTGTTTTGATAATCCCAATTATGCTTTCACATATTTTGATAATCCCAATTTTGCTTTCATATATTTTGATTATCTAAATTAATGTTCATATATATTCAAATTCACTAAATCTATGACATACTATTATCAAGATGATAATAATATAAAAATAATCTTTGAAATATGTTAATCAATGTTTATCCTTGTTTATATAAGCATTGAGTATTTCTAATCCAATCAGATATGTTTTTCATAAAATAGATAATGTGTTAGTCACTGATCTGTGTATAGCTACTGATATAGAGCTACCGTTACTTAGTCTACCGATAGACATAGTCTACTGATAGACAGAGACACCGATAAGCTAAAGTTACCAATACGCAGAGCTACCGATATGTACAAGTCCATCGGTAAGCATAGAAAAAGTCTTCCGAAAGTATAGAATGGAGCTACCAATGGGTATAAGTCTACCAATACTCATAATCACTGGAACTAAGAAAGCTACCGATACAGACACTCCAATACATAGAGCTACCGATAGACCAGAGCTATTGATAGACCAAGAGCTACCGACAAACCAGAGCTACCGATAGACCAAGAGCTACCGATAGACAGAGTCACCGATAGAACAAGTCTACAGAGCTCCTGATAGAGTAAGTCTACCGATATAAGGAGCTACCGATATGTACAGAGCTACCGATAGATTAAGTCTACTGATATCAAGAGCTACCAATACAAGTGCAAAGAGCTACCGATACAAGTTCAAAGATCTACCGATGGAATGTCACTGTTACACAAAGTCCACCGTTCACATCTACCAACAGGAGAAACAAATGATTGAACAACCAGTCAAACTCTATATTCTCAATACTATTTATTTATTAAGCTAATGGTTACATTTGAGGTTTTTAAGGCAGTTAATGTTATTTGATGATTTTTGTTTCCATGTTAGTGAACCGTACCTAGTACCCATGAAAAAATTAATCATTCAATTTTCCGGAACTAAAAGCTATAAAAGGGAAGAGAAAAACCTACCTCACAAAGTGTGGATATAGAGATCGAAAAGAAGTGAACACGGGGTGTTCATACAGGGAAAATCAAGGAACTAAAAAGGCACACCATGGGTGAAAAAGACAAGATCTCAATATCATTCAAACGTGGTTCATTCACACAAGGTTCCATCCATACTGTAAGAACACATGACATACACGAATCAATTATTTTCTAGAGGAGAACACAGGCTGCATCTAGAGTGAAGAACTACAACAAACACTTCATGCACTCAGGTTGATAAGACGAACCTAGAACCAAGGAAGAAAACAATACTCCGTTTTTCAGAACAAGACCCAGAGAAGGACATAGATTCTTTTCTTACCAATAAAACAAGTCCAGAGTTGCACTGCCAATCACTAATGATTTTCTAAACTCATTCACACTTACTTTAGTGATTATTTCATTTACATTTCGAGCAGTGTGTGTACTCTGTTTATTTTACACACACACTGTCTCCTGAGCTACTCTAGAGGATTCTTAAATCCTCATTCAAACTCTATAACTCTTTGTATCCCACAGTTGATAGTGGTAGAGGTCGAGTAAGACCTGGATATTTGGGATCTATTGTTTTTTTTCCATGTAGAACTGTGGTAGAGGTCCTTGTACCTGGATAGTGTGTTCACTTTTTTTACCCCGATCCAGGGTGTGGATCAATTTATATAAATTGTTTGTGAGGACTAAGTCTCAACTTGAGACTGAACCTCTTGGTTACATATGCTTTGCATTTTAGTTTATGTCATAAGTAAACTTTCTATTTCATATTATGCTGCTATTACGTGGAAAAACCAAACTATTTTAAATTTACTTTGATAGTTAAATTAGTATGTGTTTATACTTATTGTAACCCAGTAAGTTAGTTTCAAAATTCAATTTAATCTTCAGATTAAATTAACTGAGACCTAATCAATCTTTGAGAAACTAATTGAACATTTAGACTATGTATAAATATAGTACAGTTTATCTTTGTTTTTAAATAGGGGTATTTTAAGAGAAATATTTTTTAGGGAAATTTTAATTGGAACTCTATTCACCCCCCCTCTTGAGTATCCACTCCGACTAACAGGAATCAATACGATCATTAGAATACATGATAGAGTACATTAAGAATAAAAATATTATTATTTAATATAGAAGTTATCACATTGACATTAGAATGGAGGATATTATCATGATTAATTGGATTATAAAAAAAATACACACACATTAATATATAATTAATTCTTTTCTGTAAAATTAATTATAAATAAAGAACAATTTTTCAAATATGAAGTAATTATTTTATACAAAACTATTTAAGTATGAACAAGAATTTTTTATAGTAATATATATATAATTAATTATTTTTGGATTATATTAATTAAATTTATTATATATTCAATGTAATGTTTGAAAATCATTATTTTTTTATAGATATGACATAAGAACTTATCAAATTTTACTCATAAAAGTTTTATTTTTATGAAAAGATGGTTTTTCTTCATTTTGACGTTAAACCATTTTATTTTAAAAATAAAGATTGATAAATTTCTAAATTATATTTTAAAAAATTATATTCTCATTTGATATAATAATATTATAATTTTCATTTTTTATTTTTTTATACATTTTTTAATGATAATTAGTTATAAAAAAATGCGTCTTAATTGAAAAATTATTGTTCATATAAATTGTTTTTATAGGTAAATTAAATATTTTATGGGATTTAAATTATAATTATGTCAATTTAATATTAGTTAATTCAATGAATATTATTGGAATAAATTTCACATTGAATTAGGATGTGAAAACATTTGAATTTTTAAATTTTTTCACTTGAAGAATATGATATCTAATTCAATCAATGATATTAAATTTTAATTATTCTTTTCCAATTATATGTTTTTAATTTTTAAAATGGAACCCATAATTTTAATCATAATATAAAAATTTATTAAACAAGTCCTTTTTTTCATGATAATATTAATAATAACTTTAGTAATTGGTCATACAATAATTAAGTGTAAATGAATTAATTAATGGTAAGAATATTATTCTACATATTATAAAATTTCTATAATTTTTTACAATATTCTTCTATTTTGTATTTTCTACTAAATTAATCCTTTGGCCAATTTGATGACATAGTATAGCCACTTGGATTACGTTAATCCATTATAGTGTTTTGTTTTAATGAAGAGTCAACGATGTAATAATTATGATTTAATAATAGTAAGATTTTTTATATAGGTTTTTTTCTAATATATATTAGAATAAAAATATTTATTAGAAATATAAAATTTTTATATTCATCATGGAAATTTATTTTTATATTTTATAAATGAAATTATTACATTATTGTATTACATAATTATGATTCTATATTTTGTCAAATAATGTTAATATCAAATAAAATATACACCAAATATGTAAATAAATATAATTTTTTATAATTTATTTCATAAAAAAATTTATATATTAATTTGATGTGTTATAATAATTATATAGATTTTTTCTTCTTGTTACTATTTTTAAAAAAATCACATAATGATTGTTTTCAACATTGTCAATAATGAAATTTAAAAATACATGATAGATTATTAAATGATATAATTTTAAAAAATATATAAAATTAGATGAAATTTTTGGTATAATATTAATAATTTCATAAATTATTTATTTATGATTCATTATCCATTTTATAGTAATAATATTAACCCTTAAAAAGTATAAAAATATGTTATTACAGTTAGGGTTTAGGTTAAATAATTCTTAAATCTAAAAGATAATGAATAAAAATATTAATATACAGTGTATATTTCCATTTATTAAGGTATTTAGACACCTAATAATCATATATTATAGTTAAATCTTATTTGATCAATTTTTAATATGAACAGAATTTATAATAATTTAATATTTTGAGAAATTACAAGGGTTCCCATCCCATTTAAAATAAAAGAGAATCAATTCTTCTTTATTAATCTCTATTACTATTTTGATTGAAAACATATACACATATCAAATTAAAATAATATCTACCCAGATTATAGAGATATTATTTTATTAGAACCAAATCTATATTAATATTAAGGTGTTACCAAAAAGAGTTGACTGGTGGAATATGTATTATTGTAATCAAGTCATTTGATATTATTTCATCTTACACATACACCAAATAGTAATCAAACATAATGAAATAATATCTCTAGGATCATTAATATATATATTTTATTATGTTAATAACACCAAAAAAATCAATCTCTATGCCATTAAATGGGAAAATACATAATTGTCCGTGTGTATGGCGAACTACCGCATTAGGAATGAATATATTTTGTTCTCCATCACCATCATTCAGGAATAATTATAATTATGGAATTAATATTTATATATTATAACACTGATATATTTATCATTATCATAATATAAAAAATTTCATAACATTCTATGCATTTAAAAACGATAATTTCAATATGTATACGTGGGAACTATCAGCTCCCAAAATCGACATGATACATTTTTCATCACTATACCAAATATTTAATATATATATAAAAATTTTAAGAAATTATATGATTAATATAATAATATTATCATTATATAATGATACAATTATTTTAACCTTCCTTCTATAATTATTATTGACCAGTTGAAATGTTACTCATGTATGCATACAACTTATCATCTTTATGATTGTAACATTAGTTCTTTTTTCATAATTATCCACCATGAATCTATAAAAATAATAAATGATATATAAATATGATGATTAGTTCCTGAATATAATTTTATAAATGATTGAATAATAAAATTTTTAATATATATATCATACCATGGTTATTTTTTACTGATGTACAGAGTACAATCAAAATATTTTTCATAAACATATATAATTATTGATGTTATTATAAAATAAATATAATTGATATGAAATGAATACTAATATTGAAAATAATTATCAAGAATTTTAATAATTAACCTAATTTTATTATTCAAGAATATTAAAAAAAAATTATTTGACAAGTAAGAGACAAGGTAAGGGATATTGTCTAAGTAAATTTACATTAATCCATATTTTGATCTTATATAACCATCTTATTTTATGAGGTTTATATATTTATCCCATTGATATATCATGTAATTCATTAATATATGATGTTTTTGTTTAATGTTTTGTTAAATGTATGTCTTTCATGGGGGTTATGAATTAAATGTTCAATTTGGTTTGGGGAACCTTGAACGTTTAAGGATTAAATTATAAAATATTTTTCTCCATAAAAATAATTCTGATATTGTTTTTAATATTTTTCTATCTGGACAGAAGAGGATTATAAATGATATTTGGAGTCTATTTGTAATTTTATTCAATTGTTTTGGTAGAAAAACGTTTTACGTGTTTTAGAGATAATTTTTTGGAGGATGAAAAAATGAATGTTCTATTCATAACGTATATATTGAAAAATACTTTACTACTACCATGAATATAATTTAATATATAGAATAAATTGAAATATTATATATTTTTTTAAATAAAAAACAAACTTCCCATATTTTAGGATTATTTGGTATTTAAAATTATTTCTCAGAATATAAAATTATTTTTATATGAATGTGTTTTTTATAGTGTATTAAATAGTTTTCCAATAGGATTTATTATGAATGTGTTTTTTAATGATATGGTACTTGAGAATTATAGGAAATGGGTGAGCAGGATATGCCTTATTCATGGGGTTTCCCAAATAGTGCAATATATTCCTACTAAATCATTACATTGGGATTCCCAAATAACGTATTGGAAGCCCATTACAAAAAAACATGGGGTGAGATAGATAGTTCCATGTTAGACCACTATATCATAGTATGGGGTGGCCTATATAGTTCTAGGTAAAATCTTAACATCATAATTGCAATTCATCTATATGGTTATTTCAATTGAAATTTGTTATAATGGGTTTTGAAAGATGATGATAAATGATATTGGGATTATCAAAGAATGGGATATCTCTTACTAAATGAATCTTGATGATTCATTATTCTCTAAAAACATGTATGTCAAGAATCAATTTTCATTTCTCCTAAATCAAAATAGATAACGGTTCAAAATTATCCTCTTCAAAGAGTAGTAATTAAATAATCATTAACCTAGAATTATTGAATTATTCTGTCATAGTGAATGGTCTCTAGAAAGGAATTTATTTTTCTCAAGTGATCTATGGATTATATCAAACTCTATAGGACTCTAATTGATCATCGAATATCAAAAAAATTAAAGGATGATTCTATATCAGTTGTTATAGATCTGGATGCACTACAATAAATGCGAGATCATTGAAAATTTCGAATAATTGGATGACTTTTCTACATTAAAGGTTTGAACCCATGGTCATTTGGAAAATCATAATTTTATAATATCTGTTTGGGGATATTTTTCAAAATTTATATTAATTCTGATAAGAAATGGGATATATCAACATTATATTTAATAAATTTGGATGATATCAACATGTCTTGGAGATGTAGAAATATAAACCTTAATCCAGGATTTCTATTAATTTTGGATTTGGATGAAAACATCTTCCCCTTTAGTCATATAGACTGGAATGACCGGGTATGGGTTAGGATTTGGGGAATATGATGTGTATATTGGCAAAAAATTATTCTTAATGACATTTTACTATATATTGTTATACCTCTATAAATTAATCATCATACACTCAATAGTTATATTTTCTTCTTTGTTAGAGTTTTAATTGATATCAACAAGAAATTTACAAGACTATACCAAATATATCTCATTTCATTTGATCATTAGTTTGATATCAACTTTAAATTTTAACATCTACCCCACTACTATGAGTAATATAAAATGGGTGGTCACTCAATTTATAAATGAATAAATATTCACATCAATCCTAAGACCTAACTTGATTCAATGGTTTCAAAATATGATAAAAGGGAAAAATGGAAAAACACTAGATATCCTGATAGGAATGGTGCTAGGTAAATAAAATAATAATGAGAAAAATGAATGGAATTGGAATATTGGGTCGAAGAATAGGTATAACATTAAAATCCCCCATTTTTATCTGATATACCTATGGAAACCTATTTTCAAAATAAACATGATATTTAATTGATGATTGATGAGTACATCCTATTTTATTTTACCTTGGACATTTATTATTTTTGATGGTTTTTGTAGTATGAATCCTTCTTGGTTTCCATTATTTTAAATTATATAAATAGTTCTATGTATTTAGATCAACATGCCTAATTAGATATTCAATATGGGATTCCGAAAACTCGTTTAGTAGACCAGAAGACTTTTACAAGACATATTAATGATTTACCTAGTTCATTAGTGGACATTTCACCTATTGGAAGAAATAAGGAAAAGGTAGATCTATATTGGAATGGTATACCTATGAATACCATAATAAATATACAGTATGTTGAATGTTCAAAAAATGCAGAACCAATTATTAAATCAGAAATATAATGCTTACGGTAGAAAAATAAGGGGTTTCCCTCCCCAAAACAAGGTTAAATGAGGATATTATTTTGGAATTGTTAGGAAATATCAAACCATGAAACAATTAGATCCCATAGGAATATTGTAGGAAAATACATTCCAAAAATAATCGGAATATCTGAGCTATAAAAATTCACTATGAAAATTACACTCCTCTTACTAGACATGGGTATCTTTTATGTGGAATGAATTAGACCGCCAATAATATAGAAAAACATTGGCTCTTGGTCCACTTATATATTGTCAACCCCTTGATGGTCATTACACATGAATAGTCCCTAAATTACTACTTATATATTTCTAGGGAAAAATTTATACAGATATATTTATTCCATCATTTCCTATATTTACAAGTGAAAACAGTTGTAATATGTTAATAACCCTTCAAGAACCATTACAAATATATGGAATTTAATTTGTGATTTAAACTCAATTTTACAAATGAATGACATCCTAGGATTATTTTATAAATATATTTATATTACAGTCATCAGAGAATTTATTAATAGATCAAATATTATAGAGATCAATATGGATGAAGAAATGTTTACATGGTACAAAACAAATCTAAATGGAATTGAAGAAACAAGATTTGATAAATGCTTTTTCAGTGATACATTTCTTTTTAACTAACCTCCTTATCTTGTTTCACCCATTCTTGGAACAACTCTGACAACCACATTATTCAGGTGATCTTCCTTGAAAAATAAAGAAGGAATCATTATTCCTTATTATTCAATCATGCCTAGGCTTCTCAACAATATTTTAGTAATATATTAAGTGAGACATGGGTATCCTAAGATGGAAATAAAAATCCCATGTCATGTAATAGCTCGTAGAAAATTTAAAATACATGATTGAAGGAATGAAATAGGTTAATATTCATCTTTTTGGATGAATAAATTTATTCCCTCTAATATTTCTTCCACTATCAACAAGAGTCCATAACTAAACATGGTTTTCATGGGAACCATACCCATGAAAAGGATTTTCCTCCCATGCATCCAAATTTTCACAAGATTTATTATAAAATTGAAATGGATATTATCAAATTAATATTGCTGAATCAATATGATAGAAAAAACAAGATTTCAATCCCCACTAGAAAAATATAAATTTAATAAGACATTTTCAATTCTCAAAGATGTGGATAAAATTATTGTGGAATGCATAGATATATCCCATCATATTGTTTCTTATTATATGAATCTGTTCATTTCCCCATACTAAGATAAGTTTCTTATTGGATCTTATAATTTATTTATTTTAAAGAAGTCCTAGAGCATAACACTTCAGATATATAGTGATCCAAATTAAAAAACTTATCTCATTGAATGGAAAATATGTTTCCATGGTGGGAAGAATATGCCTTGTTAAGAACACTTTGATATATAATCTTTTTTACTCCTTCGTGGTGTACCTATGGGTGGATTCACTAATTAAAAGGGAAAATGAATCTATGTGGAAAATCATATGGAGAGGTAAAATCATAGATAGAAAAGTAGTCACTATTAATTCAAAACAATGTTTCAAACCATTCATCATTGAGCGTCTGGGAATAAAAAACAAGGATTTTTTTAACCAATTATTACAAGATCAATTTATGTAGTAGCTTGAAAAAATTAATACTAAGTCTCTTGAACATCTTAGATCAATATTGATGAACGACTTAATGACTGCATAACTTATTTAAATTGAATCCTCAATATGGCCTGGTTTTAATACCATGTTTGTTATGTTATATATATGCTATCGTTCTTCAGATTGTGCCAACTCATCCCCAATATTTTTGGAAGAGAAGTGGATGGGGAATACTTTTTAAAATATATTAAATGTATCATATCAACCCAATAATCACAATATCTATATAAAATTCTTGATGAGAAACATGGATTCAATTTGATGAACATAATGTTGACATGTAATATCTTAATTTCATGGAACATCATGACTTCTTTTTATGGGAACTGATGGATGCATCACACTATTTTCTCAATTCATTGGGGAATTTCATTACATAGAGTTATATTTGATGCCTTCCTATAACACAAAGGTATATCCCTTTTTTTTTGGTTTTACTTATTCCATCAACACAGGGAAGACATGGACCATATCATATTTGATTTGATAAAGATTCATTATTATGGAAGGCATTGTATGACTTATTTGATCATCATCACCGGCACACAGACAAAATGGATTTTCTCTTATAAGAGGTTGTTAATATCTAGATGTCCTTGAAATTAAAGAACATGTTTATTAATGCATGTTCAGAAATTCTTCATTTCATATGGCATGGAATAAATAAATATATTCATGATCAGAAGAAATTTATCCTTCAATCTATCTTCATGGTAATAATAATGGTCATACATAATTCATATCTACATTAAAAAGGGTGTTGCTTCAACTATCAAAGGGAATTATCAGTAATAAGACACCTCAACATTCATGTTCACTATTCACCCCCTCGTGAAATGATTTATATGTTTCGGATCTCTCAGTTTGTTGGATAGATAAATTGAAACACTAATGGTTATTCATAATGGAATCTCTATATATCAATCTTTGGGGTTGTCACCATGGACCAAAATAGAAATATCATTGATTATTTTTATGGGGTTTGAGATAATTTAAAAACCCTTTACAAAAAAAATTCATTCATCAATTCTATCCACATAGCTAGGAAACACAATAATGAAAATGTTTATATTGATTGTGACTCGTCCACTATTTTGAAATATGTGTGTCTTTGCAACATTTTTTTGGAATCTCACTAGAAAGATTTCTGACTGCATCGAGAAGATTCCCACATTAAATTATATGATCATTCATGACTTAGGTTAAGATAATGAGCCCTTTGTTTCCCTTTTAAACAAATTACATTTCATTTCTTCTTTTACTCATGCATCTACACTACCTATGGATATTCTAACTATCAATAAAAAATACAAATGTAAATTATCTTCTTTTAGAGTATAGTAGCATTTTTTATATTATAATAAGAGATGAATGGATTTTTTTAAAAAAATATATGTTTCACTATGTCACCTAAATGTTTTATAATTTCATGTTTTGGGTTTTAGTGGTTTTATTTAAGAGAAATGTGTGTTTTTTCCTGTGAAAAACATTTATATTCATATTATAAAGAAACCTTGATGAGAAATGTAAAAATTTTACGAGTTTTCATGTTTTTACTAAAATGAAGGTTTTTTATCTTATTATATCTTATAAAGTTCTTTTTCATACCCAAAAATTTAAAATTTTATTTTACAAGTTTTATGTGGATTATATACAAGGGTGAGGTCAAAGGTACTATTGTAAAGAGTTTTTCATAAATAAAAATCATGTTTTATTATATTGAGTTTCATATTGTAAAAATTTGTTTACTGAGTATATGTGTCAAAATATAATCTACGAGTTTGCATTGTAATTTATTTTTCCAATTCCTTAAAACAAGAAATTTCAAATATTATTAAATGTGAATTCTCATTAAAAAAACATGGATTTTTTATTTTTATTGTTCTTAACATACATTATGTTTCAATTAGATGAGATCCCAATTTTCCTAGAGCACATATGGCTACAAGGAAATCTGTTTCCATAGTCATGTATTTGATTTTCATAGAATCCAATTTTCATTATACATAATAATTAACATGATTGTTTATATAAATTAATTGGAAGAGTTAATCTCCAAAACATGATTTGATGCATGATAGAGAACCGCAAAATTATGGTCCTAGTTCATGGGCTTCATTATTGCTAGGCTGATAAAAATTTATTTCATTCTGCTAATGACATCCAACATTTATAATAAAAAACTCATCATCTTTTACTTATAACCATTAATAATTTAGAGAAGTATTTTATAAAACATTAGTAGAAACCAACGTGTCCAAAAAATTATCTAACATGGTTGAGAAAAGTCGTATATGGAAATAATTTTATTACACTTTCCATTTAAATATCTTCTCAAATTCAATTTTCTTAGATTAAATATCCTAATAATATATTTTTCCGGAAAAGAAATTATGTTTTTCATTATTTAAAAAAATAATTCTTTCCAATGATTTTTTTAAAAACCATTACAAAAGCCCCAATAAAATATTATATTAATAATAAACAAAATTAAATTCCTCAAGAAATTCCTCTAGTAAGTAAAAAAATATGATATGATAAATTACTCACCGTACACTATTGAAATTTACATGGGGATTTTCCTTTCCAGAAACATAATTATTTTTTATGTGAATGTGTGAATGTTGTAGGTTCAGGTTATACTCTTTTAGTATTATAGTGAGATTATTAATTGGAAGTATCCTAAAAACCCACCAAAAATTTGTGATGATATTTTATAGCTATCATTTCTAAAATCTGATTGATAAATAGAATTAAAAAGTTGTTTTTTAGAAAGATCATTTAGATTCAGGTAATCTATAAACATTATCCGAATTTTATAAACTCTAATGGGGGTTAGTTCATATTCATCATTCATGAAAATTTATTAAACGATTATATATGACACCACATGAATGTTGTTGAGAAAATATGAATCATAGTTTGAGTTAATTATGTCTTATGATAGCAGTTTTTATATGTCATTTTTAAACACTAAATGATTATAGAATTTTAACTTATCTAATGATGTCTAACTAGTTGAGAATAATATTTGATAATGATTCGTGGAGAGAAGACTCTGGGTTTTATTCTATGTATATTACCAAGAATCTATCCTCTGGATTTGACATTAAATTTGAGAAGATTAATATAAATTATTTCTAAGTGATGTGTTAGTTTATTGGACATTATGACAAAAAAATTCATATTTGAGAAGTAAATCATATTTCAAATAACATTGTTGTGGATTTAACTCTAGACATATGGGTCAAAATATGAATTATATTTATCTGAGGTTCCATACATATAAATATAGAATATTTTTTATTATGTTAGAATCTTTTAGTAAATAATTAAATTATCAAAAGATAACTCTCCCTCTAGTGTGAAATGGGGAACCTATTGACTTACTAAATTGTTGTTTCCAAAGAAAAAGTCCTCACCTAATTCATATAATTCATCTGTGATATCTGAATCATCAACTGGATTATTACCATATTTATGGGAAATTTCATAATGTGAACTATTAATGGATGGATGTTTCATCCCTTCAATAATGTTGATTTGTATTTTACTATCTCATAGTTCCAGTGTGAGTGTTCAGTCAAGGAAATTAATGATGGTTCATTATGTTTTTAGGAATTGTATCCCTAGGATAATTGGAGAGTGGCATGGTTTATTATCTTCTTAAATTGTATGGATATAAATTTTTGAAGGAAAGATCAATCCTCTTACTCTAATGATTTAATATTCTACTACACCAAAAATAAATTGTGGATTTATTTTCTCATTTTTCTACCACTCCAGAGAGATTTAGTTTCTAAATATATAATGTAGGAAATACTGAGTGAGAAACAACATCAATTAATTATACTAGATCAAATTGTAAATCAGTAAAACTAAATGACACAATAGATTTAAAAAAATAGAATGTCCCAATATCATGAAAATTTTAGAGTATCGATGATGTGATCTGTGTTTATATACTTTTTCCAAGGATGATTCCTCATTTATATCCTTCCACCATAATTTTGTGCACTACATCTTAATAAAAGATTCATAATTTTGGTTTTATTTGTTAAACATTATACATGGGACGTTGATCTCTACTTTATGGAAGTTTTCCTTGATTTCACTCTGAAGTATCTCCTATCGACCATACATTGACTCCAACAATAAAGAATGGAATAGTTATTGGTTATAAGTTTTATCTCATTTTTGATTCCATAAAGGTGTATCTGAAATTTCCTTATTTAATGTATTGGTTAAAAAATGTTGATGATTAATTTCATCATCATTTTGAATTGGAGGATAATTGGAATTATTATAATATTCTATTTTCATATGTTTTTGTAGTGGCTGGTTATTATTTTTTCTTCATTTTATAGTAGTACATATTCATTCAATAGAATTTAGAACTACTTTTACTTCCCGATTTAATTGATTCATGATTAGACTATCCATAAATATTTCAAACTTATCTTCTAGTATATTTAATGTCTTAATTTGTTTTTCAATATACATTTATTTTTCATAATTCTGATCAATTTTTTGGGTTTTCCTTGTTATTTGTGTTTGTATTATTTTTTAAACAGTTTTTGGAGTGGTGGAGGGTTTTCGTTATTACAGATATTAGAAATGAGGTTAATTTTTGTATTGATTTTGGTAAATTGATCTATCTTTGTTCTATTGGAATCCATATCTTGGATAGTTCTAGGGTTGACACGTATGATTTGACTATAATTTCGTTTTTTGATTGAAAATAACAAACCATTCGATCCCTTACACTTTAGAAAAAATATTATTGTAATGATAAGTAGAAGTGTATAAACTACAAACCAAATTCTTGAATTTTGTTCACTTCAAATGTTAACATAATGTTTTATCATCACCTTGTTCATCTACCTATGTGGTTCTAAAAGTAATGGTGATGAAGAATCAGAAGTATTACCTAATAGATTTTTATGGTGCCTATACATAGAGTGAAAATATTTTGTCTGTTTTTCACAATCTTTTCAGTCATACTTGTATAATATGTTTTTTTCAAACACAGATCCTTCAGATGTGGTGTCTAGAAAAAAGTTATCACTCTTGAGTATTACATGATAGAATAGAACAAAAATTTTTTTTTCTCCACAGTATGATTTAGAAAGTTGTAACATAGCTTCTTGAATTTATCCATGTACTCATAATGTGTATATCCCCATTGTGGGTGAATAGAAAAGATCTCATTTCGGATATTTGTTCTCCTGGATTTGGGAAAACCCCATTACAGGATGAATTTTTTTAGATCAAATCATTCTTGTACACTCCTTGTTGAACATTGTACAACCATTATATTTCAACTCCCTCGTGTGAGAAGTAGAATATCATCCACTTTTCCTATTATTTTGACACTCATTAGGGTCTACACTTGGAGCACACAATTGAAAATTCCTAAAAATGAATTTTTTTCATACACTAATGAAAGGACAAGGATTTAATGTAAAATATGAATAATAATAAGTTTTAATTCGAAATTATTCTCTAATGCATGGGTAACTATTTTATTTTTTTTGTTTAGAAAATTGTGGTTGATAGTGTTCTTATATATTTTAGTATGTACTTTCCAATATTATTTCTGGTTCATAGTGATCAATGAAATTTTATATTTAATATATAAGGTGTATCTACAAAAAATATTTTTTAAACTTTTCTCAATTAGGGTGTTGTTCATTATATTTCTGAAAAAATTCAATAAACTGTTATTTCGACTATGTTTCATTCAATTAATTTAGGTTTTTTCTGTTTTGGGTCACTGGCTCCTTTGAAATGACACCATGTTTGACACACACCATTCATGTGGATTGGGAAAACCACATTTGAATTACGTAATAATAGAACAGTTGTTAACCATATGTAATCTCAGTATGTGTAGTACACACAAAACAATTTTGTCACATTTTATTGGTATTGCAAAAAATTCATTTTAATTAATTTTGAACTAGTAGGATTAACAAGATTATTGATTAAATTGATTATAAAAAAATTGATAAATATGGAAATCAGAGCAGGGTTTGATAAAACTAGTTTCATGATATCTTCCTTCAATTTTTAACACATTTTATTGTGATCATTGTTAAGAAAAATATTCTTCTACTGATTCATCTATCTCCTTTAGCCGTATAGTTATGATAAAAATATTCCAATCTAAATCCTCATGTTGTTCTACCCTTTTTCGTGGGTGTATATCAATAGACATGTTCTCTAGATAAATTATGGGAATCCATAATGAGTAATATCTTTTCCCTAATAAACAAATATTCTATCATACAATCTTAAACATGCACGGACGACCATCATGAAATCACCACTTAAATTTAATCATTTTCAGCATACATGGAACATAATTGGGTGTAAGAATATATGGATCATCATCCAAGGAAATTAAAATTAAAAAAATCAAAACCAAATGAATCAACATTCAATATATAAATCTAAATTATTAATTGAAATCTTAATTGGAATAATTACATTATATAATTAAATTGTGTCATAATAAAATTAATGAAAATTATATTATTCTAGACTCTCCCTTTTTCAGTAACTCAACGAAAATACCCCAACATGGATGGAGAACTAGAGTCAATGTGGGAGAGGGGGTACATCAGTTGAATAAATAAATATAACATTATGATAACACTGCTGTAGAGAATCTTCCAGATCATCCTACCCCAATTTCTACATGAGTAAAATATCATGTATTCCAAAAATCTCTGTCAATTTCTGTGCTCTTGAGTATTTTTTGATAATTTACCTATCACCATAACTATTTACATGACATGTAAAATAAGGGACCTTGATTTTTTATAACTCTATGTATTTATTCACTTCATACATATCTCTCTAGTTTCACATATTGTAAATTTTTAAAATGTTAGGTAATTATGATTTCTAGTAGTTTTCACGTAATTATTGTCTGATTCTTTATTTCACGGAACTCATTTTGGTCATAAATGATGTTCCATCATCAATATTTCATTAAATATTCAACATTCTTCCATGTTTTGATTTAACATAGTGTAAAGTTGTTTCATCTTTCTCAATTATTCTATATTCCGGTCATTTCTTATCAAATATGGTATCCTACTGTAAAACATAGAAATAATTATTTGATGGAATCTTTGGTAAATTATTTCATTCAAACATTCAATTTTATATCACAAAATATATTAACAAAATATTTTTGACTAAAATATTTTTATGTTATAAAATATTTCCATTATTAGGACCAAAATACAACACTACGAACAACCTATTGTGAAAAACTATGACATTATAATAATAATATATAATATGGTCCATTTTGGGTACCAAAATCCATGATTGGTTACACAATCATTTGTATTGTGGGTTGAACTAATTATGAATAAGAGAATACTGAAAACCTATGTTTAAATTGGAATAGGGTTTTGGGAACTTTCTAGTGTATATGAGCATAGTAGAGCACATTCATTATATAGTACAAATGAACAATATTAACAATAAGTGAACAAAAACAACAATGATAATTTAAAAAAATGAATTACAAGACACATTAAGTTTCGTAAACAGAAAAGATATGTTATATTTATAAAAATCTATTTGAATTAAAAATATTTTATGGGGAAATGAAATTATCAATCTAAAACAAGTGGGATAAATTCAAAAATAATATTATAATTAATTCAGTGGAAATACATGTTCAAATATTCTCAAAATAATTATGGTTAAATTATAGAATATGGGGAATCATGATTCAAATAATCTGTTAAGAAGGTGTTCAAATTAAAAAAAATATTATATTCCCATTATCATAAAAACAAAATTTCACAGTCACAAAAATTATTTTATTGAGTGATTAGAATTTAACATAATATCAAATGTGATACAGAGATGTGAGGTACAAAACATAAGCATAATTTTGATGTAACATTTCTATATGCTCTTATAAAAACATGGATGGATTTTAAAAAATTAAATCTATAACAAATATTGAATTTATGAATATGTGATATTTAAATATTTTCTAGATATTAATGACCAAGTATTAAATATAGTTTAAAGACCACTATGAATCAGATTTGAATAAAAATTTTACAAGGGGTATCCTAACAAGAATCAATGAAATTTTGACATCGAATAAATAAATTTTATTTTAAAACTATTCTCATGTATTAATGATCATATGAATGAGGGATATTGGAAGAAGAAGCAATATAAAGAGTGTGAAATTTTTTATAGTGCAATCACATTGAATACAATCATCATATCAATTAATTTAAGCCAAATTTCATAGAGGAGTACCTACGAATTAGAGCTAAATTGGGGATAAAATAATAAAACTAAAACTATTATGCATGAGATATAATGGTTGGTTATCATAGTCACATTAAAGTGCATTATGCATGGACTTATATAGAATAACGGTGATAATCTATTTAATAAGATACAATGGTTCAATTCCTATTCGAAGGAGGTTCACGAATATAAAATTTTCACTAACTATGTGAGGCAATCAATGTCGGATATGGTTGATGTGTTAAAAGAGTTATCAATAACAAAATGAGTGTGTAGATAGTGTGAGGAAGCATAATTAAATCTAATGTTTTGTTAGACCATATAGGTAATTTATTGTAATAATGGTGCATATCTATCTTAGGTAAATATTATTTTAAATATTATAAGAATATTTCATTGGGGTAACTTAACAATCATGAGACAAAGTATTTATTAATGGGAAAATATCATAAATCCTATGAGTTATGAATTCTAAATTATTAAAATTTAGGTTAGGATGAAAAAAACAATAATAGTGAATAAGATGTTAACCTATACTAGTGGCTTAATTGAAAGTAAAATTTTCATAAATTAATATAGAGATGCCAAATTCACCAACTTTCCAACATAGTAATCTCACCGTATATAGGCTTTATATGTTCTATTAATCCTAACTATGTTATCCTCTAAAAATAAATTATTTTAATGAACATGGGTAATATTAATATTTTTATAAATTAATATGTAAATATTATTTATGGGATAAATTTTCATTGATAAATGAACAGAGTGAGTCAATGCATACTGTAAATGGGATTTATAGTGAGAAATTTTTGTATCATTTTGAGCTACTATACATATAGGAGATTACCCCAAGCCTTATTATGAATATAGAAATATTAATGCATACAATAATACTAGAAATGACATCATGTAATCATTATAAAATGATTTTTATACAATTTTAATGGTAATTAAATAGTTGATAATTTGTTATAAAATATTGTGAATATGTAAAATGAAAATTTCATAAATGTAGAATATAATCTTGAAAATTTTAGATCTAAATTTGATGATATTTGGATGAAATATGATAAGAATACAATTTTCTACTTCACTTAGGATGTTTAGATTGTATGATTTATCATTGTTATTGGGGATATATTAGAGGATTCAACTATTTTAAAGATGATTATATATAATTACTTAAAAATGTTTCATTCAAATCGATCAGTCCTAGATAATTTTACTAAAATCTCACTAGATGAGACACATAATTCATATATCAAATATGATATTACGAAATCTATAATATCGATGTATAAATATAATAAAAAATAAATTTGTAAAAATTAGAAAATATTTATTGAAATATGAATAAGATGATGCATCATGTAGATATTAGGCTGAAAATAAATATAAATATTTAAATAATTTACAAATCTTTTTTCAGATATGATGAAACTAATGGTCCAAATACTATAAAATGGTCTTTTATATGTAGCTACAGTACAGTAACTCGTCAATTTTCTACAAACTACCCCTAAATGAAAATTTGTGAATATGAATTAGAAAAAAAGTGTAACGAAACATTAGGAAGTGAGGTATTATTGAATAAAATTTATATGAATAAAAAAAGTTATATAAAAATGTGAAATATGTAACTAAGATATAGAAAAAGAATAGGTAATATTGGGATAGTGAAAATTATCATTAGAAATGACTAAGTAAAATTTTTTGTGAATATATAGACATCATAATAGATCAATATATTTGGTTAAAAGAATTAATGGTAGTTGACGAAAAGTTGAATATGAGGATGAAACCTAATAAAATCATATATAGAGGACTGAGAATGAAGCATTCCATGGGAAAAAAATAAACTAAATATGAAAATATAATGTCTTGATATTGAAATATGACATTAAATGATGAGTAATGAGACAAATTCAAGGAGATCAATACGTTCAATAACGAAGAATAAGAGAAGACGTTAGTCATTATTGAGAATAGATGGATATAAAAAATAGTGTTTAATGAGGAAAATATTAATGTTTTGCAAATTGTGAAACCATAAAGAATATATTTTAATATTATAACATATAAAATGTTTTTCAGTTTTATCAATATAAATCTTTTTTACTACATTCATAATGAAAATGATATACGTTGCACACATTTTTTTATGTTTTAATGGATCTTTTTTTCATGCCATGCATGTTTGAGAACAAATATAAGAGACTTAAGGGTTATTTAATGTGAAAAAGACAAAATAATTAAATTAATTAGTATTTTTGATATGCTGACAAGTGAAACCCCGTCAATTAAAACTAAATAATAAGGGTTATAATGATAAAATATAGTAAGAATGTTTTCTAATGATGTTCAATCTGTTTTTTAGGAGTGAAGAAATCAATGGTTGTTATTAGGGTTGGGGACACATTTTATTGTAATCATATTATTTTGGGATCAATATTTCTCTAGCCTATACCTGTTTTGAGTAAATGGGTTTCTCTGTAGGTAAAATAAAGTTATATTTTAAATGAAAAATAAAAAAACAAAATGTATAAATAAAATGTTGGGATGTCATCAAGTAATACACTACATGCTTCTAGATCTAGTAGGAACAATGAAATAGACTAGGATCATGTAAAATTATACATAGTAAATGTGGAATGATGAAGAAATCACAATAAATTATTAATGGACACATTAGATGAAAAAATTTATTTATGTAGTTATAGAGTGGGAGATATGAAGGAATCAATCTAGTTATAATGTATTGGATGAAAATATTAATTAGAAAAAAAAGTTATTTTGAAGAATATCAAATAATAATAAGATGTATGAGTCTTATAGATCATAACTAGAAGATGATAATGCACACGATAACAATCAATGTAAATAGGACTACCATAAAACCACAGGAACACATGATATAATTATTTTTAAGTAATGGAATAAATAACCATCTATATTGAGTATTTGGAATTAATGGATGATAATTGATGACATGATTCTCTTAACCTTGATTCTATGATTATGGATCTTGTTAACCACTCATAATTACTTAATTTATGAATTTTTTAACTACCATGTGTGTAATTGAAGTAAATGTATTATGGTTGAGTTATTTTATTGTTTTAAATCATATTATACAATAATGATAAGGTGTATATCTTTTCATTACAAAAAATACCAAGATTTAGAGTTATCAGGTGCTCCCCCTGAGGGGGAGAAACCTAAAAATAGTAATTTGGCAAAATAAAATCAGTTTTCTTAGTCTGGAATTTTAATTTCAGTTATAAAACATTTATATAAGGTATGAAAATAAGAATTCATAACCATAAAATACATTTTATTAAACATTTTTTCAATGTGGTAGTATTGGTTGATGTAAATGTTAAACTGAAATGTTAATTATATCAATTTCATTTGTCCATATAAAGAGTTTAATATGATTTTTATCAGTTGAAATATAATACATACATATTTATTTTAATATAATTAAGGATGAAAAACTTGATAATAATATCAAATTTATAGAAATATATAAATCACATTGATCACATATGTTACTCACACTAGTTTTACACATCAGGTTTTCCAACGGGGATTAATATTTGTAAAAATAATGTGTCTTTTCATTGAAAATATTTTGGTATCATCATTGTTTCAATAAGTAAATTATTTAAAAATACATAACATCAATGGTAGAGAAGAATTATCCATATGAAGTGATGAAAGAATCTATTTATTAATAAAAATAAACAGTATGTTCATAATGAAAGACCCACTACATACCAATTCCATTTTTTCAACATGTGGGAAAAAGAAAAATAATCACGCATATTAAAATAATTGATATATTGTTTTATTGACCAAAAATATGAATGTGGTAAATAATGATACCATTTGATGAATTAATTTTATTACAATAATGATAGACTTGTATTATAAATAAATCAGTTTATGTTGATATAGAAATTTTAAATGATGAAAAATCTACCATTGTACCTTGACAAGAGTCAGTTAATAAGTTGTAACTACTTTGTGAAGAAATATTGATGATACAATCAAGTATACTTGATGTATGATGAATTATTTTTTTTCTTCACTAATTAATCTATTCCTTGATTATGACAGAATTTCATACTATAATTAATCATGTTTAGAAGAATACAATTAATGGAAAAAATGAAGAATAAATATTCAAGAGTTCATGTTGGATGAGAAGATAGATGAACCATCAATGGATGTCTTATACATTGAAACTAATGTATCATTTGAATTAATACACAGAGATGATGATTTCAGTTGATCTAGAAATCAATTTGACGGATGGAAAAAATTAGGTGATTTTTTAAGTAATATATTTAACAGATATATTTAATAAGAAAAATATAAAAGGTAATAATCCCATATTGTTTGGTATACTAAAATCAACATAGAGTAAAACACCACGAAATCATCATGTACATGATATATAGATTTTGAAATATTTGGTAAGGTAATAAACGATGTTATATAATTGATAGGTTATATAATATCATTATAAAATTAATATAATTAGATTTGTTTATAAATTTTAACTTCATTGGATATACCCCATTTGTGAAAACCATATAAACCAAGTTCTTTGTATAGTACGTGGTCCCCTTATAGGGTGCTAGGATATTGTAGTGTCTATATTCATATCAAGGTATAATGTACAATATAATGAATAATAGAATTTAAGAAAAAAGTTAATATATCATGAAATCACAATAATTAGAATTCAATGAGTTTAAATATATCACTGGGAAAAATTATTGCAATGTACAAATAAACCCTATAGATTATTAGAGAACATATTTCACCAAATGAAAATAATGAAAAAAGATTAGAAAATCCATAAGTATTCTACTTGGAATTCATATTTTTTATTCATAAAGAACACAATAAAATAAAAATATTTACTATATAAAATTTAAATTATCAATCTAAAATAAATGGGAGATATTATTTAATAAATTATTATTAAGTTTGTGTAAATTCAAAAATAAATATTATAATAATAATAGGGAACGAATACAAGAATGAGATATATAAATTATAGTTAATATATTATAATATAAATTATATTATATGTAGATTATTTATAATCAAATATTTATCGACACAAAATATCATAAAAACTCAAATGAATTCTTATGATGGCTGCAAATTTAGTATCAAAATAATGGAAATGGTGGAATATGAGGCTTATGTTTCAATATATATTATAATTACTCAATGATATGTAATCCCATAAACTTGTGAGATTATTTCAAAAGAAATAAAACATATGGAAAATATTGAAAAATAAATATGTGATAATATAATATCTCTTTAAGATCATTGATTAAGTTTCTAGGAGAATTAAATGGTGGGAATTTACAAAAATTTTAATGAGAATTTACATAAGATTTATCTTGTCTATAAGAAAGGGAATTTCAGTATAAAGTGTAGAAATATTTTTTTATCATATTTACAAATTTTTCAATGAATATAAAATTAAGAAATTATATTGTGAAAATCATAAAATTTGAAATAAATCATAGATAGTTCAATTACAATATATGAATTTTTTAGTTAGAGAAGGATAAATGAGTAACATTTAAGGGGACCTGAGAATATATAAATGAATAGGGTGAGTATGATCTTACAATAAAATAATCTGTTGTATTTATAAATGTTATGGATCATAATAGTATATTATAAATTTGTTAATATACTTGAATCGAACAAGACCGGAATGCTATATAAGAAGAGACAATAGTTGAGAATGATTTTGAAGGGCGGTTATGGATGAATCCTTTTTGAAAACTGTACAAGGATGTCTATAAAAGATGGGAGAGTGGTTTTAATTCGATATAAACAAGAACCATTAGAATTTAAACATTACTAGGAAATTACATCTCATAAAATTTAATTCTAGACCACATGGGAAATTCAATGTAATCATAGGGAAATGTAACTCCATTAATTACTTGTGTTAATATTACAAAAAAAAATTATTACTGGGAAGACAAAAAATAACAGTTATAATTATGTATTCAAGGATAAAACATTTAAATCCTTTATTCTTACATCTTTTAAATTATATATATTCTGGTATTGATGCGAGGAAATAAGAAGGGTAATTGAGATCATAACAAGTGATAGATGATAATTGAATAGAAAAATTGTGAAAATTAAAAAAATGTTCATTATTTCACCACATCACCCTCATTGTGATCTCTTTTTATTATAGTTCAATAAAAAATATATTTATAAAATATTATCCATAAGTATACCTTTTCATTTCTAAATTACCATTACATAAATTTCATTGATATATTATTTTAATTGATATAGTGGTTAATAATTAAATATTTAAAAATAATTATAATTCCCATGGGTGTTGATTTATATTTCTCTTATTCACACTTGAATAATAATGTTTTGTATTACAATATATACCTATGAAAAAAAGAAATTTTATTAGAACCATTTTTATAATACAAATACTTTATTATGATATCAAACATTGAAATTACATAATGGTAAAATATAATTGTATTTCTTATTTTATATTCATCAATTTTATAGAATTTAAATGTGTACTTATTTATATAATTAAACATTATATTATTTTATATGAATAATATTTAATGTTTTAAAGGTCTTAGATTACATAATTATTGGTTATTAATTTTTTAATGGTAAATTAAATAATATATTTATTTATTTTGAATAAATAAATAATTTATTATTAAGGAATTTAATTTTTGGGGATGAGAATATGTCATAACCCTACACAATTTACTGAATACCAATAAAGTATTTTCTCCTCCCTAGGGCTGAAAGCATGCTATTCAATAATTAGTTGATGAAAACAACCGATGAATGATAAAATATATTAGAAACTATTAGATTTATATAATAAACTAGATGGGGTATTTGAAGAATTTTAATAAATTTTAAAAAGCACCAATCAATTATTAGTATTTTATGAATCAAAATATTGTGAAATGTTATAATATAATGGAAATTAAAGTATGAAATATTTATTTTATAGTGGTTAGGATCACCATGATTCATTACCACTTTTATATCATCGCTACATAGGCAGAAAATCCGTACTCACAATGAATCCATAGTTGTATTTATGCAATGGCCTGTATATAAACACTTCCTTTTACAGTACCATAATCACATAAAATACAATTCTTTTCCATAAGAGCCACATCATTGTCTGAACTGGATTTTCTTCAAATGTCAAAAGATACGAACCTACATTTTGATTGGTATATTAACATATATGAGACTTTATTTTGATTTTAAAAAGTATAAAACTTGTTCAATGATTAAAAAAATATGAAATAAAATATAATAATTCAAAACTATAAAATAGTGACGATCAGTAGGGATAAAAATATGTACATACTGATTTATCTCAAAAAACCCTTACCACATAAGTATTAAAGAGTGGAACATTTATGATTCTTCATGTTCACAAAATGGGAATTGTACTCGCATAATATCTCATCATATTTTCAATATAATCCTATTTCCATCAATTATTCAAAAAAAATCATATTGTCTTCATTCTATATGAACCAACATATTTTTACCGACTAAACACCAACTAGCATTATTGTTTCTATTATCATTGTAGTTTTCTTAACACATCACCAACATTCAATGGTTATAAAAAATTATAATATGGAATTAAAATGGTGTTTTTTAAAACCTTTTATATTGATCAATAAATTTGACTCGCATTAGCTACTACATAAAACTCATTAAAACCAATTTTAATGATATTTATAATAATTTATAGATTTTTAAATAATTAAAAAAATAAAAAATACTTCAACTAACTTGAAGTAATTCTATAATTTGAAAACTATAACAACATACTATCTAAAAAACAATAAAAAAATTATGATTTCAAATTTATTTATATATAATATTTTTCTACACAACAGTTTACAATGTTGTCTAATAATATTTATCAATTCTCCAAAGAAATATTACTATTATAATAACATTGATAAATATATAGTAAAAAAATATCAAAATAACTAAAAAAATAAAATATTTTATAATTCTAATAGATTTGGTAGGATAAATAATGTGATAGAGCTATTGTGGGATTCATAGAAGATCCACTTCTACATAAATTCGATATATTAGTTTGTTATTTTCACACACGATTGGTCCATATACGATTTAGGTCAATCTGAGAATTTCTTAATTTTTCTCAAAGTCAATACTCTAAATATTTTGGTCAATCTAACTCTAGTTGGAAAAATTTTATTATCACAATAGTGGGAAAATAAAATATTTAGTTGATTGATATTAATATTTGGTCAATCCATAAGATTTATATAAATAATATATATATATATATAATGTTTACTTTCTTGCATGAATAAGGTTATAAAATAAAATTAATGCATTTTTTTTATGTTGGAAGATATTATGTATGGATTTGTAAATGTAACTAAAAAATAAAAAATTATACATACTGTTATCATATTACACTAAATAAAAGAAAAATGAAAAAACTAAATAATACATATTGCTATCCTGTAAAATATACTAGTTTCATACAAGTTAGTTGATCTTCAAACAAGATTTGTAACTATATTTGAATAAATTCCAATGATTCTATAAATGAAATAAGATACTCAATTAAAGGTATTATTAATGATATATTATCTAATTATGGGGAACTATATACATTGTGTAAGGGTAATCATCACTCATATTTTTGGAGTAAACATAATAGAATATTTCATTAGCCAGTATAATTTAAACTTGAAACTCGTTTATGTTTCCCTAGAAAATAATAAATCATATGTAATAGTAAAATGAATATCAAATAGTGTTTAATGAACATCGCATAAGGGGAAACTGATATTTTAAAAAATTCATGCATGGGTAACAGATGATTTATGTAACGTTTTAAATAGGTATGTGATGGTAATATAAAATTACCATATGTTACATCAAGGTAAGAAAAAAACATTTGAAATTTAATTTTTCAAAATATATAGTTAATGAAAAATAATAATAAGAAATTAATTTTTTAAATAAAATATTTTTATATAAATTATAATATTGGGAGTCATATAATAATAATAAAAATAATAAAAATATAATAAGACATATTGATAAATAATAGTAACATTAAAAAAATGTATCAAATATATACTAAATCATATATACCCTAAAATTAATCTCCAAATTTAATAATATATATCTCATTTAATATCCTCAAAACATATAATTCAAAATAATTCTCACAACTCTAACACTTCCCACCTCAATCAATCACCAAAAAATTCAAAAATTATGAAAATATAATTTCTTTTTAAATAAAACATTATTTTTTAAAAAATTTAATCATTTTATAATTTATAATACACAAGGACACGATGGATTCTAAATAGAAATGAAGATCTATGACTAAGTCAATGATTAATAAAATATAATTTTCATGCTAAATATAACCAACCCTACTGAATGTTTAGTTTTTCAAACATTATAAAAACCAAATAGTTTATTAAATATTTTAACAAGTATTTTCATTTAGAACAATTTCTAAACTAATTTCTCCTGTATTCACATTATCATTAAAAAATTTATATCTAAAATTATATATTTTATTATATAGTGTTTTATATGATTTTTATAAATTGACTAGATAATATAATTGTAATAGAATATTATAATTTAACTAAATTTTATATTAAAAAAATAATCTTTTTTAACATAACTAATATGGGAAAAAACAACATAAACATAATAATACACAAATATAGAAAATTAAACATATTGTAGTTATTTATAAATCCTAAAAAATTAAATTCTTAACATAAAAATTATGCATACATGCTAGGAATTTCTGATCAATCCTATATCCTCCAAAATCAATGTTGGAATATGACAATAATTCAAAATAATTCTTGTTAAAAAAATTAGGATTAACAATTTATTAAATTTATATAATATTTATCAAAACACATTTTATATGACATTCCTCGTGATTCTAATGAAATATTTCCATAAAAAATCTAAAATCTTAATATCCTCCCTATTTAATGAAAAATATTTTAAGTACCCAATCATGCCTCTAAACTATTTTACATCAACAAAAATTAAATATTCATCCAAATCCAATTTGGAAATTTTTACAAATTAGTTTTTAATATATTTATATAAATAATCAGAAAATCATTAAAAAATATCTTATGCATTCAAAATTTGACTTATTAATATACCATTTTTCTTTAGATTGTTTTTAATCAGGGAATTGTTTTTAATTCTCACATTATGGTCTTATTAAAAACACTACTCATTAATATATCAAAATAATTATCAATTAAATAATTTATGTAGCCAAATTTTATTTCATATATATATATACTGATTCATTATTTATATATAATGTAGGAGTAACTATTCCACTAGTAAAATCTTCTTCCAAAAAAAATTTAGTTAGCCCCAGATCCCAAGGATAAGTATATTTCTAAAGATCTTATAAATTTATGTTCTGTTTGAATACATGATTGGGAAAATTATTATTTTCAACCCCACAATGATGTATAAAAAGTTCATGTTATAAAAATTATGAAATTTAAAAATTCATTCCTTATATGGATTTGAAATAATTTACTATTTTTAAAATAATAAAATGTTATTTGAATTGTAATAGCTTTTATATTGAAAGCATGTGAAAATAGTATTCAAATTCAAATCACTATTCTTTAGAATAACATTGACCCAGTAGTTTTAATTTTTTTATTAAATATGTTTCAATGATCGTCATGTTTTTTTATAAAAAGACCCACTTAGTTCCTAATATTGGTTTACCTATTTTAAAATAACAAAAAATTCACAGTTTATACCATTAAAATTTATTTAATTATTCATGAAAATAATTAACCAAATTCAAATATCTTTTATACTTATAAATTTAAAGGGTAATAAATTAATTAACCAAAATAAAATTTAATTAGTAATTTATAATAGATATCTTGGTTTTAATTCAAGATTCAACATTTCCAATTACATTTTTACATTATTCTCCATAAGAGTTTCCACAGTTTATGAACAATTTGAGTATGAATGATATTCTAATTAATTGATTATTTTTCATATTTAGGATCATTACCTTCACCAAAAATAAATTCCTTATTTAAATATCATAATTATTTAAATACTATTTTATATTTATAAAAATATTTTAATATAATTCAATAATAAATTCCTCCTAGAAATATAAATTATTTATCATAAAAACTCTATATGAAATTTTAGTATTATAATAAAAAAATATTCCTTCATAAATTTTAAAATAAAATTTTCTTGAAATATAATTTTGAATATTATAAAAACATTATGAACAAATATTATAAATTACCCACATTTACGTTGAAACCATATAAACAATTCAAGTGATATTTTATTAAAAAAATTATTTATATAAATTTTATTAAAAAATACAAATACAATTTTGATAGATTAATCCTAGAAATATTTGGCATAACTAAACTATATAATAATTTATTTATATATTTATTTAATAGAACATTTCTTTATTTTAATCACATCATTTTATTATAGTGTCAAATTTTAGAAAAACAAATTATTTCATCAATAGACTTTAAATTTTTAATCGAATTATAAATTATAAAATTCACCACCCTAGTCACATTAAATATAAATATATAATTTATTTTTTAATTTTTTATAATATATTATAATTAAATAAAATTAATTAAGGTTTTTTTGAGAAAAAAAATAAATCTTCATGACTCTACTATAATATTCATTTATTACCAAAAAAATAATTCCTTTGAAATTAGTTAGTTTTATAGAAAATTATTAGTTAATATATAAAAATTATATTTTTTAGAAGTGTGCACTCCATTCCCATATTAATATTTGAAATTGTGATGTTTTATGTTTTAATCATGAAACCAAAAAAAAAATTATTTATTTTTAGTAGTTGTAGAACATGTTAATGAAATGAAAAAATGTACAATATTGTGATATAGTTTTGTATTTTCTCAAATGTAACAAAACATAATATTCTTATATTTCAGTAATGTACTATGTTTTTTTTCTATATAAATAAAATAATATTAAGAACATTTATCAAACTAAATTAAATTAAAAATATATATTTTCAAAACTATAAATTTATCATTTAGAAATGTCACATTTAATCCATCATAAAATAAGAATGATATACATATCAAATTTTTTGTTGAATCATTGTATAATATATATAAAATATTTTTAGTTTAATGAATTTAAATTCTTCAATACCTTTAATATGGCATGTAGATTGGTCTCCAAATGTTACTCAGCCACCATTATAATTGTTTAAACAAAGAAAATTTTAAATACCACATGTAATAAATCTGGATCACCCACTGTCAATGTACAACAAAACATTGAGACTTCAAAGGGAGATTTCACGATATATATCAATCAAGTAGAATTTTTGGTTTCCCATGTAATATGGGTCCAATTATATTACTAGAAGATATGTGTGTCATCGAAATGGATTGAAATATATAATTTTCTGGATTTTAGAATACAATTCGTACAAATATATGTTTAATTATTTCTAAATGATTTTCTAAAAAACAATGATAATACATTTCCATTAATTCATTGAATACTACATTTAAAACTTTTTATAATAAATGAATTTTATTTTGGGGTTTAAACAAATCATGACTTATTCATATTTGGTACAAATCTATTATAACCAAATCTGTTATGACTATATTTTTATTTTATACTAGAACTAATTTTTTTGTATTTCACTTTTCCTTGTACAGTTATACAAAAATTTATTTATGTATAGGAAATTCTTTTTTATATCATAATTATCTTTTTGAATAACCTTTTAATATATATTTTTTGTTCATTTTAAAAAGAACCTATGTTTCCTACTCTCTTTATTTTTTATGACATTTTTACACTCATTCCTAACTTTATTCATTTCATCTATGCATAACTTAATAATTTTTTCACGATATTTTAATGTTACTATAAAAAAGTATTTAATTCTACCAATTTCATTTTAATATCATAGAATCCAAATTATTTATTTATCTCTCATCCATAGAAACACTTATATTGAAATCTCTATATTCAATTTTTAGTTACTCATTTTATTAGTTCAATTTTATATTTCTAATTTTTATGTTAGTATGATTAACTCTAATATTGATACTATCATTCCTCAATTCCTAAACCTATTTATTAATTTTTTTATAATTCAAAAAACTAAAATCAAAAATAAAATCATATTCAATTTATTTTTAATCTTAAGTTATTTCATTGTGATAAAAATTTGTAGGAGTTATAAATTGATTAAAAATGATTCAGGTACCTCCCAAGGGATTTACACCAAATCAAGGCTCCATGTCTTGTGTTAAATTATTATGAATCTTCTTAAATAATAAATATATGAATAATAAAATTCTCAAAATAATTAAATTTTTACATTCTACACTTTTCATTTCCTTTCATTAGATATTTCAAATTAAATGTATAGCTATTGATGTGTCCTATCATGTTGGACTAAAAATATGTGACGTTAGATTGATTATTATTATTGGTTGAATTATTTTTATTGTACAAAAATTTTATCATCCTTTAAGACTACCACAAGACTCCTATGTGTTCCTAAAATTTCAGAATGATATTTCGTGTATTTTCCATGTCTTATTCACTAATTCTAGATATCAGATTTGTAAGGGTTAAATAATTCATTTAAATTTTGTTTAAAATAATTATATTTTACCATTATATACTCAGATTCATAAATATTAATTAATTATACATCATACTACAACAAATATCTGATTATATTATATAAGGTATAATCATTAAAATTTATACATTCCTTGATTTCCACTTTCATTGCCTAGATTTTAATGGTAATTAATTAAACAATAATTTAACTAGTTTTTTATTGACTATTACATTACTAATTTAAATCATTAAATTTTATATTATTTTAAATTGGTGGAACATCTAGCTCAACGACTCATTATCTCCCATCATGAAATCTTGTTATTTTGATCGATGATTTCACATCTATGTTATTTTAATATTTTGAATCCCATAGTGAGTAACTTATTTTTTTCCAAATGTTTTTTGGTTTATTACAAGATTAAACATTTCTAGAAACACTTATACTTATTACACATTACATAATATTCATTATGTAATAATTCAATACATGCATTACCATGTTGTTACCTACAAGTTTCAATGGATTAGTTTCTGGAAATTTATGTGATTTCTATATTGTTATTCAATGATCTATACATAGCCTATTTAGGTATGATTCAATTTGGTCATGAAGATACATATAACAACATCCATAAAAAATAGTGATTTTGAGGTATCCATCCATCATTTTCATTAAAAATTATCATCTTCAACAACTAACCTTCTTTCATTTAAAAATTTGTTCTATAATAATTATGATAACATGATAGTAAAAAATAAAAAAACATAACAAATATCAAAGGAAACCAGTGCTATTATAGTAATTATTGGACTAAGATATAAGGGTATAAAATATTATAGGGTAATTATAATTTTAAATCCATTAAAATAAATTACCAATCATAGATAATTATTATAATATTAAATAGTGTAGTATACTTTTTAGAATATATTATATAAGAAATTAAATCAATAATATACTATTTTAATAGTGGTTCAAATCACCATGATCATATCCCATTATTCAATGTTATCTTTTTTTTGACACCATTGATACTCTCAAAAAAACCATGATTTTAATGTTGTGATTAAATGTTTATAATCACTTCCATTTTCAACAATCTATTAGAACATAAAGAACTAAACATTTATAAAAAAGTCATAAACTAGTTTGAGCTGACTTTTGTTATGTAGTCATAACCCAAGATCCATCGATTTGGTGGGTAGAATAATATATAAGAGACTTTATATTTTTTTAAGAAAACCATAAAAGTAATTTTAAGAATATATTCGAAATAAAAAATATAATAAATAAAAACCATAAAATAATGACTATTACAAAAAATAAAAATGTGCTGATTTTTTTGAATCCCTTGAAACATTGAAAAAATCATTACTAGGGATTTTAAAATTTAATTTCATTTTTAATAATATAAATGGAATGGTATTTGAAAATTATATATATAATTCTTCATGAAAATAATTCTTATACTCAATTATTCAAAATGATTTGTTCCAGGGTTTACATTGCCTTCCACTATCTTTGTTTATCAACTAATCACAAAAAATCATCTTTCCTCATATTTTTATCAGATTTTACTAATATCACAAAATAAATTCAAATGTAATAAATATTTAAACCATTGAAACACATCATTACCAATTTGATCATCATTTTCATTCATTAATAATTTTTTCACTCTTTAATTTCAGCATTAAAATCATTAAAAAAACTTATAATCTTCTTATTAGAATATGTTACCACCTTTTAAATCATTAGTAAAATTTAATAATTCTCATACAATAATTATGAAATTCAATCATTAAAAGATATAAAAACTTATAAATAAAATAAATAATACGATAATTATTAATTTATTAATATATTAATGACATTTTCCAACTAAATAGTTTTTTATACCTATTCATTTTATAAACAAAATATAATAATGAAAATTACATGAATATTCATGTGGTTAATGAAACTATCTATCTAATATATAATTATAAGATATTTTATATTAACCATGGTGTTATATAATCTCACAATTAATCCACAAAACATCGTAGTCGATATTCCAATTAGAAAAAAATCATATATACTCACATTAAAATGTGTGGTAAATTCAAATTAACATGTTCTCAATCCATCAAATAAATCAAAAAAAATTCTACATACAATGTATTCTCATTATTATGGAATTGTAAGAATGAAATTTCGTGTTTCTTGTAAGTGTGGATATAATTTATATATGGATTTATAAATTTATGTCATATATAATAAATTCAAAATAATTATATCATATTGTGTTGTGTAAAGGAAAAAATGTATATGTACTATGAAATGTTAACCTGTAATATATATAGGATTCTTATATGCAGGTTTTTTATGACTATACTCATAAGTATTTTCTGGTATGTTTTAAATATTAAGTAAATGTAACAAAATAATAAAAAAATGCTATGTTTCTTATTATGAAATAATCATAGGGGTATGTTCACACAATACATAAGTGTAATATGATACCATATATATTATATAAAAGTAATATAATATTTTTTAATTGTAATTGTATATTTATACGCATGGTAGAGTAACCATAATAAAATGAAGCATATGTAAGGGTTTAGTAAACTTCATATATGGGTTAAATGAAAATAGTATATCTATAAAAGAAACTTATAAAACACATATAAGGGTAACAAAAGATTTATTTAAATGTAGAAATTTAAATGAAAGGTATATATAAATAATTCATGTATAGTTTTGGTAAACTAAGAGAATTTAAAATTATTTCTTCAAATGTATTAATTAATGTATAGGAATATTAAGAAATAAATTTATAAATTTAAACATAGATCAGTAAATTAATATATTTATATACATAAAATAATTAGAACTATATTTAAAACATTTAGAGATAATTAAAATAATAATGAAAAATTGTTTACTCCAAAATATATACTCTAAAATCAATATCTCAATTCTAATAATCAGCATCTCTAATATTCTCCCCAATAAATATAAAAAAAAATAAATCAACTCACATTAACACTACTCATATATAATAAAAATACTCTTTGGGGTATGATTTTATAATTAAATAACTTGACTATATGTATAACAACATTATTCAAAATTGAAATCATAAAAATATTTCAACAGAAAAATATTTATCCTTTATATAAAATTGATATTATAGGATATAATATTCAGTTTCCATAATATTTTCACTCAAATATATACACTTTAAATACCCAGAGTTTCTATAATTTGTTAAATATTTGGGATTTTCACGAGTGTGCGAAAATTGACGGCACGTGATTTCGAGGATCAGAGAGCCTGAAATGGATTTTTGTTCTTTTTGTAATGGTACGTTCAGTAAATGTTCCAGAAGAAATTTCAATATTTTCAAATTATTCTAAGATAAAAAATCTGATGGAACCGTTGAATTCGCATTTCTATTATTTACATAGGCGAAGCATAACATCAATCTGAAAGGATCGGAAAAAATAGTTAATTTTGGGACTTCAAAAACATTGAAAAATAACTCCATGAGTTATTTTCTCCTCTTCTCACCATTTTGATATATATGGAAGGACCATAGTGTAACATCTGGCTTGAATGGGAGTAATTTAATGACATAAACCATTGGTCATGTAACCACACCATTCATTAAATTAATGGAACATTAATTGTTGTTCATTAAGGATCCTAATTAATAAATCAAAACATGGTTGGTTCCATCTAATTTAAAAAAAAAACTATTTCTTGGGTTTCAGGGATTGACGTGAGAATGATCTGACCAAATGTCGGTAGAAACATACTCCAACGATGAATGATGACCGATCGAATGCTGAAGAACATCTTCAAATGTGGACCCTCCTTCCTCAGCTGCATCATATTCCAGCGAATTTTCAGTATGGGTTATCTTGATTTGTTTCTCTGAATTTTAAAAATCCATCTTCTCTTTTTTAATGTATAACCTCTTTTTTGGAAATAACACTAACGCGGAGGATGTGGGCCAAACTGAAAAAGGCTCGCCCCTCCTTCATTCATGGTTTGGTTGCGTTTTTTGTGGGTGTTAGAACAACATAGTGGAAATGATAAACCAAGGGACATGTAGTGTTGGAGAAATCCTGGAGTCCCAAAGGCACAATTTGAAAATAAAATGGATCTTCATAGATTAAATTGTGGCCACAGGATGCTCATCTAGAACAAATGCACTAGTGATTGGTGGAGGAGATGACCGGAGGAGGTGGTTGTCGGAGGAGGTGGTGGCCGGAGGAGGTGGCAGTAGGGGAAGGAACCCGTCAGAAGAGGTGTAGGTAATAGGAAGCCGAAGCTAGCTATAGATAGAAGAATGAAGGAGGAAGTGCCTAAAGGCACTGTGGTGGATAGAGGGCGGCCAGACGACATCTTCTGCGTTGATTGCAGCAATATGCCGTAGAGGAGAGAACACAGCTCCGACCTTGGCAGAGGCGGACCCGGACCATCGGTCCTACCCTAAACCGGTCCATGTGACTAGTCATATGAAGTTGTGTTTCCATTATGGAATGGATTGTTGATGAAGAAATGGACTTCATTCTATTCGGTGGGGAGCTGGGTCTACACACAAATTTTGGATCACTCCCAGCCATCGGATTGGACCCGGTCCAGTCAGGCCAGGCCCAGATGGTTTAGGCCTCCTTGTTCGGGCCAAGATAGGACAGACCCAGGTCGACCCAGACCAGGTCTGTTTGGCCCAGATAGGACCGAGTCGTGTTAGTCCGACCAGGTAAGACTAGTCCCTGACCCCATATTGGACCATTTTCAATTAAAAGTGAATATATTATAAAATAGAGGGTCGTTTGATGAACCTTCTATTGTGTTGTAACCATTTGAATCATGTAGTCCTTTTGAGATACAGTACTTGGGTTTTGGATAAATATGGATTACAGATGGGTAGGACTGGACTCAAATCCAACTAGGCCCCCAGAAAAAAAATGTCTATAACGTACAAATTGGGAATCTAATTGACATTTCGTCTATTTTGTTGGAACCCTTATGACATGGTGTTTCATCAGTTTAATTTTTCGTGAGAATTCATGGTCATTGAGGTATGACAGATATCTTTTGGATCCGAATCAATGTAACATGAGCATACTAAGTGTAGGAATCCTATGTCTGGATATCATGTTTTATATGACACAATGTGAATTAAAATTAGAATGACCATGTGTGGATTTGTAGTAGTGCATCCCAATGATGACCATCTATAGAGAGGCATGTCGTGGATCAGTGACTTAAAAACCTATGTTGATCGGTGACTTATAACCAAGTATGGTTCGATGACTTACGACCCTATTTGGATCAATGTATTATTCCCTTGTATGGAATTATGACCTATGACCTTGTGCGAGTCACCAGTAGCGCGATCTGGTTAGTACGAGCCTTAGAGATACCCATCGTGGATCTGTGACTTACGACACTATGTGAATCAAAGACTTACGACCCTGTGTGGATCAGGGACTTATAACCCTCTGTTGATCGATGACAGAGATACTTCATCATGGTTTAGTAGTGGAACTTCTCGAAGGAATAAGATGTATTAATATTATGACTAATCATCATTATTCATGTTATTTAACTTAAATACCTAGTTTGAGCCGACTCTATACTTATGCTCTGTGATTGGGATAATTATTTGTGGATTTTTACATTGTCGAATTCTAGGAGACATTTGGGGGTATCATGGTCCCTACAGGGTACTTTTATACTAACCCTTTCACAAGAATCGCCTGCACCTTATTGTGTCTTGTGAAAATGACAAACAACATTGACCATGGATAGGGAGACAGGACCGGACAGTGCACGGAGGTGGTTGGTTGACTTAGAGATCCACATAGAGGAGATATACTTACCCTTCATGTAGGATCCTTCGAGGACATCAATAAGATTTTTTTCCCTTTTTGTTTTATTTCTTTTAGTTGGTCTTGTATATTGGCTCCTTTATATCTAGTTTACACTTTTACTTTAGTAGTTTTATTATGTGGCTTACTTTTTTTTCCTAGTCTGTGTTTTTAAAGGTTAAAAGGGAAATTTATTCTCATCATTGGGATATGCCTTCCAGTGCTAGTCTCCAACCCCAGCCCTATGGAAGGCGAGCTTGGGGTAGTTACGGCACGAGCCCAGAAGAACAGGTCGTGATAAAGTGCTATTAGAGGAGTCAGTTTTACCGAAAAACTAATACATTGATCATTTCAATGTTGAAATAGTTTTATTTTTTTTGAGTATGGTTTTCAATATTGGGTGCCTAGTGTTGGTAAAATAGTAGATGTATACATACACTAGTACCTCGGGTTCTTATTTCCTTTGTGATACACCAAAACATTGATTTGGTGTGTTTTTTAAAAGATTTTCTTTTGATCTATTTTTAGTTAGCTCACCTTGAATAACTTATTGAATGTGGAACATCATCTTATTTATAAGATTCATACACATAGACAGTCATCCAGGATTCAGGAGAGAGTTCACGATGATGGCCCACCCAGCGATGAGGCTTCAGTGTAGGGACCTTTTATAGTGATAATACCTTAAAGTGGTGTACCACCAGCACCAATACTAGTAGGGAAGTAGTTTCCACCAACCCCACCAGCAGATGGTGTACACGCACTTATCATTATGAATGATTTGTAATGTTAGTGGCTTTCAAGGTTTTGAGGTGAGACAGATCAATAGGATGCTAAAGACTGGCTGGAGGTTGTAGCTAGATTTTTCCCCTATGTTGGGACACCAGAAGAACAGGTGACGATCATAGATGCTAGTCTCTTCCATGGTATGATAGGGAGATGAAGGAGCCTAATGATTTAGAAGAACCATGAGGAAATACTACCATGTTTAACTTTTGGAGCCTCTTTAGGGAGGAGTTAGTTCTAGACACTCTGCGATCTTAGTATTTAAGATCTTATGCACTTACAGTAGGGAAGCCTAAAAGTAGCCCAGTACTTGGTGAGATTCACTTACCTCTTCTACTACTCAACTGGAAGGGTACAAGACCCTTTATTGAAGGAATACAACTTTGAGATGGTTCATAGATGGGAGATCAGAGAGTCGATGATATCACTAATCATACTGATGCCAGCTGAAATGATAGAGCGATCACTTCTGGTGGATAGATTCCTAGTTGAGCGGGCACCGGTAGCGAGAGACACCACGGGATGACACAAGGCTATGTCTTCTATAGTAGGTAGTATACAGATGATGGAGAAACCCAAGAGGGACATACATTCTGGTGGAAAACCATAGGATGTAGGGTCGGAGGTGTGGAGCTCACGGGATATAGGAGTTCATCATAGGTGCAGACTATGCCACCTGTGCGGTAGGAATGGTCACAAAGCTCATTACTTCCCAATCCGTTATACTAATGACCAGTAGACTGTCAAGGGACCTCTAAGACAGAGGAATATATTCAATTGGGGATGTCTTCAATGTGGATTACATGGTTGATGAGGAGGATATGTAGTTGGAGGGGGAGATGATTTTAGGTTCTACCGCAACCACCTGTAGGTTGTCAACCCCGACCTCATGGAGTAGGTAGACACTGACATTCTTAGGTTCAAAAAGATGTGTCCTATGACCATGGTGCTAAAAACATGATTTTTTGTAAGATATTTGTCTAATCTACACAAGATGTAGTTTTTATAGACAAATGTGCTAGTCACTCTTTTATTTCCACACCTCTCACCCAGACCTTGAAGATCCTGGTAGAGCCATTGGCTCGATCCTTACTATTAGAGACTCTTATAGGAGGGGATTTAATGATTACCAATTGGTGATAATAGATTGAGCTTACTCTAGGAGTTGAGAGCCTTGACTAGGATATCCATGTAGAAACGTCAAGGCCTTACGATGTAATCATGGGTATAGACAAATTATCCATAATCTACGCTCAGATCAACTATTTTATGCACAATGAATGGTGTGAATGTGAGAATAAGACCTGGTTTTCATTCATTGGTGAGAGGGGATTTATTTCATCTCATGATTTACATTCATGGAGGAGGGTGCAGCCAATCAAAAATCAGTTGGATAGCCTCACCCTCAGTGTAGTGAATGAGGGGAGTCCAAAAAATCCTCTTTTGGTGGACTAATATGTTTATATCTTTTAGGATTATGTTCCGGGAATACATCCTCGTAGGGAGGTAAATTTCTACATAGACATGTACCCCAGGATAATAGAGATATCTACACCAGAATATTGGATGGATCTCGCAGAGCATCGTGACATGAGGGTTCATTTCGAGGATGTGTAGGTGATGGGGTTAATAGGGCCCATTGATTCTCCATTTGGAGCTCTGATTTTGTACTCATATAAGGAAGATGTGAGCTTGAGGATTTTCATAGACTATTATCTCATGAATCAGGTTATCGTGATGAATAATTATCCACTTATATGGATTGATGATCACTTCGACCAGCTAAAGGGTGATGTGTGGTTTTTGAAGATACACCATATATCAGGATATCATCAGCTCAGGGTATAAGATGAAGATGTACGAAATACGGCATTCAGATGATGCTATGGCCACTATGAGATCATGGTTATGCCCTTCGGAATGAACAATGCTCTATAATTGTTAATGGGGCTCATGAATAAGATCTTCCATCCTTACCTCAATCGCTTCATGGTGGTTTTCATTGATGACATCTTGATATACTCTGCGTTAGAGGATGAGCACTCTAAGAATCTGGAGATAGTTATGTATACACTCTGAGAGCACTGAATTTATGAAAAGTTCCAAAACTACTAGTTCTAGAAAGGTAAGGTCCAATTTTTGGGACACATTATCATAATAGTTGGAGTTATAATGGATCTATCAATGATAGAGGTAGTGCTTCCTTGGGAGACACCTAGAAGTGTGACTATGGAAAGAAGTTTCCAAGGGTTGGCTGGGTAATACTAGAGATTCATACCTGAGTTTTTTGGAGTATCTTCACCCTTTTCAGATTTCACAATGAAGGGATAACCTTTCTTGTGGACAGAGAGATTCCAGCTATGTTTCCAGGAGCTGAGGTGGATATTGATGATTTCCCCCATCTTGAGGCTACCCGAAGAGGGCGTTGGGTATGTACTGTACAATGATTCATCCCATTCAATATTAGGATGTTTATTGAATCAATATTGAGCGGTGATCACCTACAGATCAAGATATTTTAGTCAACATGAGACGAACTACAATATGCATTACCCAAAGTTAGTTGCAGTAGTCTTTTCATGGAAGATGTGGTGTCACTACTTGATTAGTGAATGATGTACTATCTACTCTGATTAAAAGAGTCTCATTTATATCTCCTTAGAGAAGGACCTGAACGTAAGCTAGAAGAGATGACTAGAGTTCCACTAGGACTCTAAATTTTTGATATTCTACACTCCTGGGAAGGAAATGTGGTGGAAGACACACTCAGCAAGAGGTTTGGGTTACACTTGCAGAGTGAGGTGATAGAGAATTTATCCGTGATGATGTTATCCTTTGTGGATGGTGATGGAGCATCATTTATCCAAACCATGAAAATCACTCCCCCAATCCTTCATCCATATTGGGAGGCCCAAAATGGAGACATTGACTATGATGCCTGACGTAATAAAATATCATCCAGGTAGTCTCTTGAAGGATTTTTTCAAGGTGGGGATCACGTTATAATTTTTAGAGGATGCACCACTATAACATTGATTATATTAGATGAGGTGTTGAGGGAGTTCCAAAAATCCCATTTGGATGTAAATCAAGGTGTGAAGAAGATGTAACAGGACCTTCGGTGTCATTACAGGTGGCCAGGGATGAAGAAAATAGTGGAGGAGTTTGTTTCACAATGCCTCAATTTTCAGCAAGTGAAGGTTGAGCACCAGGATCAAATAGGATTTTCTTAACCACTTATGGTTCTGGAGAAGAAGTGGGATGGAATCTACAAGGAATTATTGATAGGTCGACCACATATGCCTACATTCCACGACTCCATCTGGGTGATTTTTTAATAATTCGCCATGTCAGACAACTTCCAACCCATCTGAGATCATGGACAAGTAGAGGGATTCAGATATCTCTACGTACAAAAGATTGTACAGCTTAACGGGGTTCAATTGAAAATCATCTTTGATCATGACACTAATTTTATATCTTATTTGTGGAAGATATAATAGGAGGAGTTCGACACATCGCTAAACTTGAGAACTGACTTTTATCCTCAGACAAATGGTCAGAAGGAGTAAACCATACAAGTGATTTAGAACGTGCTTCATGCTTGTGTCCTTGAATTTGAATATAGTTGGATATACCAAATTCCCCAGGTGGAGTTTTCATACAACAATAGTTATCACTCCACCATCATCATGTCACCATTTGAGGCCTTGTACAGATGACCGTGCAGATCTCCTCTATGCTAGAGAGACCTTGGAGAGTAAGAACAAATGTGTATTGAGTTGGTACGCACTTCAACTGATAAGAGGAAGATCATCCCAGAGTGTATGAAGTCTGCATAGAGAAGGAATATGACTTATTCCAATAAGAGATGAATTCCCTTAGAGTACAAGGGGGAGGTCATGTTTTCCATTGAGTCACACCTCGACGAGGTTTTTCTATGATTTGGATGGGGAAACCAGATATATCTTAGTTTCAACAGACCATTCAAGATCCTTAAAAAAGTATGCGAGGTGGAATCCCACCAAAGTATTCCCTCACTGATGAAAAAAGAGCATAATGGTTTTGGTTTACCGTAGCTAGGAAGTTACGTACTTGATAAATTGCACGTTATCGACTGGGACGAGCATGACATTGATGATAGGGTGACATTCTCCGAGTCCCTGGTGGAGATAGTAGATTTATAGGATTGGGTCCTTCAAGGGTGGTTGATTTATCTAGTGTGACATCGTTGGTTGATCAAGAACCTCTATGAGATCATATGGGAGAGGGAGGCTCTGATACGTGCTCAGTACCCCCATTTGTTTCCCAGACATAGATCATGATATTGGGGATGTAAATTCATAAGGTGGGGAAGATGTAATGACATTAAAATTATATATATGTATATATTTATTTAAATTATTTCTGATTTTTACGAGTCTGTGAAAAGTGAAGGCACCTTATTCCGAGTCCAGAAGTTCCCAAAATAGAATTTTGAACATTTTTTAACGTATATTCAAAATATGTGTGAGTATTGATTTATATCTTTTGAACTGGTGCTCAAATTAGAAAATTGAGGGTAAGGTTGAATTCACAGCCCCGAGATTTACTTAGGCCAAAAATAACATTTACTTTCAATGGTCAGACAAAAATGTTAATGTTTGCTAGTTACAAAAAAATAAAACAAATCCATGAGTTATTTAATCTCTTCACATCGTTTATTGGAAGTTGGTTGGAACATAGTGTAATGTCAGGTTTTAATGGGAGTTATTTAATGATCTGACCCTTGGGTTGCGTAACAACGATGTAAGTGGAATTAATGTAACATTAATTATGGTTCATTAATGAAAATAATTAATTAAATAAAACATGGGTGGTTACATCCCTATTTCATAACTCATCCTATAGCATGGGTTTTGGGGATCAATATGAGGAAACTATGATAAAACTCCAGTAAAAACATACTTCAACAATTAATGGGGAATCAAGAAACCCTGATGAACATCTTCAAACACGGACCCTCTTTCCACATCCGCAACATCTTCCAATTAGTTTCAGGTAAGAGTATGTCATGATTTATTTCTATGATTTTTTTGAATTTAACTACTTTTGATGATGTTTGAACTCTTCCCTTTTTATAACTCTAACACAGAGGGTGTGAACCGAATCGAACAAGACTCAGACCCTCATCGTTCTTGATTGGGTTGAATTCTTCATGGGTGACCGACCAAGAAGGCGACATGTCAAAATGGAGGTCCACTCATTGTAGGTGACATCTATAGAGGCATGTAGGCAATGTTTCCAAAGAAAGCAGACCTCCAGAGCTCCACCGGAGGCCAGTGGGAGTTTCTCTAGCATGGTGGCTAACAAATGCCAGCTGCGTTGACGACATCAGCACGCCGTGGAGGAGATGTAGTAGATCCATCAATGATAGAGGCAGACCTGAACCATGGGTCCCACCCTTGATGGGTCCAGAGGCCTGGTCAGTTGAAGGTGTTGTTCCAGCCTCGCGCTACCTATATAAGACTGAACGGACTTTGGTCCGTTCAGTGGGGAGCTAGATCCAGACCAAGTTTGCAGGCTACACCCAATTGCTAGACCAAACCAGGTCCAGGATGAGCCCATTCAGTTCAGGATATGCTGGTGTTGGAATCAGGGTGACCCAAATAGGGTTGGGTGGGCTCAGACTAGACAGGGTCGGGTCGGTCTGATCGGGTCGGACCAGTCTCAGACATAGTTTTGTCCCAGTTTCTCTTAAAATTACATATATTCTAAACAGAACATATATTTTACGAACCTTTTGTGGCACTAGATTTCTAACAATGAGGACGTCCTTTTGAAATACAAAACCTGTGGTTCATAAAAAGTAAGAGTATTGAAGGTTTGGATCAGACTTGAATCCAACATGGAACCCATCAATATAAAGTCAACATCATACAGACCTAGTGTATGATTAATGCATTGCCTATTGCGTTGCAACCCATATGGAATATCAGTTCATCGGGATACTCTTCCATGGATATTCGTGGAGTTTGATACATGATCAATATCTTGAGGAGAATAATCAATGGAACTCAAGCACACCATGAGCGGGAATCCTATGGCAGGATGTCAAGTGGCATACAAGCATTTTCGGATCTACATCAGAACAACCGTGTGTGAATTAGTTGATGTGAAAATTGATGAGGACCTTCCATAGTGTTTCCAATCCTTGATCAATGTATTATAACCCTGTGTATATTAATGACTTAAATACATGTGGGGATTAAGGAATTAAAAACTAATCTGAATTGACTATATACAACTGAGTGTGAATCAGTAGTAGCATGGCCCAATGGGTATTACAAACTTACGAACCTATGTGGATCAATGAATTCTGACCCTATGTTGATTAATGACATAAGATTCTGTGTAGATCCGTGATAGAGTGACTTCTTCATGGTTCATCATTGGAACTTCACAATGGAATAAGATGAATTATCTTTACAACTAATCATCATTATTCATGTTCTTTATGATATATAACTGGTTTGAACTTATTAATTTCTTGTTATTCTTGATTTGGATCATGCTTTGTGATTTTTCCATTGTTGAATTCTCATAGACCATCAGTGCTCTCGATTTACTTACTTGGTATTGTTATACTCACCCATGTATAGGTTTCACCCGCACCTTGATGTGTATCTTGCAGATTATAGACAACTTTGATAGAGGGTTGGGAGTCTGGAAGAAATGGTGCATGGAGGTGACTGGTTGATGTGGAGAGCAGTTGAGACGAGCTATTCCAAACCTTCATGAATGATCCTTTGTGGACGACCTTAGGAGTTTTTTTTAGTTTTTGATGTATTTCTTTCAATTGTGGTTGTATACTGGCCCCATTACTTCCAATTTACACGTTTACTTCAATAGTTTTACAATGTGGTTTACATTTGTTGTGTACTTATTCTCTGTGTGTGCAGGTTAAAAAAGAAATGCCTTCTCGAATTAGGAATATGCCTTATGGTGATTATCACCAACCCCTATACAATGGAAAGAGGGATTAGGGTAATCACATCACGTGCCACGTGGGATGGGTCAGGACATACCCCACCAAACCTATAATGTTAAATATTCATCACACATAAAATTTCCCACCATCGATGATGACTAAGGTCGTCCTTTTCCAAATATCTCATCTAAGAGCTTAAAAATATCCATTTATGTACACATTTACAAGGTTTATATAATCTCAATTGAATATCCTCAGGACATTAATGTATACCCAAACATTAGTAATCAACGAAAATAGAGAAAATGTATGTTTTATTAAATATAACTATATATACCTAATGAAAAAAAATACAAGTAAAAATATAAATATTAAATAAATAAATATGATATTAATTATTTCAGAAAAACTATCCATTCACATATGATGTAATATACTATATTAAACTATAGTGGAATAATAATAAAATCCAATAGCCTCAAATAAAAATAAAAAAACATATTACGATGTATGATTTCATTACAATAAAATAATTATAAAAAAACTATAATATTACCAGTTCATATTATGAGTTCTAATAGCATTGAGGAAACAATGTAACCTATTATTTTAAACAGACTGATATAAACTACCACCTCCATAGTTTATTTTTATGGTGAAATGTGTTACACATCCATTCATCGACAACATTACACCTCCAAAACATAGTAAAACAAACAAAACATTAACTTATATCCCCGATCATAGACCATTTTCCAAAAAAACATTAACAGAACCTTCAATGATTCTAATATCTACATAACATAAGTGGAAATTGATATTCCTGTTTTCTAATAAATCAATGTCCCTTTATTAATTTAACATCCTAATCACAGACTTTTTAAAAATCAAATGTAGATAAAATATTTTTTGAAAAATTCCCATTTAAATATGAATTCTAAAATATATTATATTATTATAAAATTTATTAACAAATAAATCATTTAAAATCAAATCAACAAACTGATTAAAAATACATATTCAATAAATAATAATGATATACACAAAATCCCCAAATTCATGTTATAAGATACCAAATATTGGAATATTTCTGTTCCACAGACCTAGATGTTATAGGTTTGGAATTTCTAAAAACATTAAATCAAATTATTATTCTACAATAAAGTACTAAGACAGGTGATATATATTTCACTATAAGTCATAAATGATATAATAAATAGATATATACTATTATAGTGGATTTTTATGGAACTTATATGTTAATAATAACACTCTACCAAAAGTAAAAATCTTTGTAATATCACATAGTGTATGTATAGCTCTGTGTAGGATAGTGCACAACCTTGAGAGTGTGACACCACATCCTGTAACATTTTCAATATCCCATCATTCTAAATGGTTTTTATGATATTATAAAATTAAGGATTGCAATGATATATATAATAATTGGAATGGCCATGGAAGATTCCATATATAATTTCCTTTATAATTGATTTTTTTGAAGAATCTTTTCTGTAGAAATGATACTACAACGTTGAATAAACCGTATAATGTTTATGAAATAACACACTTCTTATTCCTAAAAATTTATTATAAAAACTCTAACTCTTTACTGATGATTTTCATAAAATTCATACTTAAAAAGATCCTTGAAAAAAAAGTAAAAATTGGGGAGGTTAATTACACAATCCTTCCAATATACACCATAATTTACAGATAAAATAATTAATTTATTTATTATAACATCATTTAAATTAATTAATTATTCATGATTATATTATAAATTCTATTAAAATCCCACGTCAATTTCCCCCTATTTAAATAAAATTTGTTAAACTAACTTATCTCGCATTATCATTCCAACATTAACCTTTTTTCACACCCCCTATTTTTATTTTTTATTAATAAAGTAATTTCAATAAAAGTATTTACTTCATTTACCAATATTTTATGTCAATACCTTAGTTTTATGTAAATTGACCTTTATTCATGTATGTTGAGTCTATATAATGTTGGGGTTGAGTTTTAAATTATTATGACGGTTTTTGAATGTTTTGGATTCTTTCTATAGGTTCATGTTTGTACACATTTTGTAGAAACTATGCACCATGTCCATAAAACCATAAAAGGAAAGGCATTGGGAACTGGTAAAAAGCATGTATAATGTAAAGTATAGAAAACATTTGTGAGATCTAAATGGAAGATATAAAAACCAAATTGGTGAAAATAATGGTCTCCATAATATTTTTATAACCTTATGATCCTACAATGAAATGTGTTGTTTTAAGATAGTTTCAACTCATGGTTAAAAAATTGTTTTCCAAAATGCATCGACAATCCATGAATTATATAGTTGGATCCCCAATGACTGTGGATATAGTATGAAATGAACCATTTAAGACATGATAATCTAGTATTTTATTATTACATGCAATTATTTTCTCTCCCTGGACATCAAGGATGATTACACTCAATAAAATAGATATTAGTAGAATAATCAAAGGGGTTTAGAGATCTGGATTGATCGATAAGTCATTATTTTTCATTGTTCCTCTTTGTATAGTAAACATACCTTTCATAGAATCATATAAAAAATTTATTTTGTATGATTACACATTCTATGATTGGAATTTTTATGGATTTTTATTTTTTTATTTATGGATGGAATATATAATACAATATCTCGAGATTTTAATAGATGCTCATCATTTTCACTATCCATTGTGAGGTATGTGGATTACCTATCAACAACAAATGACATACAAATTTAGTGAAAAGTTTTTATTATGTTTGTTTCATGAAATTATAGTGAAATACGTATATAAATATCAGTTGAAACACCATTTAATATTGGATTCAATTTTTATTGGAATAATGGTTAGATTTTTGGAAACACATTTTCTATATATTTTTTAAATATTTATTTAAAAATTATGGTATTTTTATAGGCATATATTTTTTAAAAATTATATTCATTAATTAAATAATATTTTGTGGAGAAGATTTAAATATAATTTGGCATAAGTGGTCGATGTGAATACATTTATAGTCATCTCCCTTTAGAAGGTTATTTTTTCATTATGGAATCTAGCATTGGTGACCTTGTGATAACATGGTTGATCTAAGAGACACCCCTTATGAGTGTGGAGAAATAACCTGGGAATGAAATTATTTTGTGGAAATATTATTTTGGCTATTCCAAATGATTATTAAATGGTTTTATGTCTTATTTTTATACTCACATGGAATTTTTTTCCTTGATTGAAAATGTTTTTTATTATTAAAACTACTTTCTATATATTATTTTAACAATGTTTTCATAGGTGTGAGTGTTTTTAAGATTATAGGGAAATATAACATGGTTTTGACTCATCCCTTGCATTGGAACTGTTCAACATTTGTAGATTTCAACTACTGATATGTTGGTAAAGGAATGGTATCTTAGTTATTTAGTGACAATTCTGGATAACATGGGCCTAGAATGTGGAGTTTATTATTTGATGTTGGTTTGCTATTTCTGGTTGATGTCTCTTGAGAGATTTTAGTTTTAGGGCTTGATAGTTATTTTCAAGTATGTATTTTGGTTTCTTCCTATACTCTCTTATGATTTATTTGTATTTTTTATTATTTTAGTTTTATTATTTACTCCTGAATCATATATTTATTATTTTCGATAAATTTTATTTATTTTTTATATTTTGTAATTAGAAGTAAAAAATCAACCCCAATAGTTCTTACATCCCTTTGAATGTATTTATATCCTTTGCTATCTATGGAATGTTGTTTAAGGTTAGTAGCACCACCACATATTCTCAATTCAATGTGGAATGGTTTTATATTAAAAATGGTGTCATATTAAATACTCATTAACTTGGATAATATATCTTCTTGATTGGTGTTTCACATGGAAATGGTATCATAATTTATATCATTTAATTGTAAATTGTATCATTATTGACTATTCCTTTCATTTGGGAAAAAAAATCATTTGATTCTCAATCCTATAATTATGTTTCTAGAAAAGAGATAAGATAAAAAAAAACATGAATGTTATATAATTTAAATACTAAGATAATCATTTAATGAAAATATTTTTGTGACCAATGTGTTTGGGTACTCAAGTGGTTGAATACACTTCTAGGTAGTTTTGTATCAGCATTTTGTATCCAACCAATGAGATTTTAATAACTTTAATTGATAGAAAAATATTACATTACGAAATAATTTTTTATTTCGAGTATAATGGTTAATTCAATAGATACTAAGTGATAATTTTATCAAATTGTGATTGTGAATTTTTTAAGGAAAATGGTTGTGATATTATCAAAAACTGTTGAATTTTTTTTAAACAATGGATTAAATAAAGATATATTGTCATATGTGTTGATATGGTAAATTTTAATTTATAAGACATCAATTTCTAATGACTGTATGACACATGGTTGATATTCTAGAAATTAATAGGATGCCACTGCTTAAAATGTGGAATCACAAGAACTGAATGTTAACCAAAAGATAGTCTAACGAATCGTCTAGGTTTTTCATTCCATGTATAGGGGTAAATTAAATTTTTTTAATTGAATAGTAAATTATTTGAATTAGTTATAAAATCAGAACCAACCCATATTTTGGGGTGATTCTGGTTCCTTAAAAAAATAATCCGTTCTGAATCACATGAATAAATTATTTATTACCCTTGGGACACAAATTGGGATGAATGTAAAGTTCAATAAAATTATTCTAGATAATTTAAAATCATGATGTAAGTACATAGAATTTAAATATAAATTATACCATGGAATTACATGTGATAAATTTGAGTAATTTTTTTACAGTGTATTTATCCAAAATCATTTAATTTTTTTAGGATAATTTCTTTCTTTAGTTGTAATAAATTGAACATAACTGTGATAAAGTAAGTGGAAAAAAATATTAATTTATTCTAATTTCTTCCAAAAGTATATTCCATGTTTTTTATTTTAGTTAACAAAGTATTGATATGATATTAAAAAAAATATTCTCTTGCTTATTATGGTGTTTTCAGTAATATATTATCATGATATGATAAATATAAATAGTATAGATGAAAGGGATATCGCCCTAAATACTATTGGAGGGAGAATGTTTATTCATATAGAAACATCCACGATCTCTAAAACAAGGAAATTATAGAAGAAAACACCAATATCCAAAGTGGTCGTACATCATAGAATTATATCATGGGTTTAGTAAGCATTCAATATTTAATTAAAAGTAGTCCATTATGTTGTAATTTTAGTAATCATGACCATTTGATTTGATATTGTACGAAACCGCCTAGATCGTATCACAATTGCATGTAGATGGGTCATATTTAGTGATTTTGTAATAGTGATCTGCTAGAGACATAGTTCATGTATATTAGGAATCAAATTCCATGATGGGATAGTTATAAGAGAATAATTATTTTCATATTAAAAGATCAAGACAGGGTAAATCTTGTACAACCATGACAACTCAAATACTAAATTTCAATAGGTTAGAAATAGAAAATTTCAATGAGTAATTAATATTACAGAGATGAGAATGTGATAATTTGTGATTAATCTAGATCTATGATGGTGATATGTATTATTATATTTAGTTATTCCCATATTATATTTTTTATATGGTAATGTCCCACTTTTTTATTTCTTATAAAGCTTTTGTTCTTATGGGCATCCATATTGATATGATAAATTTGGTTTTTTAACATAATACTCCTCTTGGATTATTATAATTTAATTACATTATGTTTTGATAATTATCTATGACTATAATAGGGTAATAGTTGCTTTGGGATTTCACTTTATGTGTTATGGATTTTCATAATGTGATTTTTTTCATTGATTGGTTGACATCATTCATGACTCAAATCCACAATTATGTCAGGAAGGATAGCTTGAAATCTATGTATGTAATTGACTATATCCATAGAGTATATTGGGATTTAAATGATTTTATCATATAGAATTTTTATCTAGATTTCAGATGAATCTTGAATCAGTTGGTAGTGATGACTTTGGAATCAATGGATTTGATTGCGAATAGAAATTTTAATGTACTGTTAAACAAGTTTTTGATATTCTTCTTCAATTTCTTGGGGTTTAAAAACAAAAAGAAGATAATTTTATGAATTATCTCTTATTAAAGTACATTACTATTTCCATTCCATTATATAGTATGAAAATAATTGAATTTAGGAATAGGAAAATTTATTAGGATGATTTTTAGTTTAGAGCATTCATTTTACCATTCTCATCTCTCTAGGTAACAATGGTTCTATTTTTTATTATTAATATGGAAATATTAGGAATTTTTTAGATTAGAAGAATCATAACCATGTTATAACAAATAATTAGTATCCCATTCCAAGAATCAATGATCAATTTGACCAGTTAAGGGTGTCCCAATGGTTATCATATAACGATATACATTCTAAGTACCACCAACTATAATTCCAGAAGTACTAGGTTGTAATTATTACTTTCCAAAATAGATAAATAAATTATGAATTTATATATTTTCTTTCTGGTATTATGAATTCGCCATCTATCATTATAAAATTGATGAATCAAACCATTGAATGGTGTTTGGATTCATCTTTGGTGTTATTTTTTTAAGATATATAGTGTATTCATTGACCAAAGTAGATCATGTGATAAACCTGGCTGTTGTGGTTGGTATCATGAGGGAGTATCATATGTATGGCAGTTATAATAGTGTTATTTCTAAAAATAATATATATGTTTCCATTCGAATTCATTTTCATAAATATATGTATCTATAGATCATTAAATGATATAATATATTTGATTTTTGAAACCATTAATGAATGACTTTAAGAGATATAGATTCCACGAACTAGTGAAATACTAAAATAGTTTTATACAATCTCTTTTATGATTGGAATCGTCGATGATATCAATGATGAAAAATGTTGATTCATTTAAATGGAACAAGGAATGAAGGAAATCCATTTATGAATATAATGTTAGATATACATCTTATTTTATCCCTAATGTCTATGTTGTCTATTATGATACATGGGGATTTTAGTTGGGTTGTGTTCTCATGAAGGGTGATATTATTATCTCATATATCTCATGGGAGTTATGGTTTCATGAAATGAATTACCCAAAATATTGTTTGAAATATTATTATTTTCTCTATTAATATAAATTAGGTGCTACAATCTCTTTGTATATAAATTTATAGTGATTAATGATCCAAACAACTTAAAACATGTTTTCAAAATATGTGATTTCAATTTAAGGAATAATATATGGGAGGAGTATATGAAGATACATAACATCTACTTGCATTATACACCATATAAATGTAACTCTCTAGAATATGGATTGAGAGGATATTCATATTCAGGATTTTTGAAATCGGCATCAGTAAAGTGGGAAATAAATTCTATTATATAATATACAAACATATATTTATCATACCAAATAATTTTGTAGTTAAATTTCCATTTATTTATTTATTTTGTATTGAAAGTTAATGTTTCATAGAAATATGATCCAAATTATTTTAATATGAGTCAAAAAATAAATTATTGTGAGACCATTGAAAAAATGAATTTTAATGGGAGTTCTATTTCATGGTTTTGATATGGGATGGGTTTACAATGGGAATATTAGGAATATCTTCTATGTTCCTGACACTATTCAAGAATGGTTTTTTAATCATAGATTAAAAAGATGTATTAATCATCAAAGGCATTTTTTGGTTGGAATACATGAAATTATATGTAGTGGATAATATCATAAGATAACTCACATGATAACTATTTAAAGAAGAGCATCGATTATCAGGTTGTATATTATATTCCTGGAAAATTACACTGTTGAAATGTGAGTATATTTTGATAGATTATGTAACTTCCATCCACAGAAGGATTTTAGAAATGATTCTACATGGTTTATTACAGATCCACTAACAAATTTAAATCACTTCAACCCATGTAATAAAACAAATTTGGTGGAAAAATTTTATGAACTCTATTTTTTAGAAATTTTAGATATCCATGGACTTCTAGTCTCAATTTTATCTATTTTATATCCATGATTTACATCTCATAATTTTCAATCCATGATGAAAGAACCTGGAGAACAGTTGTCTATGAGAATGTATTATAATCCTCAATTGGATGGACAGTCTGAAATGATAATTCATTTTTTTCCTTACCTGATCAAGCTTGTATGATTAGATTTTGTGTCTCTTGGTGTAATTCTTCGACCCCAAAATAATGGATCCATTTCCTTAAAATATTTCATTGGAGTGATTACAAGGAATTAATTCATGAAGATTAAAATAGTATACCATTATTGTAAAAATATATTCATATATATAAACCATTTTAAAATTTTAAAATAAAATAAAACATAATACACCACCAAAGATAATTAACTATTTACATGAAAACACATTCAAACATTTCATAACCTATGAAAAAGAAAGATAATAAGGTTGAGATCATATTACCATTAAGTATTATGTATTAAATATGAAATAATTAATTGGTAAAAATAATTAACATCGAATGGTAGATAACTAAACAAAAATTCTATTAAAAATACTAGATATGTAATAATTAATACTCAAAGATAAATACCTAAACATGTTTTCTATTTAATAAATTATATAAGAATGAAATTCATCCATATATTTTTTCATTGTGAAAATATCATGGATAATAATTCATGAAATATGAATTTTTTTAATTCTTAATTGCTAAATGTCATGTATCAGGATCATGATCCTCTATTTTCAAGACCATTCATATTCCATGTTAATTTAAATGTAAAAACATTTTTTATAATACCTTTACTGATTGATCCCATGAAACTGTTAATGCATCGATGTGATATCTATAACCGTAACCCTCATGTTTCTATATGTCTAAATAATTCATTATATTTAAAATAATCAATTTTATTTATAAACACTGTTTTCTTTCGTTAAATATCCTTATTGAATAAAACATATTTATTTATCGATATTTCTGAATTTTTTCAAAGAAAATTAAAATTAAAATATGTATGTATGAATGGAATATTTTTTAGTATATAATAATTTAAATTATACCATTTTTTTGGATATTATTAATAAATTAATATTCCCAGAAAAATAATTGCAATAATGTTTCTATTTGAAGAGAAGTTTAAAAATCAATAAATAAAGTGATACTAGAAGATAACTTATAACATATAGAAATTTTCATGTAAAATACCAATACTATAATTAATTAAAATATTAAATTAAAATAATAGGTGTAATGATTATATAATTATATTACATTTCAAAGAGACAATATATATTCCATTTAAAATTAAATTTGTACAAAATATAAATTTTGACTCAAAATAATTTAAATTGATATGGAATAACATAATATTTCAATAAATTTAAAATCATGGTCCCCATGAAAAAATAAGATGAATTAAAATAACTAATATCATAAAATAATGTGATTAATGATATAAAATTCAATATGGAATTGTATACACAACCAAAAATAAATGAGCAGTGAATAATGAACAAACATCATGGAAATAAATTCTAGACTAAAAATATCATTACCTTACGCTTCTTTGTAGATTAACTGTATTTTAACTTGATTATAATTATTTAAATTTATTCATTAAATTATTATAAAACATATTAATATTATTTATAGAATATATTATCCTTTTATAACATATTAATTTTCGTTCATTAATAAAATTTCATTCTTTTCATCTCTTCCAGTGTTAATTTCATGTTTTTTATTATGTTTAGACTTTGTTATATTTAAAATACCATCTAAATAATTATTTAACTATATTTATATTTTTAAAAAATATGTATATATCTTATATATTCATTATCATTTTATTTATAGGAATCCATAAAATATGGTGATAGACTTGAAACACATTGTCCATGGATATGTTTAGTCATATGTGCGCATAAACACTATTTTATTTTTAGTATCGTGTTGAAATAAATTAAAAAAATGATAAATCTATATAATATAGAACAAGTATCATTTTTATTTCATATACATATAATATTTTTATTTGAATCCATCTTTAACACCTTCCATTTAATGCGTGAACGAATCTTATCTCTTTAAGTAAGTAATAGTCCACACCTCCAATAACAATGTTATCATATTTCTAAAAAATGAAATGAATTAATATATATGTCATATGATAAATAAATAAGAATAAATACATTATAAATATCATTTCTATAATATATAAACAATATTTCCATTGTTATTCCTATCATTGAAAAGTACTAGTTGAATAATGAAGGACATTGGTTCGTGAGGATATAGTTTATCGTACACATGAAAGGTGATTGCTTCTCATATTTGGTAAAATTTTGTGTAAGTGTATTCCAAACATATGAATAAATATTATATTCATATTTAGGATACTTATCTTATTATATAATAATGATAAAAAAATTTATTTAAGGGATGGAGAATGAAACAAAACAAAAGTGCACATTGAAGAATTTTACCTTCGATTCGGGTCACTCATTTTGTATCGTACAAAATTCCAATAACAATATTATTTAATAAATAATCTAGTATTCTTTGGTGAGTGGTGGGATTTTATAGTTATTTTATTAAGTGTTTTTGTGAGTAAAAATTCTTTAGCGGTGTTAATAAGTGAGGGTAATAAAATCCTTTTAATAGTCAAGGATGTGTTGTATTCTTGTAAATATAAAAAGTAAAACATTGTTGAGAGTTATACCTTACCAAATGGCCACCAAATTAAATAAATAATAGAGATAAGTTATTTTATGTTCATTCAACACATCTACCACACAAAAGAAACTATATTTATAATGTTCTCATTAACATATAAGATTCCACAATTTTTATATTTTGTTATTTATTATTATAACTAGTTTCCTACAAAAGTATTTTAACCATTAGAACTTAATTAAAATGAAAATTTATATATAATTTTTTCCACTAATGTTTAATTATATAACTAATTTATGAATTAAAATCTTATGTTTTTGGGATTTAATTTTAACACAAACTCAAATAATGTGAACAAGCATTGTTTAATCCGTAAATGCAGAAATTTAGTTTCTTACTATTTAATAGGAAATATATTTATTATAATAGAATAATTGCTCAATTAATTTACCATATACTAACTTTATTATAATTTTTATATCACTCTAAATAATAATGTATTTTAAGACATTTTAAATCAATTAAGAAAATATCATTTATTTTAAAATAAAATTAATATCAATTTTGACTTTAATATTTTAATTTGAATTAAATAAATGTAAGGAATTGATTTAATTAAAATATAATAAGTCTTTAGACATTTAAAATGATTTATACCAATATAAAATTATTTAATAAAATTAATTCACTGTATTTTTGTCAATTTTATTATTTTTCGAATAATTAATCTAGTTAATTATTTTCTAAATCATTTCTGTGATAGAATTTTTAAATAATTAAAAACTTTTATATCATCTATAAAAGTAATTTTAATTATTTTGATAACAATAAATCAATTCTATTACAAAATTATTTTAATAAACAATAATATGATGTTTTATTAATATTTTAAGGCTAATTAAATTTGATTGATAAATAAGGTTATTTTTTCCCTTACATGTATTATAATTTTGCACCATTATATGGAATAATATAACTCTCACTGATAATATTCTAAACATGATTGTATATGGTAGAAATATTTTCATAAAATGTGTTTTTGTTAATTTTCTAGGTTATTTTTCTCCTTCTAATTAATGTTTAACCACAAAGTAGACAATTTTGTACCTTAATTGTTGTAATTAAATTTAATTGTTAACACTAATATATTTTTTCCAACATATTAGATGATATAAATTGAAACTATAAATTATTATTATTCTTAATTATTTCTCATTTTTATCAAACTTCCAAAAACATAATTTTCATAAATTAATTTTAATGTAATCCATCATACGATAAGGGACTGAGGGTTTTTAAGGTGAAATTCTTCAGATGATCATTGTGTTTTTCAATAATAAACAAATATACATTTTTTTCCAAAGAACTAAAAATGATTAATTTATTTAAATATTATATAATTAAAATTTCAAACAAATTAATAATATTACAAAACACTATAATGTTTTTAGGGGAATAGACTATTTTTAAATAAAAATTAGTATTTTCATTATTGATCAAAAATAAAAAAACATAAAAAAATACCTAAAAAATTACACATATTGAACTATTTAAAATACCATTGAAATCTTATGTTAACTTATTCATATAATCATTATCAAATTGAAAAAACAAATTAATCTAGGTATTCCATTAAAAGGAGGAAAACCTGCTCTTAGGAAAATAAAAAATTTATGTATAAAATTTTATTTGATATTATATTATGCCAATAAAATAATTATATGAATGTAAAAAAATAATTTAGATAATATAAAATATATATATTTCATTAAAATCATTTAATAATTTATTTTTTATTTATTAAGAAAAAAATCATTTTGGTATATAAAAATAGTTTTTTATAATAATATTTCTTTCATATTAAATTGGATTTTCATTAAATTTATAATTAATTGAAAAATAATTAGTACAATTTATATTTATGCAGATAATATATTTTCAAATGTTAGTCAATCATATTTATAAATTCTAATTTATTGTCTAGGAGGTAATTAAATTTGTAAAATAATGCTATATAGTAAAACTAGGTTGCACGTGTAACAAAATCCATTTAAGAAAGTCATTGTTCCAAGTAACGTGGGATAAATTGAATGTTTCATGTATCGTATGAATGAATTTTTTAAATATATAATGAAATATTACACAAAATTAAAATATATTATAAAAGTAAAATTTGTTAAATACTTGTGGTTTTATATTCCACGAACCATAAATAAATTGTGTCATCACAATTCAAACTCCCTCTTGGTAATTATGGTATTGATATTTGAAAATAACATTATTAAAAAAATACCCACATAGTAAATACGAATAATGACCCAAATTATTAATAATAAGTGATAAGAAATTTAAAGGTCAATATTATTACAGGATTTAAAATAGGAGAACATTAGTGATTGAGAAAATTAATCTCACGTAATTGGGATACCTATATAAGGTTAATGACCACAATTACATAAACAAAACAACTTTAATTTGGTCATTTATTTCATCAAAATGTTTATAGTTGGATAAAAGATATAACAATATTTTTTTAAAATATAAGAATATTTTCATTCTCTATGAATATACGCAAATGTTTTTTTATTAATTTAAATACAATATTATCCTATGGTTGTTCTGAGAAATATTTTTTCCTCATTTCATACCACATGTTTGATCATATGGTGAAAAAATACATTATCCTCTTCCAATGATCAAATTAAACCATTTCATTAAATTCTGACATTTCAAAAATATTATTATCCAATAATTTTAAAGGAATGTTATTAAATTTAAAAAAAACATTTCATTATTATAATATCTATATGAAGAATATCTATAATCATAAACCAAACATGTTAATCCCTTCATTATTTATTATTTTAAAACATTATAATATTTTCAATTTACAAAAACAAATTTTGAAAACATGCTTGTTTCCTCATTCCATAAATAAAAAAAATTCATTATTGGATATATTTATAATATTTAAATGTTTTTTAAACTCTATAAATGATATAATGGTCCACATTTTCAACAAATATTTTAAAACATCCATTGTAGTCACCACTTACCCAATTTAATTTATAAAAATCAAACATTCCTTTACATCGTCATCTGTATCAAGACATCAAGAACATATTAAGGGTTATCTTTTCCCCAATATTTTAATTTCCATATAGACAAACAATACACTAAATATTTTTCCCTATTTTTTCATTTACATTATACAAATGCTTCAAAATCATTAAAAACTTTATTGTGGTACAATCATTACATATTTCATAATTATTATAAAAATTATTTTAATTATAAATAATCAAATAATATAACCCATGAAATGAAACATAATACTATTTATCATTACATTACTAATATGCTAGTAGAAATATCATAACAATGACACATTAGCCTTTTTCCCATATATTACTTTTACAGTTGACACATTTATTTTTTTTACTATATTATCTTCTTCTAATAGATGAATTGTACAACAACTTCATATTTCTAACACATGATGTAACAATTATGGTATCATTTCTATATAAACTTGTATAAAACTGTCATTCCTTTTACGAACGTACGCGGCTGATTGTTTAAATAATTATTAAATGTGTAAAAATAAATCTTTATATTAATAAGGTTATCCATATTTTTATCAACTCTCATCTTGTTATGATTACTCCCTCTGAATCCACAATACATTGATAATTCTTTTTTTGCATCCTTAGAACATGATATTATTTCCTCACATGATAAAAATTCATGGGAGACTTTTTACCTTTTAAATATTGGATTATGAGAGTAAAAGATATTATCCTTCTTATTCATAGATCATGTTCATTTGTGAGGTTTTATGTCCTTCTTCTAAGAAGAAATAAGAAATGGAAAATATAAAATTCATTAAATTATATATTTATGAAAAATATTCTATAATCCTATATTTTGTGAAATACTTAACATAAATAAAATAATTTATGCGTATATAATCTCATAATCATAAACATGGCTTCATTGGGAAGTTATTATATACTCATATTAAAATTAAATTATAGTAATATGTTCTCTAATATATGTGGTCCTAAATGTAGTATCCTGATTTATACTAAACTTTTTTTACACCAACTGTAATACCATGAATCCAGATTCCCAGAGCCGGTCCCATAAATAATTACATTGGCATGCTTAAAATGAATAAAATAATAATGTATTGATTATTTTAGTAGATTTATCAGTCTCGAATCATACGTTGAACCATATTTACCTAGGTAATATAAAATTAAACATAATATATCACAAAATCTAAAAATATCATCCTTCAAAACCCCAGAAATAATCTATTAACCATTGTAAATGAAAAAAAAGGGTGATCTCAATTGCTTATAATGTGAAAATTATAGTGGTGAAAATCATAAATCAATAAAAATAAATAACATGTAATGGAAGAAAACTAAACACACATTCAATTTAAATAACCAAATAATTAATAATAAATATATAAATGTAAATAACTAAACACATATTCCATTTCATCTATAAGTTTATAATGGAATTCATCAATATATATTTTTAATAGTGAATATCTCATGGATAATAAAAATAGTAATAATAATTTATTGAATTCTCATTTATTGGACTTCATGTATCTTGAACATGAACCAATATCATCAATACCTTTGAGAAGATTGTTTAATCATTTGGTGAAACCCCAATTAATACTAGTTCAGTTGAATCATCTTATGAGACATTTGATTCATTGATGGTATAACTATAATAGGGACACACACATTTCTTCCAGTCCAAATAATAAATAATATATTGAAAATAAATTTTATTAATAAAAAATTTACCATGTTTTCAAATATTCTTATGGAATAAATGATAAATATTTATAAATATTTCTCATATTATTCAAATAATAGTCTATGTAAACACTGTATGTAAACATGAAAAAATTATTAGGATATAATCATATGCATCACGCAAGTTTTTGTATATTTAATAGAACATTAATTTCTAATGAAAATTTTCTATAATAAAGTGAGTGTTTCAATAGAAATAAACAAATCAAATAAGATACTGAGATTTTAAATAAAATTCCTCACATATTCATTTTCATGTCAAATCCCATTGGATGAAATAAATTATCTTAATACATAAATAACATATGGAATTAATAATTCTGGATATTACATGTCAAGGGGTACTATATAAACATTATATAAGTGAATTGGTTCAAAATTGTAAATATGTCTCGATGGAATTTAAATTCATACTAAATCCCCTAATATTTGAGTAACTTTTGATTCATAATCCACATCAATAAGTAACATAAATTGAAATTATCAATATATGTAATGAAATTGATTTCATGATTTGAAATATATTATTGTATTATATACACCAAATAGATGAAATTATTTTTGAATATTGATTAGGACACATAAAAATAAAAGTGAGACTAAAAATCCCCATAAATTATGATTCCATTAAGTTGAACACTATTTGACCTCCCATATAGTCTTTTAAGAAATTACCAAATCTTTAATGAACTTTATTAATATTCATGATATCATATATGATCATTTTACAATATATTTTTATTTTTTCATTAATAAAAACTCATTATTTTAAATGTTTGGGGTGTAAATTGCCTTATTTTTCTTCTATGATTTCACTACATAGTTTTTGTTCATCTAACATAGAATATTGTTTGATTATCTCTATAAAATAAAATAGGATTTATTTTATATATATATTCAGTATATATCTATTTATAATATTGTTTAAAATTTTGTGAAAAAAAGAATCCCATCATTCATGGAGAGAATATGCCGTTCAAAAACATGAATGTTTTTGATATTTTCATTTAAAATTAAAAGAAATAAAATAAAATTATAAATGAATATATTATAATTTTTATTTTATTTTATTTAAAATAAATAACAAATATTTATTTAAAATAATTTTTAATACATTCAATTTAAAGCATGACAAAATAACATTTCCTTGAGGCGGTGGTAGTCCTTATGTCAACTAGCAAAATTATTGTATTCCCATAAAATTGAATTCATGAATTTATGTTTTAATTAATAATTATAAGAGAATAAATACATTATAAATATCATATATATCATTTATACACTATAAATATATAATTAGTCTTAACCTTCAATGGTGGTAATGGAATATTTAACAACATCAGGTCACGATGTAGTTGTCCTCCTAACATACAAATGATGATTGTGAATCCCATTTGATGAAAGTGTTTGTATGTTTAGGTCATAAAATTTACATAAAAAAATATTTTTATATTTTGGATACTTAGTTTATTATATAATTATGATATAAATTTAATTAATGGGTTTGTAAAATTTCAAAGGACACAAATGTGGGAATAAGTGTGAGGACCATATTCTTTTTTATCATGGAAGTTCAGCATCAATGTAAATATAAATGGGTAAAAACTATTTAAGGGTATCCTTTAACTCATAGGTATAAAAACATGAAAAATATTGTATTAAAGTGAATTGATTGTTTATCCATATATCCATCACAGAAAAATAAACATAATTATATAAATATGTTGCATAATATTTTGGTTTTCCCACATTTAATATTTTTATTTTTATTAAGGTCACTTGTTTTCAAACCTAGGTGTTTTTTCTAATAATAATAAAACATAGTGGTAATTTTTATATATTTTGGCATAATGATTGTAAAAAAATATCTATTTTATAAAATAAAAAATTACTTTTTTCAGAAATTAATTTTAACCTTAGAACAAGTAATATGAAGAAAAAGTTATTAAACTATAATTGTGTTAATATTGTTTATAATATTCAATGGTTAATATATTCATTATAATAAAAAAATGGCTCATTTACCATATTTTATATTTATTAACATTTTAAATCACTCAATAGATGATTTTGGTTTTATAATTATTAAATCAATTAATAAACTAAATATTATTATAAAAAATCATTATTGGGAATTTTGACACTATTTATTGAATTAAAACATAAAAATTAAAATAAAATTATGGAATTTGATTATATTAAGTTCACATCTATGTAGCATGATATATTATTCTATTAATTGGTGTTATAATAATAGTGCACTCAATTTTCATCACCTTTATTGTTTTTCGTATCATCAATCATAGTTAATTAAAATATAATTATTTTTTGTATTGAAATTTTTATATTATTGAAAATAGATATATCATATTTAAAAATCAAAGATAAATTATTACGAGAAAAATAAAATATTTATATTTTAACATGATATGTATTGTAAAAAAAATGAGGTTTTTCTATTTCTCATGGTTTTATTAATGTTAATGGAAATGAATATTCTTTTTTTACTTACTAATCATATTAAATATATATCAATCTAATTGAATAGTATCGAAATAACTCATTAAATTAGATAAATTTGGGTATATTGTTGAAATATAGTGATGCAATTTATTTTTTGGACAAGTCTCTATGTCATTTGGCCCCTTATGATTATTGTTTTACTATAGTGGAAACTCATTTTTACTTTAATAGTTACAATTAATATATTTTTTCCACGAATATTATTGATTAGTAAAAATTATATCTCTAGACCTTATAAATCATTATTAATCAAATTATTGAATCTGTTTTTATAAATTACAATAACAGAAGTGGAATAAATTAAATTAAAATTAACCCAAATAATAGAAGGGGGAAAGAGGTTTTTAAATTTAAAATGTTCAAATGTTCACAATGATTTTATATCTATTTTTAATATAATAATGATTCAAATGAAATATATTGAATTAATATATGTAAAATTAACATAATAATACTTTATTAAATATTATAAATATAGTTTTACATTATAAATAATTTATAATAATTATTTTTTTTCTATTAAAATTTAAGTTTTTGGGTATTAATCAAAAAACGAAACGTCATATAAAAGAACCAAAACTTATCCATAAAATAATTTCAAAATTATTATTTAAAAAAATAATATTTACTTTTTCATTTAAAATATATAATTTTTCAAAATTTTGGATAAAAAAAGGTGCACAATAAATATTCTAAAAAACATCCTCTAGAAACCTATATCTTTTTTGGCATTAAATTGGATTTGTTATTATATTATTAATATATAAAATATTGGATGAATTTAATTTATAATTATTTATTTATATGATATATTAATTTCATTAATATAATTAACTAATATCATTTAATTTAATTTTTAATGAATAAATTTTTTTGGGTGCATAAAAATAGTTTTTTATAAAGACATTTCTTTAATATTCAATTGGTCTATATTTTTATTTTTAACTAATCAAAAAAATATTAAATCATTTTATATTTGGGTAAATCATAAATTATTTACATTATTTAATCCTATTTATACATAATAATTTAAAGGGTGATTGGTAACTGAAATTTTAGATAATAGTATGTAGTAAAAATCATTCTTTCATGTAACCATTCCATTAATGCAAGTCTTTGTTTTGTATAATACAATATATATTATGTGTTTCGTGAATAAAAATATTAAAATTGTGAATTATATAAATAAATCTATGAAAAAAATATTTTTTCCTGAAATGGAAATTATTTTAAATACAATGTGTGTAACACTAGTTAAGATCATGTAAATTTATTACCGTTCTCATAATATAACACTTATTAAGCCGTGATAAATATAGATTATTTTGATACATTGAATGGAATTACTTATCATTCACCACATATTTGAATGAATACAATAGAGTCTTCATTAAATGGACCCAGATTTGTGCTTGTAACAACAGATAAGATTTTATAGATCAAAATCATGGTGGATATGGCTCAGAGTCCTCAGAAACCATATTCTGATCATTATCGGTGAAGATTTTCATTTGAGGTGAGTAATAATTTGTTTTTTTATAATTTCTCCATTGATTAAAAGTCATATATTTTTAGTATAAGTGGAAATATCTCTTAATGATACATATTCCATTCTAAGATACATTAATGAGTTGGTGAGGTTTCATATTGGTTTATTTTATCACCAACGTTTTGTTTACAGTATAATGTGTATCATGTATCTTAGTTAGAGAAGTACCAATCTTATCTTCACCATGTGATTTTATGTTATCACATTAATCTAATACTATATTTTATTTTGATACATGACGTAGTATGGATTTTTAATAAGAAATATAGGTTCTTTAAGGGGGGAATCAGCTCTTTAGTATGGGTTTTATGGAAACATGGCTAGATTCATAAAAAACATGTTATAATTAATGTAAAATATATGAGAAATGGACAAAACTATTCCAATAAAACACTTATTTCTAATTTTTATGTATGGAATGTGTAATGGTGGGGAGAATTTATCCCCCCTTCAGATTCATGTTTATGACATTTAATTTATATATTTTAACTATATATATTTATCAAATGATGTTTTGAGTGTTTATAATGGGTTTTATCATGTTTTAAAGGATTTTATGTAGGTGTATTGATTCTACACATTTTAGAGAAACCAGACACAATCTATAAAAAGAAATGCATGGGAAGACAAAAGAAACTAGGTTGGCGTACTATTGGCACACAATTTGTTCAAATATTGCGATTGACCATGGGAAACCATGCGACCTCAATGAGTGGTAAAATAACAAGTTGAGGACATTTTTTATAACCATTAAAACCAAACATGTAATGGGTTGTTTTAAAAATGTTTAAATGCATGGTTAGTGCATGGTTATCTAATTTATACTATATAAATATGTGGTGTATAGATGGTACACCGAATATTATTGATATATTAAAAATTAAACCTTCTAATCCTAATTAAGACCCCTATTATATAAATATATATAATTCAATTTTCACCTTATACATGAGAGAGAATCGTTATGATATTTTTGTTCTCATAAAGTGTCTCAATGGGCGTTGGAAATATGGATTCATCAATAAGTAATCATTATTCATTTAACATTTTATATCTAAAATAATTATCTCTATCAGAATCATTGACATAATGCATGGTGGGTAAATCAAAATTCAATGAGGTGAATATGTAATAATACTATATTTTTAATTAATTCATGATGATCTTATCTCTAATCTATATATTTGTAGATCCGTTCATTATTTATATAAATATTTTGAGGTAGTTGGATTCCCACTCATCTTCACATGATTATGAACTTGAAATCATCATATTATTTTGATTTTTTCTTAAAATTGTGGTGAAATACTTGATAGATTCTTGATAGAAATATTTTTTGGTGTTGGTTTATGAAGATTGCGGAAAAAATAGTTTTGTTTTTAAAAAAACACCATTAGTATGTAATATTAATATCATAATTTCAATACAATGGTTCTTTATGTATAGATATATTTTATTTAAAAGATTTATGGAAATAATAGTTTTGAATGTGTGGAATTTTATTTGGGTATACAATGTTAGTGTGAGTATATTCATAGACACAACCTTGTATAAGGGAAGTGTGCCATTGGGAAACATGGTATTATTCACCATGTGATGACTTGGTGAATTGATGATTGTCCACTCTTAAGTATGGAACTATTACATGGGTATGCATTGACTCTGTAGATATGTGGTTATGGGTATTCAAAATGATTGTAAAAATGTTTTATATTTTTATCACAGTACATAAAAAATTCTTTAGGGATGCCGTATAAATTATTTTTACACAGTTAAATTTTTTTCTATAAATTTTTTATACATGTTATATCTTCATTAAAAGAGTTAGGATGTATTTGGGTAAATAATACTATGATTATACTCACCCCTTATTATCAATGTTTTGTTTTTTTATATGTTACCTGTCGAGAAAATGGAAATAAAAAGTTTTCTATATTAATTAGTGATGATTTTAGATACTATGGGAGTCTCAATTAGAGATGGAACTTGGTTTTAGTTTTGTGTTTCAAGTTGATTTCACATATATTATTTTGGATTCAAGGAGTTTTGGTTCTCATCGAATACATATTTTGGATTGTACATCTACGATAACATTGTATATTATTTTTGTATATTGTTAATTATATTTTATACTCATTCACCGTATTGGGGTTACACTGGTTTTTATGTTGTTCGGATGTTTTATCTTTTAATGGGAAAGTAGACCCAACATTCACATGCGGCCCTTGGAATTTATTTCCAACACTAGTATCTTTGGGATTTCATATATGGTATAATATCCCTAAATACCCTTCTCAATATAATGAGGATGTTCATAATGTTTCATGTAATCAATACAAAAATATTGATTTAATTTTTCCCATATTAAATTCTATTGAGTACCACTTTCATAATTACACCACATTATAATTGAAAAGATACAAATTCCTATAAATTTTCCATTATGGATATCATAATAAAAACTTGTACAAACCTTCATCTACTATTCCAATTTGACAATAGAAAACAACATGTTTATAATATTCCCATTAAATCTAAAATATAAATAAAATAATTAGATATAGATACATAAAGAACATATAAAAATAGTAATATCATTAGATAATATATATATATATATAAAATAAAAATAAATTTCATAGTTTTAAACTCCATAAATACTTTGTTAACATCAAAGAATTGATTTTTATTAACCACCAACAAATATTATGTAAAAAAATTAAATATTTATTCTATTAAATTTATTTCTCATTAAATTAATCATGTTATACTCTACTCATAATTAAATTAAGATAATGATAATAAACCAAAAATAAAAGTATAAATGTTTTACTACTATAATTCCACCTTATTAAATAAATTCAATTTAATCATCACTTATATATAAAGAACAATCATAAGAATATTATAGATAACCCAACCATTAAATTTTAAATCGAAAATATTTTACAAGGATTCCTAATATTTTATAACCCATAACACTAGAACTAATGGAATTTAATTTACCCCTTTAATCATTATTTTTTATGTATAATATTTTCACAGTCATTTTAAATAAATTATTATTGAATTTATAATCCAATGATTATATATAATGAATAAAATCTTGATACTTTCGATATCTCCTCTACAATTAAATTTCAAAATCATTAAAAAATATATCATATTATAGTTATAATTCCAAACATCATAAATCTTCTTAGTCCATTTTAGGGTCATAGAAGGTCCTAAACATTATCATGTTAAAATTAATGTATTTCAAAGCATATGGTTTCAGAAAACTTGTGATAATCAAAAATTAAATTCTCATCAAATATATTCTCAATGGGTTAAATTTTCTATTAGCCTTCAACATATATTAAAATTTTAATTATAGTTACATTATTCTGATTAAATATAATAAGGTCCCTTATTTCAAATACCAATCCTAGTCCAATATTTTAATTTTCTCCTATTTTTTCATAGGGAAAATATGAATCATAAACAATTCTATATAATCTCTTGAATGATATGATATAATATAATTAAATGTAAATATTATTATAAGGAAATTATACCACTGATTTTTGATTCTTCTATAATTTCCAAAAATCATTCACATATGTCAGGGAATGTTCCCTATTATCTATATAATCTTCTCTATATAACAATTTTTTTCTGATGGTCTGTCGTACTCAACCTCAATTTAGACTCCAAAGTATTCTATTCTCCCTTCTAAAATCCTGATGTAAAATGAGTATCTCAATTAGTAATGATAATCATGAGAGCTACATAATGTTTAATAATATTCTTAAAACCACTTTATGAGGTCCTAAATATAAATATTCTCCCAAATAGATAATAATTATACTGAATTCACCAATCTATCCACCAAAATCCTATTATCATCATGATTTATTTTTTATTGTAGTAATCCAATCAAAATATCAATTGAATTTTCCTCACACTTCTATATCAGAACAGGTAATGGTTGAAATAACCAATCTTTTTATCGATAATCTTCATTCACTAATTCATGTATACAATAGTTAATATCTATATGCAATGTCACTTGAGTTTCTTCATGATATCATACAAAAAATTTATAAGACTCTAATGAACATCCGAGGTAGAATAATGTATTTACTTCACATCTTTAACACTAATGGTTTTATTAAATACCATTCACTCCTTTATATAATGGTTCAAACATGGATCAATCATTATAATGTTAGAGTTATCATCACCATATTGTTATCCAATTCATTTTTTCTAACTAGGACCCCATCAAATTCTCAATAAGAGTTAAAATTATATTGATACTATAATGACTGCACTATTATCTATTTAGTCTCTCCCTATGTGAAAATAATCCAACATATCCATAGTTTTCTATTATACCCTAACCAACTAGATAACATGGTCTTGTGTCAACCCACTAATGTTGTTAGTTATGTGTTGTCATTTCTTAGTATAACATTTATATATAAAAAATTATTTAGGTATTATATACCCAACATCAATGTTTCAAGTTGATATATGATTGTTATAAGTTATATTTCTATAAAATGATCTGTAAATTCCATTTTCATTTACCAAAATATTAAATATATTCATCTCCTAAACGAATATAACAATGTAACAATCTCTAAATCATTAATAGAAATACTACATTAATGTATATTGATATATTTCAATCATTATTTCATGAAATTAAAACCTTTACTCTAGATGATTCCGAATATAATTCATATTCATCATCGTATTTAATCAATTTATGTAATAAAATTAAATTAAATTTTCCGAATAAGAATTTAATCATTAATTTCATTTTAAGTCTAATTAGACCTTTACTCCCATATGAACTGAAGCTACCATTTGTGAATCCAAAATAATTATGTTTGTCATTGAGAGTACAAAATATCAAACTACTACAAGAATACAATTGATCTGATAGAAATTATTGGGAATAAAAAAATTTATCTTTATATGTACATTTTAATGATCAATTGATATTAAATAATACGAATACAAATTCCTTAAATACATAACTTATTGAATTTAAAAGTTGTATCTTTTCAAATTTGCATATTTATTATTTTCATAATTAATTCATAAAGTACATTCACATTTTACACATGATCGAATATTTCTTTTATTTAAATGAAGATTGTTTCCCAAATCATTACAACATTTTATGAAAATTATCCAAATAAATTATTAATTTCATCAATGAGTAATCAATGTGAGATCACAATAACTACAGGAATGATAAAACTCATAATAAACAAAATGTATTTGAATATTCATATTTATTATGTCCACTAATCTCACCATGTGTTGATGATATTAAAAAAAGACCAATCTCAAAAAACAAATAGAATACCTTTTTTGACCATATAGATCATAAATAGGTTTAAAGGATCTTATTTATTTAAAAATTCATCTTTTAGCATTTATTAATAAATATACAAAAAACAATGTCATCTTCCTTGTAATAATGTATCATTTCCACCACACATGGTCAAATTATTGGCAACATGAATTCCATTGACACAAATACTTCTAAAAAAGTATCTTTACCACAAATATATATTATTTACAATATGCTAAAAGGTAGAGAAATATAGTTCATTCTATTATAGATATCCATAAATAATTATACACAACTTTATTGGATGAAATAATAAAAAATAAATAGAACATTTTCAAGGTTCTTATCAATGAATACTTGTATCTTGGGAATTTTACCCATGATTATGGTTTCACAAATTAATAATTATAAAATATAGTAGATTCATCCAATGTTTAAAAATTCCATTCATTTTAACACTTACATTACATTCCTCATACAATGTCATGATCAAGGCTGAGGTTCCATCGAAACTGAAACTCAACCCAATTCATGGAATGGATAAAAGGGTGTTCTTAATCCCCACAGGCTAAATACTAGTTCTTGGGTATCAACATTATTATTTGTAAATGATTTCACCCATTTATAATATCATAAATAACCAACATCAATAAACATCAAATTAACGGTAACAAAAATTAAAACAGGTTAAATAAAATTTTGATTCATTATTTTTCAACATTAAATAAAACCATTTAGGTACTACAATAGAATATGGATAACTAGTTAATCCCAAAATCCTCCTAACATCAAGAGGGGATTCACCATTAAGACCCAACTATAAACAATGATATGAAGTGGAACATAAGGAACCCAATCCACCATAACCACCTTGAAACCTCTTATTATTACATGCTTTATACATAACAAAGTCAGCATACACCCAACCATGTATGTATGGTGTAATGAGACTTCCAGTAATATGCCACCAAAGTGAAATATCCAATTATTTAAATTAGAATACATATAATCATTAACATTTCCATAATAATATTTGAATCATTTCCCTAACAATATATTAATGAAAAAATTCTCATGAAAACACTAATCAATGTAAAACATTCTCACTGATAGGATTATTAGAAATAAAATATATAAATAAGTTATTCAATATATTGATGGATAAGTCCACATAATATAAGAATGATGTAAAATTATATGACCATGAGAAAATTATTATAGGTAACTGGCACAAGTTGGACACTTTGAACCTCATACCTCGGTGATCAAAATCCTCCAACTCAATTAGAAACAACATTCTCATGCACAATTCATCCCGGAGGAAATCATCCTATGATCTAGTGGCCTAATATCCTCCTCATGCAGGAGCTACATGAGAGGACCTCATAAAAATTTCCAGTGGTCTTCAATCATATCAAATTTTATTTATTTTGACAATCATCTATCCTATTAGATGAATATGTCAGTCTAATAATTTTGAATCAACTAGTGTACAAGTTCTATTTTCCCTCCTAGAATACCTAGAATTCCATTTTTTATCAAATTAAATTTAATATATCAAATAAAGAAACAGATTCACATAAATATTCCAATCATCATAAGAACACATAGATACATTTACTCTCAAATTTTAACATATTCACATCAATTCCATTTGGAAATACATTTTATATTACATACTACATTTATAAATAACATTTTAATGCATAAAACAAATATCACATATGGAGTCGAATCATTTTCAATGGGAAGAGTCACCTCTCAATATTGTATTCATGTCAAATCTATTTTTATAACATTACTCAGACTTCAATGATTCATTTAAGGGTCACAACAAAGAATAAAAACTGAAAAAACATCCATTTCACATGAAAATCACACTTTCATTACGTTTTCGAATTCAAATCACTTTGAAAACACTTTTTAAAAATTTATCATAAGGAATTAAATATATTTAAGAATCACCACAATGAATAACACATTAAATGATAAAAATTTCTTTTCAAATAACATCTTCTATCACATATGAAGGCCAATGAATTTTAAAAACACGTTTCTCACTACAAAAATAATATATAAATTTTATTTATGCAATCAAGAGATCATATAAAAATCATATAATAATTTAAAATCATGAAACCACCTAACACACAATTAAAAACATCCAGAAATCAGTGAGAAACCCAAACTACATCACTAAAAGACTATATAAATTAAATATTTAACAATAATCTTCATTATTTAACCCTACATCAGAAAATCAGTCCCAAATTATGTGAAACATCTTTTTGGAAGATAGGAACTCAAGAAGGATAGAAGACGAATCCCAGAAGAAGGGAGAAAGAAAGTGTAAATATACCTTCTTTATCATTCCTCAATAAAATATAGCCAAAATCACCCATGGATTAAGACTTATGATGTATAATAAAGCATTAATGAGCCTCGCATGCCTGTAAATCAGGAATGAGGAAAATGGGATGTGTTTTATGGTTAAAAATTGAAGAGGGAATAAAGGAAAATTATCACCATATAATGGATTAGTGTAGTCTCACAGTTATCCTACATCGTTTATAAAAATAGGCGGAAATCGTTATCCACTCACTGAATAAGAGGGATAGGCCTCTATGTTATACGTCATGGTTTTAAAAAAACATGCAATAACAATGATGTCGCAAATGTCTAAAATAGATATTGGTCCCACACTTACCTTGAATAGAGTGAATAGTTTCCCCTAATTGTGATCCAACCATGTTACATCTACTCGTAATCCAAAAATATATATTTTCTTTACAAAGACATGGGTACCCAAATTAATATATTCTAAAATTATAATATATAAAACACTTCTTCAATATAAAATCATTGATGTGGTTGTTCTCCCCAACATGAAAACATTCCACCCCTGAAAATTCAAATTGAATCATGATCAATGAACAAAAAGGGATACTCCTCACACACTAAAGACATTTACTCTCATTTCATATGATCATCACAACCATTATACCAAATAACTCATAACAATAGAATATACTTCCCAAGATATAATTTCTCTTGATAATCCTTAATTCGCACTAGTCACTCAAAAACTAATAAATCAGGTTCCAATTAAAAATAATCCAAATTGAAATTAATATATCAATCAGGGTTTCACTTTCCTTGTTTCGACACATGAGATATGTTAGGAATTGACATTAACAGAGTGTGAAAAGCTAACATGTATTCCAACTTACCAACTCTATCATTAATTTTATATGGTCTGAGATACCACGACATTAAATTCCCTTTCTTTCCCAAATGATGATTACACGTGCAAGGTTCCACAATCAGGAACACTGAGTCACCCATATAATACTACAAATATCAGCACTTCTAATCTGAATAATACATGTGACTACTCTATGACATCAATAACCACTTCCCGATGAACGTAACATAGAGGAATGTTTCCTTCACTCCTCTTGTTCCACGAAATGAGTTCTTTCACACCTCCTCCCAAATGAAAGGTGACCGACATGGTTGACCATAAATCACCTCAAAAGGAGATCTTCAATTATAGTATTGGAAACATTTTCTATATAAAAACTCTCAATAATTTCCAAATTGATATCCCATGAACCTATAAATACCAAAAAACATGCTTGTAGAATTTCATCCATAATATTATTTTCCAACTCCGTTTGACCATCTTTTTTAGGGGTGTGTTCCTTGATCAACATGAACTGTGACCCCATTTCCATTGTATGTCCTTCCCAAAACCATGTTATAAAATGTGTTCCCAATATAAAACTTTATCCAATGGTAAAACCTAAAGCCTCACAACATCTTGAACATACTATAGTCTAAAAACATCCCATTTTCTAAAATACATGATTGTACTAAAATTTTATGATTTTTTCAAACTATCAATCACTACCGAAATAAAATTCCACCCGGGTGTATAAGGTATGTGGATGATAAATCCTTAGCGATCTTGTCCCATTTGGTGGATGAATGTGTATATGATGAATAAAACTAGAGGGGTTTTTGTTCTCTACATTAACCTTCTGACTTGTAGAAGACCACAATAAGTATTCAGTTATATCCCACCTCATACCTAGCCACTAGAACAGTCTAAATACATTACCATACATCTTAATAGAAGTCGGATGAATGAACCACTAAGAATGATGGTTACCCTACATCACCACCATCCTCAATGATAAAAGAACCATAAAGTGAACCTTAAAGCACCAAAATCTCTCCAAATAGAACAATAATTGAAAAGGTACCTACAAACCCTTTAAATACTGCATACAATGATGACAAATATCATCACATTGTTAAAAATTTCAAATCACATAAATATGGTAAGGTGTAAGTTGGACACTATATAAGAACATACCTCCACTATTATCATTGGATTCCAAGTGAATTTAAGAAATTATACATATCAGATTCAAGTCATCACTACACTATTTCAATTCATTAATTATAGCTTCCTCTACAATGAATCGATAACCACATTTACTTTACCTGTAATATAGACTATATCAAATTCAACAACTTTAAGGCACTCAACCCAAAAATACTACCATAAATTAATATATTTATAGGAGAAAATGTTATCAATGATCTTGTGATCTGAATAGACAATAATCATATCCCCAAAAAGATAATGATGCTACAACTTCAAGGCATGAATCAGAACTACCAATTCCATGTCATGTGTTGGGTAATTATTCTCATGTTTTCATAGTTGGTGATAATCACATGACATCGCATGGTCATCCTGCATCAGTATACACCCAAAACCCATAATTGAGGCATCAAAATAGACCAAATATCCCTTTCTAGATTCCATTGATATTATGAAATGAGTTTTTTTGAACAACTAAATAAGTTCCTAAAAATATTCTTAACACTCTAGTATCCTTTAAATCTTCATCGCATTCTTAGAGAGAACCTTCATGGAAGAAGAAATTTTTGTGAAATCGTCAAAAAATCACATTTAATACCCTTTCATTCGTAAAAATCCTCTGATTTCAAACACATTATTTGTTTTTTCAGTATGATATCATTGCACTTATCTTCTTTTAGTCCACCAAAATCCCTTTATCATTGAACAGAGAGGAAAAAATCTAAACTATTTAATCCATAATGTGTACATGAAAAATATATCATAGAGGCGATGGCCCTGAAGAGTGCCAATAACAACTATAAAATGTCATTAAAAATCATCTTATAGCCCAGAATAGACAATGGTGTCATCAAAAAAATACAAAAAAAAAGAGTCAAGATATTAATGAACATGATGTTCAAGAGTTCCATGATGAATGATAGAGTGTTTTCAACCTTAAAGGCATAACCTAATAGACAAATGGTCGCACCTACATAACAAGTCTATTTTCGGAACAACAACCTTTATAACTATGACATGATGATTCATTGAACGCAAATCAATCATGGTATACAACTTTTAACCTTTATTCTAATAGAAATTGTCATGAATACATGTAAATGGTATTTTTTTTAATTTTGGACATTATTCAGATTCTGATAATTATTGCACAATCATAGAGATCCATTAGTCATTTTCAAATAATAATACATGGAAGGTACAAGGTGATATTCTCATGGGAAATAAAAATTTGGATTCCAAATAATCTAGTTATACCAGTAATTCACTCAACTCTGTGTGAGGGGGAGTCAAATGGTATGATCGAATATATGTTAGTTGGGTTCATGGTACCATGCCAATGGAGAACTCCACATATCTCACTAAGGTAAAAACATAAATAAAAAACTGTAGAATTATCTGGAACAAATCCACCGTAGGAGTTCATACATCATCAATACCACCATAATCTTCCATCAATGTGAGGTATTATATTTAATAAACAATGTTGCATACATCCAGAATTGGAGTTCCCACACATCCTTACTGAGGATCACATTCACATATAATAGCATGGGTACTTCCATTAGTTTCCATAAATATCTAACACTGATGATAAAATATATATTTGGGATAAAAAATGAATTGTATAATCCATAACATGGATCATGTAAAAGAGGAACATTTTGAAAAAAAAAAGAAAATCCCATTAAAGCTCAACCCCTAACATGGTTAGTAAACAAGATAGAACATGTAACCATTTTATTGCTTCTAACCATGAATGCATACCGAGATTATTTCATTGGGAATAATATATGTTAGAAACATTAACACATCCTGAAGATGGTTATGAATAAAATAAATTTAAGCACTATTATAAAAGGGTAGAATAGATAATGGTGTTTCAATAAAAAAAGGTTCTTCGAACTATCCAAATCCCTACATCTAATTCCACATTTAATAAATCAACCACAAAATGTTTCTTCGACTTATCCTTGACCAAAGAATAAAAATTATCATGTGGATCTTCTATTAACTTACTCTAATAAAAAGTTGAACCATCTCTACGTCCATGACAACCAAACCAATAACCCACTATCAAGGATGGTTATATTTTGGATGAAGTTTATTTGGAAGATGTAGATCCTTCACCACTCCAATATGGGTGTTGAGATTTGTAAAATCTCTACAAGTTACACACAACTCTACATCAGTGAAAAGTCATGGGTGGAGAGAAATTCTATGGTTTCATGTGTCTTTATTTTAAAAAAATATATCACATAACTGACCTTGCATCAGAAGCCATATGAAGGCATCACAGAAAGATATACCAAACTACCACCCCCATCATCCCCTACTCGGCCCTATTCATATTTTTCATAGATGTGTTTCCACAACCATAACACACTGCTAATACTGATCAAATAAATCAAGGCTTTCACTACAATTGATATCATCCATCATCACACAATCAACCAATATAAAAATGTTTTTTATATTTAAAAAATACATGGGATTGTATCTCTATTTGCAACCCCATATTGAAATTTTGATACTCTAACTATTCTTTTGAAATAATCTCTAGGGTGCACAGAACAAACTCATCAATGTTTTTGCATACTCCATCTTTGTTCGGTCTCCCGGGAAAAGCTCAAAAAATCACCTTGACCTGGAGAAATCCAACATATCTGGAAAAACTCCTCAACATATATTGACTATAAATTATTTCAAATAATCTTTTCATTTTTTCTAGCTTACCCCAGTATATCCCACCACTTTGGACTACGAACTTATGCAAAAAATGAAGCACATTTCACACAAACTCACTTATTTGTATCAATAAACGTGAACATCCTATATATTTTCTCTAGTCGGTCCTAATCTTCCTGATGTTTTGTCCAACCTCATAAATAAGGAGGATAATTTTTTAGGAAATCTGGATCCTTATCAATTTCGAGGACATTTCCTTTTGCACTATCCAGCACATGAATATATCTCACTCCTTGATCAAAAACTCAGATTGCTAAACCCATAGAACCCACCAACCTATAATTAATTTCTGGTAGAAAAAAAATATTCATCCACTTCCCATGGTTATACATGATGTCATAGGGGAGGTATCATTCTATACAAGAAATAAATACAATGAAAAAAATCAATAAAACCATTCTGAAAATTATTAGAAACAATAACATCAAATATAAAACACATCCATGAACAAGAAAAAATCAAATTCATATCAATACTATTTCATCTAAATAGTTCAACGCAAACCCATTATTCATATAAATCTTATAGCCTATGAATATCACCTATAGTAAAATTCAAACAAAATACCATCATCAAATAGTGACTGGACTCCTATCATGAGGTGTGTTGGCCTGACACCCCCACTGAAAACTAGATCGTCAAGCCCCAACAATAATAGTTTTAGTATATTCAAACTCTTTCCCAAATAATACGAACCCAAACAGTGTTTCTTATCTTTAATATCATTTTTTCACGAACCATGACAAGTTTATATCTATCCCAACACCATGTCCAATTCATGAAATGACCTGATGTGGGTTCCCAATACCCTTGGGACGAAAAATACTACAGGTGTATCGGAAATATACTTTTTGAATTATTTCCCATATATATATAATCATGAACAATGAACACGAATAAACCTCACAGTAAATGATAACCACAACCAAAAATTGTTCATAAATTTATAGATTTGGAGTTTTAATACAATACCCATTACAAAAAGGTACTATATCAAAATAGGGGAAACAAGAAGATCCCACAAACAATTATGCAATATGAATGGAATCGCTCTCAAGCAACATTCATAATCACCTGCAATAAGTTTAACAGTATAAACCAGATCCACTATAACCTCAATGACAAATGTTTTCTTTACCCGGGTGATAGATAACATTTTTTATAATCAATTAAATATGTATGTAGGGTGTGATAAAAAGAATATTAGTGTGGCACCCGAAAGAAAATTCTATGTTATAAAATAAGATGACAAATCAATATGAACATTTACATAATAATATATGAATCATTACCTCAAGAAAATTTAAGTTAAATTTTATCAAGAAATAAATTTTCAATTAAATCATTTTTAACCCATAAGATTTTTTTAAATTATAATGTTTATATTCTCATCAATATATAAGTTTCTCAAGCCAAATCACATAAGTACCTAGTAAAACAATATAACCATGTTAAAATTATTATAGATAACTACAATAATTGTGAAACTATTTACCTCGTAAATTGATGATCAATATCTTATAACTGAACTAAAAATAGTTTTCTCAAGAATTATCCACTAGAGAGAATCTCATACAAATGTCTATTGGTCCAAAAAAAATTTCATGAAAAACACTCCACAGAAAAAATTTCATCAAACATTCTAGTTCTATCTGATCATATCACATGTTTAGTAAGTGTTGCAATAATCAACCCTGCTAGATGAATCTTAGACTTGTCTACATCTGAATTAACATGACTATTAGTTCTTCTTCACCCACCATGAATACCCTTGCTTCCCATTATCCTCCAGTATAATTTCATATATCTCATAAACCAACACTTTTACATAATTATTCCAAGCATTATATGAACACTAGGAAATCAACACATTCCAATTTAAAAAAATTGACATCAAACCCAAATATAAATACATATTACAACAGAATCATGTTTCATAAAATTATTTTGAAAAAATAACATGAATAATCACATATGGAATCGAATCATTTTCTATGGGAAAATACCCTTTTGAAAATTTCAATCACATCAAAACCATTTTTATAACATGCTTCATAATTAAAATACACATTTAATGTTCACACAATGAATATAATAAGAAATAAAACCAATTACAATTGGAAAACCAATATTCATTACATTTATAAAAATAAATAACATTAAATAACATTTTTTATATTCCACATATGTACTACAATATATTTAAAAATCACCATAATGAAACACAAAAAAATAAAACAAATTTCATTTCAAGAACTAACATCCCTCGTATATGCATGAAAAACAATTTCGAAACAATGTATATCACTCAAACAATAATTATTTTAAAACATTTATGCAACCAAAAAATCATATAAAATCATTTAATAATGTAGAATCTTAAATCCAATTACCTCACCATTGGAAAAATCTATAAATCGGTGCAAAACAACAATTTCACCACCATAAGACCATGTAAATACAATATTGAACCATTATAATCATTATTTCACCCAACATCATAATAATGGAAACTCATTAGGTTAAAAAACTTATGGAATATAGGATGTCAAGAAATATAGAAGATGAACCAAAGAAAGATGGATTTATATTAAAAAATGAATTACTGGATGATTAAATGAAGAACTAGGGTCAAAAACACATGTGGATCATTGATCAAGAGGTCAAAGAAATCATAAAGTAGTATCCCATGTTTTAAAACCTCAAATTGGATGGATGAAATAGGTTTTGTGGTTAAAAATAGTATAGTTAAATAACATAAATTCTATCTTTTTAAATACATGCACAAATCTCATGGTTTTCCCACTTGGTTTTGAAATCCATGTGGAAACCTTGAACCCCTCACTACTAAGAGGGACATTCCACATGTTTATCTCATATGGTTTAAAAAAAATATTATGAACTGTGTTGAATCAATTTTCCCAAATGGATATTGGACACATGAATACCTAGAAGTGGGCATTTGGTTTACCCTAATAGTACTCCACTAGCTGGTATCCTAAAAAACATAAATATTCTCAATCATCTCATAGGGAACCCGAGGAATAATTTCAAAAAAAAATATAACCTCCAAATGTAGACATTGATGTGAACTAAAAATAAATATATATCACCATTTTGTGATATAAAACAACCATTTGAACTGAATAATGGGTTGATAAATGTACATCGAAAATCAGAAAATCGTAAAAAAATATAATTTTTTTAATTCAATGAACATAAATAGAAAATGAAACAAACACAAGAACATTCATAAAATATCATAATGAAAATATTTTTCCTTATTCATTAAATTCTATCAATATGTTATTAGTTATCTTAAATAATGGAATTAACTAAGTTAAAATTTATAATAGTACAAATGAATGTCTGTTTTTTGCTAAAATTCCAAATGTAATGCCATTTCATAATTAGGTAACTTCATTAATATAATGTTTTATTTTCCCTCATTTAATTACTATAACTCAAACATTTGGTACATATGGTTCTTGTTATTTAAAATCTATAATAAATAGTTCAAAAGGCATATTTTATTAATACATACAATATTTACACCTAATTTTATTTATAAAAAATCAATTCTTAATATAATTTTTCCATATTTAGTAATGTAGTATAAATACGATTAACCACGTGATGAAAATAATACAAATTTGTTATCTTTTTTTCAACATAATATTTATAAAATAAAAATGTCTATTAAAATTGAATATATTATAGTGGGATGAAAATTAAAAAATAAAACATTGATACTTGAATTTTTTTTGACTGTTGGATTCCCTAATTTAATTTCACTCATGAACAAAATTATCGAAATAAAAAAGAATATTATAAATGAAATTTAAATTTAGAAAATAAAAAAATATAGGTAATATTGATATTAAATTCATGTGTAGATAAATTTATTTAAATATGATATTATTATATAGGAAATAGATAAATAATATGAATTTTACAAATATTCTTTTTGAAATAGTAATCTATAAACATTAATATAAACATGATCATTGTAATAGTAATGAGATTGTTGGGAATATTTAACTAACCATTAAAATTTCTTCCTTACTAATGGATGTGTAAAATAATATTTATGTATCTTATAAAATGTAAAATATTATATTTATATCATGGTATGGGTGAATAATTGTTTTATATGTTAAAAATTATGTGTTTGGGTTTTTTCTAAATAGATGTTGTTTTAATTACACATTTATAAATAAATATAAATATTTAAAAATATTAGTTCTAGAAATTTTATTTATTAATTATAAATATGTTTTATTATAATTATATGATAATTTAACGATACCATATTTATTTTTTTGAGGTGTTTGCAGATTCATAATTATATTAAAATTTATTTTGTAAAATAAATGGTTATTTCATTTTATATATAAATTTTACATATTTTTTAAAATTAAATTCATAAAATAGACTTTATTTTTGGAAACTATAGATTGAAAAAGTCTTTTTGTAATTTATTTGTAGATTTTATAAAGTAAAGAATTTTTTATGGATAGTTACATGTGATGAAATAATATATCTAACATCACTAGAAAAAGGAAAAAATTTATTCATTGATGATTCTATAATCACCCGTTTTTTCAGAAAAAAAATACAATTTAAAGTATATTGACACAATAATATATAATATTGGTATTATTGATCAAAAATAAGAACCTGTTAATTATAAAATAATAAAATAACCCTCTCCTACCGTTATAATTTCCACCCCTACTCCTAAAAAATTATATGCCTTAGATTTATCCAAATTTCATCCCAAATAAATTATAAATCCATGACCCAATGTCCTTTTGATTATAGAATCATCCAAATACCATTCCATGGTTACTAAAGGGGTATACTAAGTGGATAATACCAAAGGAAGTGATATGATTATCAACTAATCTCTTTCGTTTGTATTCCACTTATACAATAAACATTTAATCCACATACACATAAAAATAGAAAAATATCCATCATTAATTTTTTTTTATATTAATATGGTGTAATATACATCTTATTTTCTTATTTATGTAATTATATAATCTAAAATTTTATTTAAAAAATGGTTGTTCTAACAGCTCTATAAAAAACATACATAATTTTCTCCAATGCCTTTAATGATATTCACAAATAAATTTTTTACTTATATAAGCTGAAAATAATTATTTCATGTTATAGAATGAATATATATGAAAAATGTTCAATAAAAATAATATGTGATTTTAATTGCCATAAAACCATATAAATTAATTGATCTTATATTTTATCTTTTTTACCAAATGAATCATCCATATGTGAGAACAAAATAGGATACTTTGAGACAATGTAAATTTATAGAATGAACAAAATATAATTTCATTTAACATTTTCAGTTGTAATAATTTATTAAAATAACATCAATAATTATCCACATGCAATCTAACAGTGTGGAAATTTAATGAATTCTATATGATAATTTATTTGAACATTATATTTCAATGAAATCAATTTAAATGAAATTAATAAAATTATAATGATTCAAAACTATATGGAATTGTTTATAAGTATTATTATTAAATAATTTAATACTATTATTCCATAAATTTATTTGATGTAAAAAATTATTATAGAACATAAAATAAGGTATCTCTCTAACAAATATTATTTCTTTAGGGTTATTATTCCGCTGTCGACCATGAATTATAACTCCAATATCATTATTAAATTATTCTTTATTAATTATATATGTTAATAACATTTATATAATTATTAAATATTTTTATCTTCATTGGGGTGCACATTTTCTATATGGTATCCCAATAAATTTTCCAAGATATTAAATCCCAAATAAACGAAAATTAAATGTATCAATATCATTACAATTTTGCCTCCAAAAAATATGTTAATCCACCCATGTCTAATAAAATAATTCATTTTATCATGTAATCTATTTTAGTTCCTTTACTATTTAAGGAAAATATTAGTCCCTTAACCTCTTTAAATAAACATTACCCTCTTCCCAAAAGAAAAACATTCTAGGAACATTTTAAATGGGATATCTCTTGTCCTTTTTAATTCATCACATCACCTTGAATTAATTAATAATTAAATAATAAAAATAATTTCTAAAATATATTTAATATATTATTTCATGGAAAACATTATCTCATTTCATCTAGTTATGGTATATTATATGTTCATGAATCACATTAAATTCATTGGCTAATCATTATGTTTATGTAATACATATTATTTCTATACGATGAGTATATCTGATGGGATGTGTTATAATGGATTAACCTAGATTGTGAATCAATTCATTAAGTAAGTTTTTTATCTCATGGTATTTTATGTATGGGATTATAGAGGATACCTAATCCATCATGGGACTATGTTCTTCAAGTGATGCGTTCGAGGTAGTTAACATTTAACTATGCTTATGTGGGGTTTCCATATTCCACCACATTTTCTATTCTACCAGGATGTCCTAAAACCATGTCAACTATTATGAAACATGTTATTATTCATGGGTTTTCAACATTATGATACTATGTTATGCCATTTCACTTGTAGGGTTTTCATCATTTTCATTTTTATCCACTTGTTCATCCTTTTATCTCATCCATTTTGTCTCTATACTCCCCATATTATCCTATGATGATTTAGGAACAAATAATTATATAGGAGATCATTATTTATATTAAAACTGTGAATTTTTTTTAGTTTCAGGTTTATTTTTTTTGAACCCAGGCTTCCAAATATACAAGTCCTCATGACACTTAAAGTCAATTTTATGGGATATTTCTATGAAAAATCATGTAATAATATGATTAACTAGTTTTGGTCACTATAGTATATATCAGATAAAGGTCTACATATACTTGAGGATTAATAATACAATTAATTAGTGAAAAATCTATATATATATATATATATATTAAATTATATATCAATATCCTGAAAGTTTTGTCTTTTATAGAGCATGTGTTTAGAAAAACATTATATCTATATCCGGATAATACATGTTGATGTGGCTCTAGAATAGTTATAAATAGTTGTTTTATCCATAAAATGGTGAATTGGGTATTAACAAGATTTCCACATAAAGAATGATAAATACTCTTTAATGCAAATGTAGTTTCAAACACATGGGGGATATTCTTTTTCAAATTCACAAACACTTTATGAACCATATTGATGGACTGAACTAGATTTTTATATTTGAATAAATAATAGGAACCATTGACCTTTTTAAATGATATTGGAATATATATACTAATATGTTAGAATTTAGGTATCATTTATAAGTTAATACCATTATGTTCATAGTTTCACATATTGGAAAATTTAATTATTTGAGTATTCTCATCCCAATGTTTATTTTGGATATAATAAATAACTAGAAAAAAATAATATTGTGAATGGTGTTATAAATATCCATATGAAAACGTCATATATTGACCCAAGATTTTTATAAATTGATCTTTATTTTTTTAATATGAATACTCATTAAATTATTAAAACAAACACTTGATGATTGTAATTATTTAATTCCCTTGGAAACAAGAAAACATTAAAATCTTGACCTTATGTAAACTACACTATGTAAAAAAATATTATCATAATTATAATCTTTCTAATACATATCATAAATAATATATTTCAAGATTTCATGTTGAATGAAAACATATGATATAATTATCCTATATGATCTGTAAGGGTAAATAAGGGAGGTAAGTAAGAATAACATGAAAATAAGTGTGTGAGGACACTATCATAACATTTTAAATCGATACAATATAAATTAATAATCATAATTTTTTGTAGTTCATTATTTATTTTTAGTCAATAATGCATGAATCATGTGGAAATCATAGAACATTATCTATGAGTGAATAACATTAGCATGAGACATAGAAATGGTGCATATATATAAGAATGGAATTTCATTTAAAAAGACTTCAATTATCATTTAAAAGCTTATTATAGTGTAATGGGTTCACTTCCCAACCCATATCAGTATTAATGGTTTTCTCCAAACACTATCATAGTGGAAGAAGACCCATACTCAACATAGTTTACACCTAATTCTGATACTATTTATTCAATGAGATATCAATATTTTACCAATTAATTAGAGGGAGATATAGGTCCCAACCATCACCTAATAAAAATCATACATACATGTTACATATGATCACAAAACATTCAAAATAATAAAAACCCCGAAAATAAATGTTCTTCATATAAAATTCATCGTATGAGTAGTAATAAAAATATACGGGCTTTATAAAACACCATTTCATTCCATAATCTATGGAAAAGAAACGGGTTTAAAAAATAATTTTTCACCATAAAAAATAACCATCCATAGAAAATATTATCGTGTTATCATTGGATAATATCCCCTATAGATAATAAGAAATAGAAAAACATGTTATCTTAAATGTAAGATTATTTTAAATTATAACAATTTAGAACATTTCTTAATGAAATAACCATTCATTGAAAATAGATTTTTTAAATTATAATTTAATAATATATTATGGAAATAATTTTTGTTGAAAATAACTTTAATAACTAATCATATAATATTCAAATAAAAAAAATTTCATTAAGTTGGTAAAATATTATAATATCATACACAATAGAATATAAATTTAATTTAAATTTTCAATAATAAAAATTGGGATTTGTTTCAAAAATGACATGAATATTCAATGTAATAAAGTTTTTAAAATAAAGACGTGGTTAGAAAAAATTAAGATATTTTTTGTGGAATGGTGATAAATTTAAATAAATTTAAATATAATGAATATTGATGAAAAAAAGTTTTTGATCGATGAGAGAAATATAGATTATTTTTCATAAAAAAATTACTCTATCAAATAATATAAGAGAAGAAAATTAAATGAAAATTTTAACTTACCCAATACAACCAAAGTAGAAGAAAATAAGTGAATTTATTGGGAGGTTGATCATAATATTTAATCATTAGAATCATAAATATAAACAATCCTAATAAACAATGAGATTGTATCATAAAACCAATACAACATTAGTAACATTGAATAATAAGACCCATAAAATAATAAAAATAAATGAAAAAAAAATTTCATTAAAATAAATGAAACAATGATATTTCATGTCGATGGATTTTTATGTACACCCCATAGAATTATAATAGTGTTTACTATAACATATGTCTTAATGAAGACAGATTGTTAAAAAAATGACATACAACTTTGGAAAGAATAGAATCGTTATCCCAATTAAAGGATAACATTATATTAAAAATTAAATATATAAAAAATATGTACATTTAATATATAAAATTCAAATGGGATGTATCTAAACCACAAAAATTAAATGTGCAGTGAATACGGTGTATGGATCACTTATATTAATGAGAGACTTCGAATCAATTTTGTTATATTTAAATTTGGGGTTTAAATATTATAATATGTTATATAATAATAATATATTGTAATAAATCTACAAAAAAATAATTAAATATACTACCATATATGATTTAATGATGACATTTTCTTACTTATTTATTAAAAATTACTTTATAAAATCATTATTCGAGTAACAAAATGGTTTTTTATTTTAGAATGTTTACATTTGATACTTTCAATCCACATGCCCTGATCATGGTTTCAAAATTTATATAATTTTAACCATGATGTATATATCATACATATTATTTATAAATTTATTCATAGTAATCAATAAATGTTAAACATAGACAATGAAACTCACTATTAAAGGAGACAATATGTTGTACATACATATAAACATTATAAAAATTTATCTCATGGGAAAAAATAAAATCATGTTAAATAATATATTTTTATTAAATAATAGTTTTAAGGAAATATATAATATATTTAATCTGTAAATTTACTTTTATTACCTTACATGAAATGTATTAGTGAAAAATTAATCAACTCACTTCACAATGTGGTAGTCTTATGTAAACATAAACAACATTATAATGTCCCCCATGGAATGAAAATTATAAATGTATATGTGATATAATTAATACATTATTATAATTAGGTTTCAAATGCAAATTATATTTATTTAATCTATATTTATTACCATCCTTGTAAAATATAAATGAAAAACACAACTCATCAATTCGTGGGGTGGTAGTCCTCCATACAAACGAACCGCATAGTTTTTTCCAAGAGACCGGGATGTAATACTATAGATGCAATATTATAATGTAATAGGTTTTATTAATAACCTATATATCATATAAATAAACCATAATTCAATTCTAAAATCCATCTGTGAGATGTGCTGCTAGAAAATTAATAATATTGGTTCATGAAGCTGTAGTCCATTGTACCCATGTTTAACAGTTTCGATTTACATTGGATGGAAGAGAAAATGGATATTTGTTATCAAAAACAATAATAAAATATCATTATTTTTTATATATTAAATTTATTTTATATTTTTTTTTGAATATTATAAGGAGTTATAATAATAAATAAAATGAAAACACTTCTTGAAGGACTACACCTCTTCTAAAAGGATCCACTTTTGGATTAAAACTAAAGCCTTTATTGGGAATGTTTATAATCAAATTAGTACCAATAATATGTGTTTAGTGAACTATGAAAAATATTTTGGTTGGTTATAGGTGATTCATATTTTTTGGGATATGTGAAGAGGATGGGATAGGTGGTGGCATTTTAAAAATATGCGATTGGACACACATAAATTTTTCTAAAACAATATGGTGCAACGAATTTTTCCTAGTAAAAAGTCCCCAAAATGGCAAGTTATATAACATAAAGTTAATATTTTATAAATATCTATATCAAATTTTTGTCTACATGTTTCTATATCATTTTTAACAATTATCATTTTACTTTAATCTATTAGTAAACCTGGCTAAACCTTAACGGTGGTAAATACTTTTTTAAATTTTAAATATTATTTATGAATAAAAATTAACGAGAAATGATTAAATAAAATTAATTATTGTTATTTCAAATAATTAATAAAATTTTAAATAACATCTATAGTATTTGAAATTTTATTTTAAAATTAATCCCACAAATGTGATGAGTAACCGGTTTTCAAAAGAGAGAATATCCAAAATTTTAAATATATTTTACATAAAAATTGAATATTTATTTAATTAAAATAAAATAATGTTGATTTATAAATATACTAATAAACAAATTATTTTTCAACACCTAAAAAATAAAATTTAACATTTAAAATTGTTGATTGAAAAGGCTGTTTTTAAAAACATGCTTTATTTTCACTATTCATTGAATAAATTATCTTATATAAATATTATTAAAAATTAACCCTTAGATAATTTATAAATTATTATTTTAATAAAAAAAAATTTATTATTCAATTAAATGTTATAAATATTATAGAAATTAATTTGAACATAGGTTAAAAAATGAGACTAAACAGCTTTTTGAAAAATACATTAATAATAAAATTTGAATTATTTTTATTTCATGCCTTAAAAACAAAAAAGAATAATTTTAATCATTTATATACTATAAAAAAACATTTAATAAAATATAATGTAGAAAACTCAATTTATATAATTTATTGTGATGAATCCTGTTTTGGTTTTCAAAAATATTTCTTCATAAAATGATTTCCATTATTTTCCAATGGTTATTATTTTCATTTATAATTACTTGAAGAACTAAAAATTAATATCATATACATTTTTAAGTCAAATATTTTTATAATTACGATATTTCAATTCATACCCACCATTCAAATGGTTTGGTGACAACTATTATATTAAATAATTATATTTTAATGGTGTGTTTTATTTTTTTATAACTGAGTATTAGGTATATGATAAGATACTCAATGAGATTAAATTTATTACAAGATATTTTATAATAACAGAAGTTGTACACTTCCACATAAAAAATAAGCATACTTCCACCTTTTTAGATACCCAGGTTCCCATGTAGCTTCTTCAAACTGGTTGATTCAATACAAAACATTTAGTAGGTTGGTGCTCTTGTTTCATATAAATTTATTTCCACGTTCATGTATCTCCACTGGTTGTTACTCATCAGATATATTATTCTCTAGTGGTATGATCACCATGTTGAGTACATGTCATGTATCAAGAATGTATTCCATTTTGAGAGATGCAAGGAACAAATCTTTGACATAAGAGAGGACCAGTTAGAGAACCAATTGATTAGCTACCATGATGATACGATCCTGAATTTTTAATGAAACAATATATCTTGGTCTCAAATTTCTGTTATTTCATATGTACAATTTCATTATTGGTTGTACATTGATTAATTTAAAATTAATCTCATACCAAATATAACGAATATTGATGATGATTTTTTCAATCCTAGAGAACTAAAATTATCAAAATATTAATAATTCATTACTATAGCCTCTAAATATTTACAAAAATCAAAACCATATTCACATGTTTTGTAATAGCATGATAATGTCATTTTAATCCATTCTATGAATAGTTAAAACTGACCACCCTTTATGAATGAAAAAATGATATAAAATTATTTAGAAATAATGTTAGTAAATATCCAAAATAAACTACTCATTAATCCCCCAAACAATATTAAATATATCTTATTTTTGCATACCTTTTATGTGAATACATTTATCATATAGTTCCCTGAAGTATAATAAAATTATTTATTACCATGAAACATTAATTTAAACATACCTTATTTCATAAATTATTTCATTACTCATTCTATCAATAAAATCAAATACTATTGAAAATATTCATTACTTACAAAAATGATTTAAACTCCATGATTGATAACATATATCAATATTTCATCAAATCATTACTTAGTACCATTATAATAAAAAATATCTAATTTATATTTTTTTATATCAATTATTTCATTGGCCTAAAAACGTTTATCTCATCATCAAGAACATATTATAGGTTATCCTTCCCTAATCAGTCATTTTCAATAAAATACAACATATCAATGAAATCTCTATAATTGGTTCTCATTTTCATTATAAATAATCTTGTAAATCGTTAATTAAAATAATTACTATAATGTTTCTTGTATATTTTTTAATTATTAAAATACAATACATAAACACAACAATAATTAAACTTCATTTTGAATCCATCAACATGATTTAATCATATTCTTACATAAGACCTCATTTAAATAATATAATATCTAATCATGTTTTAATATACAAAATTCCTCAATTTAATCATTCTTTTTTTATTTATCATAAAAAAATTGTTAAAATAGTTTATACCTTTTATATTTTATTTGTAGCCTCTAATTGAATAGATGTATAAACATTAATCATACCAACTTTTTGATTATATTCACTAGTATTCATTGTGTGAAATTGATTTTCATAATACCCAATCATAACAAATTTAAAAAATTCAACCATTAATGATACTTTTCTGAAACTGCAATTGTCATCAGCTATATTAACCGGATATTTATTTTATCATTTCAAAATACTATCTCTATTTCCTTATAATCCAAATATAAAACATCTCCTTGTTCTATTGAGTCATTCTCATGAATAATTCACCCCAAACTCTTGATATATAAAGAAATGAGTCTTATTTCCACTATTGTCTCCACTGCCCGATCTCTCAATGAATACATTGCTTCTATTCATTGGTGTGTCCTATAGTTCGATAGTGTGAATGTTATTAATCATATATCATGATAAAAAATTATGTGTAATATCAATGTACATTAATAAAATCAGCTTACCCTTTGGTTTCTCATTACCACACTTTCTACCACATTCAATGATATCTCAATTACTTCTAGTCACCCACCATTTAATAAAACAAAAATTTATAGAGTGATCAATAATATACATAATGGCATACAACATAGTCATGAAATATATTTAAAGAATTTATAAATAATTACACTTGATTTTCAATTTCTGACACCCTATATTTAACATAGTTCAATAATGGACATCATCTATTCTAGTACTTTAGGATTGTTCATTCGGAGTTTGAAATTTTCCAAATCATATCCCCTAGGATAGTTTAACCCAATGTGAAGTATGCCATTTTTTCCTCTACTAGGTAATGATGATTTAAACACCAATTATCCTTTTACCGAGTTTTTACATCAAGATATATATATTCTAGAATAATATTAAATTATATTATATAGACACTGATGTGATTTCTGGTAATCCACTAACTTTTTCCTAAAAAAATCCTGAATATTTTCTTATACGTAGATTTATCATTGTCGTTGAAAGTAATGTATTCCCATAATAGTTTATAAATTTTAACTAAATAAATCTTATTATTCCAAATATTGATTCAATGTCTTTTTATACATATATATTACTTTTATTATAATAATATTCACTACATTACACAATCAAACGCCTAATAATCCTAAAGATTTTATGCCATTGGAAAAATAAAAACTTAAACAACTGGATCATATGTGAAATAAATCATCTCCCAATAATATCATCATATTTAAAACCCCTATTAAATATATTATAAATAATATATTTCATCAAATTAATGATAAAGTAATCATAAGAGTGGGTGAGTTCATATGCTCAATATTTGTAAATAAGGACTATATTTAAGTATAAAATCATATACTAGTATGAGAACATGTGGTTTATATTTGAACACCAAACAATGAATATCAAATATCATAATCACCATTCATTTAATAATTATTTTATGTTCAAAATACATGAATCATAACTGTATCAAAAAATACGTGCAATGAAGGAATAAAATTGGCATAAGATATTCTATTTCAGAATACACATAATAATGAAAACTCAGTTATGTAGTGGTCATATATAACTACAATGTCTATAGGAGTATAATGTTTCCACTACCCAAACCATAATACATATCAAGGTTCATACCCTATACTATTATCATGGAAGAATTCCATTATAGAACTAGTTTCACTCCCCATACTAGTCATATTTATCTCACTAGAGATAAATAATTATGAATTGAATTGAAGGGAGATATATGTAACAAATATAACATAATTAAAATCATACATATGTGTTCTAAAATATCATGAAACAATAATATTATTATAACCAATGAAAATAAATTGGATTAAATATATACTCATCATACAAGAACAATTCAAAAACTGGGGTTCATAAAACATATCATTATGGAATAACCCTTGGAAAATAAAAGGGTTTCATTAATATCTTATCATCATAACCATAAACTATAAAAATAATAAATATTGATGGTATCATAATATCATGTCCCCATTATATATTAAGTAACATCAAATAATTTCATATTAGATAGAAAATTATTTTGAAATAAAAATAACTAAGAACGTATCTTAGAGAAACGATAATTTCATTGAAAGGAACATTTAAAAAAATAGAATTTTATATAATGCTTTATAAATAATTTTCATTGAATGTAACTAATAATAGTTATATCATTAAATAATATAATTTTTATAATGTTGGGAAATTTTATTCATGTCATACTTTTTATAATAATGATTACTTTCACATTTGGAGTAAAATAAAAATGAGCCTTGTTTAGAAAAAACATTAAGATTATTTTTCATATACATTTTATTATTTAAAACTAAGATAATTTTTTTTAATATATACGATTTATAATTTTTAAAAAATAAATTTCTTTTTGTAAAGAATGATTGTAATGAAAATGGTGTTTTGACCGAAGATAGAAATAAATGCATTTTTCAAAAAAATAAAATTTCGTTCTCTAAAATAATTTGAGAGTTTAAAATTAATGTAAAACATGTTTTATCATGAAATAACCATATAATAATAAAAATATTTCTATAACATCAGAGTTTATCATTTGAAACATAACCATAAATAATCTCGATAAATGATGAGGTTGTATCATAATGCCATTACCAGTTTTGTGACATTGATTCATACAAACCATGAAAGAATAACATTAAATGAAACATAAAATTTATTGAGAATAAATATGTTCATTATGGTACATGTTAAATAAGCTACATTTAAACCTCAAAAACTAATATAGGTTCATAACATATCTTATGCCTCAAATATGGATACAATTGAGAAAAAATCCCTTACCACTTTGAAACACATTAATTATTATAAAATTTTAAATAAAACATTCAATGAAAATTTAAATATCAATACTATAATTAGATTCATGATATTTAATTTAAATGTTTTTTATTTACACAATAAAAAAACAACTTGTGAATATGGAATATGCCTCCCTTAAATAAAAAGAGTGACTAAAAATCTGATAACTTTTCGTTTTCCATCCTTCATTATCATATAGAATTACAATATATTATGAATAAATTAGTTATGAATTTATTATATAACCATTAATTTATATTTACATCTATATATTATTTAATAATTCTAATATATTAACTATTTAATATCAATTCATTGTTAGAATCACATTTTATGTAATAATTTGATGGTTTTTCTTTGGGTTTTTTATATTATATTGTTTGTCATCAAACATTGATTAAGTAAACATAATATATATAAATTTTTCCATGATAAAAATATCACATATAACAATTATATATGTAATTTTATTAATCCATAAATGTTAAAGAAATAAAACTAAATACATCATTACATGAAAAAGTGGGACACACATGCATGATTGTTGTTTCCATTTATCTTTACAGATATAATATAATAGAGTTAAATAATATATTACATTACTATAAAATTTTTTGAAGTTTATATAACATGTATTCTATTAATTTACTCTGATTACCATACATGAAATTTATTAGTGAAAATGAATCACATCGCTCATGAGTCAGTGGTTCAATGTACATAAAAATGATGTTATCATTTCCCCAATGAAATGGAATGTAATAAGTTATATGTGATATTATAGTTTCATAATTATAAAAATTTTATGAATATTATATATTTTAATTTAAACTGTAAATATTAAAATCTACCCAAAATATTAATTTAAAACATATCACATCCATTTGTGTTGTAATAGTCTAGTATAAACACGAGGGATGTTTTTATTTTCCAATGGGTTGGGATTTAATAAGGTAGAAGTGGTTTTATAATTGAATAGGTATATTGATATAATAAATATAAAATATAAAATATGAAAATTAAGTCTATCATTATGTTCCTCTATGATAGGTGGATATAGTAAATGAATAGTATTGGTTCACGACATAGTAGTCGGTCATACAGAATCAACGGATTTTACAATTTGATGTAATGAGAGATGTGTATATGATAATACATTAACATAATAACATATAATTATAAAATATATAATTTTTTTTATATAAACACATTTTTTAATATATTATTTTGTTATAGGATGAAATAAAATGAAAACAAATGTTTAAGGTCTACACATCTGTTTTAGAAAACCTCTTTATTTTTTCAACAAAAATTATTTTATTAAGGGTTCCTAATAAAACTATGGAATTTATGATGTGGGGAGGGATATAAAGAAATTATTTTATTATTAATATTCTGATATAAATGTTTATTAATTTTTGGATAATATGAGAGAGTATGAGGCTGTTTATATATGTGGAAGAGGAAAAATATAGAATTTTTAAAAAGAGTATTGTGTAACAAGGTTTTTCTTATTCCACAGGTATATAAAATTCATAATTATCAGAAATAATATATGATGAGATAAATTTATGATAATGAAATTTCTTTTTGTTATGTTCTTATCTCATTGTAACTCTTATCAATTTAGTTCAACCACTATAATATTGTTTAAAAGTTAGCTAGGGAATGTAATTTTTATTATTTTTAAAATGAATTTTGTCTAAAAAATAATTTTTTTATTATATAACATTAATTAATTTGATTAGAAATATGAAATATATTTTTCAGAATTAATTTCATAGAATTTGTAATGTTCATGATGAGAAATAGATTTCAAAAAGAGAAACTTATCAAAATATTAACATGTTTTTATAAATAATTTCATTTTAATATTGATTTAAATGTTCTTTATTTTATTAACATTTTTAAATTTTAACTATTTTTACAGTAAAAATAACAAAAAATAATCATCTACATTCTTTGAATTAAAAAATTGTTTTAAATAAAAAGTTGTTTACTTCACCATTCACTAAAAATAGTATTCTATAAAAATTATCCGAAAATAAGTCTAATATATTTTTCAAACTATTATATTAATAATTTCGTTTATTTTTTTAAATAAATTCGTATATGTCTTATATATTATTTTAAAAAAAATTCTACATTTTTTGAAAAATATACTTCTAAAAAAATATAATTTTTAAATATAAAATTAAATTCATTATCTTCTTATCACTAGAAAAAAATAATATTAATGTTAAAATTTTTATTGAATATATATTATATTAATTTCTTTAAAACAATTCACGTAATTTTTATTTTTTTTATTTTTTTTTATAAGACACATTTTTCCACAGAAATAGTGTTTTTCAAAGAATGATCTAATATATTTCCAAACAGTTGTTATTTTATATTATAAATATTAATAAAATATAATTTTTTATGAATTTTTATTTCATATATTATTATAAATTTATTTATTCCTATTCATATCCTTCATTCAAACCACTAGAAATGACAATGATATCAATTAATAATATTTTAATAGTATGTCATGTTCTACTAAAACTCAATGTCCCATGACACCAAATATACAACATATATTACATTTATTTAGAAAAAAATCATAATAACTCAGGATATTTTACATCAATGGAACTATATGATTATAAATCTACAAATTCATTCAAATAATGCATGATTATCATTACTATCCAAACACCACCTCAAAACATGGAGGTTATGAAATCTATTTCAACCAAAACAAATCAATTATTGAACCCCAAGTATTTACCTCATCTATAGTAAACATTTATTGATTATATATTCTAGAAAATATTATCTTACTTCTTATATTTAATTTTCATACTATTTTGGTAATATATTTGATATCCTAATATAAATCCAACATCAACTGTGAAGTGAGGGTGATCACTATTCACATCCCAAGTCATATAATGATTTTTAAAAGTGTAATAAGAAGGAATACCATCTTTTGGTATCTTATTATCACCTTGGAATAATATTTATTTAAGTTAACAATTTTCTATAACGTAGTTATTAACTATAGAAATATTATTTTACTAGAATACAAGGCCATTGTGGGAGATTATATAAATTTACACCCCAAATATTTTCTAGTCCTCCTAGTTATAGAGAGTTCGAGTTCTCAATCAAAATTATGGAAATATATCTAGCAATATCCTACACACCCTACACAATGGACACAATAGAGATGGATGAAGTAAATATCCAATTATATCTGTTTCTGGTCAATGGTTTTAGATTCCTCCTTGAATCACAATGGGATGCACATTTCCTCATTGTCAATAATAAGTATGGGTCTATGTGAAATTTTATTTATTATCATGAAATCAAAAAATTATGACAAAATTTAACATCTTTCATGGAAAATTTCATTTTTAACCGATTACATAGATCATATTATATCTCTAATGTTTATAATTGGTTATGATATCACCAATTAAATATGAAGAAAGAATATATTCTGATGACTCTATTTCGAACAATTTATAATAACTATGAGCTGATAGTGATGTCCAATTGAGTCACTAACATAACGAATAATGTATTTTTGAATTACTTAAAAAAATTGTATTAGATTTTACTAATGATATTATGATATTCTCTAAATGAATGAAAGAGCATATGGTTTTGAATATTTTTTTTAAGACATTTTAAAATAAAATATTACATTAAATGTGTAGTAAATTCTATTTTGGAATGAGAAAGTATAATTTTTTAGAGAATGTTATCACTCAAAAATAGATTTATGTAGACCCATAAAATATATGGACAATTGAACAGTGTCATAGAACCACATATGTAATATTGATCGATAGTTTACATTTACAATATGTGTACTACACATGATTTTTGAAAAATATATAATTATTTCCAAAATTTCTAACCAAGATGACTCCTAATGATTAAATAACTTATGAATGGATAAATTAAAAGAGATATTCAAGTAATTGAAAATGTTTCTTATAACTGAATTAGTCCCCACAATTTTCAAGTGGGGACTTATTTATGGCATACATTGATTCTTCGGTGAATAAAATTGGGTGTGTAATAAGGAAAAATGATAAAGTGATATCCCATGATTCATGGATGTTGTAAATACCTGAAAAAAACCTTCAAACATTGGATATAGATGTTTCTGATGCTTTTGTCAGGGCGCGCGCATCAGTCTGTGGAGGATGAAGGACGCAACTTTTTGTTACCCCGCATTCCCGCTTTCCAATGGCGGGCAGAATCTACTCATTATTCAGGGACGTCTACTCCTTGATCAAAACAGGATTATGGAATATCAATTTGTCCTTCTGTAGATTCCTATTCGGAACTCATCACCTCGTTCGGGTAAACCTCATAGATTAAATATGTTGTTCGTGAAACTCTTCCCAGTGCCATATCTTCATGGACAGTAGTTAATTATGCTGCTTCTGTCATGACATTCCAAGGGGTCCAGACAGGTCAGAAAACTTTGGTTAGGGGAGTAGTAATGTTGGGGCATCACTGGAATGTCTGGACGCTGGGGGATTGGCGTTTCTATCTTATGTCCCTTGTTATAGGGATTATCGTGGGCGTAGAATCCAGAGGAATCCCACATCGAATGCAAGGAATGATATGTCATGGGAATGTGTCTGAGGTTTTCCACAGCTTCTTATGCTAAACACAAGGTATGTCATGAGTTTAACGTTCGGCAGAGATGGATCGGGCTTATCAGAACACTAACTAGATTGGATCAGATAGAGGAACCCCACTTAGAGGGAACACCGATATTGGGGCCAACACGTAGGCGGATTTCCGAATGATATTGTGGGGAATGGGGAATGAAGTGGCATGATACCACTAAGATGTGGTGGCCCAGGTAAGAATCATGATGGATGATAGAGCGGTTGAATGAAGTAGGTGGTAGATGTGATGGAATCATCATATGATGATGATGGTTTTGGGCTTGAGCCTTGAAATAACCTCCTACGTATCCCTGTAGCAGGGAATCATGGTCCATGAAGTTCATTTGGCTACGGTTTGAAACCGATTGAGGTCACAATGGCTTACTACTAGATTGGGTCACAACAGCTTACCAATGGTATGGGATCTCAACTGCTTACTACTGGATGGAGTCGCAACGGCTTACCATTGGACGGGGTTGCGACGACTTACTACTGGATGGGGTTGCAACGTCTTACCGCTGGATGGATTCGTAATGTATTACCGATGGATGGGGTTACAAAGAATTTCCACTGGATGGAGTGACAACGGCTTACCGTTGAAGGTGGGCCGACGTGAAGGGGGTCCAATGGCTGTTGGTCTTGAACTTCAGGGAGGCTTCATACGTTCCATGCCTTGACATGGATCAAAGTCCATGTAGTTTGGGATGCTGTGGGGATTACACTCTAGGCTGCCCAATGTGTTGGTGAACCAACGTGAAGGGGGTCCAATGGCTGTTGGTCTTGAACCTCATGGAGGCTTCATACATTCCATGCCTTGAAATAGATCAAATTCCACATAGTTCGGGACGGTGTGGGGCTTATAATCGAGGCTGCCCAATGTGTTGGTGAACCAACATGAAGGGGGTCAAAATGACCAATGGGTGGTGTGCTTGAACCTCCGAGAGGCCTCCTACGTACCATTCCTTGACATTGATCAAAGTCATCGTAGTTTGGGATGAGAATATAGTTTAACATCATGCGGGATGGGGTCATTCGGGGCTTACGCTCTGAGGAGGCCCAAGGGAGAGGGGGTTGAACCTCAGGGAGGCATCCAATGTACCATGCCTTGACATGGATCAATGTCCTTGTAGTTCGGGATGGGAATATAGTTTAATGTCATGAAAGACAGGTATATGTCATGGTTGATTCTTACTCTAAGGCCACGTGAGTCATGCTCAGTGTAAGAAACAAGAGGATGCAAAGACCTAGCGACCACATTGTGAAAGGTGCATCCGTGGGAATTGAAAAGGGGATTACACACTGAGGGGGCCCAAGAAGTCGGGACATACTCTAATATGGGGGCCCGAGGATGACAAAGCGCATTGGGAGAGGGACTTGGAAAACAAGAAGAGAGGAGCACAGGTACCACCTCCCACAAAGAAATCTAGGGGGCTTACACCAAGGTGGCTGCCCTTTCCACGTGAAAAAACACCACTCCTATAAAGAGGATATCACCCCATGTGGAGACCAGGGGGCGTGGATAATGTCCAAGGTGGGGGTGCCACGCATGCGAGGCATGGGGAAATAACACATTTTAATTTCATGTGCTGAGGATGAAGGTACTTGGCATTTTAACGTCCTGCAGCTCTGACGAGGTGGGTTCACTCAATAACCCTAAGACATACATAACTGATATCCTCTACTCCTTGTGGAAGAGAAGGCATCGACAATAGCGTGGTGACGGGGTGTTGTAGTTTGAACCATAGAGGGGTCCACATTAGCATGGCTATGTGATGAAGCAATATCCATTAGCATGCCTATGCAATGGAGAATTAGGTGAAACAACGCAATAGGCGATGTCATCCTGGGGACTTTGAATTCACATTGTGGAAAGCTGAAGGGTCGCATGGGAAAAGGAATTTCGAAGCAGAGGGGTCCATATTCAAGGGCCTTGTGGATCTATATTTCTTTACATGGCAGAGGGAACTTGCTAAGTGGTGTGCTTTACGAAGTGGGGTGCCTTAGCCAAAGCATAGGGATAAGGTGCATAGGGGGGGTTCTGCATGAAATGGAAAGGCATTCATGGAGCACATCCTCACAGGGAAAAGGGGAATCATGATGTAAGGTGTCATGAAGAAATGTGTTCACAATGTACAGTGGCCCTTCTTATCATGTTGATCATGTGTACATGAACGGTGTTTCGCAAAGCATAAACTCTCCATGAATGCCCGGGTCCCCTAGGGGATCCCCTTACTTCACGAACGCCCTTAGGCTTCACAAAAGGCATCCCTCTCAAAAGAGGGGATCATAAAGAGACAATGTGGAGGCACTTCGGGAATAAAACGTTCCTCGCACAGCTCATGGTTCAACGAGCGGAATAATGCTTCACGATTCATGAGCTGGGAAGACTAAAGGTTGGGTTGTACGTTGTTTGGGATCAGGTGGAGCCTTCTATTTATAGGCAAGGGGCGATGTGGAGCAAAGCTATCACGGCGCAAAGGGGAACTCAGTTTCTTCGCGGCGGGCGCGCGAACGTCAAATGGGTTCGTGAAGAATCCCTCCTCTATGCTTCGAGGCGGGCTTGCGAATGTCAAATGCGTCCATGGAGCTTCCCTCCCCTTTGCTTCGCGGCGGGATCAGGAACATCAAATGTGTTCGTGGAGATTCCCTCCTCTTTGCCTCGTGGCGGGCTCGTGGTGCTAAGGACCTCCACGAGGTGGCTTTGCAAGGCAGTCAATGGGGCCTTCCATGGTCGTTCATGGTGTTGTCTTGTGAAGAGAGCTCGCTAGGCGGATAGGGAATGTGGGGGCTGAGGGAACCGCGAAGCTCTGGGCGATTTGGACGTGTCGTGAATCTCTGAATGTTGTCACCTATAAATTGGGGTCCTAGCATCTCGTTTGTCTTTTCCCTTCTCTGCATATTTTTCCTCATGCGCTCTCGATTTTAAAAACTGTTCATACTCCAAAAGTGTTCTCTACGAACCGAGTCTTCGCGGCGCACAACGAGTCCTTGACTCCGTGTTTGTGCTCCACTATCCAACATCGAACGTCTCGATAGTGTTCTGCGAGCAGTCTTCGCGACCGGATGTCGCGAACGCAGTTTGAAAATGAGCTTGACGAACCAACCAAGAAAATGTCCATGTTTTAGAAACAAATGGCCCACCATGAAGCCGCTCAGGGGGTCCTTGTAGATACCGTCGGAAGGGATGAAATGGAAAACAATCTAGGGCTAGGAGAGCTAGTCCATAGCCACTCGAACGATGGTTCATTGGTGGAGCTATTGTCATAGAGCAATAATAACTACCCGATGTGTAGGAGGTTTCCCTTTTATTCCTTCGGGATGGGGGATGATGACTTCATCCCTGATGCAAGTAGGGACGAGCTAGCTTATTGGTTCTGGAGTACGTCGTGTCAGCACCGATGGTTCAGGGCGCCCGATGGTCATGCCTGGGAGGACTATAATCCTGTCATTTCTGACTACCTATACAACCATATAAAAAATGTCGATGGGGTAACATTGTAGTCAGAGACTTCCCCTCCCCTATACCGAACAATACATAAGGCGGCGTAGGGGAACCTGAAGAAGGGGTGGTATGAGGAATGGGACCTGTGCCAGGGCGGAATTTTCATGGATGACTGGGCCTGGACATACTAGGTAGGCACCTCATGTGAGGAGTTCGGAGTGATGATGAGAAAAGATGGCCTGTATGAGGTAGTTTGGGATTCCCAGTTTCATATCTACCTACTGAAGAAGATAATGTCGGAACTGTTGAGCCAATGGTCGCGAGAAACCAACACCATTCACCTGCATCATAGGGAGGTCAACATCAGCATATGGGACGTGCACAAGATCTCGGGGGTCCTGATACTTGGGGTGATGTACGAAGAATTCCTCCTGTGTAAGGGAATGTGGGAGGATCCTGAGCAGATGTCGCATATTTTGATGGCATTAATGGAGCTCGTGCCTGGGGAGGACAAGGAGGCCATGCGTGATGTTCACTTCATGCGGTGGTTCAAGCAGTTCCTGGATTTCCTGAAAAATAAGATGTTTTTGGAAAGGCCTAGAACATTCCCAAATGGGTCCCAGAGTAGGGAACACTCATACTAACGGTTGTTGGAGAATATCCAGTTGAAGACCTAGGGGTTAAGTGTAAGCACTGAGCAATAACTGATAGTCATGATGGCAGCATTCATTGCAGCCCTCATCATTGGTTGGATCCTACCGGTGAGGGATTCAATAATGGGTGTGTTACCAAGCACCTTCATCATGGCATCCACATTGGCAACAGGAGGGCGGGTCAACCTAGGGATCTCGATGCTCGCAAATATGTACAAAATGTTGTCGCACATCAGTGAGGGGAAAAGGAAACAGAGGGTATGCGGGTCGTTCAATATCTTGTACGTGTGGATGGCGGCCCATATTAGGGGGATCTATGAGTATGTGATCCCCATATCTACTCCAGGGTCAAACTTATGCCCATCGATCCAGAATTACATGAGGAGCATTCTGACCAAGATCACTGGAGCATAGGTTCTGAACTGGGTGTGGAGGGTGGAGGAATTCAATTTCTACCCATTCCCATTGCCGATGGAGGCCTTCACGGATGATGGTCAGGGAACATAAGGGCACCTAACCGACCTCCTGGCCTTTTGAGGTGGAGTCTTAGTGGCCAGGGTGGACCGCGAGCGCCTCTGCAATCCATACACCCCACACTGGTTTGCAAGGCCATTCTGGTGCCTACAGCGACTGACCCACATGTTTACTTGGAGGTGCTTCATAAAGAGAACCTGTGTGTGATGAGGAAAATGTTGATCATGGTCACATGGGAGGACGGAAATATGAAAAAGGTATTTCCTTTTCTGACCGCTATCCTTGGGCCGGTGAAAGAATATGCCTAGAGCTGGGAGGTGACCTACCCAGTGGAGATGCAGAAGCGACCAACTGTCCTGGTCAGTGAGGGTGAACACCCCCGACCTCGGGGCCGAGGCCGAAAGGAGACAGGGACATATCATAGTGTTGGGGCTCTGGTAAAGTCAATGCCCGCACTAGTTGATGGTGGAGCAGTGGTAGCGGATCTGATAACGACAGCGGAGCCAGTAGTCCTAAGAGAGAAGAGTCATCCAGAGGGGCGACCACCGATAGGATTCCGCAAGATTTCTACTCATGCCCAGGGGAAACGGCATCGCCATATCAACCTCCTAGAGAATGCTACCTTCTCGGAGGCCTGGGACATCTGGGAAGTCAACCGGAAATTCCTCAAGCCATCTGAGTTATAGTAGAACCTTAACCACATTGGGATGGACTTTATGAGGATTGGACCTATTAGAGATAGCTTTGTAGTATCCCAGGAAAAGGCAGAGAAATACATAGCTGAGCTAGAAGAATTAATCCATTCTTGGGGTGCCCTGCTCCCAATGACAGACTGGGTAAGGGTGTTGTTAGATCACACCATCCCTCTGCAACTGTCAGTTGCTGACTTAAGGTAGATCTTCCCTCTACTGGACAAATCGGTCGAGTCCTCCATGGGAGACGAGGCTGATTTAGAGAGTCCACAATAGGAGGCTGAATTTGGAAATTGGTCCTCGTATCTCTATGATTTCACGATGTCCATGGATTTCAAATACCATGTTCCTTCTTCATGTTCTGCTCTCGAGTTACTCTAGATTCATTACCAATGTCTGAACTGTGTAGGAGGACCTCGTACGTAGACCACGTTCCCATCCCTACGTGGGTTCCGATGAGGGTCCTTTGGGGTCCACACTTGTTGTTGTATCAACTTCTGCATTTGGCAGGGAAGGGACACTTGAGGAGGCTCCCCCAGAGTCTCCAGACATGCCAACCATATACGGGGGTCCACGTCTCGGGGTTCTGATGACATCAGCCCAAGGGCGCGACCAGATATTTGATATCTGTAAGTATCCTCTACCTAATTCATGATTTCCATCCCCTGACCATGTTATCTAACATTGAAGTACCCTTTTTGGCATGTACAGTCGTTCAACTATCCTGGGCTGCTATGGTGATGTTGGTATGGACTTCTTCTTGCACCTTTCCCAGAGTCATGCGAACAATCGCAGAGGTGGACATCTGACCTACCTGAACTATAGCACTCCCGATCGCTTGCGGGGATTCCAGTGGGGTTGCGCCTGAGGATATTGAGGTAGGATCTAATGAAGAGGATCAACCAAACAGTTCAGTCCCCACCACGCCTAATCCAATGCTAGACATGGACCCCTCTGAGGAGTTCCAGGGGGCATTCCTTGCATACAAGCCTGCCAATCACACCGAATGGGACGAGACGGCCTCTGACGAGGAGGACAACAAAATAGTACGTTTTCGATCTTGTAATCCAATCCTGAGCATCAGTAATAACACCCCCATAACAATGGTTGGATGATATGGACAGACTTCACTCATGACTATGGGAACTGTGTGCTGCGGGAGTGGATGCCTAGTGCCCTCACATTTTCGTTTGAGATCTTATGGCGTAGAAGATTCGAGAGTATGATCGTGGCCTCATTGTAGGATGGATACGAAGGAAGGCGTTGAAAATAAAGAGGCTCCGAGATATCGAAAACGAGGTGAATGGTTGTAGGCCCAGGAGGATGAGCATTCCACTTCTCTCGTTGTGCAATCAGAGCTTGTCTTTATGCTAAAAGCTCAGTTGGAGGAAGCCGAAGTGGGCCTGAAGCAAGATTCTAAAAAGATGATCTCCATATGGGCCGACATGGAGTGGTCCAGATTGTGGTCAATGGATTTTACCTCTCTCCACTAAGGAGGACCAATAGCTGAAAAGCGGAATCAACTCCTGGATGCCACCAACCAGAGGGTGGCGGAGCTTCTACGATCTTTTGGCGAGGTCAACCCATCTATGGATGAATTCAACCATCGTGTACTGCAATGATTACAAAACCTCAAACGTACTTTTGTTTGTTAATTGTATGATGTCGTAGCATGCATGAGTTCCACTGTTTACTTTGGTTTATTTCATCCCTGTTATGTTCGCGTAGAATACAGCGATCGTTCACTATGCTGACGTGGGTCTGGCCTGATGTGAGAAATAAGGGGTGTCCACCTTATAACCTCATCCAAACGTAAGAGTGTAAACCATGCTTCAGGTATCCGGGGTTTAAACAATCGGTCCAGATTTACAGGAGGAAATGGGAGAGACCTGAATGGATAATGAAGCTCTCAAAACATCCTAATTACCATTTTTCCATTGTGCTCTTGTGCATAAACGGTGAAACGCCATTGGTGCTGAAATCAATCCGAACGGATGGGAATGGGAGGTGTGAATCATGATAACCAGGATTCATAACATTGTGGGGGTGGCATGAAAATAATGAATAACTAATGATTGCATTCTAAACATAGAATTGTTATTATATTAGCCTGAGGTGGGGGTGGAAAATGAGGGTCGACTATTGACCGTGTTCGAAACTCATGACCTATCACAAATGTCATCCATTAGTCTTCTGAAATGTTGGCCCAGGATAGTAGGTAGGCTGTAGGCCGAGCGTCCATACTGTTAGGGGGTTCCTCTAGATGTAAAAGAGGACGAGGGTCTGAATGAGGGGCACACAAAGCGTGGACTGTGCGGTGATGGTTTATTCGAACAGAATCCAACAATCTTGAAATTACACCACCGTGGTGGAAGAACATAAGATGGACGCATCAGTCTGATCATGGATCATTCGTTCTTTTAGTCAGGACCTCTCTGATGAGGGAGTCTTTTCCTCCCAACGTCACCTTGGGGCATCCTGATCTTTTTCAGGGAAAAATTACAACTACATGGTTCCCCACAAGGGGTCAGGCTAGGGACTAGGAATGAGGAGGAACATGACTTATGCTTCTTAGGGCTGGACCTGGGGTAAAATACCATGGTGTCTCTATGTATCCCATGAGGATTGGAATGAAGTGTTATGTAGTTCTATAACCACAATTTAATTTCATGTAGGACGATGAGAATCCTGGCTATGCTGGTGCACATCCCACAAAAGCTACTAAGCCCACGTGAGTAATGCAACATGTGGGAAACCAGAATTAATGGGGTCATTATAGACATAGGAAGGAACATTTCAGGGAGGAGGGATGCTCGGAAAATGTTGACCCAATCATGTTAGCCCATCCATGTGGCGCACCTAGACGCACAAAGAGGTAAATCCTAGTATGTCGGAATTCCCCTTGAACCTGAGGAAGTGGAAATGTGTGAATAATGATGCTCGAAACCTGGATCATAATGATGATGGCATGATGATGGATATAACTTTAGACCATGCCGGAAATGCAATATCCACATCACGTTATCCTGAAATGGGAAAAGACAAATGAGGGTCGACCGTTGACCATGATCGAAACACGGGACCTGTCACAAATGCCGTCTGAGATCCTTGGCGATGTTGGCCTCAAACGGTTGGGGAGCCCTTAGTCCTAGAATCCATGCCATCCAGGGGTCCTTTTGGATGTGGAAGAGAATGAGGATCAAAAAAAAGCTCAAGATTCTTGGACATGGAACATGGGGAATGTATCTTTGAAAATTCCACACTTAGGGCTCTTTTTCAGAATGAATCTTAATACAGCAGAGAGACGTATTAGATAGAGGGATTCGAGTCCATTCCCATAGGGAATTCTTAGTTTGGGGTCGTAGAATTCGGAGCATGGATGCGAGGAAACGCGTGAGACTCATGGTTAGTTAATTATAAAACCCGACGTTGATGGGGACCTGGGGTTTCGATCACCACGTGTTCGCTGGGAAGATTTTAGGTCAAGGGAACAAAAACAAGATTCATGTTGGGCCCGACACAAGATGCATGGATGTTCCTATGTAACCCATGAGGATGGGCATCAAGCTACATGTAGTTCTATAAGTGGAACAGTAAGGTACCAGTACCAGGGATAAAAGAGGTGTGTGGGCATCCCCCTCACACAAAAAGAAGTGGTATTTGATTAATCTTGTATGTAATTTAAGGTGAGTGTTTTTTTTGAAGTGACTGGCTTGTGATAGAAAGTCATGGCATCGTTGTATGAACCAATTCGTATGCAGGCATTGAAAAATGGCATGGCGTGTGACCAAAACCAAACATGGTGTCACCTTGGGTGAGTATATCACGATGTAGTGCTATTTTTCGTCATGCGGCCAGGATGATAATATCAAAGTTCAGGGTCATGTGATAGGACCAAGCATACATTTTAATGTCGTGCAGTGCAGATGTAGTGGAGTTGAAGCTAGGTGGGGAATGTGAATGGTGCAACAAAACATCCTGGACATGAATGAGGACATGATCCCATATCACATCATACGCAATTTCGAGAGGGGAACCTCATGCCAAGGGGCCCAAATAAGGGTAAGAGGTGGAGGGAAGAAGAAACTAGCTCCCAACCGAGCTGGACCTGAAAATGAGATGTCTGGGTGGTCCTACGTATCCCATAAAGATTGGAATCAAGCCATACATAGTTATATAAAAGGGGAAATACAAAAGGATCTTATTTTAGGGTCTTATAAATTCGACTATAGAGAAGCAAGACTATCCCAAGTAAAGGCAGAACTTAACCCACTCCCTAAGCTTACTTGAGTTGGACTCGGTGTAGGAAACAAGGGAAGATATAGTAGTAACAATACAAGAGATGTATAAAAGGGGTAAAATCGGTGAAGCCACAAGCGATTGCCTTTTCATAGGTTTTTTTCCTCCTAAAGTGTGGATGCGCACTGGGGAATAGTTCGAGGAGTTGCGAGGTTCTTCTTGAACATGATGAGGTGGAGAAGGGTGTGAATCATGGAACTAACATATTTGGCTTAATGGGGTTGGCGTGGCGATTGAGGATAACTGTTTACCATGTTTAAACCACAGTATCCATATCAAGTTATCCAGAAACGAGAAAAACAAATGAGCATCGACGGCTGACCATATTCGCAAAGCGTGATTTGTATCGTCTTGTTGTCTACAACCTTTGATGACATTGTCCCATAATGGCAGGATAGCCGTTAGGCCTAGCATCCATTCCACCGTGGGGTCCCTTTGGGTGTGAAAGGTGATGAAATCCCTAATTAAGGGGAAACAATTCCAGAAAAGCGGGTGGAAGCATGTCCGCGTAGAGTCCGACATTCCAGGTACAAAACCAGAGTACCCTTAGGCACATTGAGGAATAGCAGAATAGGGTCGATGAGTGTGTTCTACTTGAGATTGATCTATTTGAAAGTATGATTATAGATTAAGGGGATAGAGAAATCCCAAGAGGGAGAGGTACATGACATGTTCATTACAAGCTCGACATGAATGAGGACATAATCCCATGTCGCGCCATATACTCCCCTCCAAGGGAAGGGTAGACCAAGGGGCCAAGATGGAATAGAAATTTCTGTATGATGGGGCTAGACCCGATGTCTAGACATTCAGGTGGTCATACCTATCCCATAAGGATGGGAATCATACTACACGTAGTTCTTGAAGGCACCCGGGGTTAAGACACCCTGAACGAGGGGGGTTTACGACACGGTGACCAACCTAATGTGAATGAGGACATAATACCACACCACAACATACACTCTGGGTATGAACTTGGTTCGGGGCCCAAGAGGAACAAGGGGCCAGAGGCTGGGCATTGGTCAGTAAGGGCTGACCAACTTGGAGTTTAGCATCATGCAGTGAGGGAAAAAGGTGGCATCTCATCCGGGGATGTGTACGGAACGGTGAGTAACCCGAAATGAATGAGGACAGAATCCCACACCACACCATACAATCCCATTAGAGAGAACCTGGGTCGGTGCCCCGAAAAGGCCAAGGGTCCTGAGGCTGGGCCTCAAGTTAAAGGCCATACACCCTCTTGCATGGTTATTACCTCGTCACAGCTCCTAAGCCCACATGAGCAGTGATCGGTGTGGGAAACAAAGAGTCGGCCTCTGCTATCCCTGTCAAACGGGCCCTGATAACTATAAAATCTCGTAGGGATTTTGTCGCATGGATATACACCAGGGCATAATGAACCACTACACTCGATTTTCAGGACATCTTGGGGTGGTCTTAATGATCTCGGATAGTTGTTGACCATGTTCAATAGTGACCTAAAATGGGAGCAACAAATGACCATCGACCGCTGACCATATTTGAAATGCATGACTTATATCGGCATGTTTCTCAACATCGTACTGGGTGTTGGCCCAAAGTGGTTAGAGATACCTTAGGCTTAGCATCTCTACCATTCAGGGGCCCTTCCAAATGGGGAAAATGACGGTGGAGTCCCAATCGAATGAGAGGGTGAAGCATATATGTACCCATCTCTAAAAGAGGAAAACGTCTCTAAAGAGCGGGATGTATGGCCGGATCTAGGTTAGACTGATGTGAACTGGGGAAAAAGTTTTTACCCCACCATATGTCTTGACCTGAGGGGAAGATTCTGTCTTTTGGGTGGGGTCAACAGACAAAATTTCTGGGCATTCATATGTATCACATGACGATGTCAATCAATCTATATGTAGTTCTTAATGGCCATGCAGTTTAACGTTTTGTAGTGAGGATGTGGGAGAATATAAGAATGAGGTAGCGGGAACATGGTGAAACCATTATAACCCTGGCGTAGGTGGGGATAAGGAAGCCTACACCATATTGTGCAAGGATCCTCCGAGAGAACTACACCTAGGGGAATAGTCAATGATAAGTGTTTGGGGTTGGGCTCAAGATGAAGCGTCTGAGCATTTCTACATATCCCATGATGATGGGAATCAAGCCATACGTAGTTCTCAAAATGTTGTTTAACATCATGTAGGATGATGTACATTTTAAAGTCATGTAGGACTGGACAGTTTAAGGTTTTGCAGGACCATCCAGTTTAAGGTCATATAGGACCATTAGGCTCATGCAAAGTATTGCTTGATGAACATGGAATTGGTGGGAGGAGTTATACGCTCACCATCCATGGTCACCAAGGAGTATTATCCATTGGGGTAAACCCTAGGGACTATGTATGGTCCTTCCCATTTGGTCTCCAACTTGGGTGGTTTCCTGCCAGAGAGCATTGGCACTCAAAGATCTAATACCATGTCGCCTTGCAAAAAAGATTGGAGGTGAACCTTCTTGTCGAAGTATCTAGATATCTTATTATGATGCCTTCCTAGATTGTGCATGGCACATAGCCTATTTTTGTCAAGTGCTTCCTATTAATCCATACGAACTTCGGCCACTTTATCTAGTTCCTGCTGGTCATAGAACACTGTGTGAAATGTGGGATACTGAATCTCGATGGGAAGGATTACCTCGGACTCGTACACCAGGTAATATGAGGCCACCTGGGTGGATTTTTGAGTCGTTGTCTGATAATCCCAAAGGGCATTGGGGAGCTTTTCCGAACAACTCTTCTAGTTCTGTACAACCATTTTATGAAAAATTATAGAGAGTGTTTTGTTGAATGCACTGATCGGCCCATTTTCTTGCATGTGATAGAATGATGTATGGTTTGATAGGATATTGTATGCGGCTTAAAACTTCTTCAGCTCGGCTGCTTGGAAGTTGGTGTTTTTATCGATGAGGACAACATGAGGGACTCCAAACCGGTGAATGATGTTGGAGCTCACAAAGTCAACAATAGAGCGAGCCTTGACCTCCTTCAGTGAAACTTCCACAGACCATTTAGAATTTAAATCTTTGGCGGTCAAGATGAACCTGCACTACTGAGATGTCGCCGGTGGGTATGGTCCCACGACATCGATTACCCACAATGAAAATGGTTAAGAGTACATGGTGGAGTAGATAGGTTCTGGTGGCTGATGCGGCAAGTTATCATGATCATGGAATACATGGAACCTCCTGCCAAACTCAATGCAGTCATGGATCATGGAGGGCCAAAAATACCCTAGTATCCGGATCTGATGGGACAGCTCCGGCCCAGCCTGATGGGCCCACATGAACCGGCATGAACCTTCTGCATGACCTGAGAAATATCGACTCCATGGATGAAACAAAGGAGAACACCATTTAACCCATGTTTATAAAGCATATGCTCAAGAGTGGGACCACTTTGTAGGGTAATCTTCAGTGCGCGGCATCAGATTCTCTCATGCTCTGCCCGATCAGCTGGGAGGCAACCATTTTGGAGATACTCGAAAAAAGGGGATATCAAATTATGGGTCACTTTAGCCACTACATCTCAAGAACCTAGGGTTCTTGTCGTGGCATCTCTAGGGGTAAGATGGCTTACCCGAAGGTCGTCGTCATCCTCTGGGTTGATGGGAGTAATGACTCTATGGTGGGTCACTTGTATAATCATATTATCCTACTAAGGCTTGGAAAGTGATGCAGTAAGGATAGCCAAAGAATCCACTCGACCGTTATGTGACTGAGTGATATGGGTAACCTTTGGCTACTAAGGAAACTGGGCCATTTGCTGGAGAGTACGTCCCAACAATGGTACGAGCTGTGGCTTCCTGACAGTTTAGTCACCATTGATCTACTTGATGACTAGTTCGGAATCCCATTTCACATGAAAATGGGGAACATCGATCTTGAGAGGCTGCTCGAGGCCTATGATCAGAGACTAATACTCTTCCTCTTTGTTGGTGAAGCCTTCCCACAACAGGAATGAGTATGGAAGAATGGCTTTCACCGGGGTAATGAAGACGATATCCAAGACCACTTTGTTAATCCTAGGATCATTGAGCCTCCTACTGGTTGGGATCCGGGAGGCACCATCGAAGTGCATCTGCCAACACGGGATGGCATGATCTATCAAGAGGATTGCCTCATCGGGAAAATCTAGGTCCAGGGACTATTCCATGAAGGTTGTATGGGTAGATAGGAAGCCTGGCAACGCCTGTCCCTGGATGGCCTTCTCAGGGAAAAACATGATGTCGAACTGCTGGAGAATTACCTCCCACCATTGTAGATGGCAATTCAACGTGGGTAGCTCAAGATGTACTTCAGCGGGTCTACTTGAGAGACCAACTATATCTCATGGTGCTGCAAGTAATGTTGTAATTTCTGTATGGAAAATACATGTTTAAGGAAACTCTTCTCGATGGGGGTGTATTTGGTCTCCATATTGAGGAGCCTGTAGATGAGGTAATAGAGGCTATTATCTATCCCCTCATTGTTCTTCTAGGTGATAAGGGTGTTGAGGAATCATTCCGGGGTGGTGAAATTGAGTATCAGCAGCTTTACGGAGACATGTGGCATCAGGACCACAGGCTGGAGAAAATATTGCATGATTTCCGCAAAGGCGGTCTAGCACTCCTCGTCCCACTTGTAAGTGGTTCCTTTCTTTATAAGCCCAGAAAATGGATTACACATGCCAAGTAGATTCTCAATGAATCAGTGTATGTCGGATAAGTGGACTTAAAAACTTCGAAGCTCTAAGATATTGCTCGGGGGAGGCATCTGGCTGATTGCCCTGATCTTCCCTGGGTCGATCTCGATGCCTTGGTACCTGACAAAAAATCCAAGAAACATCCTGAAGGTGACCCCAAAGTCACACTTCAATGAATTTATCTTCAAGTGGTGGGAATTAAGGAAGTCTAAAACTTTCTCATGGTCCTTAAGATTGACCTGGAACTAGGGAGATTTGACCACTAGATCATCCACATAGCATTCCACCAATGTCCCGAGGATTAGCTTGAATATTCAATGCATGTCCTGCTGATAGGTTGCACCTTCATTCGTCAGGCCGAAGGGCTTAACCTGGTAAGATAAAGTACCTTGGGGAACCCTTAAAGCTGTGGAATATTTATCCTCAGGTCTCATCCTGATTTGATTATATGCAGAATAATTGTCCATGAAAGAGAGGGCTTGGAACCCAGCCATAGCGTCGATCAACAACTCTATCACTGGAAGGGGAAAATCATCCTTTGGACAGTGATGGTTGAGACCTAGGAAGTCGATGCAGACTTTGATTTGTCTTGTCTTCTTCCTGACTGGCATGATGTTGGCTATCCACTTGTGGTACTGGACCTCCTTGACGAAGTTGGATTTGATAAGCTTCTCAACATCGACCTTGACTATTGCACCGTGAGAAGGGTTCATCTTTCTTGGAGGCTTCTTGAACCCACAATGGTTTTTCAGGAGACCGAGTTGGTGGATGGCTATATGAGGATCTAGTCCTAACATCTCATCATAACTGCAGGAAAACACATCACGGTTCTATTTAATGAAGTCCACATACCACTGCTACTCCTTGGTGGGACATGGAGGCACTAGTAAACGTGGGTCTTGGATCTTACTCACTACCAAGGTTCACCTGTACTATTTCATTGACCGTGGCAGATACACCTTCTTCAAAGGCATAAGGAGGATCCTCCACATCTTCTTCCTTGCTTTCTTAGGAGGGATTCTCAGTGGGTGATGCTTCCCCTGGATCAGAAGAACCTTATTAGAGGATGGTACCTGCCTGGACAGCAGTGTAAAACATATCAGAAGATTCACGCACCATTGAGACCATGCTGATGAAGCCATTCGATGCAATCTCATCCCGTCTTCGGCCTAAGGGGACTTGGTTGATAATATAAAAGTAGTAGTGGCGAGTAAGATTGTTCCGGTTAATCCCAGCCCAGAAAAACAGACACATATGACGTACTGTCATTGCTATCGGGCATACATCTCAATATCGTATAGGGGTAGGAGGTTCTGAGATTACCCAATCCTGATTTGTGTAGGTGTACGAGGTTATTTTCCCCTGTCACATGGACATGGGAATATTACAACATATTGTATCTGAGACGACAGAAAACTAACCCATGTCAGGGATCATGGCCTCCAATAGATGGATTGGGAAGACGTAGGCGTCATCCAGACCTACCTAGTGGTCATTTGTTACCGGGGAGGGCTCAGCCTCAATTGCTATAATCTACTTATTGTTGCTCTTGTAATAGTCAGCGTCCAGAAAATGGGCTTCACAAGAGGTGAAAGGAGTTTAATCACCATGGAGTATGCCTACTCGACCATTAAAGGAGTACATGAGGCAATGGAGATACGATGAGGGAACCACCGCGTGCAGGTGGAGCCATATTAGGCCCATCAATGCATTGTATGCGGTGTCCTCAGAGACAACCAAGAACTCAGTGTGGGAAAATAGGCCACCGAACTGGGTCTTCAAAGGGATCTTGCTGACCGGGTTCTATTCTGTCCTTTTATATACCTAGATCCTTAAATTATAGGGATTCTGTTCATCTTCAGATAACCTTAGCTTCCGCAATGTCCGTGTTCGCATAAGGTTGATCCCAGAGACAATGTCAACGAGATAGTACCGAATCTCCACACTGTTGAATTGGACAATGATGTAAAGCATGCAGATGTGACCTTGTATGGTAGAGCCTTTGTCTTCTCCCGAGAACAAGATGATGTCCTGGCATTCAGCATTCTCAACTGTTTCAACATGAAAGGCTTTCGTAGCTGCTACCTCCGTCTCCAACTGGAGGAGGCTTCTCAAAGCCTCAGAGAGGGCCTCATACATATCACATGATAGGAGGAGGGCTTAGAGGATAGAAATACTCATTGGCATGCCGCTAAGCATCTTAAGGACATCATACTTCTGTTCCATGAAAAGACTTCTACTTGCAGAAGGCCGCTCTATTATTGGAGGCATGGCGGGCCCTATCGGCTGGGCCGGTGGCTGACTGGTATTGGGCATATTACGATGCACACAAGTAGAAGCCTGAAGAGTTGCTGCCGGATGAGGACCAGACGACTAAGATCATCCTGTATCTAGGCGAGGCTAGCCCCGGTCTGGGCGAGGCAGCTCTACATGATCCCGTTGCACAAACGGAGGTGGATGCGGTCCTGACGACACCGGATGAAGAGGCTACACATACTGGGTCCTCTGATGGGCCTGCAGTCTGGTCTTAATGGCATGCATGTACCTGATGGAGGTTCCAATTGATGCGCCTTGACGAACCATATAGTCGCGGCTTCGTCGACGTAGGCCTCGGTTGGGGACATTGAGGAGGTTCGCTTGGCGCTCTCCCTCGTCAAGAGTCATATAGGGGTTTACCATCTCAATGGTGTTAACCGAAGCGTACCCTTGACTGTCACTCGAATAATCATCCACCTTTGGGAATATTCTGGGAGGGATCCCTATCTCAGGGGGCATGATGTCAACAAGATTGCTGGATGATGATGGCATCGGAGGGGTGTGTTACTTCTTCATGCGCCATTGATGCTTTCTCTTCTAAGAAGGGGTCGGCTAAGATGAAGATGCAGAAGTGGTAGCCGCAACTTCTGAAGGGTCCAACTGATTCAGGCCTACCCGAATGATTCCATGGGCATGGGTAACCATTTTACGAGCCATCCAGTCATCATACTTCTTAAACCTATGGTTGGAAACCTTCTACCACTCACCTTCGGTGTCGCTACTGCTATCTAATCTTACAACTACACCCGCCACTTGTGTCGGGGTCGGGACCAACTTGACTATGTTATTTTCAATATGGTCTTAGAGCCAGTCTTTAAACACATAGCACTGCTTGAGGGTGTTCCCAAAAATCCAATGTTAGGGGCAGTAGATGGGGCGATCAGTGAGATTTGCCTCTTCTGGCCTTTTGTACTCGGGTAATTGTATAATCCCCTACTCTAGGGCATTGCGGAAGTAAACCGGGATCTGATCCTTGTCAAACGATTAGGTCTGATGTCTTCATTCCAAGAAAGGGGGATCTTGGAGGCTGGCCATGACGGGGGACCGGAGGAACTAGTTGAGGAGGCGAACCCTGATTGTCCCGCCTGGGTGATAGCGGCACATTACACAATGGTGCCATCCAATTATGTGGACGATGCTGAGCTGAAAGTCATGCCTCAGGTGGAGAGCCTCTATGAGGCTACGGGGATGGCGCCACATGTAGAAATTCTAGTTTCCTGGGGGCTTCTATCTGATCCAACGCGACATCCTCGGCTCTAGACGCCCTCTTTGCTGGGATCACAGGGGGCAACGGCCGTGCCGGGCTAGCCTTTTGCAGGCCTTCCTCGAGGAGCTGAGTCTTGTCGGAGAAGTATTGAAATCCTCGGGACAATTTTGAGTGATTAGGGAGGGAACCAATTCTTTCCTGACATTCCCCATTCACATTGTCAGTAATTTCTCCTAAGTTAGTGGCATGTCAAGAGAGTATGTGATCCCCTTCCACTAGGCGATAATTTCTGTGACTCACTCATCAGGCCATTGCATGAACTTGATGAAATCCCACACTGCCACAGGCCAGAACATCTCAGGTAAGTGGTTCGTCATAACGAATGATCCAGAAGATTTGTCTCTCATACTCAGTGTCTGGCCCTTGATTTCCCCACTCTCCAACTAGGGGTGGTTGAGGGAATGATTGCGATACTGAGGCAGATAGCTGGGATGGAAGGTTGGCCGGTGGAGAATACACCGAATAGGCTGATTGGCCACCGATTCTCGGGCTGTCCTCCGAAGAGTGGAGTGACCTTTCCGCTACATCAAGATAGGAGGGACAGATGGTCATCATTCCTAGATCAGGAACTAGGGATTCTGTTGACATTTCATGATGCTTCTCGCCTACCATTAGTCCCCAAAATAGCTCTCTATGACCTCTCATGGAGTTAGAAAGCAACTCTGGTGAAGATGGTGGTGACTGTATGACCGTAACATGTGGGGCTTCCAGGTTTACATCATCCTAGAAAAACATGTGGAGAGAAGAGGGATCCCTATGGACTTCGCATTCCTGGAGAAGCAGACGGATGAACCTCGTCCATGCTCCAGTCCTTGACTCAGATGAGCAGGGGGAGGGTTCCAGAGCTGAGTCACACTCTGATTTAGATTCTGAGAAGCAGACCCGTTTGATCTCTTTCTGAGCCTTCCTTGGATTCGTTTTGTGGTGGAAACGACCCACCCTCCTGCCACTGGGTGGATCTTCGGTACAAGGATAGTTTCCAACATGGGATCCTCCGGCCGCACTGGTGCAGGGGTGAAGAGGATATCCACTTGAGAAATCCAAGGTGTGAGGATCACATGGAAAAATGTCAAAGGGGACATGGGTAGGACCTTCATGAACAATATTAGAGCTGGTAACACCTCCGCTAGATCTGGCGGGAGCAAGGGGAGGACCTCCATTCTTGTCGTGGGTGGAGACAGGCTGGCTTTCACTCCTCTAGGGGCCAGGGAGAGGACCTTCACAAGCTGTAGAGAGCACATAGAGAGGATCCCCACATTGGTGGGGGACCAGATGGGCAATGTCCCCACATCAACAGTCGGGGGCAGGAGGAAGGAAACCATAACCAGTGTGATGGGCATGAGAGAGGATTCCGGTGGGAATGGGTGTGGGTGCCCAACATTGGTGGTAGTCAAGGCCTTCATGGAAGGGGTAGAACCACGTGGGGGAGCCGTGTCGATATTGCCTCATCCCCTACGCCGGTGGGCAGGTGATCGGGCTCCGGATGCAACAACTTTATTCCTATAAGTAGGGAGATAAACTCATTAACACTACTAGGAAAATAAATCGATAACCAGTGCCCCAACGCCATCCCATATTCCATGGCTAGTAAGAGGGATCCATGCTGAAAATGTTGTAGAATAGGATTTTCAACGTTCAACTGCCCCAATGTCGGGTGAGTTTCACACCAGGACTACTATTTTTCATGGCGAGACCCGATGCTGGATAGCTGGATCCGGTTACACAACAATCTATGTTTTCCCCGAGCACTAATAATCTCCATATTGAGGAGAATAATTTCACGTCGGGTTCACCATTTATGTCTCTGACTCTTTCACATGGGCGCGCGCATCCATTTGTGGAGGACGAAGGACGCAATTTTTTGTTACCCCATATTCTTGCATTCCAAAGGCAGGTGGAATCCGCTCCTTATTTAGGGACATCTACTCCATGATCGAAACGGGATGATGGGATTTCGGTTCTTCCTTCCATGTATTCCTCCTCGGAACTCGTCACCTAGTCCGAATCTCCCTCATAGATCTAATATGTTGTTTTTGAAACTCTTCCCAGTCTCATATCTTCATGGACACCAATTAATTACACTACTTTTGTTAGGACATTCCAAGGGGTCTGTTCATGGGAGCAACCATCAGTTAGGGGATAGTCATGTTGTAGAATAACTGGCATGTCTAGACGCTAGGGGATTGGTGTGTCTATCTTTTTTCCCTTTTTATATGGCTTCTTGAGGGCGCGGAAACCCGAAGAATCCACCATCGAACGCAAGGAATCATATTTCATGGTCATGTGTTGGGGGTTTTCCTCAGCTTCATATTATTAACACAGGGTATGATGAATGATTAATGTTTGGCAGAGATGGATCGGGCTGATCAGAACACTAACTAGAGTGGATCAGACAGAGGAACCCCCCTTGGAGGGAACACAAATTTTAGGGAAAACACGTTGGTGGCTTCCCGAATGCTATTGAGGGGAATGGGGAATGTAGTGGCATGATCCCATCGGGATGTGGTGGCCCGGGTAACAATCAGGATGGATGACGGAGTGGTTGAATGATGTGGGTGGTAAATTGGATGGAATCTCCATGGGATGACGATGGTTTTGGGATTGAGACTTGAAGATACCTCTTACGTATCCCAGTGGTAGGGAATCAATGTCCACGTAGTTCATTTGACGATGGTGTACCACCAATTGAGGTCATAATGGCTTACCGCTGGATTAGGTCACAACGGCTTACCGCTAGGATGGAATCAGAACGGCTTTCCGCTAGACAGAGTCGCAACGGCTTACCGCTGGATGGGGTCACAACGGCTTACCGCTGGATGGGGTCGCAATGACTTACCTCTGGACGGAGTCGAAAAGGCTTACTGCTAGATGGGGTGGCAATCTCTTACTGCTGGATGGAGTGACAATGGCTTACCACTGAAGGTGGACCAACATTATGGGGGTACAATGGCTTTTGGGCTTGAACCTCTTGAAAGCTTCCTACGTACCATGAATTGACATAGATCAAAGTCACCGTAGTTCAAGATGTTGTGTGGATTACACTCTTGGCTGCCCAATATGTTGGTGAACCAATGTGAAGGGGGTCTGAACGACCAACGGGTGGTGGGATTGAACCTCACAGAGGCCTCCTACATTCCATGGCTTGACATGGATCAATTTCCTCGTATTTCTGGATGGGAATACAGTTTAACGTCATGCGGGACGAGGGAATTTGGGGCTTATGCTACGAGAAAGCCCATGGTGGAGGGGTTTGAACCTCAGGGAGGTGTCCTACGTACCATCCCTTGACATAGATCAATGTCTCCATAGTTTCGGATGGGAATACAGTTTAACATAATGCTGGACGGGCGGATTTCATGGTCTATGTTTAATCTAATCCCTTGTGAGTCATGCTCGGTGTGAGAAACAAGAGGAATCAATGACCTGACGACCGCGTCGGGGAAGGTGCGTCTGTGGGAAGTGAAGAGGGGCTTACACACTGAGGCAGACCAAGATGCCAGGACTTACTCTAGGATGCTGGCCCGACGGTGAAAAAGCACAGCGGGAGAGGGACTTGGCACTCAAGAAGAGAGGAGAAGAGGTAATACCTCCCGCAAGTAAGGTTAGGGGCATACACCAAGGTGGTTACCCTTTCACAGGGAAAAAACGCCACTCCTAAAGGAGGATATCATCCCCTATGGAAACCACATGGTGTTGATAATGTCCATGGTTGAGGATCCCTACAAGAGAGGCATGGGGAAAGACCACATTTTAACGTCATGTATTCAGGATGAAGGTGCTTGGCATTTTAACATCCTACAGCTCAGACGAGGTGGGTTCACTCTACACCCTTAGGACATACATAACTGATACCCTCTACATCTTGTGGAAGGGAAGGCATCGACAATTCCATGGTGAAGGGGTGTCACAGAGTGAACCATCGAGGGGTCCACATTAGTGTGGCTTTACGAAGAAGCAATATCCATTAGCATGCCTATGCGAGGAAGATCAAGGAAAAGAAATGCAATAGGGGGTGTAATTTAGGGTACTTTGATGTCACATCATGAAAACATGGAGGGTCAAATGGGAAAAGGAATTTCCAATCAGAGGGGTCCATAGGCAAGGTCCTTGTGGAGCTCTGTTGCTCTGTGTGGTAGAGGGAAATTCCGAAGGGGTGTGTTTCGTGAAGTTAGGTGCATGAGCCTAAGAAAAGGGAAACAATGAAAATGGGGGGTTCTTCATGAAGTGGAAAGAAATTCATGGAGCTCAACCTCGAGGAGCAAAGGTGCCTCACCATGCAAGGTTTCTTGAAGAAATGTGCTTCTCGATGTATAGTGGCCCTTCCTTAGCTTGTGGATCATGTGTACATGAAGGGTGTTTCACAATGAATAAACGCTCTATGATAGCCCGGGACCACTTGGGGATCCCCTTCCTACGCGAAATTCCTTAGGCTTCAAAAAAAGAATCCCTATCGGATGAGGGGATCAAAATAAGCATATGGGGAGGCACTCCACGAAGTAGAAGTACCTCACACAACTCATGGTGCACCGAGCAGAAGAATGCTTCGCGATTCGGGAGCTGGGAAGCCAAAAGGTTGGTTTGTCCATCATTTGGGCTCAGGAGGATCCATGAATTAATAGTCAAGGGGCTCCGTGGAGTAAAGCTAACGTGGCGTGAAGAGGAACTCAGTTGCTTCGTGGCGGGCCTCTAAATGAAAAATGGATTCATGGAGAAACCCGCCTTCGTGCTTCGTTGTGGCCTAGTGAACGTCAAATGCATTCGTGGAGCTTCCCGCTTCTATGATTCGCGGGGGGCATGAGAATGTCAAATGATTTCGCAGAGCTTCCTGCCTCCGTGCTTCATGGTGGGATCGCGGTGCTGAGGACCTCCGCGAGGTGGCTTCACGAGGTAGTTAATAGAGCCTTCCTTGGGCCTCTTCTTTGTCAAGAATTATGGAACCAACAATAGCATTGGATGTAATAATCATCACATTGAAAATGTAGTGTAATTATCCCTATAATGAGTGGTGTTTGATATATGTTGATGAAAAGATCCTTAAATATCATTCTTTATATATGCATAGCTTAAAATACTCCATCGATGATGGTTTGGGATAATCAAGGAATATGAATGGTTAGTCAATTTCAATACATGGAATGAAAATAATGTGGAATATTCTCAATGTATAATGTATCATGTGACAAAATGAATGATAATTTGTCACGACCCATCCCCTGGGTCCCTTTTCGTGACAACCCCAAGCCTGCGTTCGATAGGCTAGGGGTTGGCGACTTGAACGGAAATTCATATCACAATAAACAAGAAGGTGTTGACATTAATCCTTAAAACACACAGACCAAGTATACAACATGATGCAATCCATGATGTAAATCTGAATAGTAAAAGGGGTGTTTACTATACGTAATGGGGGCCGGAATAAAATCCCAACAGAAAATAAAAACTACAACAGGAAAACATCTCATGGGATCATCCTCCAGGGTTCTTAATTGAATGGTAGATACATCTCATGGTCTATCAGTACTACAGCTCATCATGACTGAAGGTCCATCTCCGAGCACCATCTAGTCTTGGATCCCAAGAAATGGTCAAATTTAACCATAATATAAACAAAACACAACAATATGTGGGCGAGTCCCATGCAAGGGTGAGTATAACAATACTCAGTAGCGATCCCGAGACCCCAGACGATCACCCACATTTCCACTAAAGATAAACCACAAAGCAAGACCTCGGTCAAAAACAATGAAGCAATAGTCATCTCACATAAGAAATACATCTCATAGATCATGAATATAGATGATTAGACTTACTAAATATCATTTTATTCATTTTAGAAGTTCCAAAACAGATCCACAATGAATTTTTTCTATTATTGATCCACTCCTAGAAATAAGTCTCTATTCTACGATGGGATATTGTATGTGTTATCCTCATCAGGTCACAATACTGTAGATCCATAAAGGTTCACAAGAATGATGGTCCACATAAGGTTACTAGAATTCATATCCACAATGGGTCGATGGAATTATAATCCACACTAGGTCTCTCGGTGTTGAACAAGTTAGGGTCCCTTGGTGTTGATCGTCTATAAGAAACTCTAATACTAGTTCTCTTCAGGTATCTATGATTATGATCCACACTGGGTCATTATGATATTGATCGACACATGGTTTCTTCTTCCAAGACACCCATCCAAATGATTTACCACACCCATTGCACATGAGTTCTGTAGAATATTCTCCTTGAGATATCTATAGTATGTAGAATACCACCATTTTCCACAAAGGTATAACACAAAGTACCTCCATTTCATAATGTTTCAAACGCGATAGACGACACGTCAATCAGACGCCTGGTCTATGAGTAATAATAATTTTATTAAGGAAGGACATGTTGGTTTCAAGATCAATCCAACCCCTATGTACTCCAAAATTCCTCAAATTCATGATATTTATTCCAAAATATTGTCTCACTCAAAATATCCCAACACCGTAGATGATTCGTCAAACAGACTTTTGGATTTCATGTTCTGCCATTATAAGTGAATCTTGGATTGGGAGGTTCTGGGTCCAGTCCGACATGGTTGACCCTATCCAAGCCGACCACAACCACTTAGGGTCGGCCCGACCCATCCTGGGTTCAAACCGGCATGGCCCAAACAGTCTTGGGCCAGCCCTGTTGGGCTTGGATGTTGAAGGATCGGCCTGATGGGCCATGGTCCGGCCAGGCCCGATGTGGGGGCACAACCCACCACGGAGGGGGGTGGCCCCACCCGCAAGGGGCATGGCATTTCCCCTAGGGGGTGTGGGGCCTGCCATTGTTGGGCTGGGGGAAACGTCCCCCCACCGTTTCCCAAATAGCTATTCCATTTGGGATTTGGAGCCGCGGTGCCACGTGGTGACACTTGGTCGCCCACAGACTTGCAGGGAGTGGGTCCCTACCTCCTCTCGTTTGGACCTCACCCTTCGCATTAGCATATTAACAAGGGAGAATATAATTGGATCGACAACTCATGAAATATAGACAAGAAAAAAACATACCTCGTGAGTTGTAGGATATTGTCATGTGTTTGGAGATGGGTCGGTTTTCATAGATCCCGAAACAAGCCTTTAACGATGATGCTCAAATGACGATCATTGGTTCATGCTTGATGGATCCATTTTTCATTAAGAGGCTCTTCACAAATACTACTCTCACAAGAAAACACCACTCCATTTCCAATGAATTCAAAAACCCAGAAAGTGAGAATAGGGGAGAAATGTTTACAATACATAAATAAGATAGGTTAAATAATTGGTGCAATTAATGAACCGCTTTAATTGCATATAGGATGGTTACACATTTTTGTCTAACCGGGCAATTAATTCTCTACATCAAATGCCCAACTACCTGTTGCGGTCCCCACCCAAAAAACCTCAAAGAGTGGTGGAAGATATTTAAATGAAATAATATTGATTTTATTAATTCTCCACAAAAACCACAAAAACCAACTTCCTCTCTCAACCCACTACGGTCGATGTTAAGGAACCCTTAAGTGAATCTTAGTGCTGTGAGTTCAATGATGCTATCCATTTTTATTTCTAAGAACCAGTTCAAATGATAGGATTTTCATCTTTCATGTTTATTGAACATACCATAAAAATGTATTAAATTACTTTTCAGGAACACATGTCTTCAGAATCAAACACCATCAGATTTCGCTACCTTGAAATATTTCCATTTAAATAAATAATTACATAGAAAATAAATGTCTTTAAATTCTCCCATCCTTAAGGATTTTCATTTCCAAAATCCACCACATAGAATAAGGAAACAAATGGGGGTACTGAGAACGAATCTATGCCACCTGCACCCATGTGCTCTCATGTTGATTCCCATGCCTCCAGCGAACTCACACGAGAGGTATCAATCATTCACAAAGGACCGGATCATATCGATAATCATTCTCCACTAGAACCTCCATAAACATCACCACATCATCAATGTCTAGATCTCCCTAGTGGATAACATGTGATGGAATATACAAGTACATCCTCAGCTGCAACATGTGTAAAAATTCATTCACTGATGCATCTATTGGGGAAGATATAGGCGATACGCGGCCTTACTAACTATGATGAGAACTTGAAAGGGTCTGATGATCCTCATAGATAGTTTTTAGCCCCAACAAAATCTCCACAAACCTCATTGAGGTGATACTCATTAGAATACATAGTCTCCCTTCTCAAAAACCAAATGTATCAATTTACTATTAGCATAAGGCTTCTGCCTGATATGTTAAGTCATCATCCGTTCCTGGATGATCTACACCTTCTCAGTGGTATCATGTACCCACTCTAGTCCAATAAGGGCTGAATATTCTAGGTTTTTTTAGCATTGAGGTGATCTACATGGTCAACTGTACAAGGCCTAAAAATGTGCCATACCGATGGAGGAGTGATATCTGTAGTTCTACGTGAACTCCTCAAAGGGAATGTGATCCTCTGAACTACATCCAAAATATAGGACGCAATCATGAAGCATGTCTTCCAGTTTCTGAATGGGCCACTCCTTCTGACCATCTCTTTGTGGATGAAAGGACGTGTTCATATATAGTTGATTCCCGAACACCTCCTACAATCGCTTCCACAAATGGGATATAAAATTCCCATCATTATCATATATGATTTCTGATGGTTCCCCATGAAGTCATATAACATCTTGTATTTATAGGCATCCCAATCCCCCTACTGATCCTGGATCTCTTATGGGTAGGAAGTGGGCCCAATTTTTGAGTCAGTCAATAATCACCCAGATGGAATTGTGGCCCCTAGATATTCATGGTAGCCATCCAAAAATACATTGAAATGCAATCCCACTTATACTAGAGCACCTCTAGTGGAAATGTTTTTCCTGTTGTAACATGATGCTCGACCTTCACTTTCTTTCAATTGAGACATATTGAAACAAACCCTTACACTTGTTTCTCAATCCTAGGACACCGGTGCTAACGCTGGAGGTCCTTGTACATCATCTTCACACCAGGATGTACCGCTAGAGGGGATGCATGGAACTCTCTCTGAACCTCCTCCTACAGTTCCACCCATATCATGGATCGTCCATTGAACAGGGTGACGTGCTCCCCAACATTAGAAAATTCATCAGGTTCATATAACGAGGATATATAATCATGTCGATCCTCACATTCAATGTCCCCAAGCTGTGCCCCTCGGACTCGTTAAAGGAGTGTGGGAGTGACAGTCATAAAATGAAGGTATTCTTCTCCTTCTCTATCCATGAAAGATATCTGTAATGCAACTATTTTCTATGTCTCCTCACATAGAAACTTTAGACCAAACCTCCTTCTTAGTGAATCTGATGTCACGTTCCCCTTCCATAGATTATATAATATCTCAATTTCATAGTCCTGGAAGAACTCTAGCCATAAATGTTGTCTCAGGTTTAGGTAATTCTTAGAAAATATATTCTTTAAACTCTTGTGATCATAGTAGACTATAAAATTTGCACCCATAAAGTAATATTTCAACATATTCAAGGAAAAGACCACAACTGCTAACTCGAAGTCATTTGTAGAGTAGTTTTTCTCATGTTTTCTCATCTATCGTGAACCATAATCGATAACTGCTTGCTCTTGAATCACGAAACATCCATGTATGGTCCCTAATGAGTTTTAGTAGACAACCTAACCAATTCCCTCTTCGAGTAGCCTCAAGATGGGGGCCCTCATCAGTCATTGCATCAGATCTTGAAAACTATTTTATTATCTCTTCATCTACATGAAGGGATTTACCTTCTTAATCAATGATGAAAAGGGTGCCATAACTCTGGAGAAGTCAGATACGAGTCTCCAGTAGTACTCAACTAACCCCAAGAAACTATTCCACTCGATCAAACTCTTGGGTGGATCCCACGAAAGAACAACCTATGTCTTCTCCAGATCCACCGCAAATCCAGCCTCGAAGATAAAATCTCCTATAAATATTACCTTATGTATCTAGAAATGGAACTTTGAGAGATTACAAAAAAGTTGGTTCTCTCAGAGTGTATCTGGAACTATCTACAGATGATACGAATGCTCCCCCTCCGCCTCTATGTACACCAAGATGTCGTCAATGAATACCACCATGAAGTGATCGAGGTATTGCTAGAAGATCTTATTCATGAGTCCAATGAACAATGCAAGGGTGTTGGTCATACCAAATGGAATAACCAAGACCTCTTATTTCCCATACCGATATCTGATGTCCATCTTCTTCACATCCCCATCTTGCACCCTGATCTAATGATAGCCTGATCAGATGTCTATATTATAAAACCAATGATCTCCCTTCAACTGATTGAATAGATTATCAATCCTTGGATGAGGATACATGTTCTTAATAATCACCTTGTTAAAGCCTTGATAATCAATAAATAGCTTGAAACTCCCATCTTCCTTCATGGAAACAAAATCTGGGCTACCCATTAAGAAACATTGGGCCCTATAAACCCCTTCCTCTCCAAGTCCTAATTTTGTACCTTTAACACACAACCCTCTGCGGGATCAATCTGATATGCCAGTGTAGATATCGGTGTCATACGGGGGTACAGGTCAATGTAGAATTCCACCTCTGTACGACAATGTAGTCCCAAATCATCATCAGGGAAGACATCAACATACCACTCTACCACAATATGATAATTAGACTCTCACCATCGACTTCCATGATGGTATGTCTAGCCAAATAATTTGTGATCAGTTGTACCCTCCTCCTAGTATGTCTATCATGTGCTGCAAAGGATCCTTTCTAGCTAGTTATGTAAAACATGGTCCCATCCTCATAGACACACCGCACATTATGCCTAAAGTAGTCAATTTATGCATTGACAGTGGATAACTAGTCCATACCCAAGATGACTTTGTATGGCCTTAACGCCGCTACTAGAAGATACAAGTCAAACCTAACCCCTCCTAGATTAGGCTCGCACAAGAGGCACTAGTATGTAATCACTAAATCCTCTCCTGTGAGATTCTCTAGATGTAAAGAATTATTGAACGACTTCAACAGAATCACCGAGCTTTGAATGAGGGTCATGTCATAGAATGTGTGACTGGAACCTATGTCAATAAGTACTATAGATAAGGTGGAGTAGACACAAATTGTACATCATATCATATATAGAGCATCGTGGTCACATGCCTCTACTGCCTGGAGCTGAGCTCATCCAAATCCACATGTTCCATGTGGTTAGTGTGGACCACCTGAAGGTGGTGGATGTAGAACCTGGAATCATCTCACACCACCTACTGCATGGATAAATCCTCTACCATGTCCGTGTGTTTCCTACAAACCTCTCTGCGTGAATCTATGCCTCTACCTCAGCGGTCCCTTGACTATTTGATTTTCATTAGTGTGATAGGTTGGGAATTCGTGAGCCATGTTACACTTCCCACCACATGTGAAGCACAATATGATCCTCTGTTTTCCTTCTCTACCTCATGATCCTCACACCTACAACAATATGTCTCAGTTTATTCCACCAAAACCTTTTGTTTTCAGGGACCTCAATGTCATCCAACTACTACCAGCCGTAGATGACTCTGCTACGTGTCACACGGTGGTTTGTTTCCCTATCAGTGTCTACTCAGCGAGAATTATATCCACCAAGAGTGCTATTTACAACACTCCAGTATGTGTCGGGATGCAGATAGATTCCATCAAAGCTATGATATCCCATTGAAGACCCTTCTCGAAGGACCAGGCCCTGTATAAAGAGTCTCGCACCATGTCTGTAGTGTATCGTGAGTGGTCGGTGAACATCACTGAGTTCTTCACCATGGTAAGGCTTCCCTAATGTAAATGTATCCACTCTTATATACGCACCAAGCACAGAGTTTCTTGAATGATCTCTTACCAAAAGATGCCCTTGAAATCTACACTGGTGTGGGTCACCTCGTCCAGTATCTAGAGCATCAGGCTCCACCATCTCCCAACTTCTCCCTGAAAAAAAAATAGTTGGTAGGATCACCATCAGGTTGGTTGGTGTCCCATCCACGAAAAAAAACTCTAGCCACAGCCTCCAGATTGTCCTCAGCCTCTTGCGGATCCATCTCATCTCGGAACCTCAGATGCCTCTTCCGTGAAAACACATGAAACATGCTTAGTTGGAGTGCACTATTTACTGGTGGGGCTAGTGGAAATATCTTACCAAGGGGTACTATTGCTTCTGGTACCCCACCCAATGGTACTCTCACTGTAAGAGGGCCATACACTGAAGACTCATCGCTCATTGGGCCATCATCGCAAACTCTCACTGGAACCCTTGTTGGATATCTAAGTGGATGAATCCTAAAAGAAAATATATGCACCATGATCAATATGTTCTACCTACTAAGGTAATTCAAATGATATCAAAAGGAAAAATTTATCAAAAATACATGCAATAAGTGTATTCGTGTACTGATTCGGATTTTAGAATTTAGGGTCCAGGTGTATGGATGCGTCCGAAACCACACCAACAATGGATTTCCCAAACTAAAAACTACACTCATAACCCATAACACTATTTCCTGTGAAAAAATCTGAGTCCTAGTTCTTCGGTACAACCAACTCCTACAATACCACTTTTTCAAGCCATGTCCCCCAGGTCCCATGCACTGACTACCCCATGCCCACCTTCCATAGGACATGGGTTGGCGACTAACACCAAAAGGCATATCACTATAAACAAGAAGGCAGTTCCATCTAACATGAAAACACACAGAACAAGTATACGAAAAGATGAAAACCAATATGTCAATATTTATTGTAAAAAGGGGGTGTCTACTTTATGTAAATGTTACTGAAATACAATCTAAACTGAAATATATAACTATAATAGTAAAACAGCTCCTGGGATTGTCCGCCAGGGTTACTACAGAAAGGGTCGGTACATATCACAATCAGTCACCAATGTGGCCAGTCACGTCAAAAGGTCCTCCTCTAAGAACCATCCAGTCTTGACTACCAAACCTCAGTCAATGAATTTTGTCATCAACACAACACACACGAAGGTGAAGGTGAGGCCCGTGTAGGGGTGTGTATAACAATATTTAGTAGGGACCCCGGAACCCCCAAAGGTCTCCCAGAGTTCAAGAAAGGAAAATACAAAATGCAAGACCTCAATCACAAAGAACGATGAAATATTGATCTCACACTAGGTATAAAACTAAGATATCCTTAATATAGATTATTAGTCTTCTTCAATATCATCTTATTTTTTAGAAGTTCCACAACTGATCCACAAAGAAGTTGTTCATTTATCAATTCACTCATGAACGTAATTCATTGTTCCAAGATTTTACACTATAAGGATAGTTTATGTCAGGTCATGCTACTTCTTGTCCACATAGGGCTGCTTAAATGTTGATACACATAGGGTCGTTGGAATGATCATCAACATTAGGTCGCTAGATTGCTGATCCATACAAGGTTGCTCGGTGCTAATCCACTCAGGGTCGCTAGGTGATGATATTTGATGGGACAATTTAAAACTGGTCCTTTTCAGGTATCTATGATGTTGATCCTTACATGGTCTCTATGATGCTAATCCACACAGGGTCTCTACATCAAAGATAGCCATCAAAAAAATTCCCTACACCCGGTGCGCTCAAGTTTGGTAGAATTTTTACCATGATATATTTTTTGTACATAAACCCCAACTAATATATGAAAATGAGTTTCCAAATGGACAACCATGTTGTAAGTGATCCAACGTGATAAATGACGCATCAATCAGATTCCCGGTCTGTGAGTTATATGTGTTTTAGTACCGAAGGCCTAGTTGAATTCAGGTTCGATCCTACCTAGACGTACTCCAAAAAAAATAACAATTTGAATGGAGTATTTCAATGGACCATCTCACTCTATGGGTCCCAGTGCTATAGAAGGTTCATCAAACAGACGTGTGGAGTTCATGTTATGGCATTTTAGGTGAAACTATGCTTCGATAGGTCTAGTTCCATTCATCCACGACCCAGACCAACTGGCCTAGGCCGGCTCGGTTAGGCTCTGCCACAGTCTGGCTCGGTCCAATGGGTTGTGTGGACCGACCTATAGGGGGAGTGGGGACCACTATAGTTGGCATGGGGGGAAACATCAACCATTTTTCAAGAATGGATAAGTCGTTTTGGATTTGTAGTGGGGATGCCACGTGGCGCCCCCTAGTTGCCCGAAGGACCCACAGGGAGTGAGACCCTCCCTCCACTTTGGTTTCGAGCCGTGGAACCCTTTTGAGGTGCATGACAGTGCACTGATCTGCCTTCGTGGCTAGCCGGTTTCGGCATCCCTGCTCAACCGCTACGACTGAAAAGCCATGACCTCCCCCTCCTGCAGCTCGCAACGACACACCCCCACCCTGCCTACGTCCTGCCGATTCAAGCCGCCTGCTAACTATTGTCTCATAGTGTCACAACCTTTTTATGTGGTGTGAAAAAATGTGCCACCACCACCGAAGTCGGCCGGTGCTGCCCGACACCATCGCCTACAGGGGCCGGTCACCGGTGCCACACGGGAGGTCTTCCGCGGGCCACCGGGTGAGCCCCGGTGGTCTATTTTTCTATCTGTTTACACAAACAGCCTTCCCAGGAAGTCTCCCTCGCTTCATAACCCTCATGTTTGGGTTATGTCCCACCAGAAAATTCAAACGTGTATAATTCTATGATAAAGAAACAGACGTAGGGGCCAGACCTTGTTCGTTTGGCCCGCGCCCTCTATGTGAGCATCTTAACAAGAGAAAATCTCATTGATTCAACAAATCATGGAATTTATATAAATCAATACCCAAACACATGATTCATTGGAGAGAATACCACATTTTAATATGGTTTGGTGTTAGTCGATCCCAAAGAAACCTTCCAAAATGCCACCCAAATGATGATATTCGATCCGTGCTTGATGGATCTGTTCATCATCAAGAGGCTCACCCAAAATAATCCCCTTGCAAAAAATCACCACTCATTTGCGAATGATTTCAAAAACCAAAAAATATAGAAGATGGGATTTATCTATAAACCACATAATTATGAGAGGTTCATTAATTTCTAAAATTACTGAACCCCCTTAATTTCATGTAGAATGGTTACACATTTTTGTGTAATGAAGAATTTAATTAATGACATTAAATACCCGACCACCCCTTGTGGTCCCCACAACCAAATCCTAAAAGATTGGTTGAAGAGATTTAAAATAAAATAGATTTGTTTTATTAATCCTCCACAAAAACTTCAAAAACCATCTTCCTCTCTCAACCCATTATAGTCAAGGTTAATGCTTCTTTAAGAGAATCATGATGCTACTAGTTTAATAGTGCGCTCGAATTTCAATTCTGAGCATTGGCTCAAAAGTTAGGATTTCCTGCTCCCAGGTTTTCTGAACGTACCCCAAGAAAGATTAAAATTTTGTTCTAGTAACACCAGGATTTAGAATGAAACACCGTTAGATTTCGTAACCTTAGAATAGTTCTATATAATTAAAGAAATTTTACAAGAAAAATTTTTGTGTTTACATAATTAATGAAAGGAATCAAATATTCTTAAACATTAAAAATATAAACATGGGTATCATATTGGAATGAGAATTATTATTCATTTCTAAATTTTTTTCTCAATCACCCATACTGGAGTAGATAACGGACGCTCAAAAAAATTGATGTAGGAACACATAAACATGTGGAAGTTATAAATGTTTAAAAATACTCAGTGTTCAAAATTTATAAAGAAGGGATTGTTTGATTTTTGAAATGATTATATGTACCATAAAATCCATTTAAAAATATACCTTTATTAATATATACACATATATCATCCTTTTCCATCAACCAATGCAATATAAAGATGTGTCAAGAACTATAAGGGCAATATTGGTTTCATAAATTGATGTGGGAGATCATAGAATATATATAATATGGCCCATATTTCAGTTGCTTAAGGATGAAGTAGATATTTTCATTAGTATTATGAAATATGGTTCAACTCCTAATACCAAATTTGGAAACCATCACACTTGATTATGTCAAGATTATTCTGAATACATCAAAATGAAAAAAAATTATTTGGGTTGTGTTGTATCAAATTATGAAGGATGATCACACCATTATAAATAATGATGATTTATCACCCTACCAACTAGAGAGTATATGAATCATAGAAGTAGTGATGCCGATTATAATACCCCCATATATTGTATTTGATCCACATCTAATAAGAATATTTGACTTATATAAGACTATATAGAATAATGTGAAATGCATATTGAACTTTATTATAGATTATCTCCCCCAAATACATGTCCAATCTGACCAGACGGTCTTGCAACTTGAGTACATGTTGAGAACATTTTCTATAGACTTAAAAGGAGTATGGGATCAATATAATTTTCTAGATATTTTATCGTATAATAAAAGTTTCCAATCAAGAATCAAAATTGGTCCATACGATTCCATTTATAAAAAGATATGTATAACACTTCCATACATTGATGAATCTTTAAAATGAAAGATATTGTGTACTGAAATAATTGAGTAATTTGAAGAAATGATCAAGACCATGAAATATCACATCACAACATCACAATGTCGACAGATGATATATGATTAAAATTTTCAATGATACATAGTGTTTGAGGGTTGAGATAATTTATTAATCAACAAATATTTAAGGAATATATTCATGGTATCTAGGAATAATTGAAATTTAAGTCTTAGATACATCATCTCCTTTGAGATTTTGGATTTCATCAGAACTATAAAATGTGGATTAGCATTCCCACTAACAAATTAATATGTAATTTAAAAACCCTATTTATCCCTCTTGTGTTAGTAAAAACAGATCCCACAAATGTATTGAATTTTGTGGTGGTACATTAAATAAATGATCTCCATTATATGAAGAATCTAGTGAAGATCTTCAAAAATAGTGATAATATTGTCTGAAATAAGAAAAAAGTCGTTGTCAATGTAATTTATATTAACCATATGTATTAGGATGAATCATTAGAATAAGCGGAATCTCTAAAGTAGAAGTACCATCAATTGATTAAATTGTTTTATTTTAAAAAATAAGTGGAATTTTTTTGAGGCTGAAAGAATTTAATGACACATAATTTTAGAAATTGAATTTCCCTTTTGAATGTATAATCTATTTTATTGAGTAATTTAGATTAATGATCATCCCCTACATGATGAAATAAAAAAAATTAATATATTATTTTAAACATTACATTTAGAAAATAAAATTGGATATATGAAGTGAAACTAGTACAATTGGATAAAAATATATTTAATAATGCAATAATAATATTACATTTTGGATCAGATCGCTCCCATAGAATAATAACACTCATAAAAAACACTATATAAATTAAGAAGAATACTGTTAACTAAATATGAAATTTGAAAATGTATAAATATATATATAATTGAGATAAAATATATGTTAATAAAGAATTTATGAAATATGGGGTTTTTATAGTATGTAGGGAACTCATATGAATGTTAGAACTCATACTGTTGGGACAATAATTTGACAATTGAAATAGTATCATGGACACTTGAATAGTAATAAGACCATTAGAAATGGTAACAATGATGATATAATATTATCCTCACCTATAAATGTGTAAAATAATATGTTTGTATCTTATAAAATGAAAAATTATATATAAATATTAAAGTAAACGTAAAAGAATATTTCAAAAATGAAAAATTATTTGCTAGAATTTATTATAAAAAATATGTTTTATATGAAATATTATAATAAATAAAATAATTAAATAGAAAAATTCATTATATCATTTATTTAAAAATTACTACTAAAATGGATTATTATAATATAATATTTCTATGAGATCCTATGTAATTTTTGAATGGTTTATAATTTTCTCTTAATAATAAAACTCATATATTTTAAATAACTGAATATTTTAATTAAAAACAAAATTTCATAGATTTAAAACACTAATTTCATAAAAATAGAATTCATTTTTGGAATCTACACAATGATAAATGGGTTGGTGGATTTTTTTATTTCAAGAATACTTTTTAATAAAAAAATGTTATATTTAACATTATTAGCCCTATACATGAATTTTTTAGAGATGAAAAATGTAAGAAACCATCAATTTGAAATCAATTGCATCATTTTAAATATATTTCTAATTGAATAAATAATTTTTTTTTGTTGAAAAATATAAATTATTGAATATAATATCCCATAATACAAATTACACTCCTTTATATATATCATTCATGACCATTCCTTCTCCAAAAGTCGTATAAGCCTCAATGATTTAAAATTTTACCCAAATGTCTTCCTACTAACCTCCCTTATATCTGAGTGAATCTATTTTAATCCAAATACCATTACAAAGAGACATAAGGGGTATTCTTGGTGGGGAAAACCAGAGTAAATGGATAGATAATCAACTAATATCATTCATTTTTAATTTACTTAATCCATTGAAATCTAATAACTTTACTCCAAGAAAATTAATATTATTTTCATAAGTATTATGATATGTTATTATTATTCTATAATATCAATCTCATACACTTCTTCATTTTGTTCAAAAAATTAAAACATTGTTTACAATATGGTTACATCAATATGTTCCCAAATAACATATGTCTATTTTTATACTACCTTAAAGGCTACTCATAAAAATATTATAAATGTTAAATATGATATAAATAATTATGATTCATATTCCATAATTAATACATATAAAAAATAAAAATAAAAATATATGTTGATGGTTAGAAAAATAACATAAATAAATTAACCTATTAATATTAGGAATTTTACAAAATGAACAATAACTCTGTTAAAACATAAAATTGTTGTTACAGACATTTAAATATATATATTTACATGAATACCATATTATTTCACATCTATATATTAGTCCCATATGAAAATTAGAATAATAATCATAAATAATTGATTCGACCTTGGAACCATGAATCAAATACTATTGGAACAATGATATTTAACATTATATCCAAAGGAAATTAATAAAAATGAAGAAAATAAAATTATTATAAAATAAATATTTATGAGATTATTATAAATTAAATTGTAATTAAATATATTTTGTTTATTCAGGACATTAGGTTCATGTATAGATTGATTTTGGAATATAGGTTAATTAATCTATCTTAAAAAACCCATTTTTCATAGTGTTGTGTTTTTACTCTCTTGCCACACATTAACAATATAATCTTATTAATTATATAGAATAGATTATATATATGTCCCAAACCAATATTCCTATAATAATTCATCTTTCCATTATAGGGACACACATGTTTGAATGGACCGCATCTCAATTAATCCAGATTATAAATCTAGAATAAAGGGAACTTACCTATTTCTACGCCATTTTAATTACCAATCCTAAAAATTTTCCAACACATAAATATTTCTTAAATAAATCTTTTTATTATGGAAATGAATTTTATTTCAGTAATATATTTATAGAAATTATTATTTTTGTACCCTGTTTGATTACTTTTAACCATTTTTCCTAGAGCCTTGTATAATTAGTATATTTATAGAAATATCTATCTACTCGTTTTCAATTGGTAAATTAAAATTGAATTAAAATTTAAAGATATATACTTGTGAATGACCCTAAATGATAAATAACTTTTTTTGTGGATCCCATTATGTTTCTCTATCTAGTTATTCTATATGATAATGATATAAAATCTATTTCTTTCCAGGGGAAATTCTTATGTTTATGTCATATGATTTATTTCTTTTTGTTGTACACATATGCATGTACATGTTTTGATTTGTGTTCATTGATAGTTCTCCAAGAAATTTAGTAAATTTATCCCATTAAATATTATGATTGAAATTATGTATTATACCTAATCCATGATAGTTTCCTATCAACAATATCTTGTTATCAAGGTATTTAAAGTTGATTCATGCTTATGCCATTTTTTATGTTTCACCCACATTCCATTATTTTCCTGATCATATGATACAATGTTTTTTATGCTACGATCCTCTAAGATTATACATGGAATTCTCTATAATGATATCATTTTATGTCATTATAAACACATTGTATTCCTTGTTATCTGGTATATTCCACTATTATGATTTTTTAGTTCACCCATTTTTTCTATATATTCCCCATGCTTTGTTATTCCATTTAAGAATATCAAAGGTAATTTAGTCCTCAAAATGGTTACTAAAGAATATAAATTTTATTATTTTTTTCAGGTTTATTTTTTATGTTCATAATACAGTATATACAATACACATCGTGATCATTACGTTCATCTTATTACGTATTTATGTTAAAAAAATCATGTAATAATATATGTAAGAATCAAGGGGTGCTATATATACACTAATACAATCATATTAACCATGTTAAATTTTAAAAATCCTCTCTCACTTTCATGTTTTGTATATTTAACATTATATTCTACATTTCAAATATACATAAGACCCCACTACTCAGGATCATTATGATATTTACCTTATATTATGATCTCCCAAAATATTAATTCCTTTACTTTTGGAAAATATTATTTATACTCAACCATTGTGGACATCTGTATTTACATGAACATAAATATTTGGTTGACAATTTTATTGATACTATAAAATTTTCACCAAACCCAAATCCCCTTTAATGAATATGTGTGTTAATCCACGATCCATTATTTTCCATCAATTTTCCTTAACATATAATAATTATCTTATCTATCAAATATAATGATATTTCATACAATCATTATAAAAATTTAAGATATACATAAATAAATTCAATTCCTCATCATCTATTTTCAATGTGAGTTATTATTTTAATAATTATTCTATAATACCCTAATAATTTGCTAAATAATAATTTAAACACATATTTATTCTAGATATATCTGCATATCTCTAATGTTATGATGTATTTTTAAAAATTACAATAATTCTTATAATTTTTTATTTTGAATTTTTTTTTCAAATAATTATTTTAACCAAAAATAATAGTATCTTAGGAAACCATTAAAAATTAATTTCCCAAACCATTCATTATATATCAATTTATAATCTTAATAATGATGTATATAAATATTTATAATCCGAAATCATTATGATAAAACTCATACAAATTTATATAAAATATTTTATACAAACCATTATTCCATATATAATTCCTGATAACTCAATTTTTACAATATAAATTTTTGTAACATCATTTTATAAATACATTTTATATCACAACCAATATATTTAATATTCCTAACATACATTTCAGGAATTAACCATTCTTATGTTGATTTTTTTAATGAAATAAAATTAGTACCCAAATATTAATTCCTAAACCAGACTACTACAAGTCGTCAAAAAGACTCCACGGTAACCATTTGAATGAAACCCATTTTAAAGGATTAAATAATCATTTTGGAATAACTTTACATTAGGGCATATGAAATAAATATGTCCAAAAATAAAAAAAATATATAAAAAATTTCAAAATATTATTAGATTAAAAATAATTATTCATTAAAAACCAATGGTTAAATAGTGACTACATTATAACTAAAAAATAATTTGAATAATATCTTGAGGACACAAAATCCTATAGAAAATCAATGTATTGGGACTACAGGTCACCATTGATGATGAATAATGTCATCATTATTCTTGTACCATATCTAGTGTCACTACGGAAAATTCACGATTTAGCGGCGGTTTTTTTCGTTTCATGGTGGTTTAAACCACCACTAAATAGATTGGCGACGGTTTTGAAAAACCGCCGCGAAATCGTGCGTCAGGAAACTATTCGCAGCGGTTTTTAAAACCGTCGCAGAACATTTTGCGGCAGTTTTTTAGCGGCGGTTTAAACCACATCTAAATGATTTAGCGGTGTTTTTTTTTAAATTTTTTTAATTTTTTTAATTTTTCTTATTTAATTTAATTATTTAATTAATTATTTATTTTATTTTTTTAATTTTTTTAATTTTTTTAATTTATTATATATATTTTATTTATTTCGTATTTATTTGATTTATTTGATTTATTTGATTTATTTGATTTATTTTATTCATTTATTTTATTTTATTCATTTTATTTAATTTATTTATTTCATATTTATTTTATTTTTTTCATTTTTATTTTATTTATTTCATATTTATTTTATTTATTTCGTATTTATTTTATTTATTTTATTTATTTTGTTTGTATTTTATTTATTTTATTTATTTCGTATTTGTTTTATTTATTTCGTATTTTTTTATTTATTTCGTATTACTTTATTTATCCATGCATGCACATCCCATGCACATGCCCATGCAATATTATGAAATAATGCGCTTGGTGAGATTTGAACCTCTAACCTCTTGCATATTTTCCAAAAAACATTACCACTACAGCAAGCTCGTCATGTGGTTAATAAACAGAATTTAATATAATTATATATATTAATTGAAAAAACTAATAATACATAAATAATAGATATAAACTCAATAATAATAAATAATAAATAATAAATAATAAATAATAAATAATAAATAATAAATAATTAAAAATATAAATTATAAATAATATATAAATATAAATAATAAATAATAAATAATAAATACATATAAATAATAAATAATAAATAAATATAAACAATTAATAAATATAAACAATAAATAATAAATAATAAATAAATAATAAATATAAATAATAAATAATATATAATATATAAGTATAAATAATAAATAATAAATAAAAAAATATAAATAATTAATAAGTATAAATAATAAATAATAAAAAATAAAAAATAAAAAATAAAAAATAAATAATAAATAATAAATAATAAATAATAAATATATAAAAATATTAAATCATAAATCATAAATCATAAATAATAAAAAATAAATAATAAATAATAAATAATAAATAATATATAATAAATATTAAATAAATATAAATAATAAATAATAAATAAATATAATTAATAAATAATAAATAAATATAATTAATAAATAATAAATAAATATAAATAGTAAATAAATATAATTAATAAATTAAAAATATTAAATAGTAAATAATAAATAATAAATATAAATAATAAATAAATATAAATAAATAATAAATAATAAATAATAAATAATAAATAATTAATAATTAATAATTAATAATTAATTCAAAATAATAAATAAATAATAAATAATAAATAAATAATAAATAATAAATAATAAATAATAAATAATAAATAATAAATTAACAATAAATTAATAATAAATAAAAATAATAAATAAATAATAAATAATAAATTATAATAAATAAATATAAATAATAAATAATAAATAATAAATAAATATAAATAATAAATAAATATACATATAAATAATAAAAAATAAAAAATAGAAAATAAATAATAAATAATAAATAAATATAAATAATTAATAATAAAATAATATAAATAATAAAAAATAAATAAATATAAATAATAAATTGTAATTAATAAATAATAAATAATAAATAATAAATAATAAATATAAATAAATAATAAATATAAATAAATATAAATAATAAATAATAAATAATAAATAAATATAAATAATAAATAAATATAAATAATATATAATATATAATATATAATAAATAAATATAAATAATAAATAATAAGTAAATATAAATAATAAATAATAAATAATAAATAAATATAAATAATAAATAATAATAAATAATAAATAATAAATAATAAATAAATAATAAATAATAAATTAATATAAATAATAAAGAAATATAAATAATAAATAAAATATAAATATAAATAATTAATATAAATAATAAATAATAAATAATAAATAATAAAAACCCAGTAACAAATATTATTATAAATAATAATATTTTATTATTAGTAATAACAAATAATAAATAATAAATTATAAATAATAAATAATTAGTAAATATAAATAATAAATAAATAACAAATAACAAATAATAAATAATAAATAATAAATATATATAAATAATGAATAATAAATAAATAAAAATAATAAGTAATAATAAATAATAAATAATAAATAATAAATAATCAATAATCAATAATCAATAATCAATAAATATAAATAATAAATAAATATAAATTTTAATAATAAATAATAAATAAATAATAAATATACATAATAAATAATAAATAATAAATAATAAATAACCAGTAATAAATATAATTATTAATAATAATATATTATTATTAGTAATAATAAATAATAAATAATAAGTAAATATAAATAATAAATAAATATAAATAATAAATAATAAATAATAAATAATAAATAATAAATAATAACTAATAACTAATAAATAATAAATAATAAATAATAACTAATAAATAATAAATAATAAATAATAAATAACCAGTTACAAATAATAAGTAATAAATAAATTAAAGTATGTTATAAATAATAAATAATAAATAATAAAGGAAACAGATGAAAAAGTATGAATAGACGTGATAAGGGATGAAAAATCATGAAAACGGATGGAGAAGCATGTGAAGAATGAGGCATTAGAAAGAATGAGAATGCATGAAAACTCATGAAAACTCTGGAAAACCCCTTAATAATTCAACATAATCATCATAATAACCCAAAAAAACCATTGATAAAGATAAAAAGTCATCTAATCTCAAATAAACAGTAATAAATGGGGCAACCGTTAAAACCCGTCAAAACGGTCACAAACAGACAAAAACATTGGACTCACATTAACGGAGATAACTTATGATCCGAGAGACCGTTTTAGATCCGCGACCTGTCAAATAAAAGATCCTGAAACGATCTTCGACTTAAAAGGTGAAAGGGTTTAAATGGATTGGTGGATCAGATGTTACGACTATTTAAAAAAAATCTGACGGGGAACGGGTGTTAGAAACGAGGCATCGAAAAACATAACAAACCTGATACCCACTAAAAAGGCCATAACATATGATCCAAGAGTGCATGTGGGCTCCACAACTAGTCAAACTGAAGCTCATGGACCGAGCTATGATCTCGCAGGTGGAGGAGTCCGTACTAACACGCGGATCGAAAGTTAGGTCCGTTTGTAGACAAGTTCGACGGGACACCGGTGACGGAAACGAGGATTCAGAGGCTTTTAGAGGGGTATTTTCAGTCAAAAAACACGACAGAAGCTCTCTTCTATTTAAAGAGTGTGTATCTCTCTTGGATGGCTTCGATTTGATATGTGGTAGAGCACCAACGGACACCCGGAACGAAATTTATGGCCTTTTGAAGTTGGAGAACTTTTTTCAACTTTCTTATAACTCTAATATCATCCGTACCTTAGACCGTCTCACGATTTTGATTATATGTGCCTCTATATCTTTTCATGAGCTTCTATTTTACTAGTCGTGACTCTCCAACGGACGCCCGGATCAAAAGTTATGGTCGTTTTAGTAATTTCGGGGTTTCTCGTGTTTTTTTTATTTTTTTCCTTTCATTTCTCTACGGTTTTACCGAAACCGCCGTTATTTCATGGCGGTTTTTAAAAAACCGCCGCTAATCATAAATAAAATAATATATATATATATATAATTAAAAAAATTAAAAAATTATGGCATTTCGCAGCAGTTTCAAAACCGCCGCGAAATGGAGGCCCGAAACACGTTGAGCGGCATTTTTTTAAACCCCCGCGAAAAAATCACCGCTAAACAGAAATTTTCTTGTAGTGTGAATCAACATGAATATAAAATTTAACATATATGAGGATAGAAAGAACATAATTGGATTCCATTAGTCTTCCAATATTACCCCATTCTTGAGTAAAAATATCATAAAAATATATTTCAAGGATTGAAACATAATTATAAAAATAATTTTTCAAAACCATTTTATGTAAACAAGTCCTTATTGAAATAGTAAATAACATAATCATTATCTTAAAGAACAATAAATTATTATTGTATCATGGATCATAAGTTGTTATCTCAGTATAAAATATTACTCATTCATAATACCATTAAAACATAATCAGAAACCCATATATGGTCGATCATAAAATTCCCACAATACCAACTTTATACGAAAACATATAGTTTCCAAAAATATATCAGATAAATAATAACTACAAGGAATGGTAAAATCAGGATATCTAATTGTAATTAATATGATCTATCTCAATTATAACTCAATTTTTTGAATAAATACATCCCATGACCACATACCCCCTGTTTGACCATTACACAATATAGGATATTTTATTTAACAAGGCCAATGGTATTGGTCATATGCCATTTTAATAAGACAAAAAAACTTATAAACATATAACACTAAAAAGCCGCAAACATAAATAAACTTTTGTGATTTATAAAAACAGATATCCCATTTTAGGGACAATTTGACCCCTCATCACATTTTACTGATCAAAACCAGGGAAAATATTTTCATAAAACACCTTTATAGAAATTATTATGAATTTTCACAACACCGTTATAGAAATTATTATTAAATTAATCATTAAAAATCATTTCAACACAATTATTAAAAAAATATAATTTATTAATAAAGTAGATGATATGAAATCCCACATTAAATCTGGAATTATTGTTATTTTCAATACAAAAAGAATTAAAATATCATATATAAAGTTTCATCCGAAATCACTTATAATTAATTATTATTTTTAAAATCTATTACTAGTTCATGAAAAGAATATACAATATTATTAAATGTTTATAGCCTATTATAAGAAATAATTTTCATTTATTTTACATAAAACCTCTATCAAATTACTATAATGGGATAATGCATCAAGACATATTCTAACATCCTATGAATTTAAGAATATCATCATTTCAATCAATCTATCTCATAAATATTTTTATTTGATATTTTTTGAACCTCTATTATTCCATAAAATAAAAATAAATCATTAATTAAAATATATTCCAAACCTAAAATATTAATTTAATTTTTCATGGAATAATTTATATATTTCTGTGTATTTTTCATCAAAAACGAAATATATATTTTGAATTCAGAAATTTAAATTAAATGAATTTGTATAATAATAAAAATTGTATCATATTTCATAAATTATTTTTCTTTTGATATCATAATAAACATTATTAGTAATTATATAAAACATTACTTTCTTTTACTATATTATATATATTGTTAAACACCTCATGATTTTGGATATTATATTTTATAAATATATTATATATATCAAAAAATAATATTAATATAAATAATATTATAACTTCTATTTTAATGTAGTTATTTTAATTTTGTAATATTTTAAATTCCTTGTTTCAAAAAAAGAATCACTTTGATGGATATTGAAAAAATTTTATTTAATTCATTATATGAATGTAATATTAAATTATGTTTACTTATTTATTATTACTAATCTAATTTTTAATATCAGTAAATTGAATTAATAAGGAAATAAATGTTAAAATTTTCATGAATAAATCTTTCTATCAATAATATAATGATTATGAAACTAATAATTTAAATTTTATTTAAATTCTCATACATTAAATAAAATTTTACTTAGTGGTATAATTTTTTCTCCAACACATATCTAATAAGGAAACCCCCCCAACCACAATGTTACGAGACCCTTAGATTCCACCACAAGTGAGAGGAAGTCCACCCTAAAGATCCTTGTGTTACATGGGTGAGGGTTTTATTGAGAATTTCACCATTACATATTCCATAAACCATGAATTACATATATTTAGTGCCCATTTCGTCAATGAAGGTCGTCATTGTGGTGTGAGTGGTGTGTGAGTGAGTTGTGTTGTGGGTTCTAAAATATCTAATAGCTGAGTAAAGCATTGAAAACAATTTATTTAGTATTCCCTCTTCAACCAAATGAATGTTCTATGTTGGACATGTTTTACAGGTCATTGTCCTCCCATAATATAAACACATCATACAAAGCTTGTAGGTTAATCAAAATGTTCAATATTTTTCAATTAAATTAGGTGTCACATTCTTCATCTTGAAGATTGGGAAAATCCCCCAATTCCATTTTACATATTCCTCCAAACACCATTTCTATTATCAACTGATTCATTTCCTAGAAATATTATTATAATTAATATAAGTTGTTTTCTCATCCTTCAATGATGATTTAATTTAGTTATAATATATATGTGTGTGTTTGTGTGTGTGAGTGTGACTGTCACATATAATTACCATGTGTAGATCATGGATGAAAACATGCCTTTCTATTGTGGTATATCATTCATGAGTAGCATTGTAATTTTAGAGAAGATATATATATATATATATATCCAATTATCTTTTAAAAATGTATATTCTCTTTTTATTTCGGGTGTGAAATATCGTTCATGAGTACCTCGACATGCCAATATCCCCATGAAGACTTTAAGTCCAAGGTATTGACCATATCATGATTAAGATTCCATGCCACATTATTAACTACAAGAACATCAACTTTTCATTCAGGGGCCAGATTGCATTAGTTAACAGTGTCCTATCAGACATTAACTTCCATTCTCTAGCTTCTAGCAACATGCCAAAAGGATTCTTCAACAACATCAACAAGATTCTATCCAGTTTTATTTTGGATGCTCTCTCAGAAGGATAAAGGAACATGGTATTACGGTATAAGATATAGAGGCCCATTCATGATGGGGAAATTAATTTGAGGATTCTAACCAACATGATACTTATCATTAATGCTATTATATTCTAGCATGATAGATTATTAATGAACATAAACTTTAAGGGAATATCAAATCCTACAACTATGTGATAAATATGGACGCTATTAGTGGCCATTCATCTCCATTATTATATACAATCCCTTTAATCATCCATATCCTCCAATAGAACTGTTGATAGAATGTAGTTGAAGGTTATATCCTCTTATGGTACAACAAATAGGTAGGCCCTGTTATTGGATTCTCAGGATTCTCATCTCCAGTGATCACTTTTAAAGAAGTGATCTTTTATGCTTTACTTATCGAGGAATTCCTAGATGAGGAACAACAAGAGATATTTGAGTCGATGGTCATCATCGTGGAACTAGATAATTGTGTTTTACTCCTTCCACCTCATAGAAATTCAATAATAAATGCTTTTAATGGTTCATATCCTCTAAGGATCATCATGATAGTAGGAATAACATGGTTTGGTGAAATATGATACCATCAATTTATAACTTTATTACATGGAGAATAAGGAATCATGATGTAGTTATAGATGACACCATCAAGAACGTGAGTATTATCATGGTATCCAAAATCCATTGTTATAGAAACTAGAAAGAGGAAAGTATGAATCATATCTTTTTTGAAAGGGAATGGGTTCACACTGTCTGGACATTCTTCAGTTACCATTATATTTTCTCCTCTCATTATCATTATGACTCTTTGTTTTTTGAGAGATGGTTCCACGAGCTGAATTATTTTGGTTTTGAATGTTTGGAAGGGTCCAGTATTCTCTGTGCTAGATGTTGATGTTTATAATTATCTTGAATACATGCTAGGTATGAATGATCCCTCCACACATAAGGTCCCATCATTTTGAGAATAAGGAACCTTCTAGTGGACTTGGTTACACACAATGATAACAAGGGGTAGCTCCTTCGTTGCAATTTTTGTGGTTTAGAACCTCTCTGTTTCAACCCATATAAAACATTCCACAGAGAAAATTATTTCATTGGCACCCCCTAATACATTCTGCAATCTCAATGTGGATAGGTCCAACATATTGGGTGGCATTAGAGGAGGGGGAGGGGGGTCGTGACACTTAGGGGAGTGTTTTTCTATCATTCACTACATTTTATGGTAATGGAAAATTCTTATATGAAGAGGCCAAAGTAATGATCACTTGATAAACCTTATGAAATCATTAGAATGTTTATATCATGGATGTTTAAACCGAATCATTAATCTTACATAAATCCTTTCATGGAAAATGCTCTACCTCTTGGTCAATATCCTACATTTTCAAGAAATGTAGATCACTGCACACACAAAAAACTCTCATGGACCACACGTGGTGAGAGGCTAACAAGGTTTTTGACAATATTGATTCCTTGGTAGATCGGGGTTTCAACATTACATGACTCCCAATGATCAATTATGTGAATTCTGAGGGGGTTAATTTGATTAGAGAGGATGCCCCCAGTCTTCATTACTTTGGATCTACCTAATCCTTGGTGTACCCATGTTTTATTGTACATATTTTCCTTGGGGATGAATTTGATTTATTATGAACATATTAGGTAAATTTATTTTCTTATAATAAAATTAATTAAATGGGTATTTAAAATTTTAATAAGAGATGGAATGATCACGCGTACATAGGGAGAATTATTCCTAATTGGGATAATGCTAGTTTCCTCACTGATTTGTTGTGGTTTTATATGTATCATTTTAATCCTTATAATTTTTTACCTAAAAAAGGATAAATATAAGTACAATTAAAATTATAGTTATTTTAAAATGAGATTAGATTTAAAAATATTATAACTTTTATAGGTTTTTAAATGGATATTTTATGATTTTTTTATAAAATGAATTTTTACTATTTTTAAAACCCCTTATTGGGAAATCTTATGTGAACCCTATATCTTAAAATTTATTCTCATTGGTTTAGTATAAATTCCAATGGTGTTTAGTTTCATTTAATGAGCTATCCTAAGTGAAGACAATTTTTTAAATTTTTGTATACTATGAATAATTGTAATAAAATTCAATTCCTGTAAAATATGTATCATATAATAACCATGGGGGTGTAGATATATATATATATATATATAATGTTTTTAAAATATAATCTTATAGAAATTTCTTGAATCCTATCTAAAAGTGTGGTTCAATTGATGACATATATATCACCATGATACCCCTATAAATTATTGTTTATAAAAGAATTACCAATCCTCTTATAAACGAGATATCATAAGGATTATTATTTTTAATAATAAACCATAATGTAATAAATGATGACCCATGTAAATTTAAACAACGCTCATGTAACTCTTTGTATGAGAGTGAATTGTATCTAGAGTGTTCCATGGACACTATTTACATTGGTATATACCCATTTAACTATATGGTATTGATGATGAAAAGATAATATTGTTAAAATAAATTTATCTAGTATGTGGTATAACAGTTGTATAGAAATGGCATAAACGATATAAAAAATATGAATAATTTCATTAATTAATTAACATATGGATCTCCATATTCAAAATTCTTTGAAATTGATACACTATTTTATACATAAAATAATCAATATAAAATTTATAAAATTAGTCATAGCCCTTAAATCAACATATCTTCATGGTTTTCCAAATTTTCATAACATTTCCTTAGAAAATTCATCAATAATATTTTACAAAACCACCAAAACATACTATTGGGAGATAGGTTAATGAATAAGTAATTTTAAAATTATCTTTAGTTTATTGAATAATTTATTTATAATTTATTAACCCAAGATTAAAATTAAGTAGATCATCAACAGTCACTCATTAATTACATTATATAAAAATTAAAAAATCCTCTCTAACCCCCTCAAATTATTTCCCAAATTTAAATTCAATTTATATACCCACCACAAAACTATAGAAATTAATTTATTCTTATGTATCCATTAAAACATAAATTTATATGATATTGTTGAATTAACATAACTATAAGTTATCCACGTAAAAATATAAATTTTAAATTAATAATATTATCATCCTTATTCGACCACCATATAAATTTCATGAATCTATAATATTAAAATTTCTGGATCACCTAAAAATTTCTTCTAGGACATTATAATAATAACCTGGAAAACTATGTCCAATTCCTCTTGGATTCAAAATTTAATAATGTAGATTAAATTCCAATAACTCCAACATGACTCCATAAAATATCATTAACTAAATTAGTTATATATGTATCAAATACATGTAAAAGAATAATATATCATTTTTAGATATTAACATATAAATTACAAATCCGTTTTCAAAATTATATCCCCAAAAACTATAATATATTTCCCTAAATTAATTCATATTGTCCCTCATCATTCTCATATCAAAAAATTATAAATTTAAATACAAATAAAATATATCTCAATTAATTTTTCAAAACATTCACCACCTATTATAAATTAAATATTATAATAATTATCCAATGTAAAAAGTACAATTTCTTTTCCAATGAAAATAAAATTCAACAAATTTACAAAAAAAATTTCTTATCAACAATTAAATAAAATTATATATTTTATAAGATAATAATGATAAAAATAAAATGGTACATAATAAAATTAATATAAAGCTAAAATATTAATCAAAAACTATATCTATTGTATGTTTACTAATATTATAATGTAATTATTATTTTTCTCTTATATTTTAAAATAAACTTTTTAACCACATCCCCACCTTCACACTAATGAGACACTCTCAGTCCACATTATCCTTTTTCCACCTCATGAAAAATTCTCCCACCTAATTTCACCCACTCAAGTAACATTAAAAAATATTCTTATTACCATATTATATGTTTTTTTTATTATCATGGTTTTATTAAAAGGTTCTAATATAATTTGATTTTATTTTGGTATGGATTTGTATATTAAAAATTAATTTTTTTTCATTAAGGTCACATGATAAGGTTGTGATGTGGACTATGGTATTTTTACGATATATTTTCATCTTTGAAACAAAATCAATCATGGAAATCACTTATTTTACTCATGTTTTATTTTATTTGTTTTAAAAAATAATTATTATTTTTATTTTAAAATAGATGTATTAAAATAAATAATACTATGAATATTTATTTATTTAATTCAATACATAATTTAAAATTGATGTTGATTAATTGAGGAAACATGAGTGGGTAATTGGTGGTCATAAAAATGGTTTTATTTACATAAAATATTCAACTAAAAATGATAAAACATTAATAATATATAATTTCTAAATAATGTTTAAAAAAATCCATTTATAATGAAAAAAATCATAAGGGATTTCTTAACTTTTTTCCAATATTTATTCAAAATATAGATAAATTACATTATTAATACAAAAAAATAATTTAGAGTGATTATCTACTAGGGATGAATCCTATAGTCTAGAAAAATCTAAAATGTGATGTAGGTTCATTGACTACATTTTTTTCTTTTTTAAGTGTATTAATTGTATTTTTAATATATAATACATTGAACCAATATATATTAGTATATGAGTTTTGTTTTTAAGTATAAAATATGTTATGTGAGTATAATTAATCAAAAAATTAAATTGTTTTCAACAATACTATTTTAAATACATTTAACATAATCCCACCCTAAATCCTAGAAGTAAATAAATGCTTCTAAATGTAGAGTATTATCAACTAAAAAGAATTTAAAATATAATTTAATGAAATATATAATGTTATTCTTCACTAGAAAAGACATATTTTTACCGATTTCAATGATGAAGAATGCATATGAATTTATTTTAAACCATTTAATAGGTTGATCAATTAAATGAAAATCATAAAATATCACAATAAATTTAAATTAATTAAAAACTTATATATTGTTATGATAAAAAAAATACATAATTTAATTTATGTTCAACTTGTAAGCCCATGTTAAAAAATAAAGGTTTATATATATGTGTGTGATAATGTATTAGGAGTTTTAAAAAAAATATCATATATCAAATGATTATTGTGTAACCATATTCTCTAAAAAATGTTACCGAGATAATAGAAAAAATAATATATTAATTTTACATATAAAAATTCACCCACCATTAAAAAAATAGATAAAATGAAAGTGGAATATATAATAATTAATCTTAAAAAACATTTTCAACATAGAAATACAAACCATTCCAAAATATTTTACAATGTATAAAAATAGAATTAATTAGTTCTGTAATGTATTGAAACAAAGAACATCAATATTGTAATAGGAATCAAATAAGGTTGCAAATATTGATTGAAAAAAAATTAACATCGATTTTTATTCAATTTCTAATGATTTATTACTAATTTTAAATTATAAACCCACATATTTCAATTTTTTATTTATATATTTGGTAATGATAATTATGTATGAAAATGGGATAAAATATGATGATTTATTATTTATGGAAATTTTACATATTTTAATCACATTAATTATTCAGGAATACCATTGAAAATATTAATCAAATTTTAGAGATTATTTTTTAGGATTATTTGATTAGAATTATGCATTTTTTGGAACAATAGTTAATTCATTAACTAGAGGCCCAAAAAAATTAATCATTTTGAAAAATATATCAGGCAGAAAGAGCATATCCCACTGTAGTATATGAGGCATAAATCATGATACCCACCTATTGTTGAAGTGATTCTACCTATAATTGAAAGAGGACTCATAAGATAATTTCATCATTAAATTTGATGGATTTATTGGCTCTATATGGTGGAGTTTTAACAATAAACATTGAATGATGATTGAGGATCCATTTTTCTACAAAAACATTTTCAAACTAAATAGACATAACTCTCTCTAGGCATCGTGGATGAAGTAGAAATTTGGAGGGGGAAACGTGTATGATATTTATGTAAAAAATTTATTAATACACCTTCTCAAAAAATTTTCATTTCATTGATAAAACTCATGATAAAATTTAGATAATAAAATTTGATAAAAATAAATTCTCTCTCTATTCCTGTAAAATAATGTGTAACCCAACTTTCCAAATAATTTGGGGAACAAAGGATGAGATTTTAACCAATAGAGGCTAGCTACTAAAAACTTATACCCCTAATACTTATTTGTCTTATTTTTTATTTTTGATTATTTTTGTGTTAGTTTAAATTTTCATTTCCAATTGGAATTTAAATTTTTGGTTTAAATTATATTAAATCGTTCATGGATGGTTAAAAAAAATTTCACCCATTCTCCATCCTCTATTATTATCCCTCACATTTTTATTTATATAATTATAATTATTATTATTATTGTTGTTATTATCAATCCATTCTGACAATTTTATTTTATATTTTGACATTCTTAATCACATATTCTCTTAAAAATAAAAATAAAAAATTATTTTTATTTTTATAATTATATTATTTATAAATTATATAATTTCAGATTTTTTTCATTAATTCATTTCGTATTTTATCTTCTATATCCCTTACAACTGAATTATATTTTACTTTAATATTGTATTTTACCACTAATATTATTTTTAAATTTTTTCGTTTATTTTATTTTATTTCATATTTATCTCTTCCACCCAAAAATAAAAGTAATCATTATCTCTCAGAAATGAGATGTTGGCCCCAAGACATGTCATGGGTGATGTTGAAGGTCTTATTGAATTTTAATTATAGTTTAATTTTATGATTGTAGTTATAATTTTGTATCATTAATGGTTGAGATGAATATCCCTGATGTTGTGATGTCCCCCTTTGACATCGAACTCAAGCTATCTCTATTATTTTATTTTATAACTCTTTTATCACTCCATTGATCAGTTCATCAAAAATAGTATTTGATCCAATAAATGAACGAAACAACATTGATAGAGATGGGTCTTGGATGATTGAACCTCTTAAACTAAAGAGTTTCACAAAATTGATTAAATTAAAAGGTGGAATTTAGAGTTATAGAAATTCATTGATATTCCATAATTTCTAAATAGTGAATTGTTTTCCAAGTATTGGATTTCATGTTGGAAATATCAAATTGAAATAAATCATTTAATAAAGTAATAATTATTAAACAATATATTGAAACCTAAAACAATGTGATATCATAGTAACTCCTTCTATGTGGATCTTCAAGTTATTTTAAATTTCTATATTTCATTTCATAAGAAAATTAATAAAAAACCCAAAAACATTGTAATTGTTTTAATTTAAAACATTAAACAATATAAAATATAGAATATGTGATTTCAATAAAGTAATTGAGAAATTTGAAAGGCTCCTTGGTAAGATGGCTTGCGTTAGCTACTGTGTTTCACTTGGGAAATAATATTTCATTATCCACACCCTATAATAGGCATGGGTTAAAACATAAACCGTCGGAAGGGATCCAATCTGTTATTCATTAACTATTTCAATTTTTAAATAATATAAATATTTAATTGAATATTCTTGAAATAAAAAAATATTACATGATGTCTTCATATGGTTATTTTTTAAAATCATGGAAGAAAGAATACTCTATGGAGAATGAAAATTTTGTTAAATCCCATAATGTAAAGAATTTGTTGTTTATTTATATGCTACACATATCTTGGGAGCCTGATCCAAATTTTCAATGAGGGGAAAATCAATATACTCATCAAGGATATCAAGGAGACCCTCACGAAATCAATAGTCGAATTATTTGACAGAGAGCTCACAAAATTCTGGTATGACATCCTAGATTTCAATAAATAAGTTTCTATGACACCAGATGATTGCTTCTCATTCACACCCAATAATTTTGAAGTAATTACACCAAAATATATCCAACAGCATGTGTAAAAACATAAATTCAAGTATGATATTCATGATAATTATTAAATGATGTAGGATATCAAAGGAAAAAATGTATTGGATGACTAAATATTTCCAAGAATTATCCGAAGAACAGGTACCTGAATCTAATCGTGAAACAGAAGGTAATTCACATGTATTAGCTTATTAAGAAAAAGGGTAAGAAATTCATTTTGAGTGCCATGTGGGCGATGAACAAGAACATGATGAATTCTAGAATGAGTGTGAGTAACTACTTTATCTCCCCACCACTTTAAAATCATAACAACCGTACCATAAAATAACGGCACATCCCAAGTGGTGGAATTTTATGTTAAGATTCAGTAGAATGACTACATTCCACCATCAAAAAAGAATATACATCAACATGACATAGTACTAAACCATTTATTAAAGATTAACCTATATCATTAGTTTATCTTTTCTCATACTATATCACTTATGATTTTGTTTAAACTAAATTCTTCATGAGTCCAAATTATTTTGAATTTTCAAATTTAAAAAATGTCTTATATATCATATATGGGGTATTAAAAAACTAGATATTATACTATCAAAAAACACATAGATATCTATGATATTATTGAAAATACATTTTTAGGAACCCCATCAGAAGACCCAAATAGATGAGCCCGAGAAAATAACAAAATAGTATGCTCATATTGAATAGAATTATTACTTTATAGAAACCAAAATTTTTGTTTTATTCAACAATAATTGAGGGCATATTATTCCATTGATCATTCAATATAGGTATCCCACATGAATACTGCACTAGAATTGAAAAAGGATGTTGAAAAATTTTCAACCATTTCCTAGGATGATTCATAAGTCATCCTACACCATGCATTCCATTTTTACCTCAATGTGAAGGGTAGAAGGGATCAAATGTACTCAATACAAGGATCATTCCTCACCTATAAGGATGAAGATAATTCTAGGATAATCCCAATGTGGTTGTTCAAATCAAATAAGAATCATCCACCATATTATTTCGGATAATAACATGTACTTCCCTCTAGAAGAAGTAAATATTCTGGGCCCATATGGGGGTAATAAAAATACTTATTCCTTTAATTTTCATTATATTAATTTTTATTTCAATTTTAGTATTAGGATTTACGATTATATGCAGCCCACTACCTGTTATCATTTTTAGATTTAATGAAATGATCATTGTGATGAATTGATCTGTTTTCTCATATTGGTTCATGATGGATGAATGCAGTCCCAAACAATGAATTGTGGGGACAAATCGTCATATCAAAATCAATTTCTCTTTTAGTGTTTAAATATTAAAATCATCATAATTTTTTCTAGAATATTTATTGATTATTAAAAATAAAATTCATTCCCACACTTGAATTCATGTGTTACTTATCATATCTAAGAGACATTATTTTCATAAGCATCAAGTGATACCATGTTTCAAAATTCAATTTTAATGACATTTATTGAGTAAAATGGAATATTGGATTATTAAAGTGAATAATTTATATTAAAATGGGGTCTCATGATTTAAGGATTTAATGAATTCATATTAATTAAATTTTCCAAACAATTTTTAATGCTTTGTTTTTTTTAAATTTATTTTAATTTATAGGAAATTATTAATCACGCATTGAGAGATGGTCTCAAATCATCTATCCCATTCCCCAGATGATTTCTGCACCACGAAATTATTATCATCTTCATGATCATATTTCTTGAGTGATCTGGGGACATTTCACATGCTAGAATAATAACCAGATATTTTCAAAGCTATGAATTTGGAAAAAACACATAAAACTATCGAAGAGTCCTTTTAAATGATATTAATCCCCAAAGGACCAACTTTGCATCAATATTTAATTATCCAATACATAACATGAATGTACATGTTTGGAATGAGACATGTTTCTATCCATATTTGTCCATTACAACAATGCTTTTAGTAATAGAAAGATAATTTAATGTTGAAGTGTGTGGTGAATGGAATCATGATAAATGGGATGATTTACATTTTAAAGATGATGTATTGGGTGTTTATTATACGTATTTCAAAAGGGTTTGTAATCATTAATTTTACTCTAGTGTTTTACTCTCTTGAAGATAAAAATTTAGATAAGAAAAAAGAACAAAAGAGAAAATGGGTTGTAATTTAGTTAAACCAAAAACCACAGTTTCTAAATGTATGATTTTTATCATACATGGTAAGGTGGTTTCTGTGATGTTTAATATAATCTAAACAATTTAAAAAATATAAAGTAAATAAATATTCTTTGAAAAATAAAAAACATGTATAAAAGTTAAAATATATATATTTATAAGATGGCACAAATCATTTATTATAATTAAACTTAATATAATCATTACATTTGACTTTTTGGGATGTCTGAAGTTGATATAAATTTTATGGGAGAATAATGTTCATATTATATAATGAATCCCATGATTTATTCTTTTACAGATAAACCACCATATTTAGAATTAATTTTTAACTTCATGTCCCTCCAACATTATGCCTCGTATATTTTTGAGTCATTATTACAATCCCTTATTATTTTATGTGATTTTTTTCTTTAGGAATTATATAAAGAAGTTCCATTAAAAGAAAATGGATATGGATGTCACGAACCATCCTCGGGGCCCATGATATAAATACCCCAATCCCGCCATCCATTGGCCAAGGGCTGGAGACTAGCACCAAATGCATAATCCTGATAAAAAGGAAAGGAATTTCTTTTTTTAAAATGTAACACACACACACACACAGCCTAAACAAAAGTAGTAGAGGAAACATGTACTAAAATAGAGAAGTACAGTGTGCTGAATGTATGTGGTCCAGTATACAAACCCCAATGAACATCAATTACAAGTAAAAACAGGAAAATAGCTCTTGGATCATCCACCAAGGAGTCCTACCTGAAGGGTAGGTACAAAAATCGTACAAATCGTCCCTGTAGTACGTTCAGTCTTGTCCTGCTCCAAGCAACCTGTAGAGACCCGAAGCTTGATGTACATGGACATTACATTACTTTTGTGGAATACTTAGTACATAACAAAAACCCACACACAAGGATCGTAATAGTTTAGTGTCTTAGGAAACTCGGAACGTAATCTTCTAATCGTGGTGAAAGATCTTCAATATCTCCCATAAAGATCTTCCATTTTTTTACCTAAAACCTTTCTTTATATCCTGGGGAAAAGGAAACATAAAAGGGTGATCTCAAATGCTCTGTAAGGGTAAACAAAAGAAAAATCAATCACATCATATTCATAAGAACATAACTTTTGGAAATCGTAACCTGTAAAAGAGAGCATAATTTCATAACATGGGATAAATCATAGTAGTGAAATGAAATCCCAATAATCATAAATTAAAACATGAAACTTTGTGGCATACACACATAATCATAGAGAATCATTTCTTGTTAGTCAAGACTCATTGCCAAGACTATCTTAGTGGACAAAGTCCCTTTCTGAACCGAGTCACCCTCGTTTCAGTCCTGTTTCACTGAACCGGTATAACCTACCATTCCAACCATGTCTATCTCATGAGATATAAATCTTTACCCAATGCATTGGAGGGAGATATAGGTCCCACCCATCTCATAATGATACCATTCTTATGTGTGCCACAAAATCGTAAATCATACATCATTGCATAACCCATGTAATACAAATGGGAATCTTAAACATCATGACCCCATAAAACAATTCATATAAGATAAAGGAATTCATAAAAATAATTTTATCACAACATAATCAAATCAATGTAATAATAGGGATAGAAATAGAACCATACATTATCTTAGATGGAAAATAATTTTGATAAAACACTTGAACTCCATTCTTGAGGAAAATATCCTTTCTACTTCAAAAACATTTTCCTTTCTTAACATGTCATACAATTTTAAACTGAAAGAAGTTGATTAAAACTAAACTTTAAAACTTGTAAAGGATGCTTCTTGGAAATAATGTTTTAAAAATCTATTCATGCCATATAAGTTAAAAAAAATTCCTTGTACTTTTTTCAGAAAAGTCAAAAACTACCTCGTACGAAAAACGACAAAAGATTCCTTTCATATTCTTTACTAAAAACTCACCGAAGGGTAAAATTGGATTTAAAAAAAATTTAGGTGGATGGAAATAATATTACATATTGAGGAAACATGGACGTGGATGATAAAATACACCCCAGTAAATACCAAAGTATAAACAATCTCGGATAAAAATGAGATTGTGATATTTCTCCTTACCTTAGGTCCGATTTGCTTTGTACGTGTCCGAAGATCCTGTATAATGGTTTAAATAATGTTATTGACTTATTCCAGAATCATACATATTGATATTATATCATATATGGTCATATTCTTAGCTTCTTATTAGTAATATTTCATTGTTACTTGTTACTCGGGTCTTTATTGCCTTTTGTTCTTATGCGTGTTTTGCAGAAAATATTCTTATTCTTATTTTAAGGTTATAGATACCTTATATCCAGAATGGTATTAGTGTAACATATATCATATTTATTCATTCAATTCATTTATAAAATTACTATGTAATGATGATCATGTAGAACGAGTCGCATAACATCGTGGAGATGGTATTCCGTACGTACGCACGAGCGATGATATTGTTCCCATGATCATGGAATTGTATTTAAGTGTATTTATACTATTTCAGTATCAATATAACTTTATAATAATCATATATATTTACTCATCACACCATTATACCCATCCTTGTATGGTGATGGTGAAAAATAGATTACACCACGACATAGAGACGGTATTCCGTACGTACGCACGCACGGTGATTTCATTTTTCCGTAGGATGGATAGAAGGTGAATTAGGGTTGTTTCATATTTATAATAACATATAAGTATGTAATTAATACTGATGTTATTACTTTATCATGAAACAACTAAAGAAGAAGAAGTTGAAGAAGAATGAAATTGAAAAGATCGGTAATGGATATTACCTATTCTTTGAAACGCCTCTTTGAATCCTCAACATAGGGAACTATGATTGGTATTTGAAGAAAACCAGGACCTCTAGGATTATTCTAGAGAAGTGGAGAAGTAGAAAATTGCAGGGTTTGGCCGAGCTTGAGTGCTCAAATTGGTGTGAGGAGGAGGGGGAGGAGGTCCCCTTTTATAATGGATGAGAGGGGCACCTTAGGAATATCTCAAAATATTATTTTATATTAAAGTCAAAATCGGTTTATAATGGTTACAAAGGGTCTTATTTCGATGGTAAAGTGGGGATGGGTCAAAATACTATCAACCAATAGGATTTAGACAAGTTTAGGTTATTATTTTAACCATATCAATTAGATTTAACTCTAAGTTAAATAATTTAACTTTTACCGTGTCTTTTTGTTTTCTTACACTATATGGTTAATACACTTTATATAACATGACAAACGAACCCCAAATTGTTTATTATTAATATATATATCCTTACCTATGTCATTTGGCCGAACTTTATATTTTTAGGAATAAAAGAACAATTAATAATATAAAAAAAATTTAAAAACTATTTTGTGTCAATTTTGACACTATTTGATATATGATTTTTGTGAAAGTCATAACAGAATTATATGTTCGAAAAAAGTTGATTAAATCAACACTAATATATCATAGTAACCTATAAAATTATTGTAATTCATAAAAATTCTTAAATTACATTTATTTTGGTATTTATAATATCAATTATGTCAATATTTCATTAATAAGATAATTACTGCATCATCTTTGTGTCATAAATAAATTAAATTATTTGATGTCTAAAAATTAAAAATAAAATACCATTATGTAGTAAATCTTTTTATATTTCTAATTAATATTTACAATCGAATTTATCTTATGTACAACCCTATATTAAAAATGTTTTAGCAAATAAACATTGATTTTAACTCTTTTAACTCTTCTTTGAATTAAATAATAATATAAATGTCCTAATCTAATCCAAGTGGGCCTAAATGATATTATTTTACACTTAAGGTTGTTTTTGGTCGATATACACTTGTCCAATAGAATTACGACATGTGTTAGGGTAATATTAATATCATTCTTACCCTTAATTACCCTATTTACTTTTAACTGTGGTAAATAAAAGTAAAAAGTTACTATTCGCCAAAAATTATTTTCATCTCATTGAACCACATTTACTTACTGACATCAACCGTGTCTCTCCAATTTTTGAAATTCCATTCACATAAGCGGTAAAATTAAGTTTTATGAAAAATTCAGTTTTTTTAACTACCACTTAGTAGTTTCACTATTCATCAAAAATTGATGTTTTTTAGAACAATGCCAAAATTTCATCCTAAGCTACATTTCATATCCCAAATTCAAAAATGAAGTCTATTTTACCAAATTCATAACATAGAAGTTGAATTAATTAATTTCATAATTAAATCCCACTGTTAAAACAAATAGTGTGTTTTTAAGAAACAATATCTATCAAAAGATTGACACTTGATTATGTCTGGTTTAAATGTAAAATTACATCCAATGACCAAAATTGTATTAAATTGTAAAAATATATTCTAAATATACTTTAAAACCACTCAAATTAATAATTTATCACTATTAATTATTTTGATTAAAAAATTTGTTTTTAATTATAATTTAGTAATTTTCACTATTCATCAGAATATGAAAGTTATCCGAAAAGTACCAAAATTTCACCATAGGCTAAATTCGATACTCCGAATCCAAAAATGAAGTCCATTTTGAGAGCTAAAATTTCTAAAATTTAAAAAGTGGATATTACTATTCATAACAGCTAGTTTTAATAATATTTTAATAGCATATCGTTGTTTCGTGAAACTCAGTATTCCCTACTACACACGCTATCGAGGAAGGTTTCGATTGCGTGTAATGCAAGACAAGTCAAGGATGCGTGTTGTGAAAGCTCCTTTTGCTGTAGCGTACAACACAAGGCATTAATAAAATTAAAAAGAATATTTTTCATAAAATATCGGGTTGTTACATTCTACCCCCCTTAAAATGAATTTCGCCCTCGAAATTCGTCTGGGTTATAAATGGTTTACTATTAGAAAGTTTCTTTAATAGAAACCCACATCATAAAAAGGAATATCAAAACCAATCTTTAAAAACAAAAGTATGAAACGTAACGGTTACCCAAATAAACTAATCACTGGGTTTCCACATAGGTGAAAATATGGATATGGAAGAGAAATTTAACCATCATGTTCAGATGGAGAGTGGTAGAGAACATGGCTATGGAAAAGCCAGCAATCACAAAGCCATAAATTTGTGACGATATAAGGTACCATCTGATTCATCAGATATAAGATCACTAGTACAACATGTTTGGGTTTCAAGATCATTTCCCTAAAGTTAAAGAATTTGAATTAGAATAAATACTTACTTTATTTTGGTACAATCTAACTGTTGTTCGTGCCTTTAACGATTTCCACTTCATCTCTTAAATAAATGAAGTTGAATTTGTTGTTCGTGGAGTGTTAGCAGATCATGTGATAGAATGACGAGTCATTCCATCTGTCTCAAACAAAAGGTTAGAAAACAATTATATACATAAGTCGATCTATAGTGAGATTAATCATATATGGTTCCTAAAATGGAATTATACATCATATGTCATACAGCTTAATATAATAAAACTAGTTTCTACTAAACAGGGACTTCCTGTAGGCCAGTGGTAGGCGATAAAGGCCAGTCGCACTTCGGTTGTGGGTTCGATTTCCACAGCCTTGTCCGACGTGATGGGATGTCGCCCGTCCTGCAGGTTGTCCTTTTTCTAAAACTATATTACTATAACATCCCATCAATAATATCGAGAAAACTTCTATCCTTAAACAATACGAACTTATGTCCAACATAATCCATTCCAATCTTTAGGCTTATCCATAATACTGCAGTCCACTCTCATAACATAGTGAATACCATCATCAGAGATTTAACACTATCGTCGATCCCCATATATCATAAGATATGTTTTTTTGGTCACATTCCAAACATTCAAAGTCCTTAATCATGTATTCTCTTGAATACCTTAGTGAAAAATGAATGTAGTTAAAATTTAACACTTTCCACATACCAAAATCCTCAAAATTCTATATACTCAAACAATGATATCACTTAGTCCTTATATCAATCATGAGCTCATGAATACTGTTAAACATTTCGTTTTCTCGTTTTCCCTTCATTATGCGCATATCATCTTATTTCCAAAAATATCGCAATCACTTTGAATACCACATTAGACCAATACATATATATTCCAATACTCCATGATAAAACATTATTTTGGAATCCCATTACATAAACACTTAATCATTCCATCACATCGTTGTCATATTCAACATCGCCAATAGTGATCGCATGTGACTTCCCTTTGTCCTTTGCCTTAAGCGGTTGCTCATGTCGATCATCACTAACCCTTGGATTAGGGCATTTATTAGCATAATGCCACATTTACTTGCACTTGAAGCATTGAATTGTTGGTGGTGCGTTCTCTGCAGTGTTTGCTTTATTCACATCATTAGAATCCCTTTTTCCATTACTTTGACACTCAGCTTCTCGATGACCTTATTTTCCACACTTAAAACATTTTCTAGTACCTTTAAGACAATCTCCACCATGCTTATTTCCACACTTTGTGCATAAGGAAACATTCATCTTCTTTTCACCATTATTCTGAGATTTCTCCTTGAACTCCATCTTTCGTTTTTTGTCAAAACCATGAGATGGATATGTAACACCAACTTCCATTTCTACCTTGATAGCACAATGCAAAATTTCTTCATAGCTACTAATGTCTGTTATAGCTAATGCCCTTCGAAGACTTGGTTTTAAGCCACTGAAAAATCGATCAACATTACTTTCAGGTTCGATGATAATGCCAGATGCATACCTTGCAAGTCTTGAAAAATTTGCTTCGTATATACCAACAGATTCATCATCCTTATTCTTCAGCTCAAGAAACTCCTTTTCCATCTTTGTTCGAGGAATACGAGGGAAGTACTTACTGAAAAACAAGTTCTTGAACTCGTCCCATTCCATGGACTCAATTTCATCTCTTTGCCTCGTATTCTTGATAAGATTCCACCATTGATCAGCTTCACCTACCAAACGATATACTGCTAAGATGATTTTATCATGCTTAGAACATTGAAGAACCGAAAATATATTTTCAGTGGTACTGATCCATTGTTCAGCAACAAGTGGATCAGAAGACCCACTGAAAGAAGGTGGACGTTGCCTCATGAAGGACTCAATAGAATATTGTTCCCTTCTCTGCTCATTTGGAAGTCCAGAATGATTCATATCTTGTGTAAGTATAGCAATAATATTTTTCACTCCATCTCCCATAACATTTGTTTGTTCAGAAGGGAAATCATTGCATTGTCCACTGCATTGATCAACACGGTTCCTTCGGGTTCCAGCCATCGTCTAAAACCCAAAAAGAATAGTGGGAGATGCAAAAATCATTCTAGGGAAAACAACATAATAAAGGGGGAGTACCTTCAATATATAACATCTTTGGTTTAATTCTATGATCGTTAGTGTAATTCTAGTACTATAACCTATATGTATACTTAACCTTAGGGACATCCCTAGACATACCTTAGAAATATCTCTAGGGATCTCACTAAAGATCTCGCATCCTAGTTTCCAAAGATTGACTAAACCTTTCCTCTGATACCAACTGTAGAGACCCGAAGCTTGACGTACATGGACATTACATTACTTTTGCGGAATACTTAGTACATAACAAAAACACACACACAAGGATCGTAATAGTTTAGTGTCTTAGGAAACTCAGAACGTAATCTTCTAATCGTGGCGAAAGATCTTCAATATCTCCCTTAAAGATCTTCCCTTTTTTACCTAAAACCATTCTTTATATCCTGGGGAAAAGAAAACATAAAAGGGTGAGCTCAAATGCTCAGTAAGGGTAAACAAAAGAAAAATCAATCACATCATATTCATAAGAACATAACTTTTTGAAATCCTAACCTGCAAAAGAGTGAATAATTTCATAACATGGGATAAATCATATTAGTGAAATGAAATCCCAATAATCATAACATAAAACATGAAACTTTGTGGCATACACACATAATCATAGAGAATCATTTCTTGTTAGTCAAGACTCATTGCCAAGACTATCTTAGTGGACAAAGTCCCTTTCTGAACCGAGTCACCCTCATTTCAGTCCTGTTTCACTGAACCAGTATAACCTACCGTTCCAGCCATGTCTATCTCATGAGATATAAATCTTTACCCAATGCATTGGAGGGAGATATAGGTCCCACCCCTCTCATAATTATACCATTCTTATGTGTGCCACAAAATCATAAATCATACATCATTGCATAACCCATGTAATACAAATGGGAATCTTAAACATCATGACACCATAAAACAATTCATATAAGATAAAGGAACTCATAAAAATAATTCCATCACAACATAATCAAATAAATGTAATAATAGGGATATAAATAGAACCCTATATTATCTTAGATGGAAAATAATTTTGATAAAACACTTGAACTCCATTCTTGAGGAAAATATCCTTTCTACTTAAAAAAAAATTTCCTTTCTTAACATGTCATACAATTTTAAACTGATAGAAGTTGATTAAAACTAAACTTGAAAACTTGTAAAGTATGATTCTTGGAAATAATGTTTTAAAAATTCATTCATGCCGTATAAGTTAAAAAAACATTCCTTGTACTTTTGTCGGAAAAGTCAAAAAGTACCTCGTATGAAAAACGACAAAAGATTCCTTTCATATTCTTTAATAAAAACTCACCGAAGGGTAAAATTGGATTTTAAAAAAATTAGGTGGATAGAAATAATATTAAATATTGAGGAAACATGGATGTGGATGATAAAATACACCCCAGTAAATACCAATGTATAAACAATCTCGGATAAAAATGAGATTGTGATATTTCCACTTACCTTAGGTCCGATTTGTTTTCTACGTGTCTGAAGCTCCTGTATAATGGTTTATATAATGTTATTTACTTATTCCAGAATCATACATATTGATATGATATCATATATGGTCATATTCTTAGCTTCTTATTAGTAATATTTCATTGTTACTTGTTACTCGGGTCTTTATTGGCTTTTGTTCTTATGGGTGTTTTGCCGAATAAATTATTATTATTATTTTAAGGTTATAGATACCTTATATCCAGAATGGTATTAGTGTAACATAGATCATATTTATTCATTCAATTCATTTATATAATTACTATGTAATGATGATCATGTAGAACGAGTCACATCACATCGTGGAGACGGTATTCCGTACGTACGCACGAGCGATGATATTGTTCCCATGATCGTGGAATTGTATTTAAGTGTATTTATACTATTTCAGTATCCATATCTCTTTATAATAATCATATATAGTTACTCATTACACCATTATACCCATCCTTGTAAGTTGATGGTGGAAAATAGATTACACCACGGCGTGGAGACGGTATTCCGTACGTACGCACGCGCGGTGATTTAATTTTTCCGTAGGATGGATAGAAGGTGAATTATGGTTGTTTCATATTTATAATAACATATCAGTATGTAAGTAATACTTATGTTATTACTTTATCATGAAACAACTAATGAATAAGAAGTTTAAGAAGAAAGAAATTGAAAAGATCGGTAATGGATATTACCTCTTCTTTGAAACGCCTCTTTGAATCCTCAACTTAGGGAACTATGATTGGTCATTGAAGAAGACTAGGACCTCTAGGATTATTCTATAGAAGTGGAGAAGGTGAAAATGGCAGGGGTTGGCCGAGATTGAGTGCTCAAATTGGTGTGAGGAGGAGGGGGAGGAGGTCCCCTTTTATAATGGAGGAGAGGGGCACCTTAGGAATATCTCAAAATATTATATTATATTAAAGTCAAAATAGGTTTATAATGGTTCCAAAGGGACTTATTTCGAAGGTAAAGTGGTGATGGGTCGAAATCCTATAAACCAATAGGATTTAGACAAGTTTAGGTTATTATTTTAACCTTATCAATTAGATTTAACTCTAAGTTAATTAATTTAACTTTTACCGTGTCTTTTTGTTTTCTTAGACTATATGGTTAATACACTTACTATAACATCCCAAAAGAACCCCAAATTGTTTATTATTAAAATATATATCCTTATCTAAGTGATCTGGCCGAACCTTATATTTTTAGGAACAAAATAACAATTAATAATATAATATTTGATTTAAAAACTATTTTGTGTCAATTTTGACACTATTTGATATATGATTTTTGTGAAAGTCATAACAGAATTATATGTTCAAACCAAGTTGTTTAATCTACTCTAATATATAATAGTAACCTATAAAATCAGTGGAATTCATAAAAAGTCTTAAATTACATTTATTTTGGTATTTATAATATCAATTATGTCAATATTTCATTAATAAGATAATTACTGTATCATCTTTGTGTCATAAATAAATTAAATTATTTGATGTCTAAAAATTACAAATAAAATACCATTATGTAGGAAATCTGTTTATATTTCTAATGAATATTTACAATCAAATTTATCTTATGTACAACCCTATATTAAAATTTTTTAGTAAATAAACTTTGATTTTAAATCTTTTAACTCTTCTTTGAATTAAATAATAATAAATGTCCTAATCTAATCCAAGTGGGCCTAAATGATAATATTTTACACTTAAGGTTGTTTTCGGTCGAGATACACTTTTCCAATAGAATTAGGACATGTGTTAGGGTAATATTAATATCATTCCTACCCTTTAATTACCCTATTTAATTTTAACCGTGGTAAATAAAAATAAAAAGTTACTATTTACCAAAAATTATTTTCATCTCATTGAACCACATTTTACTTAGTGACATCAACCGTGTCTCTCGGATTTTTGAAATTCCATTCACAGAAGCGGTAAAATTAAGTTTTATGAAAAATTTAGTATTTTTAACTACCACTTAGTAGTTTCACTATTCATCAAAAATTGATGTTTTTTCAGAACAATGCAAAAATTTCATCCTAAGCTATATTTCATATTACGAATTCAAAAATGAAGTCTATTTTACCATATTAATAACATAGAAGTTTCATTAATTAATTTTATAATTAAATCCCGCTGTTAAAACAAATAGTGTGTTTTTAAGAAACAATATCTATTAAAAGATTGACACTTGATTATGTCTGGTTTAAATGTAAAATTACATCCAATGACCAAAATTGTATTAAATTGTAAAAATATATTCTAAATATACTTTAAAACCACTCAAATTAATAATTTATCACTACTAATTATTTCTATTAAAAATGTTGTTTTTAATTATAATTTAGTAATTTTAACTATTCATCAGAATATGAAAGTTATCTGAAAAGTACCAAAATTTCACCTTAGGCTAAATTCGATACTCCGAATCCAAAAATGAAGTCCATTTTGAGAGCTAAAATTTCTAAAATTTAAAAAGTGGTTATTACTATTCATAACAGCTAGTTTTGATAATATTTTAATAGCATATCGTTGTTTCGTGAAACTCAGTATTGCGTACTACACACGCTATCGAGGAAGGTTGCGATTGTGTGTAATACAAGGCAAGTTAAGGATGCGTGTTGTGAAAGCTCCTTTTGGTGTAGCGTACAACACAAGACATTAATAAAATTAAAAAGAATATTTTTCATAAAATATCGGGCTGTTACACAACCTCCCGTCCGTCACCTTCTTCCTCGATCATTGTTGTCTGTCAATTGCACAGAACACAACAAGTTATAGGCAAAGCCCGTGAAAGGGTGAGTATAAAAATACTCATTAGGGGAGCCTAAGACCCTCAAAGGCCTCCCAGAATCCAAAAATGATAAATCAAAGAAGAAAGATACAATCATGATGTATCAACGAACCCTAATTAGGAATATGCCCATACATATATTTATGTTATCATTCACAGTCTGACTCTAACTCCCGATCCCAAACACAAACCATTCTACAAAATAAATTAAATCCATTCACCACGATGATAATGGTTTAAATAAATGACTCAACTCACATAGGTATACATATTTTGTATAGAGTTAGAGATGATCAGATGTAATCACAGATTCATCTAAGCTGTCGGACCCACACATGATACTAGACCAGCTAAGCTGTTAGACCCACACATGATATAGGACCAGCTATCTCATCTAAGATATCAGACCCACACAGGATACAATACCATCTATTATTATTCTATGCTATTGGACCCACACAGGATACAGGACCAGCTATGATTTTAGACTCACAGAGGATACAAGATCATCTATTCTGTCGGGCCCACACAGGATCCAAGAACAAAAGTCAGAACTATCGGACCCACATAGGTTCATGGTACAGTAGTCATCACTGTGGATCCCACATAGGATTTCGGTACAGTAGACATCGCAGTAGAACCCACGTAGGATTATGGTACAGTAGTCATCGCAGTCAAACCCACGTAGGATTCCGGTACAGTAGTCATCGCAGCCAGCTCTAGGTTTCCTGCACACAGAATGCTCGAATCAGGAAGGGTCCGCTTCTCGACCAAATTTTCGATATAAATACTATCGCTATGTCTTCAGTTGATGTATCCCGTAGTACCGTCTCATCAAATGGAACCCAATGTGACAGACGTCACATCAATCAGATGCCCAGTCTGAGAGTTATTCTCATTTCTGTTCTAGGGGCCTGGTTGGATTTATACTCAGTCCAAACCCAGTCGTTTTCCAAATTTTCATAAACATACATAGAGTATCGAAAAAGGACTTCCTCATCACGAGGGTCCTAGTGACGTAGATGGCGTGTCGATCAGACGCACAGTCTTAAATATATTCGCATTTAAGAAAAGATGGGAACGGCCCGTCAAACCCAGTGCATTGGCAGGTTGGGCCGACCCGGATCGGCAGGTCCGACCCGGCTGGGGTTCGGCCCGGACCAGTCAGGCACAACCCACCTATGGAACTGGCCCGCACTGCGGGTGTTCTAGTTCACCCGGTGGTGCCATGCGGCGCTGCCTCTTATGCCCAGCCGGTCGTAGCCGGCCAGTTCGCCACGGTGCAAGTGGCCTGCTTTTCTAGCTACGGTTCTCCAGCCCTGCTGGCCGGTTCACCTAGCCAAGCGGCCCGCACATGTGGGATGCGTCCTCATCCATGTGATGCCTTCGGGAGCCGTGTTCTCTACTCTAGCAGGCAGGCGGTCGACCGACTCATCCAGCTGAGCGGCATGTGTTTGCGGGCTGCGGTCTCCCTCCAAGAAATGCCTTTGTGCACCGTGGTTCCTACACATGGACCAGCCAGATCGATTGGTCGGTTGTCCCATGGTACGGGCAGCCCGAGCGGCCGTGGGTCTCCCTCCATGCGGCCGGCGTGTGGCTGCCGTTGCCGCTTCCTCCTCTGTTCCCCAACACTTCCACCTCTTCCGTCATGAAGTTCTTCTCCAGTGCGGTGTGACGGCACCGCGCCCTTTTAGCTACGCCACCGACGATAATAAAAAAAACCAATGGAGGGGTGTTAAGCCATTTTGTTTAGTCCCACACCCTACGCATTAGGTGATAACAAGTGGCCATTATTGATCCCAAACAAACAACGAGGAACAAAGGTACAATTTATACATTAAAATATTCAAAACCCCCGACCTTGTATTATTGTTGTACATTGATGAGTTTCAGAAGACAGGTGTCGCGGAAGATGGACGTCGGTCCATCAACATTGGAGGAAGTAGTGCTCAGTGAAGTCGAGTCGAGATGATGTCCTCAGTGTAAATCGTGGGTGGCGGTGCTTCCCTTCCTCGCTCTAGTTGAAGAAGGTAGAAGGTGATGCTTCAAGATCTTCGGATCCATGGAGCATTCTTTGCCGAGAGAGTGGTTATCTTCCAATAGTTCTCCCAATATCCCCCAAAGAATAATCACCAAGCCAAATATAAAATAATGGCTACACCGTTATTTTATTTGTTTCCATGCAAAAATAATTCTAAAATTTTCAAATTAATTAAGGGTCATTATTTAATTTGGTGTGATGGCACCATAAAGAGGGAAGGTGGAAGTGAAGAGGCTCCCAAACATTTATGGGGAGTTCTACGAGTTAAAGGGGGTTCAATGGGAGTTGATGAGTTTGATGTTCATGTGGGCGCCATCACATAATATCCTCCAATGGGAGGTTATGTTGGGGATGGGCCCCACCTCCAACTTCCCCTCGAAGGATTAAACCACCCCTTAATTAATATTATGTCACACATAATTTTTATTTAATTTATTAAGAATCCCCAAAAATTAACTACCATCCTCGATAAAACGCAACTGCTGTAATGGTCTCTTAAAGGGAATAGCAGTGGTGTGAGTTCAACAGTGACCTCAAATTTGAATTTTGAGCACTAGTTCAAAATATATAAAAACCCGCCCATACGTTCACTGAACGTACCTGAACAAAACATCAGAAATTGATTCCAGGCACAACGGGTCACATAATCAAGCATCGTCAGAAACGGCAGACTCTTAAAATTCCCATGTATTTAAAAAAAATTCCAAGTAATTATTAGGTCTTTACAATATCCAAACATCATGGATTCACATCCTCATAAGATACAACATACACTAAGGGAAAAAATGGGGTTACTGAGCACGCATCTAAGCCTCTCTCTCCCATGTTCTCTCCAGGAGGTTCCCGTGCTTCCAGCGAACGCACACTAGAGGAATTGATCATCCATGCAGGACCCACTACTGTCGATCCTCAATATCTACTGGAACATCCGGGAATGTTTCCCCCGTCATCGATGTCCAACTCCCTGTGGTAGATGATGTGGGACGGGTCATGCACATATCTCCTCATCTCAGATACGTGGAAGACATTATGCACCCGATGCAACTGAGGTGGAAGAGCCAAGTGGTAATCCACCTTTCCTACCCTTCCGAGGACCTGAAATGTTCTGATGAATCGCGGAGATAACTTTCCTCCTCATCCAAAGCTCCGTAGACCTCATCGAGTTAAGACCCATAGAATGATATGGTCTTTACCCCCGAACTGCAGTGGTCTCTGTCTCATTTTAGCATAGGACTTATTCTTTCTCTGTGCAGTCTTCAACCTCTCACGGATGATCTGCACCTTCTTCATCATAGCCTTTACAATCTCTGGTCCTAAAAATACTGACTCCCCTAGGTCAGCGCAACACAGAGGCGATATGCAAGGTCAGCCGTAAAGTGCCTCATAAGGTGCAATCCTGATGGTAGAGGGTTAGGAGGTGTCATACGAAATCATTACCATGGGAAAGTGATCCTCCTAGCTACGACCAAAGTCGAGGATGAATGCGCGGAGCATGTCCTCAAGAGTCTGAATGGTCCTCTCTGTCTGGCCATCCGTCTGAGGTTGAAAGGTGGTGCTCAAGCAAAGATGCTTTCCAATAGAATTCAGTAACTCCATCCATAGTCGAGAAGTGAAACGGGTATCCTGATCGACGACGATCATCGATGGTACACCATGAAGTTGTATGATCTCCAATACGTAGAGGTGTCCCATGCTCTCTACTGATCCCTTCACTTTGATCGGTAGGAAGTAGACTGACATGGTGAGTCGGTCTATAATCACCCAAACAGAGTCGCCTCCACTGGATGTACATCGAAGTACCATCACGAAATCGATGGATATCCCATCCCACATCCACTCTGGGACCTCTAAGGGCTGAACTAGTCCTTCTGTAACTTGGTTCTCCGCCTTCACTTTCTGAAAAGTGAGGCACCGCGAGACAAACTCTACTACCCCCTTCATCATACCGGGCCACCAGTGCTATCTCTGAGGTCCTTATACATCTTCTCCACTCCTGGATGTACCACTATAGGGGAAGTATGGATGATTAGTCATTGAAAGTGGATAATATTAACTTTTAATATCTTTATATTCATTGTTCCAAAGTCCATAAACATTGTTTTTAGTGCATTACAAAAATAGAACTTCATTTCTCATCAAAAATGCAATTCATGTTTAAAATGAAAATTTGGTCCCAATCATTCATTTGTTTGTTGGAAATATTAAATTCATTTTATGAATTTGAAATTTTGGGATATGATTGATCAATTTTTTTGGAACATTTTATCTTTTAGGTCCGCTGGATGAATCCCAAAGGAAGATGGAGAATTTTGCGCCTGAAGGCAGAAACTTTCTGGAAAAAGCATAATGGGCCTAAGGCCCATAAAACCCACGTGGGGCCCAGAAACCAAGCCCAATGAAGCTCAAATTTATACATTAGAATGATAAAAATATTAGGATCATTTTATTCAAATGTGTCCGGAGCTAATTCTGATGTTTTCATAATGATAAAGGGACCAGAAGTTGAGATTTAAATAGTGGACTCGACATTAATGCACAGAAATCCGTCCCAACATTTCGACCATGACATCCAAACGGATGAGCCACATTTCCTGAAATTTTGAGAGATTCTAGAAGACACATGGAAGAAGATATTTCTCTTCTAAAACCCCTCCGTATTCGGCCTTCTTCAATTTCGAATTCACACATAAATATGGTGGACGAATCTGGACATTTTTCCAGGTCAAATTGAAAACATCAATTTCCTTTTGAATATTCACCCTCCATTTGACTCTATTAATTGTTGGGGGGTGAATTAATTGTTGGGGGATGTACCTAAGGATCCTAATATTCCTATATAATGAGATATTGGTGACGGTAATAGGTGTGGATATTTTTCATATCATCTTTCATTGCTTGTTTCATTGTAAGGTTATACTTCAAAATTTCCTTGTAATGTTTTCCATTTCCATGTAAGATTCTTTTTTGTATATTTATGTTCTTAATCAACTTCATTCACTTCTATATTTTCCATTTATTTTATTAAAACTTTATTATCACAAAGCACAGTTATATCTCTATGTTTTTGTGAATTAGTTCACACATAGGTGTGAATTTCATTCACACACACGGAGGAGTGCTCGTTATTTCCGCGGTTTTAATTTCATCTATCCAATTATTGTTAGCCATCTTCCGCAAACCATTGAGATTATACCATAAATGGAGGGATAAAACCTTAATGGGATGATCTTAGGAGGATGAAAAGGCTGGATTGAATGTTATTTTATGAACGAATTGTTTTTAATTGGATAATTAATTTAAGACATCCATTCTTCAATTATTTCTACTATTCATCTTTACTGTGTTTGAGCAAACTAAATTCAATTACTAAATGACCATATACCTCAGGGAGATCATGAATTTGGTTCTCTATGTGTATACGGGATTAGTAATTGTGTTTAGTAAGTACCAAACCAGAAAATGATGAATGTAACGTTATTTTGGAAGAATGAATTCATCAAAAATTAATAAAACCAAAATTGTATAATGAAGTAAAATTAATTCAATCCACCCCGAGCATAATCCTAAGATCAACCCATTTCCATTTAATTGAATTCACATATTTTTATTAGTGTTCTTTAAAAACCATCCAAAATCAAACCCAAAGTCGGCTACTTCATAGCCCATCCTTCACACAATCATAACATCTCAAGGTTACTTCTTCGGTCCCTGTGGATTCTGCCCCTACATGTACTACATCGATCGCTTCTACCAGTAGGGTAAATTTTGGCGCAACCAAATTTTGGTGCCGTTTCCGGGGACCATGTAAGTTCCTTAGACCAAAAAACTTCTTTTCTTACCCCCATTCTTCTATTCTCATCCCAATTCTCTTATCTTTTCCCTTTCTCGCTTTTTATTTCTTTTGGCTCATGTCCGCCTACACCCGCGATAACTCAAACAGATTAGTTAGGGTGGATACTCCTAGGGCTGGGGAGTCAAGAACTAAAAGAGGTCTATTTCCTTCAGATCCAAATCTTCCTAATACTCCAAATTTAGACGTTGAGTTCGATACAATGGAGAATCTCCCACAAAACCAAATCATAAACCGGGGAGGGAACCAAAATAACGGGAAAGACCCTATCTTGGGAATTGTTGCAGACCCAACCATGAATGACTACCTCACACCAACCTGGACCAATGCACCCTCATGCATTAGGCATGATAACATAGGATATGCCCAATATGTTTTCAAACCCCATGTCCTGAACCACCTTCCAACCTTTCATGGGATAGAATCTGATATGCCTTACCTTCATGTTAAAGAATTTAATGACATTGTCGAAACCATGTGCCCACCAAATCGAATTGAATCTGCTAAAATGAGAATTTCCCCTTTTACCTTAATGAACGAGCAAAGAATTGGTTAAATAATTTGAGACCAGCATCCATTCACTCTTGGGACCAACATCAACGAGAATTTTATAAAAAATACTTCCCCCATCACAAAACAATTGCACTTAAAAAAAGCATACATAACTTTTTTGAAAGAGAATGAGAAACATTCTATGAAACATGGGAAAGGTTCAAGGACACATTAAACATGGTACCACACCATGGTTTATTAATCCCAGAACAAGTGAGATTTTTCAATAAAGGGTTGGGTCCCGGAAACAAAGAATTCATTGATATGATGTGTAATAGAACCTTCAAAAACAATGCCCCAAATGATGCTTACGAGTATCTATAAAATCTTGCTGAACAAAACCAAACATGGGGAACATCACCATACTATGAGAAGCCACCCAAATCTAGTGGAATGTACAATCTTGGAGAATTAGAAAACCTTAGAGCAAAACTTGCTGCACTCACGAGGAAAGTTGAGGAGATTGATTTTAGGAAGGTCCACAAAACCCAACCTGTTGAGCTTGTTTGTACAATTAGTGACAAGAATGACCACAAGACTGATAATTGCCCAACCATTCCTTCCATCAAGGAAATTCTTTTAGGAGGAACACCAGAAGAAGTTAATGCAATGAACTTTCAAAAGCCACAATTCATGAACACCTTCAATCCAAGGTATAATGACCATCCGGGCTTTTGTTGGAAGGATAATCAACAACCAACACAACAACAATAAATCAACTCATACCCTCAACAAAACATTCAAACTCATAATCAGTTCCAACCACAACCGGTCCAATTCCAACATCCTCATGTCCAATATCAACAACCTATCCAACAACCCATTAAACAACCTATCCAACAACCAAAGTATCCTCTTGGGATAAACCCACAAGCTCAAGCACCATCCCAAAATGTTCCACAAAGCCTACTAGAACAACTGTGAAAACAAATGGACAAAATGAACTCAGAATTATCATCCATTAAACAAGAACTTCAAACCATAAAAACTGGAAAGGCACCCATGCCCACATAGGCCATTCCACAACAAACATAAAGGGGATAGAATTGTTTCACTCAAACAACTCACGAACAACTAAATGTTGTGGCAGTTTTAAGAAGTGGGAAATCAATTGAAAAAACTGAACAGATAAGTCCGAAACAATGTGAAACTTCAAACTCTGATGAAAATTCAAATTAACTACAAGATCAAACTGAAGAAACTGATAATAATGTGAATGAAACAACAATTCAACAAACAACTCCACAATCTGCACCATTTCCTCAACGCATGAGGCGGAAAACCAAGCCTGAATTGAGTGAAACATTGAGGGAAATTTTCTCACAAGTCAAGTTGAACATTCCCCTTCTCGATGCAATCCAAACCATACCTTCCTACTCAAAATACCTTAAGGACTTGTGCACTTTAAAAAGAAAATTTTCACATAAAAACCATGTCCTTTTGGCTGCTAATGTGAGTACCACCATTCAAGGGACCATTCCTCCTAAGAAGAAAGACCCATGATGCCCTTACATAAATGTTGAACTAGGAGAGAACAAAGTTGTCAAAGCCTTTGTGATCTAGGTGCTAGTGTGAACCTCGTTCCTTATGCCATGTACTGTCATTTAGGGCTCGAAGAACTCCAACCCACATCTGTCACTCTTCAACTTACTGATCGTAGTGTTCGAGTTCCAAAGGGGATCTTAAAAGATGTTTTGGTGAAAGTTGAAAATTTCATTTACCCAGCTGACTTCATTGTTCTGGATAATCACCCAAGCTTAGGCCCTAGGGAGAAAACCCCAATCATACTTGGTCGTCCCTTCCTTGCAACAATCAACTCTGTAATCCGAGTCCGAAATGGTAACATAACCATCACCTTTGGGAACATGAGTCTATACTTGAACATCTACAATGCCAACTCTCAAATTGGGGATGATGAAGATATCCATGAGGTTAATTGGATTGGTAGTGTTGATAATGAACTCAATGAACATCAAGAAGTTACCGAAGGATGGTTAAGTCAACAAGAGATTGATTTTCTTTATTCACATGAGGGAAATTTGCCTCCATGGATTGAATCTCTTTCAGACAGCTCTATTGATGAATTTCTAGAATCACCAATCAATGGTACCATGGTTGAAATCAATAACATTGAGTCAATATCCATTCATGACACTACTCTGGAAAATTTAGTGGATGAAAATTCTGTTCACAATGAACCAATTTTGTCAAGAAATCTGAACAAAGAAACTAAGTTCAATACAATGTATCATCCATTCTTGGAATGTCATGACCAATCTGCTCATGAATTTAAAGTCTTACCTTCATCACTAAAGTATGATTTCTTAGGGGACAATCAATCCTTTCCTGTTGTCATTTCTTCCTCCCATGAAGCCGATCATGAGAGGATGCTTCTAGATGTTCTTAAGAGACACAAGAAAGACATTGGATGGACCCTATCTGATATCCTTGGGATTATCCCACTTATCGGGACTCATAGAATTATTCTTGAATCTGAGTCAAAGCCATGTCGTCAACCTCAGAGGTGACTCAATCCTAATCTCATGGAAGTAGTGAGAAAAGAACTATTGAAATTGTTAAAAGCTGGTATCATCTATCCTATAGCTGAGAGTGAGTGGGTTAGCCCAATCCATGTGGTTCCAAAGAAGGATGGAATCACAGTAATAACCGACAAGGATGGAGAGATGCTTCCAACAATGGTCAGTAGTGGATGGAGAGTTTCTATTGACTATAGGAAGCTCAACTCTTGTACCAAGAAAGACCATTTCCCCTTACCCTTTATTGATCAAGTCCTCGAGCGAGTGTCGGGTCATCAATTCTATTTCTTCCTAGATGGATTCTCAGGGTATAATAAAATCGAAGTCTCCTTAGAGGATCAAGGAAAAACAACCTTCACTTGTCCATTTTCCACTTTTTCCTTCAAGCGCATGCCCTTTGGGTTATGTAATTCCCCCGGTACCTTCCAGCGGTGCATGACGGGAATATTCTCGGATATGGTGGGGGATTTTCTATAGGTCTTCATGGATGACTTCTCCATATTTGGGGATACTTTTTAGGGATGCCTTATAAATGTTGAAAAGGTTTTGTCAAGGTGAGAGGATAAGAATCTCATACTAAATTGGGGAAAATGCCATTTCATGGTAAGGGAAGGACTTGTTCTAGGTCATATGGTATCTGGTAGAGGGATTGAAGTTGATAAAGCTATGGTTGACATCATTCGTCAACTTCCCTCTCCTAAAACTATTAAGGAAGTGAGGTCCTCCTTTGGACATGCTGGTTTTTATAGAAGGTTCATTCGGAATTTCAGCTCTATTTCTCAACCACTTTGTGCTCTATTTGTAAAAGATGCTCCATTTTTATAGACAAAAGTTGTGAGGAATCATTCTCTACACTCAAGTCAACTCTTATATATCCACTTATCATGCAATATCCAAATTGGAAACTTCCTTTCGAGCTCATGTATGATGCATGTGATTTCACTGTAGGAGAAGTCTTAGGACAACAGTGTGAGAAAACTCCACATGTCATTTCTTATGCAAGAAAATCGTTAAATGACACACAAATAAACTACACCACCACTGAGAAATAGTTGCTTGATATTGTCTTTTCCTTAGAGAAATTCAGGTCATATCTCTTAGGATCACCCATCATTGTCTTCACTGATCATTCAGCCCTAAAATACCTCTTCCAAAAACAAGATGCCAAGGCTAGATTGATTAGGTGGGTCCTTCTTCTTCAAGAGTTCGATTTAACCATTAAGTATAAAAAGGGTGTTGAAAATATTGTAGCTGATCACCTCTCTAGGATGGAATTAAAAGACAACTCACACCACCTCTCTGTGTCTGATTCATTTCCCGATGAGCACGTCTATTCAGTGAGTGATTTCCCTTGGTATGCGGACATAGAAAACCATTTTGTGACGGGTGACATTCCAAAATTCATGGGGACCCATGATAAGAAGAAATTCCTTTCTGATGTAAAACATTATGTGTTTGATGATCCTTACCTCTTCAAGTTCTGTCCTGATCAAATCATCAGGAGATGTATTCCCGAGTATGAGCAAGAGTCCATTCTAAAATTTTGTCATGGGGAGGCATGTGGAGGCCACTTTTCTACAAAGAAAACCACTGCAAAGGTCCTCCAAAGTGGTTTCTACTGGCCGAACCTCACTAAGTATTCCTTCTAATTTTGCAAAAGTTGTCCTCAGTGTCAGAAATTAGGATCCATTACCAAAAGGAATCAAATGCCCCTCACTCCCATTCTGGTCGTTGAAATATTTGATTGTTGGGAAATTGATTTCATGGGACCCTTTCCAAACTCTAAGGGATACCTCTACATCCTCTTAGCTATTGATTATTTCTCAAAATGGGTTAAATCCATTCCCACCAAGTCTAATGACCACCATGTTGTGATCCGATTTCTGAAAGAGCATATATTTTCTCGATTTGGAATTCCTAGGGCTATAATCAGTGATCGTGGAACCCATTTCTGCAACCGCCCATTCTCTTCACTAATGTATAAGTATGGTATTACTCATAAAGTTTCCACTGCATACCATCCTCAAACCAACGGTCAATCTGAGTTGGAAAATAGAGAAATTAAGCAAATTCTTGAAAAAACTGTCAATCCCTCTAGGAAAGATTGGTCTGAGAAACTCTTAGATGCCCTTTGGGCATATCGAACTACTTTCAAGACTATCCTAGGCATGTCATCGTATATATTGGTTTATGGAAAATCATGTCATTTACCTGTTGAAATTGAACATAAGGCCTTTTGGGAAATAAAAAAATTGAACTTTGACATTTATTTGGCTGAAACAAAAAGGAAATTAGATCATAATGAACTCGAGGAACTTAGGATGGAGGCTTATGAAAATTCAAGGATCAATAAATCTAATGTTCAAGCCTACCAATCTAGGAATCTCAAAGTCAAACACTTTGAACATGGAAAATTTGTGCTCTTGTATAGTTCAAAACTTCATCTACACCTAGGAAAGCTAAGGTCCATATGGTCTGGTCCATACCTAGTGCATCATGTGTACCCTCATGGGGAAATAGAGATTCAGGATCCCACAAGTGGTCATGTCTTCAAAGTCAATGGCCATAGGTTAAAACCATTCATTGAATCATTCAATAAACAAGAAACCAAGGAGGGGTTAACTGAGCCAACATATGAACCAGAGAAAAAAAGATAGATTTAGGGTACAAGTCGGGCTAACGACGTTAAACAAAAGCGTTGCACGGGAGGCAACCCGTGGTTTTCATGTTTCCAATCACTGTGAATCATATTTTGTTTCCTTCTGCTTAGTTTTGTTATTTTTTTTATATATAGACTATTGACCTGTTCTTATTTTATGAGTAAGGATGGGTATGAAAAGGGATCACCGTATTCATCCGTGTGATGCGGTGTGATCCCTTATTAATACCTTACCCAGAAATTTAAAAAAGACAATGTATCATCAGTTTATTTTATTTATGTTTTTGTAGGTTTAAAAAAAATTAGACTCTTGACCTGTTCTTCTTTTATGAGTATGGATGGGTATGAAAGGGGAGCAACGTATTCATCTGTGTCACGCGGTGTGATCCCTGAGAAATACCTTACCAAGAAATTTAAAATAAGACAATGTATCATTAGTTTGATTTAAAAAATATGAAAATGATGGTACTTGGAATTAAATAAATCATTGTGTTGCTTTTTTGTCTGCTTTGTCCTTCTTTTTATGGTTCATGAACTATTTTGGGTGATACATGTTCAATCAAGGAGGTCCTACATTCCCAAAGAGATCAAAGGAGTAATTTGGAGCATCATGAACCTCAACTTTAAAAACCAGGTGAATTTGTTCCATGTTTATCATTCTCAATTTCATCTTTGAACTCCTCTCCTACCCACTTCTAACTTTTCTTTTCATTAAACACTAGGGACGGTGTCATTCTAAGTTGGGGGGAGATAAAAAATGATTTTTTTTAGAAACATGCATGAAATGAAAAATTCCATTAACCATAAACATGATAAACACACATTTCAAACTCTACAATTGGATATCAAATAAATTTCGCATACCTTGATTCGGATTTTAATGCATGTTTAAGTTCATGAGCATAGTTTTTGGAAAGTGTGGTTGGCCGATGTGATTTCTCAATGTTTACAATTTCATCCTCTTAATAAAAATGCCACAATGAACGTCTACTGGATCGTGGGTGTAAATTTGAGTTCTTGGGTCCCTTTCATTATAGCATAGGGTTCTGGGGTCACTTTTAGTTTAATTTGAGTATCCAAAACAAAAACAAAAAAAATTACCACATAGAGAAATGTTTTTTCCAAATTCATGGCGTCCGGCACTTGGGGTTTGTGACTCCATAGTTGTCTTGCCCAGAGTTAGGCTTTATATATCTATTGTAGAGCATGAAATTGAAAATATATGTGGCGTCCGACACTTGGGGATCGTGACTCCATAGTTGTCTTGCCCAGAGTTAGTCTTTTCATATCTATTGTGGTTAAAAAAAGGATACTCATCTTAAGGTTTAATGTGATTCCCACCTAGCGCTTCCATTTTTTCCCCTTGAACAATAAAATGGTCCCCATATCTTTTATGATGCACAAAACATTATCATGCTTAATTGGAATTGGATGAAATGTGGCAATGAATTTGTACAAAGGAATGGGATTGGGCTTGGGATATTCTTATGGAACTAGCCTTTTTTAAATGATTTTGATGGGTTATCATAATTTTTTTGGTATTAGATATTTGGGTGAGAAATGTGTATTAAAATGTTTTTGGAAAAGGGGATTTGAATTTCATATTTGTAAATTATTTTGCTCGGGACTAACAAAACTCAAGTTGGGGGTGTGATTAGTCACTGAAATTGGCTAATATTAATTTTTAATATCTTTATATTCATTTTTCCAATGTCCATAAACATTGTTTTTAGTGCATTAAATAAATAGAACTTCATTTTTCATCAAAAATGCAATTCATGTTTAAAATGCAAATTTGGGCCCAATCATTCATTTATTTGTTGAAAATATTATATTCATTTTCTGAATTTGAAAATTTGGGATATTATTTATCAATTTGTTTGGAACATTTTATCTCTTAGGTTCGCTGCATGAATCCGAAAGGAAGATGGAGAATTTTGCGCCTGAAGGCAGAAACTTTCTTGAAAAAGCATAATGGGCCTAAGGCCCATCAAACAAACATGGGGCCCCAAAACCATACCCAATGAAGCTAAAATTTATACAATAGAAAGATACAAATATGAGGATCATTTTATTCAAATGTGGATGGAGCTAATTCTGATGTTTTCATGATGATAAAGGGATCTGAAGTTGAGATTTAAATGGTGGACTCGACATTAATTCACAGAAATCCGTCCCACCATTTCGACTATAACATCCAAAAGGATGAGCCAAATTTCCTGATTTTGTGAGAGCGTCTAGAAGACACATGTACGAAGCTATTTCTCTTATACAACACCTCCGGATTCAGCCTTCTTCAATTGAGAATTCACACGTCAATATGGTGGACGAATCTGGACAGTTTTCCGGGTCAAATTCAAAACATCAATTTCCTTTTGATTATTCACCCTCCATTTGACTCTATTATTTGTTGGGGGTGAATTAATTGTTTGGGGATGTACCTAAGGCTCCTAATATTTCTATATAATGAGCTATTGTTGAAGGGAATAGGTGTGGATATTTTTCATATCATCCTTTGTTGCTTGTTTCATTGTAAGGTTATGCTTCCAAATTTCCTTGTAATGTTTTCCATTTCAATGTAAGTTTCTTTTTTGTATCTTTATGTTCTTAATCAACTTCATTCAATTATATATTTTCCATTTCTTTTTATAAAACTTTATTATCACAATGAACATTTATATCTCCGTGTTGTTGTGAATTAGTTCACACATAGGTGTGAATTTCATTCACACACACGGAGGAGTGCTTGTTATTTCCGCGGTTTTAATTTCTTCAATCCAATTCTTGTTAGTCATATTCCGCCTACCATTGAGAGTATACCATCAATGGAGGGATAAAACCTTAATGGTATTATCTTAGGAGGATTCAAAGGCTGGATTGAATGTTATTTTATGAATGAATTGTTGTTAATTGGATAATTAATTTAAGACATCCATTCTTCAATTATTTCTACTATTCATATTTACTGTGTTTGAGCAAACTAAATTCAATTACTAAATGACCATATACCTTAGGGAGATCATTAATTTGGTTCTCTAAGTGTATACGAGATTAGTAATTGTGTTTAGTAAGTACCAAACCAGAAAATGGTGAATCTAACGTTATTTTTGAAGAATGGATTCATCAAAAATTAATAAAACCAAAATTGTCTAATGAAGTAAAATTCATTCAATCCACCCCGAGCATAATCCTAAGATCAACCCATTTCCATTTAATTGAATTCACTTAGGTTTATTAGTTTTTTTAAAAACCATCCTAAATCAATCCCAAAGTCGGCTACTTCATAGCCCGTCCTTCCCACAATCATAGCGTCTCAAGGTTACTTCTTCGGTCCCTGTGGATTCGACCCCAACATGTAATACATCGATCGCTTCTACTAGTAGGGTAAATTTGGGTGCAACCAATGGAACTCTCTCAAAACCTCCTCATGTAGTGAAACTGGTACCATGGTATGTCCTCTGAAGAGTTTGATGTGCTCCCCGCCTTCAGAAAATCCATTATGTGTCTGCCCTATGGATATCTAAGCACATCACTTATCACAGTATACTTCCCAATGATGTGCCTCTCTGACTCGATGAAGTAGTAGAGGAGTGACTGTGAGAGACTTCATAAATTAAGCTCCATCTCTATCCAAAAATGATATCTGCAATGCGGATAGCTACTCTATCGCATCTCCTAGAATATGAATGCCTGATATTCTACTGAGATAATTTTCCACAACATTCCCCTTCCCATGAGTATAGACTATCTTGAAGTCATAGTCCAAGAAGAACTCGAGCCATCGCTGTTATCTCAGGTTTAGGTCCTCCTAGGATAAGATGTACCTGAAACTATATTGGTTAGAGTGGACTGTAAAATGCTCGCCCAACAGATAGTGTCACCACATCTTCAATGCGAAGAACACTACTTCAACTCCAGGTCATGGGTAGCATAGTTCTGTTCATGTTGTCTCAAATTTTGTGAACCATAAGCGATCACTGCTCACTCCTGCATCAGGAATCACCCATGTCTGGTCCCTGATGCATCAATGTTTACTACGTATCACATGCCTTCCTTTGGAAGCCTCAATATGGGCGCACTATTCAACCTCTGCCTCATCTTCTGAATGTTCTGCTAACAACTCTCTAACCACATGAAGGGTTTCCCATTCTTCGTACATGTTGAAAGCGGTGATGCAACTCTAGAGAAGTCTGGAACAAATCTCTGATAGTACTCATCCAGACCCAGAAAATGTCGAACCTCCATCACACTCTTGGGTTGCTCCCAAGAAAGTACTACCTTGATCTTCGTAGAAAACACTACAACTCTAGCCTCCAAGATGATGTGTCCCAAGAAGTTAACCTCTCGAATGTCAAACTGGCACTTCAAGAGGTTACCCTAAAGTTGGTTCTCTCAGTGTGTATGCAGTACTACCCACAAATGGTAGGCGTGATCCTCCTCAGTAGTCGAATAAATTAGTATGTCTTCAATGAAGACTACGACAAAGGGATCGAGGTAAGGCTAGAAGATCCACTTCATGAGACTCATGAACAATGCTAGAGTGTTGGTTACGCTGAAGGACATAACAAAGAACTCGTATTGTCCATACCGACACCTGAAGGACATCTTCTACACATCCTCATCTTAAACTCTGAGCTGGTGATAGCCTGACCTGAGGTCTATCTTCGAGAACCATCGTGCTCCCTTGAGCTAATCAAAGAGGTCGTCAATCCTCGAGAGTGGGTACTTGTTCTTCACGGTCAAATGATTCAGGAGATGGTAGTCGACACACAGTCACAAGATCCCATACTCCTTCTTGGTGAACAAAATCGGAGATGCTTGGGGTGAAACCCTGGGTCGGATAAATCCATACCCCTAAAAGTCCTCCAGTTGTACCCAAAACTCACAAAGCTCGGCATAAGCCATTGGATATGTTGGAGTAGATAACAGTTACTTCCTAGGGTAAGGGTCAATGTAGAATTGTACCTATCTTCAAGGAGGTAGTCCTAGAATGTCGTCAAGGAAAAAAACCTCATACTAATCCACCACAACAAGAAAACTTGGACTCCACACATCATCCGCTCCAAGGATGAGACTAGCCAACTGATGTGTGATCGGATGCCCCATCATCTGTGTAAGTCCATCCTATACTGCAATATTTCCCTTCTCGCCGGTGAAGATGAACCTGGTCCCATCCGTGTGGATACACCACACATTGCGCCTAATACAGTCAATCTGATCATGAACTCTGGATAACTAGTCCATACCCAAGATGACCCCGTAATGCCTCAAATGCCGCTAAGAGGAGATCCCAGACGAAGCTCTCACCTCTTATAGTAATCTCACAATGTTGGAACCAGTGCTTAATAATCGAGTCTTCTCCCGTAGGAGTCTCTATTCATAAGAATTGAGCCAACGGCTCCGTCAGAATCTCTGAGCTCCGAACGAGGGCAGCGGCAACAAAAGAATGACTCACACATATGTCTATAAGTGCTGCAGCAAGGGTGGAGTAGACATAGATAGTACCTCAAATCATCTCAGGAGAGTCGTGGTCATAGGACTCTACTGCCTCGAGCTGATCCCACCTCAGTCCACCAGATCTCTGTGGCCAGGGTGCAACTCCTTGAGGTGGTGGTGGTATAGCCTTGAAATGTCATCTACCACCCGCTGCTCGGCCAGCTCCTCTTACAAATCCTTCTACTCCTATTGCACCACCACAGTCAAACCTATTCCTCTTCTTGGGAGGTCCTTCTATTATTTACTGCTCATCTGCATGGCGGGTTGGGCAGTATCGAGCCATGTGACCCTACCCGCTGCATGCATAGAACTACTTGCTCCTCAAATAGCAGACTATGTCTCGTGTGTCCTGCACAACCGAACCTGATTCCTCGGGTGGCCACCTGATGGCCTAGTCCGCTTCGACCTATGCGACATCTGTCTACTGCCAGCTACAGAAGACTCCGCTATGTGTTGCCCTATGGTGGGTCTCGCTGCTGGTGTCTTCTCAACAAGAAAACTCTCCACTATAAGGTCTCGCTCCAGCACCCCTTGCTGTGTCGGGATGATAAGGGGAATCATTGAAGCACGAATCTCATGCCTGAGTCCCTGCTCAATGTTCCAATCCTTTAATAACGGGTCTCGTACCATATCTGTGGAGTGTCACGATAGGTCGGTGAACCTCACTAAGTATTGTGCTATTGTGATGATGCCCTGCTGCAGATATAGTAACTCCTGAATCCGCAATGCATGAAAGGTGGTTGTAACAAACTCTAATAGGAAGATACTCTCATAGTATGTACATAGTAAAGATCCCTTATCATGCACATTGAGCATTAGGATCCACCATCTGACTGCTATTGCATGAAGGAGAGTCACAGCAAGGATTACCATGAGTTCGGCTGGCATCCCTACCAATTTGAGAACCCTCTCGACAACATCCATCCAATCATTAGCTTCCTGTGGGTCCATCCCTCCCTAAAACATGCGTAGCCTCTAGAGATGGAACTCGTGCAATGCACTCAGGCGACGTGCACTCTCTGCTGCTGGAGCATGTGGTATCGGTGTCCCAGCGGGTAGTGGTACCGCTGGTACCTCTAATGTGATGGGGCACTGCACTGAGGCCTTGTCACTCAGTGGGCTACCATCTCGTACGAAACTAGGAACCATAGACTCTTACTTTCGTGGGGCCATCCTAAAAATAAATAGGTTCACCATTGTTAAAATAGTATACCTGGTGTGCTGACACAATGAAATCATGATGAAACGAATTTTCAATGGAAACACACACTCAATTAGTTTTTTTTTCACTGAGTCGGAAATCATAAGTCAGAGTCCTAGTGTATGGATACGTCGGCTGCTGCACCAAAACCGGTTTCCCTGGACTGAAAACCACACTCAACTATCTTAACACTATTGCCTAACATAAAAGAATGATCAGAGTCTTGAGTTTTGTGGTAGAACTGACTCCTCTGATACCAATTTGTCATGAACTGTACTCGGGGCCCGTGCCGTGACTACCCCAAGCCAGCCTTCCATAGGCCACATGCTGGAGACTAGCACCAAAAGTGTAATCATGATAAAAAGGGAAGACATTGCCTTTTTAACCTTTAACACACACACATACAGTCTGAACACAAGCAGTAGAGGAAATAAGTACTAAAATAGAAATGTATGGTGTGCTAAAAGTATGTGGGCCAGTCTACAAACCCAATAGAACCACAATACCAGTAAATAGGGAAAACAACTCCTTGATCATCCACCAGGGAATCCTACATGGATGGTAGGTACAAAACTCATACACCTCATCCGTATGGTATGTTCCGTCTAGTCCATCTCCGAGTAGCCTCCCGTCCGTTACCCTCGGCTTCGATCTCTGTTGTTCGTCATCTACACAGAACACAATAAGGTGTGGGCGAAGCCTGTGTAGGGGTGAGTATAACAATATTCAGTAGGGGACCTCGAGACCCCAGAAGGTCTCCCAAAATCCACAAAGTATACATCACAGAAGAAAGATACAATCACAATGTATTAACCAACCCTAATTGGGTATATTCCCATACATATACCTATGTTATCAATCATAGTCCAGCTCCAACTCCTGCGACCAAACACAATCCAATCCACAATGGAAGTAAAGTCAATCACCACAATGATAATGGTTGAAAGACATGACTCATCTCACACCGGTATACATATTTTGTATAGATATAGAGATGATCAGATTAATCACTGATTCATCTAAGATGTAGGACCCACACAAGATATAGGAACCTCTATTATTCATTTGGGCTATCTGACCCAGACAGGCTATAAAACCAGCTAAACTGTGGGACCCACACACGATACATGACAAAATTTTCTGTTGGTCCCACACATGATCCAGGAACTGAAGTAAGAACTGTCAGACCCACAGTGGATCCCAATACAGTAGTCATCGCTGTCGAACCCACTTAGGATTACGGTACAGTAGTTGTCACAGTCAAAACCACGTAGGATTCTGGTACTGTAGTCATTTTAGTCGAACCCATGTAGGATTCTGGTATAGTAGTCTTCACAGCCAACTCAAGGGTTCCCGCACACAACACACTTGAATCCGGGAGGGTCCTCTCCTTGATCCAAGTTTCGATACATCAAATATCACGGATTATCAAGTTGATGATTCCCGTTCTTCCATCTCATCCAAAGGAACCCAACACAATAGATGACGTGTTAATCGGACGCCCGAACAGAGAGTTATTGGCATTTCTGTTCCAGGGGCCCAGTTGGATTTACGCTCGGTCCAAAACCCTCTAGTTTCCATATTTGTCCGAAACATACTTAGAGTAACAAAAAAGGACCACCTCTTCGTGAGGGCTATAGTGCTGCAGATGGGGCGTCGATCAGACGCGCGGTCTTGAAGATATTCACATTTAAGGAAATACATGCCCGACCCGTCAAACCCAGTGGGTTGGGGGTCGACCCATCCTGGCTCGGTGGGTACGACATAGCTAGGTGATGGCCCAGCCCGGTGCGACGTGACCCTACTGTGGACCCGGCCTAAGCTGCAGGCTAGTCTGGTTCGCTCGGTGGTGAGAAGCAGTGTCACCTCCCCTACATGGGTGGCCGTAGCTGTCCGGTTCGGCCCGTTGCACGCGGCCGGCATTGCGGGCCGCGGTTCTCCCCACGTGGCGCCTACGAGCACCGTAGTTCTCTAGCTCGGCCAGTAGGTGGCCTATCGGTTCACCCGGCAGAGGAGCCGATGGATGCGGGCCATGTGCTCCTCATCGTGGCACTGGCGGGTGTCGCGGTTCTCCAGCCCAGCCGGTATGCGGCCGACCAGTTCTTCCATTCAAGAGGCTCGCGGTTGTGGGCCCTGGTCTCCCTCAATGCGGAGCCTTCCTGCACCATGACTCATGCACACAGACTGGTCGGATTGGCCGGACGGTTGTCCCGTGGTCCGGGCGGCCCGAGCGGCCACTGGTCTCCCTCCACGTGGTCGTGGTGCCGCCGCCACTAACTCCACCACCTCTGGTCACCAACGCCACTGCCTCTTCTATCCCGTGGTTCTTCTCCGACGCGGTGCGAAGACACCAATCCCTTTCGACTTCACCACTGACGTCAATCAACAAAAACCAATGGAGGGGCGTCGGGCCGTGTTGGTTCAGCTTGCACCCTCTGTATTAGGTGATAACAAGTGGCCATCATCGATACCAAACAAACAACGAGGAACAAGGGTACAATTTAAACATTAAAATATTCAAAACCCGCTACCTCATATTATCGTTGTATGTGGACGAGTCTCGGAATATGGGTGTCATGGAAGATAGATGTTGTTTCGTCAACATTGGAGGGAGTAGAGCTCAGTGAAGTCGATTCAAGACGACGCCCTCGGTGTACTTCGTGGGTGGTGGTGTTTCCTTTCCTTTCTCTGGTTAAAGAAGGTAGAAGGTGATGATTCATGATCTTCGGAGACGTGGAGCATTCTTCATCGAGGAGATGGTTTTATTCCAAGAGTTCTCCCCAGCTAATTCAAAGAATAATAGCGTAACCAAAAATAAAATAATTGCTACTCTATTTTATTTGTTTCCATGCAAAAAGAATTCAATCTTTTTCAAATTAAGTAATTGGAATTATTTATTTTGTTGCGATGGAACCAGAAAGAGGGAAATAGGAAGTGAAGAGGCTCCCAAAAATTTATGGGGAGTTTCAAGTGTTAAAGGGGGTTCAAGGGGAGTTGAAGAGTTTGATGCTCGTGTGGGCCCCACCACATAATATCCTCCCATGGGAGGTTATGTTGGGGGTTGGACCCACCTCCTACATCCACTTGTAGGATTAAACTACCACTTAAATTAAATTATGTCACACATAATTTTTATTTAATTTATAAAGAATCCCCAAAAATTAAATTCCATCCTTAATAAAACGTAGCTGCGACAAAGGTCTCCATAAGCAAATACTGGCGATGCGAGTTCAACAGTGCCCTCAGATTTCAATTCCGAGCACCGATTCAAAGGATATAAAAACCCGCATGTATATTCACTAAAAGTATCTGAAAAAAACATCATAAATTGATTCTAGGCACACCGGGCCTCGGAGTCAAGCGACATCCGAAACCGTGGACTCGTAAAAATCCCATGTATTTTAAAAAAAATCCACTGAATTTCTGGTTCTTTTCAATTGAGCATTATTTCATGGTATGAGAATCAATATACTAGAATTATATCATGAGTTATGAAAGAAAAGTTTCAAAATTATGGTAAATAATGACTTCATTTGTTTGATAACAATTATTTTAGGATCAGAATGGAATAAATGTAAAAGATCCAACATTTATCAAAAAAAAAAGTAAAATACATGGATTGATCATGATATAAAAAAATAGAATTTGAATTGATATTTATGTGGATTATAATATTGATTTAAACTTTAAATTTTTTTCTTTTTTTCATTTAAATTTTAATATTGACAATATTAATGACCTCTTCAACTCATTGTTGAGATTTTATGTTTGAGGACAAGCATGGTATATGTATGGGGGTATTTGAAATAAAATAAAAATTTTAAAATTTTAAAAAAATTGAAATTTATTTATTTGTGTTTTTAAATGATAAAGAACATGGAATTAAATGTTATATTAAAATAATAGTTAACATGAATTAAAGAATGAAAATGGAAAAAATTTGAAAACTTTTATTTTACGAATTTTGACAAATTTTAATCACATTAGTTTTTTGGGAATAAGATTTAAAATGTTAATCCAACATGGGTGATTCATTTTTTTAGGATTCATTGATTTATTTTTTGAAACATGTAATGATGTATGAAGAACTTATTCAAAAAAATATAGGCCTAAAAAATTCAATCATGTTGAATATTTTATTGAGTAGACATGGTGGCCCCACCACAAGAAATGGGAATTAAATCCTAAAACACACCTCAATTTTAGGTGATTCTTGATGGATTTAAATTATTACTCATAGGTATGTTTCACCATTAAATATTCAGGATTTATTCACTCATTATGGGGTCTATTTGGTACTCACCATTAAAGTATGTTCCCGGATGCATTCGTCAAGAATAAAATTTTCTAAGAAGAACAACCATAACTCTATCTATATACCCTGATAAATCTCAAAGATTTACGAAAAAGAATGTAAAACATTGATGAAAAACATATATGAAGACACATTTACATAGTTAGACTATTTATTGGATCAACCACAAAAATATTAGAGGATAGATTCGGGACCAAAAACACTCCCTCCTCATGTATAAAATGAAGTGAACCCCACCATTTCAAATTATCATGATCACCATAGAGGATATCTCCAACGACGGAGGCTTTCTACTACAACCTTACACCAAATTATTTATCATTGTTTAATTATTATTTATTTATTTATTTTTTTACATTTCCATTTTAGTTTTATATTAAATTAAATTAATTCTTCCATGTACGTTTTAGATTTTGTTTACATCCATTTTATATCCTCTTTTATTCTCCATATTAATTTCATTATTATTATTTTTATTATTATTTAATTAGTAGTATATATATATTTTAATATTATTAATTTTATCATTTCTTTAACAATTATTAAAACTTTTTTCATTTTTATTAAATTTTTGTACTTTCTTAATATCTTATTCTATTAATGAAAATAATAGTAATACATTATACTTGTTATTATAATATTATATATAAGGTATATAATTTCCTATTATTTATTTATTTATTTATTTTATTATTATCTCTTCTCTATCTTATCCCAATTATATATTAGTTTAATAATTTATGTTATCATCACTATTAATTTTAAACATTATTTCTTTTATTTTATTAATTTTTTTCATATTATCTTCCACCAACTCCTACAAGTAGTCAATTACTATGAGAAATGATAAGTTAACCTCATTGATTGTCCTTATTGGTGGTGATTGTGTTCTTGATATTTTTTTAATGTTTAATTTTATGTTTATAGATGGAAATGAGTTTCATACAGGACTTATTTCAAATTACCCAATTTATTGAATGACCCTAATGAAATGAAAATCAATTTATCTATATTATTTTATTTAATCACTTTCCCTCCCTCTCTTAGCATGTTCCCCAAGTGTTTTAGTTAATCTAATCAACTGATCAAACAACATATATTGATATAAGTCCTGCAAAATGGAACCTCCTAGGACAATGAATGTCTTCAGCCTTGATTAATGGATGAGGAGGAATTAAGTATTCCGTACAATCAGAAATATTCCATGATTTCTAAATATTTAATATTATTTCAATCATTAAATATCATGGTTGGATTATAAAACAAAAAGAAAACATATATAAGGAAATAAATATTAAACCTAAAACCATGTTATTTATTATTATCTTTATGCTATTTATATTTTAATGTTTTTTTGAGTTTCCATATTTTATTTCATTATAAAATTAATAAAAATCCCAAAAACATTATAATTATATTCATTTAAAACATAAAAAAAAGATAAAGAATATGTGATTTAGATAATTTCTGTGAATAAATAGAAAGTCTTATCATGTGAGATGTCCTTGTTCAACCATTATTCTTCACTAGGAAAATTATATATCTTTCTCTATGCCCCGGGATAGATGTATATCAAATATAATTAGTGGCGGGATAAAATTTTAAATCTCTATAGGAAATATAATTTATTTTAAATTAGATATTAAACATTTCAAATTCATTATAGGATATTGTATAATTGTATTTTATATAAAAAAACAAGAAATAGAATAAAATTCATTAAAATAACAACCTTAATAACTTTTATAAATTCTATTGAAATTTTAATTTATTTTATGTATGGAGTGAAATTTTTTATGGGATGATTTACATTTCCATCATGAATGTTTGATATTTATTAATATCATTGTTTAACACATTCTAAAACATAATTAATTAATCTATCATAAATCATTAATTATATTTAATTTTAGGAAAATTTCATTAGTGGAAAATAATATTTTCATTGATAAACCCAATGATACTTATATTAAAAATGGTGATAGGGAAAAATAAATTTATCAATTTTATTTTTAAAAATCCATAATTAACTATAATGAGAAAAAACTTATATTTAATTATAATTTATTAGAAGTGAATAGAACAAGATTTTATGTAGTAATATACCACCAATGGATAGAAAGCTATATTTATTTTTCCCAATTTAACGATTTAATTTATCATTAATTTGATTAATATTAGATATTTTGGGTTTTTCAATACATTAGTGGATGTATAAATATGTGGTTGGGATAGTTTATTGGATGATATGAGTTTATAATTGAAAAAAAATTATTGGAAAATTGATACTTAAAATGAATTTACATTTATAGTAGTTGGGAACAATGGAAAAGTAATTTTAATGTTATTTACGAAAAGGAATGATATTTTTAATCAATTTTTTCCATAGCGTATAACAATGACTTAATTATCCTATGAATAATAATTATTTATCAAAAAATTGTGTAGTATCATAATAGGGTCGTTTTTAATCTCAAATATTGATAAAATAACAAAAATAAAGACTTCATAGGAAATGGTATAGAGGATTGGTGAGATTCATTCCCATTGTTTATATAGTTTATTATGCATTAAACAACCCATTTATGATAGCTTTATAAGAATAGATAAATAATTAGAAAAATTATATATTCTAATAAATTAATGATTCAAAAATTGAATCCAAATTTCCAAACAATATAGAAATGAATTTCTATTAAAATAGTGTAAAAATATATAGATCGTGAATTATAATAATATTTTTTCAATCCTTTTTTTTATCCATAGAAGATGAAAGACATATCTAATTAATTTAATTTTATCACTAATTTATTTGTCTTATTGAAACTATATAACTCATTGGAAATGATAATTTTTACGAACTAGACTGGACAACCTAGTATGCGGTTAATTGATCTTATTTTTATGTATCCCAATCCAAAATAATTATCTCCATGTGTTAGTGACATGAACATGGAAATATACAAGATCGAAGAGGAAATTATTTTTCTAATAAAAATTAAAAGATAAATGATAATAATATGTATATAAATACTACACTAGGATAGTGTAACTGAACTCATATATATAATATAAAATACAAACAGATCGATAAAAACAACAAAACAAAAACTAAACTTCCATCAATGAACACAAAAAACCCACAACTCAATGTAAAAAGTGCACGTCAACTCCACCAGTCACCATCACTGCTCCATGGTTTAATGGATCTAGATCATACACCACATCAATGTCCCAAATTCAATTTTCTTATACATTGTAAAATAAATCGTTTATAAAACAAATGGATAAGGTAGGGTGTGATCTATAAATCCAATTAAGATCAAAAGAAGTAATTCACAATATGTTATTTAATAGTAAACCAATCATGAATTCAATTCAAATAAAATAGGGAATGAAATAATTTATCATTATCGTATTTAAAACATAACATTACTTCATTTTAATATATGAAAAAAATATCAAGAATAAATTAAATAAACAATTTTTATATAAATCATTTTGATTGGGTAAAAAAATTATATATTCATTGTAATTTATATTCAAAATAGGTACAATAAGAATTGTAGTCCTTGATACTAAAGTGTGTTAGAAACTTTGTTCTAATAGATATGTGTGAATCCTAAGTGCTCAGGAATAAACTAGAACACACTATACAAAATGATTTATCCCATTTATCATGACTCATTGGATTAAATCAATAACACCCACATGCCGAGACACGCCCTACCTAGTATAAACTTAGGGGAACAATCCCATAGTAATACTAAAAAAACATATCCAACTTTTATGGCCCACTGGCTAGTGCATAAAATACCTAGTGCATCCCAAATTTCCTAAAACTTATCTCACTATTATTGTTTCCCAAGTTAATATGTATATATAAGAGTGTGAGAAATCTATTTCCAACCATGAATCATATCGAAATGAACACATATATTAACAATAACAATAGTCATCTATTGAGTCAACCCAAGGAACAACCTCTTGCCTATATCTCATATGTCACAAAAAATCCATATCTTGATTTCCCATTCCACAAAAAGTAAATGAGTCACAAGGACTAATCATCATGGATATCTTACTGATTCAATATTTATATATCAAAGATAGATGATTGTCTATAGAGGAATTTCAAACCTAAAATTTTCAAAACTGTCATAAAAGTTTCAAACAAGACTTATACATTCTTTAAGAAAATTAATTTTTTTAATGAAATCATTATGAGTTCCAAAAATATGAAAACAAACCGTTTCTCATTTCAACATAATTACATAAAATCACATTTTTAGCATTGACATGACAATTTCTAGTCAATCCTTTTTAATTGAAATCTCAAATGGGCCATTAAGGATTTCCATAGGCCAAACCATCCATGAAAACTAAATACACAATTCCTTTAAATCAAAACCACTTCCCAGACAAATTAAATGAAAGAAAATTATAATTTAACACAAAATAAAAATTTACAAACATCCCAAAAATTCTATAGAATCTCACAATGAATATAAAAATTCTTAAAAATAATTATAAAAAACCGTAGGTGGGCCATATAAAATAAAACAATACTATTTAACACATAAAAAGTAAGAAATAACCACTTCAAACACCATACAAATATTTCAAAAGAAAAATATAATAAATTAGCCTACATGGGTTGTGTGAAAATAATGAAAACAATGAATCATAAATTATAAGGGCTAATGAATTGAAAAACCTAGCACAAATCCATTACACCATGACATGGAACATCTAAAATCATACCACAATGGTTCCAAGAGCCAATATTTATGAATATGAACCATAAATACACGAAACCACTAACAGTAATGTTTGGAAACACATTCCCTGGGACCACATGACCATGGGTGAATGATATGTCAGGAGAAATTGGGGGTAATGGTAACAAGGAATAAAGGAATAAGAGGGTCATATTAATGATCTAGACCAAAATAACAGGGAAAACCTAGATCCACACAATTTAAGAATATAAAATGATTGAAAAGAAAGGGTGGGTCTCTCTATGGATCACACGAACCAAGAGTGGGTAGGATTTTGGGTTTTGGGAAAAAATACAAATAAGGAAAAGATGGGATTTCAATAATTTTTTTTGATCTGGGAAACTAGCATGGTTTCACTACACAGTTTTCAAAATTGTGTGCCAACCAATTTACACATGCTCTATACACTGGGTCACCATCATATAATGTTCTCATGGTTTTTAAACAGTGTTCCAACAATGTTAAATTATGTTTTCCCAAAATTTCAGGTGGCTCCACGGTTACTTGGTTGAGCAACACAGTTTATCAAATTGTGCCTCAATCATGCATAGGCTATTGTGAGTCCCAAAAACACAAATTTTCACCCAAAAATATTGAACAGCATGAAGAACAACCAAAAGATAAAAAATGTTCAAATAAACACTACAAATTTGGTACCACATTACTCCTAGAACATGGGAGGAAAACTGGGATCGAATAATAAACCTTAACAAAAGTGTGAAAACAAGAACTTGGGTGTAATACTTCTCTCCAACATAATTCATTCCACCAATGGAAATCCAATAAATATTCTACATTTTTTTATTAAGAACTAATAATTTCCCAAATTCATCTTATGCCAACATAAACCATGAAAATATCAACCCATTCCAAACTGAACATATGCCTCTTTCTCGAAACAAAACAACCATTCAAAGCTTCATCATGATGAAGAATAAGAAATGTCAATACACAACATCCACAACCATTCCTAAATAAATTTACTTGAGAACACTCGAAATCCAATTCACATTCAAACCAAAATGAAAATAATATATCAATCAATTCCTAATGGAAGATACCTCATACTTTATGAAAATCCAATAAAGACTAAATTCTCATGGTGGGTGCCTGGAACGGACACCCCATCACTAGAAAATAACTAACACATACTATATTTAGATGATAATGCAATGAGACCCCAATTAATAATGGACCCTTTCCAAATGAAACTTGATTTAAATAGAAATTAATCCATGATAAGGAAAACAAAAACAAGAGTATTTAGACTTCCGACATCCTAATGGAGATGAAAATACTTGAATAAGGATTCCAACATCCCAAGAGGTTTCTTGACCATGTGGAAAAACTCACTTCTACACATATGGCAAGAACCCTGATTTTTGAATAATTTGTTGTGTTCTAGTTAGGAACTACTGAAAAAAGATCACATTCATTAAAAAAGAGTTATAATGATATCCATATCATCCTTTTACATTTAAAAAAAATAGAACACCATCAGGAACAAATAATACAACAAGAACAAACAATAAAACTAGAAGTGAAAATACGACAAATGAAACCATTAAAACGACCCCAAAACAGAATTTTACTCTAGTGAACTAGGTTCCTTAAACATCTTTGAAAATCTCCAACAAAACCAACTACAAGTTATTTATTCCCCCAAAATCATAATAGGACTTCAGTTCCCCTAAACATGACCACTTCGTATGATCTGTATGACCACACTATTGACACACCATGATTCCATGCCCAAAATGATCTTGTGACAGATATGGATGAATTTATATTCAATGAAAAGATCCAATTACTTCTAGCTTCTTACCCATTACATTACTGGAATTCCCACCACCACTTTCCAGGGATAGAGGAGAAATTAATTCCTCAATAATTCCTACGAACATAACTTTTACATGAACTTCTTGCTTCACTACATTGGAAAATGAGGTTAGATTGAACTCTAACAACATTGACTATAGATCAAGAAAAATCCCACACTCAAAATAATGATCTTTTGAAGAGTCATTTGCAATTTACACAAGATAATATAAAAATAGGTCTAAAAAGGTGATGATATAAATCCAAAATAACACATCACCCTACAAAATAAAAACTCTTACATTATGTTCCTCACAATCATTATATTAGAGAAATATTTCTATGGTAATAAAGCATTGAAGAACTAAAAATAAAATCTTCCTGAGGCTTGTTCCAAGAAACTGACCTCAACCACTTCCTCATCAGACCATCGATCCTAAAGGAAGAAATCATAACCTTAATATCTCAGGAAACTCAATTAGGCTAAAAATCCATTCTATTATCCACATAAACTATTATTCTTAGATGGGATAATCTTGACCATAGAGTAGAGGTGGATTTATCTACAAAAAAATATGAACGAAATCATTAGGTAGATCAACAGGTGTGATTGTTGATGCTAAACTAACCATGTATACACATTGCATATACATAAAATATATATGGGGGTGAACACCGAGAAAGGAGAATACCAATAGATATATCAAAACCAGTTCATCTAAAAGATTCTCCAAACTCAAAAACCCCCAAAAAAACACATCCAAGTCATAAAAGATGTAATGAACAACCATGTGTGTAAAAAAATCACACATTTTTATATAAAACCTTTTTTTAAAACAAAAATGGTTGTTGCACACTCACCAATGTTAATATATAGAGTCTCACTCACCTGAACATTCCTCGGCCCAACACATGACAATATATGAAGTCATCCCAATTTACAAACATATCTATGTATGTGAGGACCCATAAAACTACCAATGGTAAAAAAAATTCTTTTTTCAACATTCACAAAGCCATTAATAATCCTTCCATATACCAAGTGAAAACCCATAAAAAATACCATGAGTCAATCCATTTTATCATTCTCAGAAATAAAATCACTTGGACATCCACCAAAAATATATTTCTTCTTATTCAAAAAAAATTCCAGTAACTAAAATTAAACCTCGTTTAATGAATATTTACAAATACCCTTCTTCACAATGAGTTTATAATTTATAAACAACCGACTCTAATAAATCCGAAAAATAATGTTACAAAAATATATATTTTCATGACATTCCTCAACATGTAACTAAAAAATAATTTTTAATTATTCTAAGAACAAAACATTTCCTTTTTCAAATACATGTTTCTCAATTTGAGAAAAATAGTTCCCAATGAAAATTCCAAAATCATGTGGAACCCAAAAAAACTCACATGGAGGAAATCATTTCGATGGGTGATTCTTCAAATGGTTGGTGTCCAGAAACCAATCACAACATCATCATAGAGAGTCCACTAGGACCATGTATGTGGCTCCATGTGGCGTTTCAATCCATATAAGCACACATAGACCACAATCCAAACAACCATTTCATATCCAAAACATTAAAATTCCATAAAATCCAATGAGAACAAATAATACTGGACATTCTAGTGAGACATAAGGTAAGTTATTAAATGTGTTAGACTTACCCTCTCTTATAACAAAAAATAGTGTTTCTCATATTCCTACCCCATCTACCTTAGCATCCTCAAATAACAAAGGGTTCTCCGAGATAAGGTCCCAACAATTACTAACGTTCTATGATAACTATTAATCATAAACCAACCTAGGTCATCCCTGAACTGGTCACTAGAGTCGATTTTTGGAATGTCCCAAAGGGAATTCCTGACCCCTTCTAGCTATAAACATGTGCCATGCATCAACATAGAACAATAATGGAATGATTTCACTGATAAAAATATGTAAAAAATAGTGGAATGATAAATACTCATCCCGATGAAACTATAAATATCAATATCCAAATTGATCATTATTTACAAAAGACCATAATAATACAAATAAACCAAACAAAAACAAAAACTCTATCACTCATGTTGATTGATACCATGAAAAACCTGAACCACAAGTGTAACAAATGAATGGACAGTAGGTGTGAGTATTTATATTCATTATCATTCCACAAGAAATCTATTCCAAACGAAATTCTATTAAAATAAAAGAAAAATAATTTTCTTGTTTGAAATACAATATATGAAAGTAGGATTTTTCCACAAGCTAAATATTGGACATCTCTATGTGGTCCATTTCACTATCTACCATTTAAAACCACAATTTATTCCATATATTAACCATGTACATTTCAAAATATAAAGTGGAAATTTAATTTATAATAGAGATAAAGAGTGAATAGAATTTCAATAACCTTTTCCCACAAAACACATTAAAAATATTTAATCATTTTCAAAATATATACACACTACTCAAGATGAATCATAACAATCATACAATATATGAATTTTAAACAAACATAAAAGAGTAACTAACCAACAATGTAACATAATCATTTACTACAGAAAATTATGTGAGAATTTTCATGGGTGACACCATAAAGATCATGAATAATATATAACATACTATACATGTTGACTCATCCTAACAAGTATGCCTCACACTATGACATCAATAACAACCACACAACCTACTTGATATATATTTATGGAGACAATACAATTTTAATAATAATAAAATATAAAAACCTATTATGTTCCACTATTTAGTGTGTAATCTAACTAGTGCTACAATTTTTCTCATAAAATATGCTCACTATGCTCTGAGAAAATGTAACGATGTATAGTCTAGTGGGTGACCCAACTGATGCCAACTGAGAATAGAATCACATGAAAACATATATTAACTCAAAAAAAAGGCATCACCAATGTTACCATAAGGACCAACCTCTTTCCTTATGAATCATAGGTCATAAGGATGTCCATTACGAGGATATCACAGTCCACAAAAAGTAAATTGATCCAAATTAATCCATGGTGACTAAATTCAACCAATTCAATAATTATATAATAAGGAAAAAAAATTCCTATGAGAGCTTTGATATTAACTATTTTTACCACTTTCACAAAAGTTCCAAATGGGCCTCATAAATTCATTATGAAACCATCCTTTTTCAATGATCCAAACCAACTATCAGAAATATGTAAATAATCCATTTCTCAATTAAAAATTATTTCTAAAAGTCATATTTTCAGAATTCAAATCACATTTTCATGTCTATGCATTTTTATTAAATTTATTAATAGTCCATTAACCACCAACACATGCTAAAGCATTCTTGAAAAACAGAAAACCATTTTTTTAATTCCAAAAGTACTAGAAAACATAGTTAATGATCCTAAATAATCATTTCACACATCATTAATATATTGAGAAAGACAGAAAATCATTAGTATAACCTAGAGATCCTGAATAATCCAGTCAGGTATTATAGAAAAAACAACGTGTACAATATTTAACAAAATGAATCTGTTTATCACATGACAAGTATAAAATCACAACTTCATACCCAAAAACCAATTTATCAATGGACACATGTCATTTGTTTTATAATATGGTGGTGTTAAAATAAATAAACCAATGAATATTGAATTATAAATCTAAGTGAAAAGGGGTATTTTCATAAAATCCATGATGTAATGGCAACATACACATTAAATAATTCCACAGTGGATCCAAGAGAAAATATTTTCGAATATGTAACTTGAACACACTAAAGCACAAAATAAATTAAGGGAAATGAAAACCATGGGTGAACATATCCATCGAATGAAAAGATCTCAATAGAAAATGGGAGAATGATGAAGAGGGACATGAGAGGTGGAGGATTACCTTTATGATATATCTCTAAATCTTGAAACAAAAATCCAAAATCAACACCATTGGATACGTGGAGAGGATGTTTGAGTAATTTAGTCACCACCTATGGGTTGCACAAACAATTCGAGGGAGGGAGGATTTGTTATGGGATTAAATACAAATGGGAAAAAGTTTAAATATCAAGGATTTTTTAGTTCTGGGAAACTCATGCTGTTTGGACACATGGTTTACCAAATTGTGTGTCCACTATGAGCCCCTAATAGGGTGAACCAGGGGACCTTCATGTTTTTTCCATATGGTTTGTAAAACATACACCAATCATGCCTAACCTTACTTTCTAAAAATTTGACAGTTATGCAAGGTTGTCGGGGCTATGAGGAATGGTTAAAAATCATACTCCAACCATGTTAAGGATAGTATTAATCCCAAAAATCCGAATATTCACCAAGATGTACTAAAAACAATAGAAATAACCCTGGGATAAAAAACGATAATGAAACTCCTCTTGTTTGAAACCTCATCACACCCTGATCATTAGGGAAAAATATAGATCCAATAATGAACTAAATAAAAGGGTGGAAAAAACATGGGTGTGAAACAAAATATTTAAATTAATATTCATCTCTACATGATCTTTTATCTCATTATACCGAATGGATATTACACCTAATAGATCATTCTAGAGGATACCCTCTAATGAATTTAGTTATTCTAGACCCGATGAGTGATTATACAATCCATCCAGAGAATGATGTTCAGATATTTCATAATAAGAATCAAATAATTACAGGTAAGATAAGTCTATAATGAAGGGGAAACAAAAAATTTTAACTAAATACCCATCTCATTCAGCATTTTTATGGGTGTAGTAATATACACAAAATATGGTAAAATACCCATAGTAAGGGTTATGAAATCAATAATTCGGGTGGATATGAATGTGTGAGATGCACTAATATCAAATAGAGATGCGACTAAGGATGAAGGTATCGTGATGAAACCTCCCACAATTGATGGAAATGTCACAACAAACAATATATAATCATCCATAAAATGAAGAAGATTCATTATAGATTATTGTGGATAGAGACAATTTTATCATAAATCATCTGATTTCATCATATTAATTTTATGCATTGATGAACCCATTCAATAGTATGGCGTATATATGATTTAAAAAACTACTTGAAAGTGACTTTTATATATTTAATATCAAAATATATTGGATCCCATAGTGATAACATATTTTTATTGCCCAGCCTTCCAAAATGGAAAAATGTTGATGTCCCTCTACCATGAATTGATGGAATTCAAGAAGAACCTACAATTGGGATCCACTATGAGAATCATCCCACTTACTATTTCTATTAAAAAAACCCATTGAACTTCCACATAGAGAAAAAATAACTCCAATAAATAATGAATTACATTCCATTCCATGCTCAAGAATCAATGCTATATCCCATTAACTAACATCAGAGATCAGCTTTAGAAATAAAATATTGTACTTAATATTAGCTAAGATTCCCATCCCACATATACATTCCTTTATCATCTCATTAGTCAAGATATCAAGTGAAATGTTCACATGTTCAATAATGTGTTTCTCATACATAGTCATGGACTATCCACATTTATTGTGATTAAAAAAGACTATTGAATTTTATAAAAACATTCAATCTACATATAATTGACAGACTGAAATTACCGTGATTTCATTCAACACCAAGACGTCATCCTTCCTCTCAAATATCATATAATACATCCAAAATTTTCTAGTCCCCTCTAGGATGAAGTAACCCAATTCACAATAATTGATTCATGGATTCCCAAGAACTAAAACTTCTTGTAAGCTCTATTAAATCAATCCTCACCACTAAGGGATCATTAGAACCTTGTAAATATGGGTTCTTCTGGGGAAAAAACTATTGTGCATGATGTATATAGTCATCCCTTCAAGGTTTCAAAACTAGATCCAATATGGGAATTAGTGAACCAACTAGTCATAAATATTGGTTATCACACACAACAATCTCGATGACATTCTATTCAACTGAATGATTCATTTTTTTATTTCATTATAAGATCCCTCCACAAATTGTTTCAAATGACTTCATGGAGTAATGATGCTTCAGGATATCAGGAGACAACAAAAAAACAATAAAAAAGGAACAATAAAACAAACTCAAATGTGTGTCAAAAGATGGTTATTTTTAGAACACTATAATAAAATATATAAAATACTAAAAATATATAAAAATAATTACCAAATAAATTTTCACATATAAACAATTATGACATACGCCACTTCATAACACAAAATAGTGATGAAATCAATCATTACTAAGGCCCAGTCCCACAAATAATACCTCCTCTCTACTTGAAAAACCCAACCACATACTGAATTTATGGGATTATGTTTAAGATAGCTTTCATACCACTTTTTTTTGAACCATATCCAAAATACAGGCATACCTATACGCTATTTTTCTCAGACAATACCTAAAGGGAATTCTCAATAACCATAGGTTGGTGAGTAGAACGTGGCATTATAAAATATTGATGACGAAATTATTTTCCATGAAAATAGTAGAAGATAAAATATAAGATTTTGTATATCGACATGCCTAAAAGAGAATGTACCAAAATTAAAATAAATAAAATATTAACCAATATAATTTATAAATAACTCAAAAATCATCAACTCGGACTACCATCAATGAACTATAAAAAGGATCAAAACCTTAGGACACAGGTGGACCTCAGTTCCACCAATTACCATCAACACTACATAATCAAATGTTTCAATAATATCCACTAATTACAAGTATCAAATTTTTTTAATTGGCCTGGAATAATAATTTCGAAAAACAATTATAGGAAAAGGTTTGTTGTGATCAAAAAATCCAAAAAGGGTCTCCCCAATAGTTCCATAAATAATTCTATAATAATAATATAATCACGATTTCAATGAAAATAAAATATGGAATATTGTAATTAATCATTTCAATATTAATTATAGAATAGACATCTATTTAATTGAGGTAAAACATTTCATACTTGAATTAAACAAATATTTTTGATATAAAACATTTATATAAATCATTCGAAAGTAGTAAAATAATTTTACAATCAATGAAATATATAATCAAATAATACAAAACAAGAACCATTTTCATCTTCCTATAAGTACATTAGTGTATGGATATAGGACACCAAATCTTCACAAATCTATGATAAGATCTGAATATGTGTGAAGTAATCCCACATTACCATGATGAATAGGACTCATTAACATACCATTAGGTATAATTATGAATAAATGGTTTTTGTTAAAAATTTTATCATCAATCCATTTTTAGGGGACCCGTTTCCTATAATGGATGCCCCAAATAACTCACTAACTACAAAGGCTATCATGTGATCGATCAATCTAAAAATAATGTGAAAATAATCTCATTTATAATTTAATTAAAAAAATATTAGTTTATATATACCTATTAAATTACCAAAATAAGGGTTTTTCATCATTTCATCCCATAAAAAATAATGATAATTTTAAAATAAATTAAATTTATTCCATTTTTCATGATAATTCTAAAATAATATTATTTATTCATTCAATTTCAAAATTCACCCCACAGTTCCAATTTTATTGAAATAGGGTGTTTTTTTTAAAATGAATTTGATTTCCAATTTCATATATAAAAGTTAGAAAATTCATGATTAAAAATAAATTGAATTATATTTCATGATATATTAAATAATTCATAGTGTCATTTATATTGTAAATATAACATCGAAACACCTAACCTTAATCATGGAATCAAATGATCCACTCCTACAAAGGGAACAACATTTAAATTTGATGGAGAAAAAGTTATATGAATCTGATCTGGAATGAAGATCTAACAAGTTATGAATTGTATCCACTGAGAAAGTTTTTAGATCCATCAGATCATGATTACATAAAAAAAACTAAGTAAAAATATTAGATATTTGAATATAACCCTCAATAAGAGGTCCACATTATAGAGAGGGATCATATCTTCCACTCACACATTGATTCTCCAAAGGAGGTTACTGAAGGAGTTGAAATCACTTCACGAGATCATCCGAAAAAAGTAAAAAATACATTTCAGATGGATAGTGGGTAATTATTTTTAAAAATGGGTTCCCTGATATAAATTCCATTTTTGGATTATCTAAATGTTGTGCACATTGATACTTAGAGGGGGACCTACAGTGATAACAAATTGTGTGTAAACTGAGTTTATATATTATTTGTGGTGCATAGTTTCCATTGGGTGGGAACATATATTGGTTAAATGTGTGAAAATTTTTAATTTATGAATGTATCAGGGTTCATGGTTTTCACTGGGGGATCATTGTTTTTTAGGTAAAGTTCTAACCATGAACATCACTAAAATCATAAAAACTATTTTAAATTTCACCCTAAAATATATGAAACAACCCTCAACTCAAAAGAGTAAAAATAAAGGGGAAACGAATACATAAACTATTATAAAACGATGTTATAATAATATTAAAAATTTATGATATTATAGATAAAATAAAGCATGTAAAAAAATTAATAAGATAACATAAATAAATCAATTTGTAGTTTTAAAATTTTTTATATTATTCTATTCTAGGAATATGAAAAAATTACATCTATCAAAATTTAGAAGAATTATAATTATAAAAAATTACAATTCCTTCAAAATGTAATTTTATGATATCGAATTTTGGTTGAAATTAATTTCTTTACAACCCATTTGTACCATTGGAATTGGAATAGTTGATAACTTAAATAATAATTTTTATTTCATCCAACATAGTATGATATGTAAAATTATTGATATGTTATAATTAAATATAAGTAGGTATATATCCTATAATATTTATATTCATATTAATCTATATTCCTAAAAATAAATTTACAAAGTAATTGAGACAATAAATCATAATATTTTTTGTATTCCTCACACATGGATCAATTATATAGTTTTTTATAAAGGATGAGAAACATAAAATTTTATTATTGGGATAAGACTTTATTAAAATATTTTTATCACAATATTTCAACTATTTAATGTTGAATTTTTATTTTGGGTATATTCATTTTTTATAAGACATTTATTTTTTCTTGATTGATATCTACCATGATTTTCTATAGTAGTTAAAATGGGTTCATGTCAATTTTTTAAGGTTTTTTAATATTTCTCAAGGATTACAATGGAATAATAAAAACTAAGGTTTTATTTGTTTTAAATTTTTATTGAAAATTTTTAAATTTATTAATGTCACACAATCGATTCATATACCCAAACACCATTATATAGGATCCCCTTGATATAAAATCTATAGTATGTTAATTTAAATATGTGATCCATATATTAGGAAATTTGAAATATTTTTGGGGTAAAATTCGAATAAATTAGTTTTTAATAATAGGTATATGATCTAAATATAATCTATAGAGGTCTGTGATTTTATCAATATAAAATTGATCCATTTCTTATTAATGGTAATGATCTATTTTTTTCTATTATTAACCATTCATGTAAACACCAGTCCATGTTATTTGACCACCAACAAAGGATGTTTCAATAAGATTTTTAATGTTAATGATATTACAGAATTAATTTATTATGTAGAATTAATATAATGAGACCCGTTGGATTCATTGGAAGATATAAATAAACCTATTCATTCTATAATGACCCATAATTATTCATTAAAAGAATAATTATGTGTTAATTCTAACTAGAGTATAATATTTTCCATTAATTTGTATATAGAATTGAAAATAATATGTTTGATGATAGGGAATATAAAATATAAAACTAATTTCAGTGTGAAAAAATTAATGATCACTAATGGAAATTTTGATATTGATAATGGTGTAATAATAGATTTAGATTTTATTTTATAATTTATCAGAGAAGAAATAAAAAATAATTTTCGAGGTGATAATGGGTTTTTCAATTATATATACGTTAAAGGATATCTACAAGTGAGGGATTGTTATATACAATAAAAAAATAAAGACAACAAAAAAGAGATAATGTTACTCATATATTTTATATATGTATTGTTAACATTAAGATGTTATTTTAGATAATTGTATAGATTATATTTGTTTTATTTAATTATAGATATAATAGTGTATGTTAAAATATAACATGATTTTTATCCTCTTTATATTTATATATATCTTATGACTCATATTTATAAGTCAATAGAGGATTTTTATAAATATTATTAAAGTTATTGGATATCACATTTTATTAATTTTCTTTAGATGGTAAAATTAAATTAACTGAAGTGATTAAATTAACTAGTTGGTCTCTAGTGTGTTATTATAATGTATGATCTTTATTTAGTGTGTTAAAATGACTATATGAGAGCTTGGGTTCACTATTTTAAAATATTAACTTGTTTCAGAGTGGTTGAAGATTAAAATAATGGGTAAGGGGTTTTTTGGTGGGTTTAAAAATTATTTTTTTGTTGACCTATTAATTATTATTAAATATATTAGAGTGTGATGTGTTTTCATAAATTATGTATATGTACAAATTTTTATTCATAGTGTATGAATAAATCAATGATTTAAACTGTTATTTAGTGAATATAAATGTTTTATCATCCTCAGGATTAGATTTTTATTATTATTCCGGGGGTTTGGAATTAAATGAATATGGGTCTAATTTAATAGTGAATGTACCATAAGCATAACACATAATATTTCTAGAAAAAATAGTAAGGTGGTGAATTTTCAATGATTACCTTTCAGGTAAAACCATTTATACTATTGGGATCCAGAACAAGTTTGATAATATAAACTAGATGTTTACATCAATATATATCTAGTTCACAATAGATCATATTCATTTGATAGTGGTATAGGGAACTTTTATTAATTTTATTTGAAAATTTTCAATGCCCCTGATTACATCTTATTTCGTGACGTTAATTGAGAACATCTTTAGATGGAACTTAATAGGTAAAATAAAAAATTAATTATAATGATTAACTAAGAGGTTCTCAGGGTGGGCTATCTCATGGGAAAAATGATTGAACAAGTCAATTTAAATTATTTGTTTAATAGAATATAATTATATAACCCATTACATACATGTTTACTTTTTATTTATTTATAGGTTTAGTGTATCATGTCCTTTTTATTACTTATTCGTTATATATTTTTAATTTCCAATTCATTTAATTTGATTCATTCCATAAAAATTTATATTATTTATAAATTTATTGATTTAATCTCTTCTATTATATTCATTATGACCTTGTTATTTACTTAATTAAAATAATTCAAGTATATACATATAGTCATGGTGTTTTATGTTAGTAATTCCAGGAATGGATGATTTTAGGATGCATTAGAAATTGGTATAGTGGGTAATATATTTTTTAGGAGAATGCATCAGATAATAGTTGATCCATTATTTTTATATTCACCAGTGATAAGTGGACTTTTGGACTGATTAACCTTATCATTATATTTTTCTATGATATTGGTTATCAAAATGGATATTCTATTTTTTCACAGGGTATAATGGTGCTCATGATAGATAGATTATAAAAGTATATGGGATACAGTCATCATTAGAAATAGATTATAGAATTTCCTATTATATTTGTCCTTAATATATATATATATATATATATTATTGTATCATATACATTCATTCCAAAGTGTATATAGTTAAGATCTTATTAGATAATTCCATTTTATCAATTTATTATGTAAAAACTCCCTAAATTTTAAATTTATGTACAAAATATTAGTTTCCATAAGAACATCTCATTTATAATGACAATGGAAAATTAATTTTTGTAATACAATGTTATTATGGAAAGGGTAAATTTTAATCGATTAAAATAATTTTGATAAGTAAAATTTTAATCATATCATAAACTAAACACATTATCAATGAAATAATTATATATTTACTATTACTAAGAATAAAAAAAACATAATGTAACATTATATTAAGATTTATTTTTTAAAATATAAAAAGTCTAGATAAAATTAAAATACTAATCTCAACACCAATATCATCTTGAATTTGTGTTATAAAATTATCAACATGAAATTTATATGTAGTGATGTTTTTATTCAAAAATTATTCATATAAATATTTTTTAGTTATTACTGAAGCACTCATACCACTATAGATAATCCAACAATTCGGAAATCATGATCTATAATCACAAACAATTTACTAATCACCAATGTGTGATATCATTTATAAAAAGTTTCTTTAATTGAACAAATATAAGATATTCAAGTAAAATATTTTTCAAAAACGTGTTTAGATAATAGTGATTCTTAATCAAATGTATATACATAACCATTAATGACTTAATGAGTTTCAAATCGATGATTTTTTTTAGAAAAAACATAAGTGGATACATTTTTTTTGGTTATAGTGTTATTAATTTATTTTCTTTTTTGACATAATGTCTTATTAAATGTTTCAAATATAAAAATAAATAATACATCGTTATAAAATACACAATGAAATAAAAATATTATGTGTTCACCAGTTTAATTGATAAAATATAAGGAATTTATTAAAATCCTCATGTATTACGAGGTTAATATATCATTGGAAAATTCAATATTAACCTATAATATGAAAAGATTATAATATAAAATTTGATAAAAAATAGTAATAGTATATATATTCTTCTCTATTAGTTTATATAATATATCTCAATTATTTCATATATTTCTGGGATACTAGTGAGAACATATCCATCCTCTACATGAGTAATATATCATTTAAATAAATCATAAATTTTAGAAAAACACAGTACTAAAATAAATTATGATTCACATTTCCATACACCGGAAACAATGATCCACTTTTATTTGACAATGTTTATGTATTTTTAATTCATAATCACAGATAGATATTACTATAAAAAAGTTCCATTTTCACACATGCATAAAATGGAACATCCATGTTTTATATGGAATATACTTATGTATATATGTGTATGAAAACTAGATATATCTATATATATCATAGTTATAATCACACAATCATTTTATCTATGATATCATTCTTAACCAACATAGATGGAACATAGAATTAATTTATAATCAAATTGTATTATTCCTTGATCTTATAAAATGTATGGAAAAAATAGATTAATACATGACATATCCCTAAATCATGTATATTAGCACATCAAAAATACCATGACATTGAATTAAAATGAATTTACATACTATTACTATGGGAAAAGATTCCATACAAGTTATAAAAAATTCAAAATGAAATATTTTAATACACAACCCACTATAAGATTAAAATTTTATTTAAACATATAATTATTTTCTCTATAAATATTATTGACATAATAATGATATTATGTTACGATGGTTGAAATTCAGTGTCATTTTTAAATACAATATTATAAGAATATTAGGATGTAAATGTTTCATGCAACATACACAATGATAATCATGAAATCTAATATTTGACACTAACGTATTGTAGGTAAAATTTAAATTTTTATATCATCCACAACACAATATTATATCAAAAAATCATAAAAACCCATGTATTTACAATATGCTAATTTATTGAAGAGAAATCAATGTTTTACTATTAGAAGGGTTATATATCATCAAAATATCATGTTATAAACGTATCAAACATCAATGACTAATATTATAAAAAATTATTGATTATAATAACATGATAAAATTGTATATTTCTAGATATTAATTCATATCAAACAAATTTGGGAATCACACACAATTAAAACTAAATGTATTAGAATTGGTGTCCTATGTACCAAATTCCAAAGACCATAAATAAATCATTATATTTTTTCAAGTTAATGGTATTTTTAATAGATTGTTAACAATATCAATTATATCCACCAAATTGATCGATACAAATCCTTATAAGTTATTTTTATAGAAATAAATTGATTTTAAAATATGCTTTCATTTTAGTTTGATCTTTGTTTCATATCATTCAAAATAGATTTTTCATATCTAGAGTGAAGGTATATCAATATAATTGTGATATGAATTACCATATATTTTAGAAATAAACATCCTCGTCAAAAATTATTTTTTATTTATTATACTAATCTAAAACATAATATTGTTAAAATTTAGAATGATCAATTATGTGTTGTTTATAATACATATTGTCAAAAAAATTACTATAGTTGTAAAAAACCAAAAATAACATCTATAATCATCTAATATTTTTCAAATCTAAAATTGATTCAACCCAATAAAATGATCTCTTCTCAACCTCAAATAATATGAATACATTTATAATTCTTCTTATGTTTTTATATATATTATTAATAATGACACTATGAATATGACCAAGATTATATTACTATTTAAATTAAATAATCAATGAATAGAAGACATTGGGATAACTTTGAAACATATTATGTATGCTTGATCCTATTGTTAAAACATCAATAATCCCAATAAAGTGTTCCCTTTATATGATATAATAATTACATAGATCCTTTATAATACATGTACCATTTTATACTATTAAAGTCCCCTTAATTGAATTAATAATATAATACCTATTATAATTTTACAATTTTATTTATTCTCAATTAATGTAATAAAAAAAATTTATGATTCCATTTTCATATACATATCATGTATTTAATAAACAACACATATATATTTCATAAAAATTTATTTTTTAAAAAAATTAAATATAAAATGTACTAATGGGAAGTTAATTTTAGTGAATTTTAAATTTTTATAATATAAAATAATAATTATAATAGTGCACCCACAATATCACTTATATACAAAATATTCATCTCAATTTTTTATGAAACTAAATTCTATAATTGAATCATTAAAATGAACATTCCAAAATAGTAATTATTATCCAAATAAATAAAAAATCAATATTCATACCATGGTAATATATTCATGGTCTTCAACACCTTCTAGTTAGTTTATATTCATCTTAAGGAATATTTCACCATTTTGGAATGTTTATTTAAAATCCATATTATATATCACATAATTATAGAGATTTGTTATGAATAGTGGATTACAAGGGGAAATTATCTTTGATATAAGTAATATGTTTTATTCATTTTTTATTCCATAGCTTTTATATTTATCTTATATCTAGTAAATATACTAATAAGTTTAAAACATACCATTTTTTCTCGATTTCCATTTAAAACACCATTTAAAACCTATTGTTCTCATCACTTCAATTAAATAAAATAATCTAAAAATTTGTTATTGTTCATGGAATCTTCCTTTTATTTAATTAATTCTAAAATGTTATTATAATGGGATGTAAGTTCCTATATTATAAATTTTACTTCATCATTAATACCTATAATAAATTTCTATCTCTTGAAATATTGAGGTACTATATCAAATCACATTGTTTCCATTATTATTAAAAATAGTTCATTTTTATAAATATATTACCAAATTGGCTCATATTGTACCTGAATATCATTTCCTCTTGGTTTTTTATGAATCATTAAATAAGACACATTTTCTCACACATTTTACTCAATTCATATATTCCTTAAAAATTATTACACTATTTTAATACATAATTTTTTTTTAAATATACTATAAAAACAATAACCCTTCATTTAATTTTAATATTCAACCAAAATTTATTTCTCAGACATGTCACTAAGATTATACAAAATAACATTACTCATATATTATTTGTAACTCCATATTTTTATAAAATATATTTTTATATACTTATAATCCAAACATTTTATAATTTATTTACTATCCCCTTATATGGTATGAATTTATCTAAAATATTATCCACTTTTATATCCTAACTCCAAAATGATATGGGATTAATATAATTATTTTGTATTAAAAACAATGATTAACAAGTTATGATTTTATATGGAGGTATATCCAAGTGGATAACCATGTAATACATAATATAAATAACTTGGGATTAAACCAGGATGAGGAATAATTTTTTAGTAACTATAATAGATATTATTACTTCACATTAAAATGTATAATAATGATACTATAACAAGGGGTCCATTCATCTAAATCATAAATTTTTACTAGAACACCTAGGCATCGAGATGAATATAAACCAAACCAATAATGTATTACATTCCATATGGCCTTAGATATGTCTATAATTTCCTTTATCAGATACCACCAATCATGTTCTATATTCTAATTCACGAAAATTCCTCATGAAGTACTTAATTTACACTAGATCCTCCTTCAAAAAATTGAGGTACTAGGGTGTGGAATGGTAAGATTATACCCTTATATTAGAGTAAAAATACAGTGAAAATAATTATATATAAAAATGTATATAAAAATAGAGTCTGGAGGTCAAAATTAATGTGAAAGTGATGCTTCTTTTAATAATAATTGTCATAATGTAAGATTATGAATAGAAATGTTATACATACAACATTTATAACTCACTAGGCCGATCACATATACAGAAGTACATAATGAAAAATAAAATTATGATATAGGTATAAGCTACTATCTATGAGATAGAAAAAAAATACTCAATCCCATTGATCATATCTTATCCATCATGCTTGATCAGTTTTTTGCCTCATCCTATATGGTTTCTATGACCATGATAATGTATGATCAGGTACAAAAATACAATGGAATCATGAGCAGGGAGTGACTACATAAATTATAAGGGATCCCCAATGGATTTCGCGTACATATAATGTAATATTAACTGTATGTAATGGTCAGAAACTCATCATGAGAAAAAAATTATAATAAATAATAAATGTAAATTGATGCATTGATTTATATGTAATATGATAATGCAATGTATTCATCTTAGCCCAGACACTTCAGGAATAGGATTCCATCATATATATATATATATTAATATCAATCTATATAAATATTTTTATTCCCATATATATATGAGTATGAAAATAAGTACCATAGATTAAATCAGAAAAATTCTATAGTTTTTTAATAATGATCACGTATATATCTTGTGAATAAGGAAATGTTGTCGATGTAATAACACATAATATATGTATAATTAAGATTTTACTTGGTTCCATGATCCTAATTGATAATACCTTCATCAAGAAACACAAAAAAAATCTCTTTGTAAGCAATATCATTATGGGTGGATACATGTCCTGACTATAGGATCATACACCCTTTCCTTAAATAAGTACAACTAAAAAAGTCTTAGTTTTTAATAGGGAAACCTATAAATATGTAATAAATATGGATTCCATACCATTAAATCCATGTTTAATCTAATCTGATGTATAATAGAAATATCTAGGTATATAGGAAATAAGGATATAGTACTCATATAATCATTAAGGTGGTGACCATTAAATGATCTGAAAGAAATGCTGTATAGATCTATAATAACTCATGGAATATTTTGAATAATCTTCTGAATAGAGAACACAAAAACATACATTTGTGTTACTATAATTTTATGTCTAGTTAATCCTTTGTAATTTCAAAGGGATAACACAAGGATATGAATTCCATCATCTAAGATCTTATTAACATCCCCTACATAATAGAAATATGCTCACCCGACCACCTTTTAAATACAAGTGATTTTATAGCACTATACATCCTCAATGTAAACTAGTATGAGGGGGTTTCTAAGACACTTTTATTGTGATATACCTTTATAAATTTTATTCAGGGAAGAATCCTAGGGGAAATAAAGATTCTATGAATAATATCATTACCATTCATTAAGTAGGCCTTATAAGATAGATCCCATGAAGTATGTTTGGGAATACCACTAATAATAATTCATCAAATGGATCATAATATAGATCTGATTAATTATATCAACACATCATAAAAATATAATAATAATAAATATCTGAATCCAGACCCCTAGGAAGTATGTCTGGGAATAAAATTAAAAACATATACACATAATTTATATCACTTAAAGTATTTCTCATAATATTGAAAGAAGATCCCATATTGTCAGGGTATTTATATGAAAACCAAGATCCACCTTAAGAAATCATAGATTCATCATTATTATCCTTGTAAACTTATATTAAAATATTTAAGGTGGATAAATTCCTAGATGAATAACTATAATCATTTCCTTTTGTAGTTACATGTTAGGTATGGTGACACTGACTACAATCCATACAAAAAAACCATGATTTACTATCTTAGGGTTAGTCAAACATTACATAAACCATAGGGTCCACTTGGTTAGTGTTCATGAAATGAATCTTACTCACGATCCTTATGTTTTTCAATGAAATGGTGGATCCCTTTTGGGATCCTCATAGTCAATATAGAGTTAAGGCCATCCCTCACGAGGACATAAAGCGGAACATGAAAGTGGATGAATTCAATATTGGATCTTATCATTCAAATTATATACATTGGAATACCAAATGATATTCATGATCTGTGGGATGGTCTCAGTTTAATGCAAGATACAACATGCATGGGTTATAAATTACACTGATCATTTATCCCTTTAGTAACGAAATACTATTTAATTAAAAGGTCATTTGAGTGAGTTTAAATATGATTAATTTAGATATCAAAAGTTAAAATAATATAAATAATTCTATTAATATACATACAAACATTAAGGAAGGTATTACTGAAAACATTATATAAAGGAGTTTTCCGATTATTTTCCAATTGACATAAGAACCTACCATTGCAGGTCTAAAAACAACTCAACCGTTTTGGACCTTGTCTCATATTATAATAACATAAAAATTCTTTGTAATATAAATTTAGTTAATTAATTTAAATTGAATTATTTATTTTAATGAAGAACATTATTTAAAATATAAATAATTCCAATAAATCATATTGGTTCATCCCATTGCACTGAAATTGTGACCTCCCATTTTTTGACATTCTACAACAAAATTCTAACCTCATGCTATAGAAGTTCCATATGAAATAGAACAGAACCCATTAATATTTATTAATTAACGGTTAAAATATTTATAAATTCATTCTGGTGATGTACCTTGATGAAACAAACAACAATTAAATGAAGATACCATCATAATTCATCCTCCACCTAGTTAATAAAGAAGGCCCTTTCACTAGTATCCAATTACACAATGATCTGGATGAATTGATATTGATAACCCTAACCTAGGAAAAAAATAATTGATGAATAGATAAGTATGCCTAGTAATCTTATCTAAGGTTAAATAAATTCTTATAAAACCATAAATGTCCATTAAAACACCACCTTGGTGGAGTTTTAATAGTGGAGAGGAGGGAGCTTCAATTATTGCATGAGGGAGAAGGGGAATGAATGATGAGGATTTCCATATAATAATCATAGGCGGAAAGATAATTTTCAATTATAAAGTGATCAACATAGTTTGTATACATGGCTATTTAAATTCTTCAACAACCTTTTTCTTCTAATATTTATGTTACATTGCACCACAGACTGTTTAAGAACATGGTTTTTTCAAATGGGAAACATTTCATTAAAATGTTATAGACCAATGTGTGGCTACCTCTGGCATACCACATTGATTCTAAAACCATGATCCTATATAAAATCACCTTAATGGTTATCCTTCATGTTGATCACTATTAGTGAACCAATAAGGAAGTATGTTCCACACTGTCAAAAAATGGTTTCAGGCTTCACACCCTAAAAATAATCATAAAATCTCAAAGATACAAACCAAGCCTCACTAGATGACTAAAAAAGCATTTTGATTCATTCCAAATTTAGAATTCTCATTCTTATTTATTGTTAGATATTTAATATATCTATTAATTAAGAATTAAAAATCATTATGAAATTAGATACTAGATAAAACATAGGTACAATCATACCCCCTTTCACAAACCAACCCAGGTCAACCATGAAATGATCACTCAAGTCGGCCCACGAAAAGGCCCGAAGGATGATCATAATCCCCATGAGCTGGAAAAAAGTGCACGAAATTATGATCAAATAATTTGGAATTATTTGGCCCATTAACATAAGAGAAACAAATAAATACATACTAATAATATAAATGAAAACATGTGGTGATGATGAAACAAATCAACACATATCTCCATGTAACCTTATAGGTCACCATCCAACATAGAACCACACTCACTTCATGTGACATTGAAATCTAGAACATGAATATATAATAATAAAGTATGTGTAACCCGTAAATCGAACAGTATGAAATCTAATGATAAATCATGTAATCCATGTATTTACTTTTCCCTTAATCATTCTAATTATGATTGATTGAAAATACACATATAAAAATAGTTTTTCATATTTTATAAAATAATCACCATTTTGCTTCCTTTTTGAAACATTACACACACAATTTCTCTTCCAAATACAAAACCACCCTTTTAAATCTAAACCCCCCAAGAAGAGCATAGTATCTTATTCAGAAAACTAAATAAGCAAACCGAAATAGCAAGTAACCATGGATGATACCAAACATCCCAAGAAGACCTATGGATGTACTCAGTTCAGAACCACCTTCTAGAGTATCATGAAGCCTCGAAGTCAATAACCACTTCCCACTAAAAACTGACCAATCTAGTTCCATATCCCACCAGGCATTTGTGTGATCCTGGTGGTTCCAACCCTTATAATTTTGGTTGGTCAAAAACCATCAGTCTATCCCCTAAAATATTCCTAGAACCCCATAGTAATAGTAAAACTCTGTAAGTTGGAGTCCCTCGAACGTGTGACTCACCTTTCTTGCTGCCATAGTAATTTCCTACCTCAAATATAGACATCACCTATACAATAACCCATAAAGGTAAATCCTAGACATGGGTCCCACTATGTATATATACATATAAATATATATATTAAATCATCAAAGAATCCAACCATTATGTCACATCACATTTCGTATAAAACATACCTTAATGTGTTCACAGATTCCAACTGGGACATTACATTTTTCAAACCACGTCTTTTCTGAAAATCATCGCAAAACATAAATACTAAATACACAATTAAAAACAGGACTTTATGAGACCAAAAACTTTTACCAAAAATATATGGTAACTATTTATTAAGATACCTAAAATGATCCCTATATGTTTGAAAGTCCAAGATAGCCTTTTTGCAAAAATATTCACCAAGACATGCTTTGAGGCCAACTAGGAAAAACCTCTTATCATATGATTTCAAACCACTCTTTAAACTCTATTAATGAAATCAAAATTATTTACAAACAGAAACCCATTTAAATATACATGGATTGTTGATATACACCATTTAATGACCCATCATTATTTAAGTAAACATCCATGTGTAAACTTATGGCACTATTAGAAGTGTCTGTATCTAGTGAAAACCTATAAGCATCTATGAAACACCTAAAACCCTATTTAAAAACAAAACTCCAAAAAACAATTAGTAAAAATTATTTCCAATCACAGAAATAATTTAATAATTAGTAAACAATTTATAAAACACCTCTATGTATCCATACATGGATTCCTTCCAAAAACACACCTAAAATCCTCTTTTGAAATCAAATTCACAAAAGGACCTTCTAATAAAAGTTTCTCTGGGAATTCATAATTTAATAAACCACTATAAAAATACATTAAAAACTATCAAATGACTTAATCATGGTTTTCCCATAAATTACACCCTGTTTTATGAATAAAAATCCAATTTTTTGAAGAATAATTACCTGATCTATTCAAAAACCACCTTCGCATCACACACATAATTTATAAACCATAACAAGAATGAATAATAAAATATAATATTTTCATCCACAATTTTTAAGCATAGAGATGCCTCAATACCAATTTAAAAAAAATTACTTACTAGAAGACAAAATATTAAACTATGTAATTCTTGAAGGTTCGAAACATATTTTAGAAATTATGAAAATAATATTTGTAACCTAATAAAAAACATTATCATAGAAAAGTTTAGTTATAAACAAATAATTTAATAAAATATTTTTTTTAAATCCAATTAATTTTGAAGGAAGATATTATTTTATCCAAGTGTATAGGTGGTATACAAATCATGTAAAAATATTAATTATTACTATTCAAGCATCAAATTATTTATTCAGAATGTAATTAAAAGGAAATTCCAACCTTGATGGAGTGAAACTATGATAAAACTCTCAGAAGATGGTGTTAACACCTCGACGACCAATCCTCACAACCTAGACATTGAAAAAAAATTAAACATAGCCATACACGAAACCCTATGGTTTTGAAATGGGAAGAAACCCCTTAATAAATCCAAGGAATCTCACTAAGGTGTCTTGTGCTGGGAAGGAGGACAGTGGGTGGTGAGCCACATGCGGAGGAGATCGTCTAGATTAGAGTCACATGCTGGAGTGGTCGGCTAGAGGAGGGTTTCACACTAGAGAGGGTCATACCATAAGTTATTTCATTCAACGTCCAATTATTAACAATATTAATACCATCATTTTAATTTCATATAAAATCATGCCCCTATTATTATATCTTTTATAGAAACATGATTTTAATCTCACAACACCCCATTAAACATGAGAATGCTTCCATATATCCTTGATATGATTTTTACATTCAAACACCTATTAACCAAGACCTACCTAGTCACAATATAATTTCATAAAAATGAACTGGATAACCATAAAAATACCGAGCTCTCATCTAAATGGTTTGTCTCATGTGGTTCCTTAATAACGACCATGAACAGTGCTAATGAATTCTTTTTGAATTACCTTTGGCTGTAAATTCTTAAAGAAATAGCTTTAATGGCCAATGTGTCATAAAAACAGAATTGATTAATTTATTACATGTTATTCTGATATCATTATGAAATTTTTTACAAAATATCATAACCATTTTCTAGTTACACAACATATCCAAGGAAACCCATGTTTGAAACCATAACTTTTTTATAAAATATGCAATAAAAAATAATCTATTAAAAATCATTGGTTCATCCTAGAAAAATAAATTTCAAATCGAAAAATGGGTCTTCACCCATTTCTAACTTTGAATTATTACGTATAATTTTTTTTAAAAATACAACATTACATTGTTCTATATATCTAATGTCATGAAATATCCAAACGATCATCCAATTCCAAGACTCATCATCCCACAATCCTTCTCACATGAGGGAAAAATGTTGGAAACCAATATTCCACTACAAACCATTAGAAATCAATATTCTAAGAAATAGAAAAACATGTTCTTGGTCATGGTATATAAATCTCCACAACTTTTTGGAAATAAAAGTAGGCTGGGATATAGAATTTTATAACCCATTACATTAACAATCAATATCTCGGACACTGTATCTTCCAAAATGTTTTCCACATAAAAATTTCAATATCAACTATAGAAATGATCAAAACCATCAAAAGGCCATTTGTGTAGTCCCACCATATGACATACGTTATACTACTTTTTAGGAATAACCTCGACATGATTCTCATCATATCACGAATGATGTATATATATATATTTTCATATATCCAATATTGTCTCAGAGTTCTAAAAATTATTTCAATATAATGGAAATAATTTTATATAATGGGAAGTGAATTAGGATTATATCTATAGGAATGTATCGATATCTCTATTGAGACAAGCTATCACAAAAAAAGTATTCTCTTAGCATTATCTAAATCATGAAAACACGTATCCCAATAATGTATGTCTAGATCCAGCCAAGGGTTATCCTCCCCGTGAAATGAAATCCATTATTGAGGTATCGTCTACCATAAAGGGTCATTCATTACATTATCACATATCTTGAGAAACCACGACGATATCATTTTTTGAAAACATTGATACTTGGCTCACACATGACCCCTAACTCATTTATGATTTTAAATGATACCACATTCAAATGGTGTGTACCATTGCATCCCAAAATGTTTGTATACAATCATATACTACCCGATCATTATCACTTGACTCAAGCTCCTATAATTCATTCATTAATATACTATGAAGACAATGCAATATGGTTTGTTATTTTCATTAATCTAGAATATTCATTAGAATATATTTTGAAATCATAAACCTCACTCAATATTTGATTATTTACATAATCTTTTATCACTCAGCATATTGTTTTGAAATCATAATCCACAACCTCTCTACTACTTGTTTACTTGGATAGGAAACTAAACAGTCCTGCCCATTGAATTCATTCTCTAATAAGAAGAATCCTTTGGTGAACTCTCAATAACCAAGAATCATCATGTGTATACTGAAAATCCCTTACAAATATCAAGTATTAGTATCATAACTGGAATATAAAAAATATCATTTCCTAAACATTCATTCAATAACCTAGTCCAACATATCTTGAAGTATTCCCTGGATCAAAATATACATCAAACTATAGGGGTCTGAGTCAGAAAAAGGGCCTCTAGGTCTCTCACCTAGCCTTAAAAATCATGTATAATCTGAGGGTCATTATATCTAACCACCTTGATTATTAGTAAAACCACACAACCTGATCACATTACATGGAGCATTATTATTACACCCATCCTGGAATAAATAATATAACAAGCGTATCAAATCTCTCAAAAACATGTGAAGACAACATCGTCCTTCAAGAGTTAAAACTATCATAAATAGGTCGAAATTGTCTTAGATCCTCTTTGAGAAACATCATAAGGTACTTCCCTAGAGTATAATGATATGACAATCAGATGAATTATGAAGTGACACACCCATGAAATCTGAATTTGAAAATTCCACCTTGAGTTTCCTAGTCATTATAAACATTTTGGTGTCTATAAAAATCATAAAACGAAACACAACTAGATCGACCAAAAACATAAGATACATTAATCAGGGTTAGTTTTATGTTCATATCATTGTATTAATGAACATTGTCATATCCTAAGTACATGTTTTGATTAATTAGTATTCTATTCTATGATATGTGTGAAAACACGTAATAGGTTGTTACTGTTAATTTTAAAAAAATGAACCTTTGAAAAAACCATGGGAAAAGTACAACAATTGAGCAAAATTTCCTATATCTCCCAACAAGGGTCTTTACACCTCCATTTTATGAGGACTATGTCATCATCCTCTCTATAAAACTTCTCATCGTAGATCCTAATTGAATTCTTTTAGATATAAATATTAAACAAGTAGGTATAATTGAGTAGAATTCAACTAATACCCCATATTGGAAGACACCATTTAAGATTTCAAAGAAACATTATACAATTTTCCATTTTATCAATAAAATAACACACTATAAACCCTTTAACATTAAGACACTACATTCCAAATATGATTCATGAGATTCCTTTTTCCTTTCTCAAATTTGAATAAATATCAATCAATGACGTATTACCAGTAAAGAATATATAGATATCCATCAATGGTCACTCACTAAAAGGCCAAAAAACATAATCCTTAGAAAATAATAAACTCCACACCATCTTGTTTATTGGTCAATGAGATAACAATAAAAATCAATAAAATTAAATATTAATAATAGTGATCCCAAAACCCGGGAAGCCAATAATTATTAACGAAATAGGTTTTCGTAAAGAACCAGTCCGATAACAATTACATATTCCAAAACATTTCTAATAAACTTTTCTACCATATCTTATATAGTAATACAATAGAAAATAATACTTATAATAACAATTGGTAAATTTCAATCACATATTCCACTAATCTTGTTCCTTCATCTAATTCTCCACAAGGTCTCGAGAATAACCTCTCAAATTCCATAGTTTTTTAACTAGAATTAATGGAATAAGGTGTCTCTTATAGGGATAATATTCCATTATATTAGTGGAAATATTAGATTAATTGAAAAGATATAATCTAATGAAGTAAATTAACTGAAATATAAGTCTATTTTAATAAAAAATAAAATATGGTATTGGCCCAAACAAACATCTCAGAAATACAACATTTACCATCCACATTAACTATCACAGATACAAGAGTACATAAAAAACAAAAATAAATTATTAAGGATCTCTATATAACTCTATGAAAGACATTATACCTAATCTTCATTATAATATTCATTTCATCAAACACGATCATTCTCGAGCCCCAAATGATATGCTTATCAACATATGAACATATGCTCGAGTACAAATATGAAATGCTAGGCCAAATATGGTGTGTGTATATAACATAGTTGGACACCACCACCATGGTCCCATACAATGAAAGTAATATGTAGTATATGAAAAAGTGATCTACTCATTAGGATAATAACAATAATAATAACTATTAAAAATAAACTATGGCATAAAATTATATGTTTGTTTTTTCATGTGATGTATTTTTCCAATCTAAGACACTTCTACAATAAAGTGTCGTCAGATATATATATTTTTATTTGAATATATATTCATATTTATATATATATATATGAGCATAAATATAAATATATATATATATATATGGATACAAGTAACATTATTCAAACTGCAGCCGATCATTGGGTTTGTAATCATGATCAACTAGATATCCTATGAATAAATAATGAAGATAGATGTCATGGCACTCAATCTGTGTATAATTAAGTATACACTTAGTTCTATTATACTAATCAATAATACCTGCAATGTATACCCATAAAAATGTCTCTATGAAATCTACACCCCTAAATGGGGTACATTTACCAGCACAATTATCAACTATACTTATAATGAATTTTCCTTAAATAATACATATTATAGTTTTTTTATAACTGGATATCAATTTATTTTCAGGAAGATATTTTTGGTTTATATCATATGATAATAAGAAATAACTCTTATAATGTAAAAACAAACATTACAAGTGGACACTTTTACTTTTAATCAATTATTAAAACAAATAAATCATTCTAAAATAAAACATGAGTTCTTTCTGTGATATAACATCACCGTTTTTATCTTCTCCTCATCATACTCTTCCCTTATACCAATTGAAAAAGAATTTAAAACTACTGGAGAGGGAATAAATCATAGTAAGAGACAAAAAATAACTAAACTATTAGTCCATTGAAATCCCATAAAATTGTTTCTTAAAAATATAGCTTTTTAACCCAAAAAAACATCCTTTCTAAAAATGTCAATATATTACATTCTGAGAATTATCAAATATTTTAAAAAAAAATCATTATTATAATATATATATGTATATGAAATGGGAAATATGTTTCTATACAACTCCTATAAATGGATTAACTAATATAGTCATCCTTGTACTATAGAGTACCTAATACATTAAAAGTTATAATATAACCAGCCATACTTAGTTTATCAAGAAACCTTCGATAAATGTCTTACCATTTAACCACCTTTCTTTTGATTATCACATAACCACCAATTAATAGTTTATAATGTGAAAATTCATAATCAGATTATCATTTAACCACCCACCATTTTGTAAATATTCTAATATCCTTTTCAAAATAACAAAATAATAATTCTAATGTAATAATAATATATTTAATTAAAATATGATTTTATTTTTTTATATAAAATATTTATTGAAAGTATTTACACATAAAATGAAAAAACTATTCTGATAATGGAACCATTTAAAAATGGATATAATTTTTCATAATATAAATTAACATGAATGTAAAATATTCCTTTCATACCATATTTTAAAAAACCATAATTTTGACCTTATTAAAACTAGTTGAATGAGTAACATTAAATGGGGTTTTTAAATGAATTCCCCTTGAATAAATCTAAAAAAAAGATCCCATTCTGGAAGAATTTATAAAAAATTATAAATTTAACATTTTAATACATTATTTTCATTATATAAAAACATATAGAAATGAATTCTAAAATACCAACATGAAAGATAAGGATTTATAAAATGAATCTTTTATAATGGGGGTTTTAATTTAAATTCAACCATAAAAAGATCATATAACTTATGTGAGAATAAATTACTTCAATTTATTCAGTATATTAATTATAAAATTTGATAGATGATGTGGAAATAAATAATAACATAATTAAATGTCATTTCACAGTGTTATCTTCTTATGAAATAATCAAATTAGTATAAGATTATCCCAATGAATCGAAATTGGGTAATGAAATCCCTTACTATAATGTAATTAGTCAAATTTCTTTACAAAAGTAAGAGAAAAATATATAAAATATTTAAACATCATGAGAATAAATAAATTAATGATATGACATGTATATTTAGATTTATGTACACCTTATCAAATAATAGTGTTGTATAATATCATAATATGCCTCAATACCAGAAAAGTAATATGATGTACCTTACCTTGAATTTTACTCGTCGAGTATATTATTTATCTTCATGAATAATAATAATATCTTAATTAATAACTTATTGAGATAATATTTATTATTTATTATTACTTTTATTTCACTACTTTCATTATTATGAATAATTAACTGTTCATTTTAATTCATGTCGGATGTCTAGATGATATTCTGTATCAAAGACCAAAATGGGTTTGGTAAGCCGACTAGAGTCAATGTGGTAATTAATCCATCATCTATATAAAAATATTAAATAAATAAATATCATTTTATAAATCAATTATAATTGAAAATTTATCCATTAAATACTTTTATTAAAAATGAACTACGTTAAAATCAAATAGATGATAATCCATACAAACCCAAGATTAATGTTTAATTTTTTTATCATCATTATGTTAATAAGGTAAGAAATATTATAAATTTATATAATTATAATAATACCATAAATTTAATTTTATGTCTCTAAATATACATATATACTATTCATGTAATGTGGTGATGAAAAAGGAATCCCATCGCTTCGTGGAGGTGATAATTCACACATATACACGAATGACACTATCATTTCTGTATGCATGAAAATGTAAGAACATAAAGGGTATAATATAATTTAATAATGATAAATACATCATGAATATGATATATAAACATAAATAAAATAATTATAAATATTATTGTATGATGGTTATTAAAAATGAATTACATCTATTCATGAGGCAGCAGTTTGCGATACACACGAATGAAAACTTATTTTACCATTTCATGGAAAATGATATGGACATGTGAAATTAAAAAAATATAATAACATCTCATTATATCTATTATAATGTAAATATTATATTATCATGGTTTAATATTGTTTTAGTTGTGTATAAAATCAATCAAAACATAAATTCTTTATGAAAAACTATACATCCTCTTCAGACAATAATATTTTCTAAGAAACATAAGACCAGTAAGGGTAGTGTTCTTCCTAAAATAAGTCCCCTAGAATGTGGTTATAGATTATATGATGTTTTACGAGATTAGGATTTCCCAACAAATTGGGTTTGAGGTGTTTTTAAAAGATAATAATTGGTTCCTTTTATAAGATATGTGCAAGTCACCCCTTAGAATTTCTAAAAATATTAAATTAATAAAAATTTATTATCACATAAAAAAATTTAAAATTTTACTAATATAAAATATAAAATGATTTTCGTTGACATAAACTAACAAAATAATATTTATATATGTTTTGAATAAATTTATACCCTTATCTTTTGGGTTTAATATTTATTTATCAACTTCAATAGTTTTCACATCATGGATTTTTACACATTTTTGGTTAATATATTTATGAAAGGTTAAAAAATCATAAATAGATCATGTCATACATGATAATCCTTATCCAAATCATTTTTCTAAATTTATTATCTTTATAAATTTTGTATCCCTAAAAAAATGTATAATATAATTTAAAATATCATTAATGTAATTTTTAACACTATTAAATAATATAACTATTATAAATTTCAATAAAACAAGATAACATAAATCCAAATATTTTATACATAAATAAAATTTCAAATCCTTATATAAAATTCTTTGATCATATTAATTATATCAAATTATATATATTTAAACATTCATAATAACATTTATTAAATATTTCGTTTCATAAAAACGTAATTCATTAGCATTGTGTAATAATTTAAAGTAATCATTTCTCTACTAAAGACTAGAAATTTTTTTCTATATTTAAAATTAAAATTTATATCATTATATATCATCTGAATAATCCTATATTAAAAATTATACAGTTATTAAAAATATGAGTATGACATCATGGAATTTTCATTAAGCAAATCTGATAAATGTCATAATCTCATCAATGTGGATTAAGAAAGTTATATTTTCCATTTATGTATGATTTTGATCTAATATAACACCTAAATGAATATTAGGACATGTTTTATGGTCATTGGCTATTCCTTATCATTTTATTTTCTCCCTTGATTACTTAATTACCCTTTACCGTGGTAACAAAATTACTAATGTAACTATTCATGTTTTGATAAAATAAAAGGTTTATATTTACATAATTTTGACATACCTATTTAGAATATAGAATTTAATTTTTATAATTGAAATCAATTAAATATAATAATTTAATTTAAATTTAATTAGATAAAATGAAATGAAAAATAGGTTTCCAAAAAATTAATTTCAAAACATAAAATGTTGTTATACTAAATTCATCTATAAAATAAATATTGATAACTATAATTTAATTAATTTAATTATAATTTATATATTTAAATTTAAACGTAATCCAAAAAACAATTTTACATTTTTATTTAATAAAATATTAATTTTAAAAAAAAAATAGTTATGATCACAATACATTTAATATAAAACTTCTCAAAAAAGTATAGAAAAATAAAATTATAAATTATTATATAATAAGTTAATTTCATTTTTACAAATAAAATTTAAAAAAATTTAAAGCTTTATTTCTAGAACTTGCAATCCATCAAAAGGTTGAAAAATGCCTTTAAAAATCATGCTTACAATGTGTAAAATTAGATGTCTTTTTTAAGTCCGGTATTGAAATAATATAATATGAATGTTAGCCATAATATTTAACATATTAAATAAAAATTTATTTAATATTAACAATAAATAATTACTTTTTTAATTTATTGGTATAAAAAATTATAACATTTAAATAGTTTTTCAAAAATATATTTCCTTTAAATTTAAAAATAAATTTATTTTAATTTAAAATTAATTGGTCACAAATTTTTTTATTATATATACCTTTACAGACATATTTTCATACAATAATCAATCCTATTCATAACCTCTATTATAATTGCTCGGATAAAAAAGAAAAATTTAAATAAATATATTTTGTTCTTTTTTAACCTTGATATGATTTATCTTTTATGTTATCGAACATCATATTTTATTTTAAAAACTCGGGATGTTACATTATTCCCTTGGAAATTCCTTAATGTTAATTTTTTATTTGGTCTCGGTAATGAATGTAATACTTTTCAAAAAACGTTTTATTAAATCCTGGATCACAGAAAAGGACTAATTAGATATCAAATTTAAAATAATAAAATGGTAGTATAATGGTAAACGAATATAATATATACTATGTTTACATATAGGAATACATGGACATGGAAGAGGAAACAGAATCCCTTCAACTGATTGAGATTCATAGAGAATATAGTCATAAGAATTTTTACCATAAATAAATTGTTACGGGAAAATAAAGACATTGATTTCCAGATAATAAAATTAAATGGGTAATTTTTGTATTTCAATATCATTTTTCAAAGGTTTGGATAATTAAATTAACATCTAATAACACAAGAAACGATTTATAATTAATAATTATAATTTTAAAATTTATCAATTTATGTAATAAATTTTTTTTCTCTCTAAATAGTAAAAATTTATATTGAATTTTTCATGCTAGAATCATTACAATAATCTCCCATGGATCAAAAAATTAAAATAAGGGTAACTATCTATTCAAAATATTTTTAGACATTAATATAAAAATTCTATTTTATAAGAAAATATAATTTCCCAAAATAGATAAATTTTTACATGACGAAAAACCACTTTAATCTCCAAATTGAAATAGTAATACACACAATACAACATTTGTCAATAAAAAAATAATTATCCATAAATTTCAAAAAAAAATAATATAGTATAATTTTGAAAAATAATTATCACATTGTATTTTATGATATGTTTTAATTTTTCTTTGAAAAGATAATCAGTCACTCTATAAGTATTATACTAAAATAGAATTTCACTAATCAAATAATATCCATGTAAGCTAATCAATTACATAAATAACATGAATTAGTAATAATAATAAAAAAATTATATATGAATTAAAAGATAATTCAACCTATATTTCTCTAATAAAATTACATGTTATTCTATTTAATTTTCTCATATATGGTTCCCAAAATTGTGAAGATTTGAAAAAATAACAATAATCACTTTATCCCAATATCATTTTCTAATCCCATGGATGAATAATAGAGAAAAGAATATATCCATATATTAACATCAACATTATAGGTTAGATATATTTAATAAATAACAATTTTATACTAACAAATATATCTCATAGGCCCATGGTAGTTTATTTAGACTTCTTACCCTTTGTTTGGGGTTTCCATTCTCATAGCCTTTCTGGATGGGGCATGTTGTCATACTATATATGGGTTTTCATTTTTCAAAATCTATATAATCATAATTCTTATAAAATTACCGATAAGTGATAAAAGTAAAAAAAAATAAAAATAATATGTTATAAGTCAATGGTTATCTAAAAAAAATTATTTTTTATCTCAAAATTTAATAACCACTAACTACCTATAAAATAAATGTCTCGAAAAATACTATTAGTAACCTTAAATTCCCATAACATAACCACTAAAAGGGGGTTAATAAGAAAATGATAATATAATCATCCTGAAAATCATAAACCCATCATGATATCTCTATCTCTTATAAAAACATAATAATATTTAAATTTATTTAATCTCTACTCTGATACCACCTGTATAGACATGACATGAAAAAGTAAATAATATAGTTCATTTAAAACATTAAATCACTTTATTTTCCCAAATATCATATCATTTTTCTGATTTAAGGAATTATGAAAAATGCTTAAAATGTAAAACCATAAATTATATGTGAAATAATATTCACATTATCCATTTTTTCAACAAAACTAATTTTTTTAAATTAAATCATGGTTTACTTCCAAGATATAACATCAAAATTTTCATTTTATCCCCATCCTTGTCCCAAATCATCCATTAAACTGTATGAAAATCATTATTATTCATAGGATTGTCACAAAAATATCTATATAGTACATAATGTAATGTAAAACATTATTCTAGTGAAAAAATACAGTAATTTTCCTAAAATATACAATTTTACCCCATAAAATCATATTTAAAAAAATATCATAATCTTTCGATTTAAAATAATTTTATTTTCATATCAACATATAAGAAATATTATAATATCTATGTAGTTAACGTAGAACATAATTTTTTATATTAATCTTACAAGTAGTGTAAAAAAATAGTTATCCTCCAAATATTGAGTACCTAATCATGTGAGGATGATGCGTAACCACCCATCTTAGGATTATCAAAGAACATCCCATTATTATTTTATAACATAACCACACATCATTAATATATCACGTATCCAACCATCGTTTATTAATCACATAACCACCCATCAATGATTTATAACATAACAAAACCATCATTATAAACAATTCCCATGACAAAATTCCCAATCATTAAACACGAATTATTACATCATAAAATTTTTTTCAGGAAAATATATTTTTCATCTTATATATCACATATTTTTAGAATACCTGTGGAAAAAAAGAGTAGAAAATATTTATTTAAAGGAAACATTTATGAACATAATCTATATTTAATAATATTAAGTTAACATGAAATTGGAATATTTATTTCATTCTAAATATGTATAAAAACATTCCTTAGGACTTCTGTAAATATCATTGAAATAGTAACTTTAAAATAGGGGTCTTTCAAATAAATTTCTTTATATAAAACTATAAAAGGATCCATATTTGAATTTTTTTAGAGTAAATATGAAAATAAAATTTTAGTACATTTTATTATATTAAAATATATTTATAAACATCATTTTAGAAATAACGAAAAAATTATGATTTAGAAAATAAAAAATTTAAAATTAGGGTTTTTAGTAAGAGTCTCTAACAATGATCATATCCCTAAAGTAATCATTAATCAAATGAATCATTTAGGTGGATTCACTGTAAATTCAAATAAAAATTTTGTAAAATCTATATAATAAAATAAATTTCATTTCACTACATATTATTATTATGAAATAATCAAATTAGTTGATGTTTAACCCTATGAATTAAAATTGAGTAATGTAATCTATTACTACTCTTTAATCAATCAAATTTTATGCCAGATAGATGGGTAACAAATAATTAAAATTTAAATAGAATTATAATATATTAATTTGTTATAAAACATATCAATATATATTTATAAAGACCATATACATGAATATTGGTGTATGATACCAAAATATGCCTCATGGAAATAAAATTTACACGAAGTCCCTTACCTTGTGTCTAATTCATCGTATACGTTATTTATCAACCTCAATAATAAATTCATGTTAACATATATTTTTCTAAGAACAATTTTTACCTTTTTTTTCATTTTTTATCTCTTTTTAATGTAGTATAAAATTACTTATTTATTGAACTTCAGGTAAAATGTTTTTAGGATATTCGATACATAAGTCTATTCTGTCATCAGAACGTTGCCTATGGTCTAAGTGGTCTTTAATAAATAATATATATAATAATATTCATGTAATAATTATAATCATTATATATGAATTTAATTTTAAATAAATCCAATAAATATGGATATGAAAACTAAACTATGTTAGAACCATGAAGATGATATGCCAAATATACGCATGAGTAACGTTTTCATTTTTCAAAAATATTTATAGATAGTAATTAAGTATAATTTTATATTTGAATTTGGATCATAATATCATAAATATTATATAATTTTTATAAATATACTTTTATGTATCATTCTTGTGCATTTTTAATGAAAAACAAATAACATTACTTTATATATGTGGTAATTGGCACGTAATCATGAATGATGTTATTATTTTTCTATTCACCAAATGTAAAATAAATAAATTATATTTAATATTTTATTAATTATTAATATATAGTTAATTAAATAAATAATTATTTATTCCATCATTATTACCATTATTCAATTAAGGTGATGGAAAACTAATGGCATCTATTCGTGAGGTGGTAAACGATTATACACATGGATGATAAATTATTTTCCAATTTGATGGAAAGGTAAATAGATATAGAACATGAAACTAACATAAAAATATAATTATATGTATTATAATACTTTTATAATTTTATCATTTTTAAGAATGTTTTAATGATATGGAATGATAATAAAATATAGGCTTTCTTAAAAAAAATATCGATCCTTCTGGAAATCTCATTTTCATAACAACATAAGGCCACTAAGGGTAATATTATTACTAAATTAAAAAATATAGTTTATAAAGGTATTTTTTTTTATTTGGTCGGTATTTTGATGATCCAAAATGGTTTTTAATTTTATTGAAATTAGGAAAATGGGTTCTCTTTTATTAGAGAGGGGAGGGGCACCCTTGGAATTTCACAAATTTGAAATTATTATAAATTAATTTTGAATTAAAATGTTTCACTACTTATTAATATAGAATATAATATTATTTTGGGTATAAATATCCCTATAAAATAACAATTAGTTAATTTATGACAAAATTTATACCCTTTTCATTTTGTTTTAACACTTATTTAACCCTCTATACTCTTATCTTTTGAGTCAATAATGTTTTCCTTATGAAATTTCCATTCCTTCATACATGGGGGAGATTTTTAATTCAATAGGGTTTCCTTATGACATTACCATTTCATATTATTTTGAAAATCACAAACATCTTATCTTAAAGAAAATTTCATTCTACCCTATGTTTTACATTCATAAGGGAAATTTTCCTTCCCGAAAGAAAATTTATACTTACCATGTAGTCATTTTTTTCATGTATTAAATTAGATTTTTTATCCAAAACCTCGAAATCATATAATACTTTGATAATAGAGCATTCTATTTTCAGGATACAAATTCTGACTGCGAGTTCTATGAATTCAGACTCCGAACTCTTTTAAATTATGACTCAAAGTTTTCTGAATCCAGACTCCGAGCTCCTCTATGTTCTAACTCTGAGTTCTCTAAATTTAGACTTTGAACTCTTCTGAGTTATCACATTGAATTCTCTGAATTCAGACTCTAAACACTTCTGAGTTCTGACTTTGAGTTCTCTGAATTCAGACTCTGAACTCTTCTGAGTTCTGACTCTGAGTTCTCTGAATTCATACTTTGAACTCTTATGAGTTCTGACTCCATGTTCTCTGAATTAAGACTCTGAACTTTTCTATGTTTAGACTCTGAATTCTTATGAACTCAGACTCTAAACTTCTCTAAGTTTAGACTCCGAATTCTTTTGAACACAAACTCCGAAATTTTATGAGTTCAGACTCTGGAATTCTACTGTATTCAGGTTCTGAATTCCTTAGAAAATAGAATCTGAATATCCTTGTTTTATAGAGACTGAATGTATTTTTCGTTAGACTCTGAAATATTTTCCTTACACTCCAAATAATAGATTTTGGTTCTGTAACCATATTTTTTCTTACACTTTTTTTATTACAAAACGATGTCAAGATTTCACTTACTCACTTTTCGTTGTTTGAGTGACACGTATATGGTCGCTCTGAATTTCATGGAAAAATATGACTGTTGGAGGAGGGGGCCGACCATTGATGTTGTGCCTATAAATAGGAGCTCATTTGAAAGAGATCATTACTTTGATGAACTATTCTTTGACTCAAGAGATTACATTATGTTCAAGTGATTTCTAGAGAGAGACTCTCATTCTTAGTGCGTTCTGAACACCTTGTTCATATTTGATTAGTGCGACTCCGAATGTTGCTGAGTACTTTCGAGGTCCTTCAAAGTTAGAAAGATAGAGGTTCTGACTACCTCAATGTTTGAGGACTTCCTTATTGAGGAAGACAGAGGTGTCGACAACCTTGATGTTGAGGGCTAGTAGGGATAGCAAGACAGAATCTGATCTCCATATCGAGGGCTTACTCTGGTGTGGGTAAGATAGAGTTTCTTGAATGTATAAATCAAGGTTCCTTTAGCCAAGGTTGTTGGATATCCCTCTCTTTGGGTTAAAAGACTTACTACTTTTTACTTGTATTGTTTCAAGTTTTCTACTAGATTTTGGTTTTTGAGGAATGTATAAATTTCTTATACTTCTTTATACATGTATACTCTGATTTAGTAAGACTCTATATGCTTTAAGGTAGAATATTTATCTTTGTAATGTTTGGTTAAGGTTCATTTCCGTATTTACTTTTTCGGAATTTCATTCTCAGAATCATATTTCTGGAGTCAAGAAAGTGTGTAGACTTAGAGGTGTTGTGAATTTTGTTTATATAAAATTTCCTTAAGGATATTTTTAAAGTATAAAATTAACCCCCATCTTGTATATTGAGTATCTATAGTAAAATTTCGATTCTCTATTTGGTATGAAATGATATTATCATACTCCATACCAACACAACAATTGATATCGGAGGGTAGGTTCAATCTGAATTAATCTCATGATTAGATTCAGAATAGAATTCCTCTTGTTCTTATTTCAGGAATCAAATTTCTGGATAGATAATGTTCAAATTCATATTTTGATTAGAGATACTCTAGTTATATTTTCCATTCTTAGGTTATTTTCTCTTATTTTTAGACTTTTATTACAGAAATATTTTTTTGGAAGGATATTTTGTTTGAGATGGCTGGAATTAATAATGGTTCCATAAACAACCTAAATCCAACCAATCCTCATATTTTTATGGGAATTATTATGAGTATTATAGAGATAATTTGAAGACATTTATTATCAATACTAGAGTGGATAGATTTGTTATGAATACTGGAAGATATAATGTTATGGGAAAGAAATTTAGCACTTTCACCAATAAGAAAAGCTTGAACATCAACTGAATTATAAGGAAATCAATACATTACTATGTTCCATGACTATGAATATCTATAGCCAAATATCTTCAAGTGAAGGTAGAAATTGTATCAGGATGAAACTTGAAGACACACATTTTGGTACTTCTAAAGTCATAAGAACCAGAAGACCTATGTTAAGAGCTGAATACCATGGCTTTAACTTTATTTATATAGAACCCATAAGCAATGTACAACAATGGTTTATGAAAATTTTGAATAGCATACAATCCATGGGTGAAAAAGGATTAGATGATGATGATCTGGTGGATAAAATCATATACATCAAGCCCAATGAGTGGGAATCCAAGAGAACTGCTATTGATGAGAATAGAAAGGTCACACAGATTTCTCCAGATGACATGGTTTGAACTCTTCTTCAACATGAGACCAGAATTAAGAGAGATGATAATAATGTAAAGAAGTAGAATGGGAATGGATGAGTTTCTTTTACAACTACATCAAATCATATGAAATCCAAAACTCTTGAGAGTGTTACTAGATCCAAATCTAAGAATGGTTTTTTTTACAATCTGATACTAGTGGAAGTGAATCATCAGAATATGAGTTAGGAAATATTGCTCGAAGGGTGAACAAGATTGACGGTCAGAAAAATTTTCAATCCAGATATTAGGAGAAATAAAGGATTGATAAGAACGTTCTAGAAGTCACACGTTATGAATGCAAGAGAGATGGACATATAAGACCTGATTGTCCTATGCTTAAGAGAAAGAAAAGAAAGGGAAATAATTATGAATGAAATGGAAAGAAATAATACAAAGCTAATGCTAAGTAATATATGAAAGATACTGACACCTAGAGTGCCAGTGGTGGAGAATTTTCAAGTGAATCATCAGATTACGATTCTTATGGAATGAAAAATCTTGGTATAATAGCCCGACTACCTAATTAAAATCATTTCTTAATGGATAAGGTATTCAATGATGAATCCATGACCAATGTATCATTGAATTCCAGTTATAGTGATAGTAAATTTGTATAACTCTTATGATGAAGAATCTTTTTCTAATGAAGATAATACTTTACCTACATTTGAAGAAGTATCTAGATTTTCTAAACATCTTGAGAATGAGAATTCAAGACTGAAGAAATATCGTGAAAAGGAAAATTCTAGGAATACTATTCCTACTAAGGTAATATCATATCTTTATAAATAATATGATAAGAAAACCTTTGATTTTGAATGTATTTCAAAATATCATGAGGTATTAAATTCTGAGAAGGATAAACTTTATGAAGATCTAGAAAATGTAATTTCTATGAAAAATATTTTCAAGCTTAACTCTAGTATTAAAACTAATGTTTTTGAAGATAAGAACATAGTTTTTAGGCTAATGTCAAAAAATTTATCCTTGAGGAAGTGATTGTCAAACTTTACCTTAGGTAATGAAAGTTTAGATAAAATGTACTCTCAAATCATACCTCTTAGGAATAATTCTGTTATTCATTATACAAGTATAAAACTGATTTTTAGCAAAAATTATTGTGTGCTTCAAAGTGATCCATTCTGGACCAAATATCATTGTGGTGGAAATTGGGATAAAAGTAGTTCCATAAACAAAATCCAATATTTAGGATTTCATTCAGCCTATTTTTCTATGAAAATGTTCATACCTAAGATTTTTCTTTCTGAAATTTCTGGTTCCATGAATGTTTGTATTCGAAAAGACTAAGATTATTATTTTAAGAAAAATAAGGAATGTACCAACAGAAATATATGGTACATGGATAGTGGATGTTCCTGGCATAAGACTGGTAAAAAAAGCATCTTTTAAAAGATTATCAAGATGAAAGGAGGAAAAGTAACTTTTGGAGATAATGCTAAGGGAAAAATGTTTGGTATAGGAAACATCGTTCTTTTTGAAAAAACATTATTTTCAAACGATTTACTTGTTAAAGATCTTAAGAAAAACCTCATTAGCATAATTCAATTATGTGATGAAGGTTACCTTGTGAATTATATGAATGATAAGATCTTAGTATACAATTCCAAGGAAGAGTTTATTCATTCTGCCCATAGGCAAGAGAATTTTTACACACTAATCATAGAATACTGTCAGAGCCATAAATTACCTTTCCATAGCGCAATGGAAGACTATTAATGGTTGGGGAATAAAAGGTTAGGACAATTTTACCTTAGGAACCTATTCAAACATTACAAGAAAGTATTAATTAATGATCTACCAAAGCTTGGATTTAATTCTTCAAAAGTTTGTGATCCTTGTCAATTTGGAAAGAAACATATATCCAGTTTTAAATATATTAGTGAAGTGTCAACCACTGATGTGTTACAGTTGGTACATATGGATCTATTTGGAACAAGACAAACTGGATGTATCAGAGGAAAATATTATGTATTTGTCTTAGTTGATGATTACACTAGATTTACATGGGTCTATTTTCTAGAAAATAAATCTGAATCATTTTCTTATTTCGAATGTTTTAGAACCCATGTTAAAATTTATAAAAACATTCCTTTGATAACTATTCATAGTGATCATAGAGGAAAATTTCAAAACTCTAATTTTAAATCTTTTGTAGTAGAAAAGGAATTAATCATAACTTCTCCGCACCTAGAACACCTCAACAAAATGGTGTTGTTAAAAGAAGAAATATAATTCATCAGGAGATAAAAATAAGAATGTTGAGTGAATTATTATTGCCAATAATTTTTGGGATGAAGCTTTAAGTACAGCTTGTTACACTATAAATAGTGTTTTTATTAGACCATTTCTTAAAAAACCCCTTATGAGTTATAGAATGGTAGAAAACCTAGAATTTTCTACTTCATGGTTTTTGGTTGCAAGGTATTCATTTTCAATGCTAAAGATAATCTACAAAAATTCACACCAAAATAAAATAATGTAATTTTCTTAGGCTAATCAACAAAGTCAAAGGACTATATAGTTTTTAATGAAAACATGTGTACGGTTTAATAAATAGTACATGTCAAATTTTATAAAACTGATCCATTTTTTTTAAACAACCACCAACCTACGTCTCCGGATGTGTTTTCAAAAACTGAAGATCAACTTTTTTTAGAAGATCTTTCTGATAATGAAAATTTTCAGGAAGATATTTTTAAAGCATTTATCCAAGAATATTTCCTACCCTATGTTGAGGAATATCTTTTACAGAACCCAAATTAGTCATTTTTAAGAATCATCCCTGTGATAGTATCATTGGTGTTGTGAATCAACCAATAATGACGAAAAGTTCATCAAGAAATTATACAGAACATATAGCATTACATTCTCAATTATAACAAAAAATCACTGATGAAGATTTAGGTGATAATGATTGGATAAAAGCTATGCATGATGAACTAAACTAATTCGAAAGGAATAAAGTCTATACCATGGTTGAATGACCTAAGTAAACATATATTATTGGCATAAAATGTGTATTCAGAAATAAGTGTGATGAAAATGGAATAATAGTAATAAATAATGCTATATTGGTTTCTAAAGGATATAATAAAAAAGATAGAATAGACAATGATGGATCCTATTCTCCAGTAGCTAGACATCAATTTATTTATATCTTACTTGCCTCTGCACCATTCTTCAACTTCAAACTTTATCAAATGGATGTGAAATTTTCTTTCATTAATGGATTTGTACAAGAGGATGTTTTTGTTAAAAAACTTCATGGTTTTTAAGACACAAAATATCCTCAACATGTTTATAATCATACCAAAGCATTGTATGAACTTAATCAAGACCCTCGAGCTTGGTATGATAGGCTTACAGGACTTTTGATTCAAAATAATTACGTTCAGCGAAATGCAAATCCAACAAATTTTTTAAAAGATAGATATGAAAAATGTTTTGATGGTTCAAATTTATTTTGATGACATTATATTTGGTTCAACTCAGCGTTCTTTAACTGATTCCGCTATGGATCTAATGAATTCTCAGTTTGAAATGAGTATGATGGGTGAGTTTAAAAAATTTCCTTGGTTTTTAAATTTATCTAAAATTAGAAGGAATCTATATATCCCAACATAATTATATTAAAGATCTTCTTAAAAAATTTGTATATGACAACACTAATAGTATTAGTACTCCAATTGGTACCTCAAACACTCTAGTTCTTAATGATGTTGGGAAAAGAGTTGATCAAACATCCTTTAATGGTATGATAGGAAGCATACTTTACTAGATAGCTTGTCACCTAGACATAGTGTTTTCAGTATGCTTATGTGAAATATATACATCCAATCCTAAGGAATCTAATTTAAAGGTGGTGAATATAATTTTTCTCTACTTAAAGGGAACCATGGATTAACGACTCTTTTGTACCTCTGGAAATGATTTTCTATTGAAATGTCTTTTGGATGCTGACTTTGGTGGTTGTAGAATGGGTAGAAAAAGTTCATCCAGAACTTTTCATTTCTTAAGAGATTCATTAGTTTCATCATCCTATAAGAAGCAACAATCAGTAGCACTTTCCACTACTAAAGCTGAATATGTAGCAGCTGGAAGTTGTTGTGCTCATGTTTTGTGGATGGAACACACGCTCACAGACTATGGTATGAGTTTTACTAAAACGAAAATTTAGTGTGATAATAAAAATGAAATTTCCCATAGTAAAAACCTTCCACATCACCCTCGTGCAAAACACATAGATATCATACATCACATTATTAAGGATCACACACAAAAAGGGGATATCATTCATCAATTTATCAAAGCACAAGATCATCTTAATGATATTTTCACAAAATTATTACCCTCCGATAGATTTGAATACATTAAACAGAAGTTAGGAATGATAACAATAAGGTAATCTTCCTTGTTAACTTTCAATTGAAACCAATCTCCTTACATTAATAAACTTTTATTCATTGGGGTACTATATTTTCTTGTTAGTATTCAAAAAATTTCATAATGAAATTATTCGTAGTCTTTTTTTTCAAAATTATTTTTCATATTGAAATTTTTTGTAATCAGATTCTTTTTCTAAATTATTTTTCGTAGTGAATATTTGTCGTAGTCAGTTTTGTTTCAAATATTTTGTAATAAAAATTTTCTTAGTCATATTTTCTATGTTTTCGTAGTGAATATTTTCGTACTCAAAATTTTTCTAATGTATATTTTTGTACTCAATTTATTTGTAATGGAGATTTTAGTACTCAAAATTTTCATAATAGATATTTTTGTTTTAAAACATATTTTCATTATCAAATTTTCATAATCTAATATTCTTCAAGAATATTTTCCTATTACAAATAATCATCTGAGCAATCAGAATGGTATGTTTTATTTCTTAATTTTTCATAATCATCATTTACTTGCTGTTTTTATAAAAAAAATTGAATTCTAGTTTCCCGAAATCCGAATGTTTTTCCTAAAAAATATCATAAGATCAGATCCTACCAATATTTCCATTTGGCTATCATATCAACCGTCAGATATGATAAAAGAATATCAGCCATTGGATTGAGATTGGAAGTTGAACTATCACATCAAGAACCTATATAAAGGATCCCAGATGGTTGTCCCAAAACGATCTCATGCTCTCGCGTGTTGAATCACTACCTATCTAATTAAGAACATTACAAACATCTCACAATTTTATCGAATCAGAAATAGAATAATAAGATGATTGAGACTTAAATTGTTCAATCCCGTCTGAGGGATACTGAGAAAGCATAAGAGAAAATCTTGGTACTGAAATCTTACATGATAAAAGCCTTACCAGAGACCCCAGAGAAGAAATTCATGACTCCAGAAAAAGTCGAAGAGAAGGTTGTTGAAGAAAAAGAGGTTGTCTAAGTAGTTGAAGAAGAAGCTTAATGTAGTGGTGATACAAAAGATTTTATTAAGAAAGGGGAAGACTTTCAAGCGAAGGAAATACCATCTGAGAAATTGTCAATCTGATCCTCTCAAGCCGAATCTTGAAATCTTGCTACTCTTAGGTTAGATGATAAGGATGAAGATGAAGTGAACCCGAAATTTGAGGAAGAAAGATATAATCGTGATTTTATTCATCCTGAAGACATTGGGGAAAGGATAATAAGGAGGAGGATGATGAAGATAAAATTGTTCAAATCACTGATAGTGAACATGAATCTGTGGATGAGGAAGTCATTCCGAGAACTGATAAGGGAAAACAGGTGGTTTCTAGAAATCCTAATAAAGCTGTTTTAAAGAAGAAGAAAGTTGGTCAATCCTCAAAGTAGAAAATTGCTGAGATAGAGAAATATCCCTCACCAAGAAAGTGATTAGCCTCAGAATAATCATCTCTTGGACCTGATTTCATTGTCTAGTCCTTGAAGAAGCTGGTTGGTACTATTCCAATTTTCCATACCATTAATTCTAGATGCTAGATGATTCACCACTCTCTCAATCAAAAATCAGATTCAGTGTCCGTGGTGATGGACAAATGTATCCAGCTGGAGGCAGATCACAAGAATTTCTTCATTAGATATGATTCCAAAAAAAAATCCTATAATAAAACGGTTGGATGGTCAAAGAGTACAATAGAATATTTGAGAGAACATGATGAATTCCAAGTTGGTTTTAAGGAAGCATTTGATATTGAATATGGTAGGATCAAGGATCGTACAACCAGTTGTGAAGAAAAGTTGACTCTCGAGAAAAACTTATGGATTAAATAAGTGAAGGATCTGAATGTGAAATTGTATTCTATTACCCAACTCTGGAAGAGAGAAATGGATCTCCATATTGAGATTGATGAAAAACTTTTCAACCAGGAAGAATTCTTGAAGGCTCAGGTAGTGGCACTTAAGCCTCAGGAAAAATGAATCAATGCTTTATGGAAAGTAGCTGAAGATCAGGATCAGCTTCTTAAGACAGTAGAGGAAGATCATAAAGAGTACAAAAAGGTGAAGACTATTGTAAAGAAGTTGATGTCGAAGGAAAAGGAAGGATAACTTTTCTACAATGTGATCTATTCTTTTATTTAATTCCTTTTACAAATTCATTCTAATCATAATTAAATTTGTTGTTGTTTGTCCTTTGGATGGGTTGTACTTATCTTTCAGGTACCATAATTTCTTTTCCATTAACTCAAATTCATTTTTATAATCACAAAGTGGGGAAAAGGAAAAAGAATTCTATGTAAAAAAGAAATATCTCTAAGTAATAGGGAGTTTATCTAAGGGGGAACTCTCATTACTGAGATTTACATATTCAATAAAATGAAAATTATCATTTTATAAATCAATAATATGATCATTAGTGTTCCAAAGCCTAAGGGGGAGTTAGTCTTATTCATCATTGTCCATGTATAAAGGGATATGAGTTTTATTTCAGAGCATAGAAAAATATTCTCTAAGTCCTTATATTATTTTTCGTAAAGATGTTTCTGATTTCCAAAAAGGGGGAGATTGTTGATTAAATAAGGATTTCTGTATGACATTTACATTCCTTCTTATTTTGGGGAGAATGTTAAGTCAATAAGGTTTCCTTATGACTTTACCATTTCTTCTTGTTTTAAAAATCAAATACATCTTATCTTAAGGAGAATTTCTTCTAGCACTATGTTTTACGTTCATAAGGAAAATTTTCCTTCCCCAAGGAAATTTATCCTTAACATGTTTTATTTTTGTCTAAGTATAAAATTCGAGTTTTTATCCAAAACCTCAGAATCATATAATACATGGATAATAAAGAATTCTTATTTCAGGATCTAAATTCTGACTTTGATTTCTCTAATTTCAAACTCTGATCTCTTATGAGTTGTGACTCTGAGTTCTTTGAATCCAGACTCCGAACTCTTCTGAGTTCTGAATTCGATTTCTTTGAATTCAGACCCTGAACTCGTCTAATATCTGACTCAGAATTCTCTGAATTCAGACTCCAAACTCTTTTGAGTTTTTACTCTATGTTCTCCGAATTCAGACTCTGAACTCTTCTGTGTTCTGACTTCGAGTTCTGTGACTTCAGACTCCAAACACTTCTATGTTATGACTCCATGTTCTCTGAATTTCGACTCTAAACTTCATTACGTTCTTACTTTGATTCTTAGGAACTCATAATCCGAATTTATCTATCTTAAGACTCTTAATTCTTATGATCTCAGACTCCAAACTTTTCTAAGTTCAGACTCCAAAATTCTATAGAATTCTAGTTCTGAATTCCTTAGAAAAGAGAATCTGAATATCCTTGTATTATAAAGACCAAATTTATTTTTGGTTAGAGTATGAACTATTTTCCTTACATTCTGAAAAATGGATTTTTTGTTCTGTAACCATATTTTTCGTACGATTGTTCTTTTTACAAAACGATGTCGTGCTTTTAGTTACTCACTTACCATTGTTTGAGTGACCGGTATACAGGTCCCTCCGAATTTCATTGAAAAATATGACCGTTGGAGGAGGGAGTTTACCATTGAAGTTGTTCCTGTAAATAGGATCTCATTTGAAAGAGCTCATAACATTGATGAACTATTATATGAAACTAGAGATTACATGATGTTGAAGTGATTTCTAGAGAGACACTCTCATGCATAGTGCGTATTGAACACCTTGTTCAAGTTTGATTTATGAGACTCTGAATATTTATGAGTACATTTGAGGGATTTTCAGGATATAAAGAATGAGGATTCGACTTACTAAATGTTCGAGGACTTCCATGGTGAGGAAGGTAGAGGTGCCGAATTCCTTGAAGTTCAGGGCTTGCGGGGATTTCAATAAAGACTCCAATATTTGTATCAAGGGCTTACCCTGGTGTGGGTAAGATAGACATTCTTGAATGTATAAATCATGGTAACTTTATCCATGTTTGTTGGATACCTTTATCTTTGGGTTAAAGGATTTACTACTTGTTACTTGTTTTGTATCATGTTTTCCACTGCATTTTGTTTGTTGAGGAATGTATAAATTTATTATACTTCCTTATACTTGTATACTATAATTTAGATAGATTATATATGCTTTAAGGTATAATTATTATCATTGTAAACATTGGTTATGTTTCATTTCCGGATTCACTTTTCCAGAATTGGATTCTTGGAATAATATTTCTAGAATCAAGCAAGTGTGTAGACGTAGAGGTGTTATGAATTTTTTTTATACAAAATTTCTTTAAGGATATTTTTTTCTAAAATTTTATAATTCAGCCCCTCTTATATATTTAGTGTCCATAGTATCATTTTGATCCTCCAGTTGGTATCATATTATATTATCATACTCCATACCAACTCAACATTATCATGACAATATGTATTTTTACACTTTGAGGGTTAACATAATTCATATTAAATGCCAAAGAAACCATAAATATATCATGGATGACCTGTAAGACCTTATCCAAATAATTTGGAATAATTTAATTTTTTTATTAATTTTATAAAATTAAATAATATATTATATATTTTAAAATATCATTGACCTAATTTTTTACACTTTTCATTAAATTGACTTTTAAAAATATTAGTAAAATAACATCTGTTTAAAAAAATATTCCAATACAACACTAACATGTCATAGTAATCAATAAAATCATTTTCTCCCATTAATTGAATCAAATTTCAAATATTTTCATAATTTTAAAAATATTTATTTTATATTTCCATTAATAAAATAATTCATGCATCAACGTTCAGTATTAATTTTTGGCAATTATTTCCTTAATAAAAATTTAATAATAAATTTCCACGATGAAGATAAATATTTTATATATCAAGTTTACTTTTATAGATTAATAAATCATCTGAATAACACTAGATTAAAAATTATAAAATTATAAAAAATATGAGTATGACATCTTTCACTTTTTTAACAAAATAAACCCACTAAAAATATCTTTTAAAGCTTTGGCATTTCATTATATAATATATAATAAATTAAAAAATCTCATAAAATTTTCTATTAAAGGTTATAATTTTAAAATTTGGATTATTATGGTCAAAGTAACTCATTCAAAAAAATTTGGATCATGTGTTACGATCATTTCCTAGTCCTTGTCGTTTTATTCTTACCTTTAATTACATGATTTACTCATCTATTTGGTACCAAATATACTAATGATTCTAATAATAATGTAAAAAAATAAAAGGGACCAATTTAATTAATTTTTAAATCATAAATATACATAATTAATCCATTTTTTTAATATTAAAAAAATTGCAATGTTTAATTTAAATTTAAACTGACAAAATGAAATAAAAACACGATTTCCAAGAAAATAACCTTTTAAAATATAATTTTTTTAAACCATGAACAACTATAAAATCCATATAAAAACCATACATGAGTTAATTAGCATCAAAATGAACAAATGAAATTTAAAACTGATCCAAAACATAATTTTGCATCATTAATAAATGAAACATATAATTTTTAATTAATGTTGTTACTTTTCACTATAATTTTAATATCATATCAGTGAATAACCAAAAAATATCCCGATGATAATTTTAATATTTTAATTTAAAAATTGATGTTAATTTCTTAAAATAATATTTTAAAATTGAAAAAAATTATTTTAAAACAAGTGTCCAATCAAAAAGAGAAAATATTTCCTTTATAAAAATATATATTTTTATATGAAAAATTTGACTCAATATGTTCCCATGACTATTAAATAAATAGGTTCAATGTTAGAAAATATATTGAATATTTTATCTATATATTTAATTAATATAATCAAATAAAAATTATTCGTTTAGTCTATTTTAATAAAATGTACATATGCTCATTTAAATAGCTTTTCAAAATATATATTTCTTTTTATTATCAGGAGGAATTCATTTAAATTTTATAATTAAATGGTCAGTAAATAATTTATCCTATATAACTATAAATCATTATTTAATAATTCAACTAATAATATTAATACCCTCAATTCTAATGGATTTTTTTATAATGGGTTTATTTATATAATAATATTTATTTGTTTATTTAAGCATTATGTGGCGTATCTTTAATGCTATAAAACATAGAATCTACTTATAAAAAGTAAGGATGTTACAATAACAACCTCTGATATGTAAGATGAAGGTGTCCCATGTGTCCACGTTAAATCCTATAAATATTATTTATCGTTTCATGTCATACCACTCAATCCACATGTTATAATGTCTGAGGTCAATTTACTAGGTCTCTATCCATAATAATTCCTAAAATTGTATTCACATACTCCATGAGGATTATAACTCCTATGTAATCTAAAATGAATACTTTATAAATCAAATATAAAAGTCATAGTTCTATTATTAAATGTCTTAATAGTACACCCCATACATGTCTTGAAATTACTATAATTCTTCGTTCAATTGATCCGTGTTAGCATCCTAGGCATTAATCAAGGAGATCCTTTTAATCCTTGTGGATATAATTTGTACTACCATAATCATATGAATTGTATCAACAATAAAACCACTGTAATCCCCTGTGTTCTTGCATATTGGAAATCTAATGAGTATCCCATTATAATTGGGGTTATGATACACTTTAAGTGACCTACCTTTATAATTATCAAATAGAAAAGAATCCATGTGATAATATAAATTTTCTTAATAGTAGAAAACCTGTTTAATCAATAGATAAAAAATTCTCACTCTCATAAAGTATGTTTGGGCATCCCAATATTTATAATATATCAGAATATAAAAAATATGGATCCCATCAAGTACATTTTTGAATCCCAACAACAAAAATAAAACAGCATAAAAAATTGACCCCAGGATGTATATATAGCCATCCAAAGAATTTAATTGGAATATAATATTGGTCCTATGAATTATGTTTAGTCATCACAATTTTTTTGGCTAACATCAATATCTTTAGCCGAGAATCTAAAAGCACCTATGGTAATCAATATTGTATCACGAGGAAATATATTGACTCATAATAAAAGAGTGAGGGTGGTTGAACACCTATACCCACAACTACAATCATTTCATCAAATGATTACAAGTTAAATATAGGATCTAGATGACACCATGAACCAACCTTACCAAAACCTATAATTTACATTATCATGTTAGTAAAACATATGGGGACCCCATTGTGTCCTCCAGGTTAGTGCTCTGAATATTCATCCGACTTGTGATCATCATGGATTTTTTGAAAATAGTGGAACCCCACTTAGGATATTCTATGTTCATATATAAGTTATATAATCCCTCTTGGGGACATAAATATTAATAATAAAGGGAAGTAATCTTGCAAGAGATCCTCAAGATAAAATTGTAAGTAGTGGAACATTTCATGTGATCCTCAAACTCTATCATAGTTTAATGTTAATATATGAAGATGACATTTAGGGGTTGTTAGTAAAGCCTATCATTCATCAATTTATTCAAGAAAAATAACTTAATTAATTAGTGCAATATAATGTGTCTTATTAGGTGGAATTTACCTCATAGACATGTCATGGAAAATAGATAATTCCATAAATATGCATAAAATCAATTGAAAGGTATGACAGAAAAAAAATCATTAGGATTTATTATATTTATTTTTCAAATACCGGATGTATCTTCCAATTCCTTTGTATGTCCAACCATTTCATGTTTTTTAATTTACCACAAAAAATATAGTATATAAATTTCATTATTAAAAGTTTATAATTATTTAATTAAATTTGAAAAATCTAATTTACAGAACCAGTGTATTTAAAATAATCATAATGCACAAAATCATAACAGTTGATCTAATCACACCAGAACAAGTATATACAATTCACTAACATCTGAGAAAAAATACCAAACAGATGTGGGTAATAATCCACAATACAAAAACAGTTAAACAAAAATTTATTAATGTGAATTTTTTAATATAATATTGTTAAATATACCATAATGACATAAAATGATGAAATAACATGAGGTGAAGAAAAAATAGAAATTAAAGTTATCCAATTCATAGGAATAATTAATGCCCGCTCACTAGTATATAATTACATTATGCTCTATAGAAATATGTATTAATAACCATAAATGGGAAAACGAAAAATCAATGAAGAAGAGTGTAGGATGCCTACAAATCTTATAGGATGTTAAATAATACATACAAACATCATGAAATGCCACCAAAACGCCCATATTTATGGGGATTGAAGAGGAGACAGATATGAGGGATATATCAATACATGATTTTTTTTTTCATTTTTATTAAATCCTTTTAGGTAAATATTTATTGCCTAACATAAGTAAATCACAACATAACAATTTCAGTTTAGTGGATTTGGAAACATGGAAGAAAAAATGATGGTTTATAAACCATATACATCATATCCAACTTGTTTTATCAATACTAAATCCTTTTGACATGTCACATACCAGCCTATGTACCCTAGAAAACTAATAACTAAAATGGACCAATCATAGCTCGAAGGGAGTTTCTATTCCCCAAAGGATGCCACAAGCACCTCGCATCATACAAAGTGAAATTATTAATGGTTTTTCCAATAACCATACTAATGTAAAAGAAAATAGGATGTATAAATATCAAAATAAAATTTATTGGGATTAATGTAATATAAGTGAAAGTGGAAAAAAATCCAATGAACAATAACCATTGTACCAAAACATGAAAAACAACCCATATTGTAATGTCCTGGTTCCGAAAGCCACCCAGAGGCACCCTATACTCAGTTGGTCACTTGGCCTCAAGCATATTTTCCTTAATTCTAGATGCTTCTTACTATCTATGAGGGCTTTGCGTGAGATAGTGGGGAAACAATTCCCCCATTGGTAGAGTAACACATCGAAAGAGAAACAGATCAAAATAAAAGAAATTGTAATAATGGTATACAACAGTAAACTATAGAAGATTGAAAGTAATAAGTAGCTGGAGAACATATATAAAAATGGATGATACATATGTCTAGTAAAGAATCCAAACAAGTCATGATGCTGAAATACATCACTAAACCAACGTACGAAAGAAAATAGTAAGAAACACTTCAGCATCGCAAGCCTCAGCTTGGTCCCATGCTTCCCAGCTCCAAAGCAGTAATGTACCTAAAGTAGAAGGGTGCATGCTCTTATCTATACCAGATATAATATAATCTGTTTTGGCCCAAAATCATGTCCCAAACAGGGTGTGATACAAAATCCTAGTAGGCAACCACAAAGAGAAATGTGCCCAGAAGATACTGAATATATATGCTAGGAAATAAAAAAAAAGGAAGCAGTAAACAAAAAAGTACTGAATAGTAAACATTCCAATAGTTTCAATGAATGGAAAAACCACATTTCAAGTACGTAGATAATCAAAAATAAGTAAACCTCTATGATGTTTTCGTAGCATAAACCCCTCCGGTACTACATAGAAAAGACAAGCAACCCTTTGGTAAGTACACACTGTCTAACCCCTCTGGTTCACCTTTAGCACAGACTCTCTTAGGATGAACCCACCATCAATTCCCCCTATATTATCATAAAATTAAGTAAAAGGCACTCTGGGAAGCACTTAAGTCCCATCCCCATGTGGCCTACATCGAGGAACTACAGACACTCTGATGAAGAACTTACATTAATTCCCCATATGGTCTCACATCATAAAAGAAAAACTAGACCCTCTTGAAAAGCCCTCATGTCAATTCTCTCTATGGTCTACTACATCAGGTTCACATGGCCCTATCTAAGTCAACGAGCATAGTAATACATGGATTCCAAAGTAAAACTCATGAACTACTTGGATATAAAATCAACATTATAACACTATGTCAGTTAAAACACACCATCCTAACAATACTAGGCATGGAAAACAATGTAGCAACCTAACAGGCAAAACCAGACCAAACGATAGAAACAAGCAATCAAGGGAAAAACCTCTATTTCGAGGAAAAATAAACCCAATTCAAAAAAAAAACCTCTATCCAAACAACCATTGCATAACTGGAAACTATTATGGATAAAAACATAAACACATAATACCTAGTTCAACGGTATTAGGTACTTTTTCTCATATAACTAAAAGACTATCCACAGAAAGGCTCAACCCACATACCTCGGTGTTATAGGATATTTATACAAGAAACTCAATCCTTGTAATTCCATATAATGCTGATGATCTAATAAATGTCTAAAACATTCATCCCACGATATCTCATGAGGGAGAAAGAATCATAATAGTTACATAGGAAGAAGAGAGAACTCACTGATGCGATTCCAATGCAACCGACAGAGTTCAATTTGGATAACTGTATCTTGATCGCATTCTTAGTGAAGATATGCACCATACAAACAATATCAGATGAACTAGGTTGAGATGAGATGTGTTTTGGAAATTAGATGTGATCCTAGTATGTTTGTTGAAAAAACAATGAATGTACATGGTGTGTAATTTTGATGTACCCAATGTGTACTAGCCTTATTCGGCGCCTCATAAGGTGGTATCCAGGTCACTAGACATGGTAGTGTGCTTTCTCATTTCAGGGAAAACACATGGGTACATGGGAAATAGATAACATGATGTGTACATATATGTACATGGGGTGTACTTAAAAAATTTCCAGAAACTCCTCTTTTCTTAAAAAACACCAGAGAATAGAAAAAACATACTTGAATATCCGGGTTCTAAAAAACTCCCCCCCCTTAAAAAAAGTTTACCCCAAATTTCCCTTACAAGGAGGAATATATAATGATTCCCCCAAAATCTCTTGCTACAAAGATCGTACATCGGTCTCCCTCTCCAAGGTCTCGTCCTGTACTCACCTGTGCTGTCATAGCACTCATACCAGTGGAACAGACTCTCCACGAAGAACCTTTTCACATAGATCAACAATCCGCATAGGATGATCTTCAAACGAGGTGTTAACCTTTAAGTCATCCGCCAAAGGTTGTGAAACATGAGATGGGTCTGAGAAGTAACATTGATGCTGAGAAACGTGAAAGAAGTTGTGCCTAGCCTGGTACCTTTGAGGTTACAACAACTAATAAGAAACCGACCTGACCCTCTTCAAATCCTCAAATGGCCCAAAGTACCTCAACGAAAGATTAACCTATCTCTTAATCCTCCCGTTCCGAAACCTTGGTGTGACATGATAGAAAGATTAATATCAAACATTGAACTCTAGAGGTCATCATTGACAATCAGCATAAGACTTATGATGAGACTGTGTAGTAGCCATCCTCTTCCAAATCAACTTTATCTACTATGTGGTCTCCTAGGCAAGACGAGGTTCTAGCAGAGCTATCTTTCTTGCCTCCTTTCAACATAAGGGTGATCGGTATAGCCTACCGTACAACTCTCCATAAGGTTCCATCTGAATAGTTTCTAGAAAACTATTATTGTATGAAAATTCTACAAGAGGTGTGTCCTTCTCCCAATAACCTCCAAAATTCTAGATGCATGCTTGAAGCATGCCCTCAAGAACCTGAAACATACGATTGGACTTCCCATCTTCTGGGGATGGTAAGATATACTCAAAAGTACTTTTATACCCAATTACTTCTATAATCTCTGCCACACATGAGAATTAAAACATGCATCCCTCTCTGATTCAATGGAGTGTGGATCCCAATGTAAATGTAAAATCACTTGGATTTACAACCTTCCCAACACATCAACACAGAAGGTCATCTTGATTGTAATGAAGTGAAAAACCATCGTGATTCATTCAATGACAACCCTCACTGCATCGTTCCCTCAAGGCCACCTTGTTAATCATGTGATGAAATCCATCATGACATCATCCCTCTTTCACATAGGAATGGGTAATTGCGGAAAAACCCATGTTGGTCACTGATGTTCCGCCTTCACCTGCTAATAGATGGAACACCTTATGAAAAAACAGACAACATCTTCCTTTATACATGGCCACCAATACTGGCAGTGTAGATCATGATACATCTTAATGATGCCAGGATGAACAGCCCAAATTGGTGAGTGAAATTCGTGCTGCAGCTCCTCACGTATGTTTGCTGACACCCATACGTGCCCATTAAAACCCAAGATCTTATCCTAGAATATGGTCCATATAAGAATAGGTTCCTTTCCTGACATTCTTTCCTATAGGACTAGTCCTTTTGAATTTGATTTCTTTATCTTTTGCACTCTATCAAGAAGAGTATAGGTAACAACTACAGAACAAAGAAATGTTTTTCCATGTCTTATGTGGACCTCAAAATGCATCTCGGAAAATAGAGCCATAATCTTCCACTCACAGTTGGCCACCTAAACTGCCTGTATCTGAGTCCTACTACTCAATGGATTCACTACTGTGTGGCCTTTTCCATGTGTATAAGCAAGATCAATGTCAAAGGACTGAAGGAACTCAACCAACCTTCATGGTCTCAAATTCATGTTACGCTGAGTGAAGATACGCATGAGAAATTTGTTTTCAGTGAAAACTACACAATGTTTTCCACAAGATAATATCTCCAACAGCATAAGGCATGAACAACTAAACCCAATTCGAGATCGTGCATCGGGTAATTTCTCTCATGTGGCCTCAACTTCCAAGACCTGTATGCAATGACTCATTCCCCCTACATAAGAACTACTCCAGACTAATACCTAAAGCATCATAATAAATAGTGTAGCTACAAACTATATCTAGAAAAACATGTATCTGTGCTGAATTCAACCTCTCTTTCATCTCATAAAAGGATGACTCAAACGAATTTGACTGCAAGAAGTTTTCACCCTTCATAGTCAGGCATCTCAGTGGAGCTACTAAGTGTGAATAATCTTTTATGAAATATTTTTAGTAACTATCCAACCCTAGAAATCTATGTTCCTCAAAGAACTTCTTCGCCTGATCCCAGGAAACTACTGCTCTCACTTTCTCTAGGTTCAGTAATACTCCATTCTCTGAGATAACTTGACCCAAGAAGTAAATATGATCCATCCAAAAGTGTAATTTTGAGATCTTATCATATAAATGATTCCCTCTCCGTCTTCTCAAAACGATATCAAGATGAGTATCATAGTTGTGTCAGGTGTGAGACAACATCATGATATCGTCTAAAAAGACCATCGTTAAGGAATCCATTCATGGATAGAATAGTCCATTCATCAGATCCATGAAAATTGTAGTCATGTTCGTGAGACCGAACATTATAACCACATTCTTTTGTTGACCATGCCTACATTGAAGGGCTGTAATGGGAATATCATATTTTATAACGCTCAACTAATTGTATTTGGATATCAAGTCAATCTTTGAGAACACCTGGGATCCTAATAGTTGATCTAAGATATCATTAATCCTCGACAAGGGATATCAGTTCTTGATGGCCAACAAGTTCAACTTCCAATAATCTACTCAATGTCTGAGGGTGTAGTCTGCCTTCATCACAAACAATATACGAGAACCCCAAGGATCAGTATTGTGTAAGATAAAACCCTTTGCCTGAAACTCCTCTAAATTCTACTTGAGCTCTTGTAATGGTAGTGTAGCCATCCTATAAAGAGGAATAGACACATGTACCTATCCTGGCACAAGCACTATAGAAATATCCACCTCTTGCTTTAGAGGAAAACCAAAAATATCATATGGAATGACATCCATGAAATGATCCACCACTAAAGGATGTCCATCTTTGATGTCCTCTAGACATCTAGATATAGACTTGTAATCTGGGCAATAACTCCTCCAAATCCATGATGCTCAGGTCCTGATATACTCTCATGGACAACCCATTCGCCTTCATAGAGAATCAATCAGCCTTTTGGTGATGTGGAACACACCCTACCTCGATAGAAATCGACCAATTCCAATAAGCGAACTAACCAATCCATTCGGATAATGACATCATATACTATCATCTCTAAGACATATAGGTACCAAAGGAAGTGGTTCATAGTAACCTCAATAGGGAACTCCTTTCACTAACATACAAATCCCATTCATTTCCCCAATGGTGTCTCTAGCATCCAGAAATCAGCAGGAGTAAAGATTAAGAGCCCAAGGCTCTCCACAACAACAATTGATATAAAGCTATGGGAAGCCCCTATATCAAAAAGTGCAAAAGCCAAAACTGAGGCAACTAGGATCGTAACTTGAACTATTGAGGGTCCAGGATCCTACCCCTACTAGTTCTACTACACTGAAAATGTCTGACCCACACCATGGCCTTGTGTCCCTACATGACCACTCTAAGCCGATCCACCCTATTCTTGCTTAATGCCTGGTGACTGACTACCACAGTTGTGACCTCCACCTATGCCTAAATACTTGGATGAACTCCAATTCCCAGACTGATGAGAAATTTGTGGCACTTCTCCTAAACGCGGAGTCATATAAGAGCCCATCTCACTAGCTACTGGTGAGATGATCTGGCAGAAATGCAAAATTTGACCCATATTACAGCAATTTCGGCACTACATTGGGTCTCTCGGGAAATGTGGCCTTGTATGCTCACTCTTACAACCCTGGTTTCACACCACCTTGCTACCAGAAGAAGTTTATCACTTCATTGGATCACGGCGGAAAGACCCCCTTGTGGAACATTCTACTATCAGTAGGAGGGACACAAACTCTGGATGTCGAACCACCCTGGCTCACAACTACAGAATCCCTCTAATTGGGCATCGTGATCAGCTCCTATTGATGATATAAGGGATTTAAGTCATCATGATTATTTTCACCTACTATAAAATGTTGTTCCTCAAACCATACTCAAACTTCATTACTATATATAACTCATCACCACCTAGAATAGGAGTGAAGCGCTATATCTCAGTGAGGTGAAAATAATACTCAATAACGAAAAGAGTACCCTGCTCCAGAATCATGAACTCTCAAACTCTATCAGTCATTAAGGTTTCCAGATAGAAGTAATTGTATAAGGGATGTTGGAGCTCACCCAAGTCCATAACCTATTGGAGTCCCCCCTATAATATCACACCCAACCATCTCTAGGATGAGTCCGTAAGCATGTACGTACAAAGCTTGAACCTCCTCTCTAGAGAAGTCTCCATATGCTCGTATATGGATAGCATGGATTCTAACCATGTCTCTGCAACCTGAGGTCGTCCTTCCATGGTGAACATGAGAGGATTCTATGGCTGGAAAACCTACGTCAACTCTTCCATTGATGGGGCAGGATGTGGGACTCTTCAAAAGGTCTGCTTGAACCTCATAAATCCCTCTTAGAACATTGCATTAGCACATATGTCTAGAATGATGATCAGTGCGAAGAGTGGAACTAAAAAAGGATCTACTGTTAATCCCTGACCAGTCATGTCCAGTGTCTAATCATCACCATGCAAATGGCTTACAACTAAAGGACGTCATGGTGGCATGACTCTGCAAGGTCAAGCACACACCTTAGATCAAGATTAACAGGGAATGAAATATAGAAGTATAAGAATGTAACATGAGAAGGAAATCATTTATTTTTTTCCAAACATGGATACATGACATGTATAATGACTACACAACTTAGTCCTCTAAGCCTTCACATGGGTGTGTACGTTTTCCAAAACTGGCCGAGTATCACCCCATAAACATGGTGTGTTGTCCTAAAACACAATGTGTACTTGAGTCCTCTTTCCCTACCTGATTTCTTCTACATGGTTAAGCCACATAGTTCTCTTAGAACAAGACTAAATGGCGTGTTAGTTCAAGACACCACATGTACTAAACGATCATCACTGAAACGTGTTGTCAGTGACACGATCGGATACATGGTTTACATTACACGATGTATTCAATTTGGACATGGCATGTACTAGGAATATTTTTATTACCTGTGTTGTTCATTATTTGGTTGGGTAATCATGTTACACTACATAGAATGTACCAGATTGACATTGTGTGGGTTAAAAAAGACTCAACCGACCCCTATTGTTAGTGACAAAGCTGGTTACATGGTTATACAACACGACATGTACATCAAGTAAACGGCGTGTCCTACCGATGATTCCAAACATTGTGTCCCTACCCACACAGTCTAAGATGCGATTATTAAATACACTATGTGTACATTCAGTATTCCACATGTATATTTAGTACACGTCATGTATGGACGAAAAATCGTTTCTTCCCGAACAGAAGAGAACATGGCGTGAATTCATACATACATGGCATGTATTCTGAGGTTTTCCAGACAATAAGCCTTATAAACCACTATGAAACCCATAAAAACACTAAAATTAACATTATTGTTTCAAATTCCGATTTGTGAGGGCCTATACTCCACGCGAATCACAGTATATATTCTTATACATGTCATAAAATGGATAATAGTGCAATGATCCACCAAATTCCGGTCCGTAAGGGCCCATAACACCTCAAGAACCAATGTTTGGAATTAATTTAACAAAAAAATCACAATTTAATGCTTGAAAAAAATTAGGAATTTAATCAAATCATCTATCACAACATCATGCAAATCTTGCACAATATCTATCACAACAATATGAAATTGCTAATGCACCTTAAATGGCATGGCAATAATTCCTGACATGTGATTTCAAGAAAGTTCTTATATGATTATTGAGATGGAAGACCACCATATAATCTGGTTTCAATAGAAATAGAACCTCAATAACATCAACAATAACAACAAAATTTTTTTGAATCAGTTAATGGTGAATATCAAATCAACTCTAAAATTTGAATACCCGAAAAATTGCAATAAACGAGGTAGATAGGATTTTCCATGTTCAGATGTTAGTTACTCACAGGAAAAACTTATTACCAAGTACATATTCCATCTTATCATGGCCTATAGGCTCCTAAAAGTATGTCATGAAGAAAATAAATCCTCTAATACCATTTTTTATCATCCCAATTCTGGAAACCGCCAAGAGGTGCCCCGTTCCTGTTTGGTCACATGGCCTCAAGAACATGTAACCTAACGCGAGAGGCTTCTAACTAGCAGTGAGGGAAATGGGTGTGATAGTGGGAAAAAAATGCATTCATTGGAAGAGTAACACGACAAATGCGAAACATATAACAATAGAGGAAATAGTAATAGTGGAATACAACAGTAAACAATGGAAGACTGACTGTAATAAAATGCTGGATCACATTTATAATGATTCATGTTACATATGTCTATGAAAGAATCTAAACACATCATAATAATGAAATATATTACTAAACCAAAGTATGAAAGAATATATTAAACAAAATGTAAACATTACAGGCCTCAACTTGATCTCATGCTCTCCAGCTCCATAGCAATCATGTACCTGAAGTAGAAGGGATCCTTCCCTTACCAATACATGCGAAAATATAATTTGTTTAGGCCCAAAATCGTGACCCAAATAGGATGTGAGACTAAATCCTAATAGGAAACCCCCATGAGATCTGTGCCTAACAGTTAGTGAATATATATGGAAGGTAATAAGCAAAATAAGCAGCAAAAAAGGAAGTACTCAATAGTAAACATTCCTACAGTTTTAAATCATTCAATCACCACATACCATGTAATCAGATAATCAAAAACAGGTAATCCTATAAGATTTTCTCATAGTTTAAAACCCTTTGGTCCTTCTTAGGAAAAACAAGCAACCCTCTAGTAAGTACATACAGTCTATCCCCTTTGGTTCAGCTTTAGCATAGAATCTCTGAGAAAGCACTCTCTGTCAATTCCCCATATAGTATCCTTTCATTAACTAAAAGGCACTTTGGGGATGCACTTACATATCATTCGCCCTATGGCCTGCATCGAGGAACTAATGACACTATGAGAATGCACTTATGTCAATTCCCCCTATGGACATGCATCGTAACTGTAAAAACAGACCCTCTGGAGAATCCATAACGTTTATTATCTCTATAGCCTACTACACTAGGTTCTCATGGCCCTGTGTAAGTCAACAATTACACGAATACATGGAATCCAATGTAAACCTCAATAACGTATGGGATAAAAAATTGAAAACAAAACAATATGTCAGATAAAACACTATATCCTAACAATACAAGGAATGGAAAACAAAGCAGTAACCTAACATGAAAAACTAGATCAAAATTTAATAACATGAAATCATTGGAAAAACGTCTATGGTAGGAAAAAATAATCCCAATTCACAACATATAACCTCTTTCCAAACAACAGTGTCATAACATGAAAACTTTAGGTCTTAAAAAATAAACATGAAAAACCTCGTTCAAGTGTATTGGGAACTTTTACACATATGACTCAAAAACTAACTACGAAAAGGCACAAACCACCTACCTCGGTGTTGTAGTACTGTTATACGTCAACCTCTATCCTAGAATCACCCTATAATTCCAATGATCTAGTAAAAGGTCTAAATCATTCAACCCACAAAATTTCACAAGAGAGAAGGAATAAAAAAAGGTACTCAAGAAGAAGATATAACTCACTGATGTGATTACAACACAACCAACAGAGTTCAGTTTGGATAACAGATGCTCGATCGGGGGCTCAAAGAAGATCCACACCGTACGGATGCTCTCAAAAAAAACTAGGTCTGGAAGAGATGTCTTCTGTTCATCAGACTCGATCCCATTATGTTCAATGAGAAAAAATAACAAGGAATGTACTTTTGAAGTACAAAGAATGTACTCGCCTTATTTGGCCCCTGCATAAGACGGTTTCTTGGTTTCCACTCGTGGTTGTGTGCTCGACCATTACTTGGCCAGTACATGGATACCAGCTGAAAAAGAGTACACAAAGTGTACATATAAGTAAATTACGTGTATTTTAAAAATTTATAGAAACACATCTTTTTAACCAAAACACCATAGAAGAGAATAACATACTTGAAAAGATGATCTAGGTTCATAAACATGCACCTATGGAAAAAAACTCACTATATCTATGATTCAATTTCTATATCCTCCTCCAAGAGATCTTTCTCCACTACTCTAACATATATGTGGAAAGTCTACTAACCTTAGAATACCCATTTACAGCGTGAGCCAAATACTATTTGGAATTCACCAAAGATTACAAAATATATTTCAATATGAAAATTATCTAAGTTTCTTTCAATTTTAAAATTATATGTCAGTAATTTCAAAATCAAATTTAAATAAATCATGCATTAATGTTAAAAATATTGACACAATTCATAATTTCATGCTTTACATTTCAAATGATAGAAATACAACTAAAACAATGGAATTTTACATTATTCAAAGGATTCATTAAAAAAATTTCCTTTCAAAAAATAGATAAATAAAAAACGTTTATTTAAAGAGGTTTATATAAATTCATACAGCATGTAAAACCATTTAAAAAATTTAAATTAATTAAATTAATATAAAATAATTAGTGAAACATGGTCATGGTCTAATTTTGTATGGTTATTATAATATATAGTAACAGATATATATTAATATAGAAAGGTATATACATAGTTCCATGGAACCTAGACCAAGATGACATATCATTATCACGTAATGGATAAGATTTTTTGATATTATGTATAAGAACATTGATGATTTGTAATGTGTTTTCAAAAATATATCACTAACTACATAAGGAATATATCTACTATAGAAAAAACTCAATGATGGGATACTTATTTTTTGACTACCTAAAATTCAATTAAATCCTATTCACCATTTCAAATATTCCAATTTAACCTTTAAAAACCATTACGTGTTTTTAATTGAAAAAATCAATTTCATATTGTTGAAACTAATGGGTTTCCACCAAAAACCATTTTTAATATTTTTTTCTCAAATATGGATTCAAAGCCAATTCATGAAATTTTAAAATCCACTTTTACAAATCAAGTTAAATAATTTAATTTTCATTTAAAATCAAATATTATTTAAAATAATCCCCCAATTCAGTGGAATTGGGAGATTTCACAGTTTTCCATCAAATAGATATCTCTAGAATTAAATCCAATGAATTAATTTAATCAATTTCCATAAAAACTAACCATTAAATTAGAAAAATTAAATTTAAAAATTTCCCATAATAACAAAACCATTCAATAGAAAATGGGTTTCTCAAATTTCATGGAATAAATCTATTTTTACCTCAAATCATTAGTAGTAGGTTCTTCCAACAACCACTTGATGGAAATATAAATGAAAAACATGAATTTAATTAAATTAAAACAATTTATATAAACCAAATAAATTATGTTTAATATAAATTATCTAGTATAAAAGAACCACATACCTCAGAGTCATTACATATAGAACCATTAAAACCAAATACGGATTTTCTGAGGAATAATATGAAAAATAATTAGGGGGAAAGATTAAAACTAGATTTATAACACCAAAAATAATTGGTGATATATCCAGAAAAATCATAAGGATTTAAATAAACTTCTCGAGAAAGAGAAATAGATCCTGGTATATCATGAACGGGATGAGGAAACTAATCAAAAAATGATTAAACACCATTCCCTTGAAATTGTATCAATTTTTGGGAGCTTTTTGAGTGGAAATGTATCCTCCTTGTGTTTTCCAACGAAGGGTGAATTGATTTTTGGTCAAATGAGATAAATTATGAATCTAATAGGGGGGATTCAAAATATGTTAATTTAAAAAATATTAAGGAAACAACTAACTGCATGGTTCCCTAGGTTGATATGTATGGTTTAGAAAAACTGTGAACATATCTTCTAATAATGGTAAATGGGATCATGGTTCTCCATAAGAGGGTACATAATGTGTAAACTCGTGTAAGACCCACGAAGACCATAGTAACCAAAATTACACATCCTTATTTGAGATGGATCATATCTCTCTTTAAGAGGATGAAATGTTTTTCAAACTGTTCCAAAGATGTTCGGAGCCTACTATCTAGAATACCACATACATGATTGATAGGGAACATGGTTTACCATGTCATGTTCTCACTATTCTCCAAATTTTCACATTCCAAAAAACATCGAAAATATTAATATTTCACTTGAAGAATATTCAAATTAATCCCTACCAATGAAATATAAAAATTAGGGGTTTAAGAATGATTTATAAAAATAAATAGGATGTTACATCCTCCCCATCATAGAAAACGATTTTCCAAGAAAACCCTACAAAAAAAGATTCCAAGAAAAAAAGATGAGGCCATTGCTCTCTCATCAATGCCTCCCTCTCCCCCATATCATGTGAATCCGGACTAAACTAGCATATAAAATGAACCAATGGTATCATCCTACTATGAAGTCCCATGGATTCATAATCAACTATTTTGACATACCATTTAGTCATACATAAATCATGTTCATCCCTAAGATTACTCAATATCATAATATGAGATTGATCATATATATAAGTTCATAGTTGTTATACATGAAACATGTTATGTATTAGTGTTAGATTTAGTGGATGTGAGAAATTATACGAAACATTTCCCACCATGTCAAATACCATGAAAGGTCCGAAAAAACAAGGAGTCTTTTCATTCCTCCCATTTTTTCAATGACCCAACCATGGTGGTTCTTTGAAGAAGAACATGTCACCAACTAAAAACTAAAAGGGTTAATATTGACTATCAACATAAATTTTTTATCATTTTTATGGAATCAACATCATATAATTAATCTACTAAATATTTTATTATGTCTCTTGGACCATGCTCATTCCAAAAAAGGAACTTTGACTATCTCTAACCAAAAAACATAAATTTGCATGTCTGACTATAAAATGAATACAATGGGAGTTTCTAGTCATTGTTTGGTATCTATTGTTATATGAATACTCATCCAGCCCGAAATTATCATCCTAATCCCATCCAAAGTGGAATAAATGAGTGAATCATATCTTTAAGAATCATTATATTTTATTCTGTTTTCCATCCTACTGTGGATGGTATTTCGTAATCAAATGATGTGAACTCCCAGTTTCTCCTGAAGGCCTCTCAAAAAATGACAATCTATCTAAGGATCCCTAAAATATACTATATAATATGGAACATAATGAAAATGAATAGTCCATTTCATATTGATATCTCTTAACTACATAAATTTGGTTGTATTATAAATGGGTTTAATGTGATCTAATATCCATAGCATATCGATCTCAACCCCAATAGAATTATTCTTTCTATATATACTTGAAAACCTAACCAAAATGTACATATATATAGAATCCCTCTTCTATATAGGTATTGTATGTGGATGATGAAAACCAGAAGGGTTTTTGTTCTCATTTTTCACCTCCTAGAACATATAGAAAACTAGAACAATCTCAGTAATACCTCATCTCATTCCGAGCCACCAGAACTATCGATGCTTATCATAAAACATCTTCTTTATTCGTTGGTCTGCATCCAACCAATAACTATGGATACACACCATCACATTGTTCATTTATGATGTTGGTTAAAAAAATGATCACGAAATCATATAATTCACTATTTATAGAATGACCAGTCAGGAATTGTCTCTCAACCATTTACGGAGTCTCTAATACTACAAAACCCATCATCATGATACCATTCCTGATTATTCAATTATAGATGAGTGGATTTAAAATGAACATTTTCTTGGAAAAACTTTGAACCTTTATCCTGAACTCTAAAATTCAATTGTGAAAAGAGAGCCATAAAATTACACTCTACTAAATATTCTTTCACTAATTGGTTCAGAATATTCCTTATAAAAGCATCTACAATGACATTCCCATTCCCCTTGGAATAGGTGTTGAAGAAATATAAATCTTTTAGGTATTCCACCAATGTCTCTAGTGGGGATTCAAATATTTTTTATATAAGATATTACTAATTCTATATTGGTATGAAAATACAGTAAAACATTATTCATAAAGGTAATTGAAACAACTCTTAAGAATGTTCATCACAACATAAAGTTCAAGGTTATGGGGGGAATAATTCATCTCATACAACCTAATATTATGATATATAAAAAATCATGATGATTACCCTTCATAAGAATACATTCCAATCCTGAACCCAATGAATCAAAAAAGATAACATAGCCCTATAATGGCTTGGGAAGTGTCAAAAAAAGAACATTAGTCAATGAAATTTCAACTCAACCAAAGTGTTATGAAATTTTTTAATCCAAGAAAACATTAATCCCTTATGAGTTTTGTATGTCATCGAGGAATCCAATGTTAAGAATTCCTAAGTGACCTATTAATAATACAAATCTAGTCCCAAGAAACTCCAAATCATGAAAACATTCTATGGTTGATCCCAAGTCATAATAACTTTCATCTTTTCAATATAAACATAAATACCATGGTTTGACACCACATTTCATAAGAGATTACCATAAAAATCCAAATAACCCATTTTGAAATCCTCATATAATGTTAGTGGTTTCTCAACAAGCTTGGAACTTTTCTATGATGATTATCATGCTCCTTCTTGGATGTAGTGTAAATAAGGATGCATCTACATAGACCACTTTGGATATATAATGATACTCTTGGAAATCATATTCATAAAATCTTGGAAAACTGCATGATCATTAGTTAGAACAAATGGAATTCAATTTAGTCATAAATTACATACCTACTCTGAAATGTGGTTTTCTAAAATTCAATTTATTTTATCCTCACATGATGGTAACTAGAGAAAAGATTAATTTTTTAGAACCACCTCACCCCATTAAATTTATCATATAGATCATCAATATTTTGTAAATGATACTTGTTATTTACCATCATTGTATTAATCTTATAGTTTTCAACACATAGAAAAATTTACCTCTCAATGTTATTACCGGTGAGAATTGAAACGATCCAAGGTGATAAAAATGTGTATATAAATACTTTCTCTAGAATATCACCCAACAATGAATACAACTCCTTATATTAGGCTCATGTCATGCATCAAGAGGGAATATAAACTAGTTGAGTACCAAGTATTAAATGAATATAACACATAACCTTTATTAATGGGGTAAAATTAGATATGTCTAAATATAACATGTTAGAAAACACAACAACAACTAGAGGGTGATCCCCAATCAAACATTATCACACCAAATAAAAGGAAAAACATGAATCCATTTCCCCTACATGGAATAATATGTTATATATCTACTCGACCCTAGATCCCATTATACATGGATGACATGACACTGAACACTAGGTTTATGAAAGGAGACATGTTGATGATAACAATCATTTCGGGATTTATTGGATGTAATCCAATCCATTCAAAAAAAATTATGTCAATATATTTTATTTTTATTTTCAATGATTTCCATGAATGATCAATATCTTATAGATAGAATACACAAGAATGACTTCAGAGACCCTCTCTACTATTTGAACCATGTGGGTAGTAATATCCATTACCCAAGATGAAATATCTATAAGAAGATTTAGAATATTAATAAAATGGGTTTAAATAATATAATGAGATTCCACAATATCAAATATAGCAACAACTAATGATAAATCAATAGTAATGGTACCACTCACAATTGTTTGACCTGTATCCATTTGCTATTGAGACTCTTCAACTCTTTAATAGAGATTCATCCCAGATTCCAGTGGCCTGATCAATTTTTTCGCGTGAAGCATTCGATTGTTCCCTGAATTTATAAGCTTTCAAAGATCTCATTCCACAATATAGAGTAACAAAAAGATGGATTTACCTCTATATGTTAACATAAAATTTCCAAGAGGCTAATTTCATTGGTGTCTTAGTGGAAACCCTCATTGAATGACCATGATTTCCACAAAGGTAATAAACTAAATTACCTATTCCAAGAACTGTATGAGGTTTAAGAAAACAATCCATCTATAACCACCATAAGAGTCATCATGATTATTATTTACCTTATAGCAATGCACCCTTTCACATGGTGTGAATGAAACTCATGATAACACTAACCATCCAACCAGGTCCATCTTGAAAATCAATGTTATATCTAGTACATTAGAATAAGATGGTAGCATCATCAATAATACCATAGAATTAATATATGATAAAGGACCCAACTCTCACCCACAATCCTTCGTCCTCTAATTTGAAATTAACTCATGATCCAAATTCATATTCTATGAAAAATGTTTTTCATACACTATCATGGTCCTATAATCCTAGTAGATTTTGAATAATTCATTACACTTGCCTAAAATCATTGATTAAGGATAAAACCCTTTGGATAAATGATACATGTAGTATTTTAACTCTAATAACTCATGCTTATTATTCAGCACCATCGTGTCCCACCATCTCATGATCAGAACTTCTAGTACAAAGGTGGAACATATTACATATATTTTTATTGGTGTGTCAAAAAACCCAAAAAACACTACATTTTTCTAAACAATTCCACAACCAATTAAGGATCATTTGATCACTTGAATGTTTCCATTTTTATGGTGAAGTAACTATTGATATTATCTCATAATAAAGTTTCTCACAAGAACTATTGTTTCATCCTGAATGGGAACTGTAGGTGGTTCCAATCCCGGATCATGGATAATGTTCCTAATCACCTCAACCAGGTTCTGTTGAAGAAGTGTATTTTCTTGCATTGTTTCTAAACTAAGTTTCTCTTAGATATAATTCTCACATTTTTTAGCAGGAACGACACTACACAATATCAGCAGGAAATAAAGAATACATCAGATAAACACTCAATTATAGAAATTGGGAAAATTAATCCCAAAAGATAGGATAACCATGATTTGGATATCAATATATTCAAATCCAAATAAGGAAATGTCTAGAACTAATCCACAAAATGACCTTCATAAACCAACCTTAAAAAATTCTTGTTCATTTAGTTGAGATTTGGTCAGGAAGTCAATTTCTACTACCTCTTAATACTCAACAGTATTTCAAAAATTCATACTAACATCAAGAAAAAATATTAACCTACCTATAATATCACTTTTTCAAGAACTATCATGTGTACCCTTCCAATATAATAACCAAGTCAACCCTCAAATAGACCGAAGGGAATACCTGATACCCACAGGTCTGCGACTAGCCCCTGGAATGATATAAAATTAATGTAGGAATAGTTTTCCCACTACTAAAGATGAAGTAATGGAAACCACAATGTTTAAATATAAAAATAATATCTTTTAAGAGTATAGAATCAGAAGTAAAAAAAGGTTTGAAATAAAAGTATACTAAAACCAATGTACCATAATAGGGAAAACAACCCATGTCCCTAGGGACAGAATGCAGAAATTCCATGTGTCATCATCTGGATCGACATACAAGAGACATTTTTCCCCTACTTGAGCATCGAAGAAGATAATCTAGAAATTTCTGAAGGCCCTGTTAGGGATTGAGTCAATTCTCCCTAATTTTTCTCTAAGGATTATATAATAGATTCCAATATCATAATTAAATAATACAGTTATTGCAATTTTAAAATATCTTGTTTTTCGTTTCAAAAAAATTATTATAAAAATAATGCTTTATAATTTACAAGATTGAAATAATTTAGAATTTAGTCATTCACATCTCATAAAACGGTAATACATTTCAAATGATGAAATTTACATTTAATCAAAGGTTGCTTTACTAAAGTGTACCCTTTTAAAACATTTCTCAATAAAACATTTGATATAAAACATATTACATATATTCACAAGGCATGTAAAATCATTTACAATAATTTCATATATTTATTTGAAATATAAAGATGTGAGAAACGTTGTTATTTACCATGTAGGTAAGATAGTTTCGAGATATTGGGGACCAAAATTGTGATTACTACAATTTATGTATATACACCTCTTGAACCAAGTCGAATAGGTATTTTTACCATCTCCTAGGGAAGGTGATGTGTTGGTATGATATTTTAGAATGTTAAAGAATCATAAAGGGTTGTAAAAAATAAATCATTAACTACATATGGATATCGTATATGCTAATAGAAAATCAAAATTGGAAATTTTATTTTATTATTTCTGAAAATTCAATTTAATTTCTTTTCCAATTTTAAATATTTCAATTTTCCCTTTAAAAACTATGACATGTTTTAATCAAAAACACGTCCTTTAATAAAAAATGAAACGAATGGGTTTCCATCAAACCCAATATTAATCCATTTTTCAAAAACAATATCATGAAAACAAATTATTAAATTTGAAAATTCTCATTAAAAAATAAAATTCATCCATTTAATTTTCAAAAAAAATCTATAAATTTCCTAAAACCACGAAGATTCAATGGAATTAGGGGTTTTTTTGCAATTTCCCATGAATTTTTTTTTCCATAATTAAATATAAAAAATTAAATTCATAATTTTCAATCAAAATAACAATTTAAATTATAAAATTTATGTTTAATAACATCCCATTAGCACATTCCAATTAAATGGAATTTGGGGTTTTCTAATTTCATGCAAAAAACCTAATATTTATCGAAAAAACCAATTCAAATGTTTTGGTATTTTCCGAAAACCCCTATAATGAATTATAATAAAAAACCAATTATTTTCATTTAATTCAATCAATTTAATATAAAAAAATAAATTAAGGTCAAAATAAATTAAAAATTATTATGAAACCACCTACCTCAGAGTCGATTGATCTAGATGCATCAAACTATCATTGGGATATTCTAAGGACAAATGAAAATAATGGAAAAAATTAAATTGAGGATCCAAAATAGTTTTATTATGCCAAATGTGTGGTTTCTAAATCCACTAATAAATAATGAACATGGATCCATGTAACCCAAAGGAGAAACTGCTAGATCCCAAGAGATGATGAACGGGATTATAAAACTATCAAGAAGAGGACCGACCGCAATATTGTTGGTTTGGATCACTTTTGGGAGGGGTCCAAGTCTCAATGAATCATCTTTTGGAGCACTGGGGTAGGAATATATATATTAGGGTGAAATGATTTATATTGGGGACATAAATGGGGGTTTCGGAAATTATAATTAAAAAAAGGATTAAGAAAAACCCATCTACAATGTTTCCTGGGCAGATGCGCATGGTTTAGAAAAAACATTTGCAATCCATGAACTAATTTTAAATGGGATGAATAGTTCTCAATATGATGTAATATATATTATTAAATCATCCACAAGGTGTTCGTACCCCATTACCCAAAATGACACATCCTTGATTGAGAGGGATCACAGTTTAGAAAGTCAAGTGTTAACCATGGACTTTCCCATAAACAAAAAAACAATAAATTTTACCTAAATAAACCCCCAAAACCATAATAAATAATGATTAATAATATGGGTTTTGGTATACCTAAAAACAGTAATTGGCTGTTAGATGACATGTCACACTTAATAACTATTTTTTATATCCAGGAGAAATAAATAATATGAAATATGTGATCTCGGCTGATTAGTAATTGTAGAAATGGAAATTACCATTTTATGATCATATAAACTCATAATATAATTATGATATGATGACAATAATAATAAAATTAATCCCACATTTATGAATAACATAATCATGTGTTATGGCATAAAGCATTATGAATTTAAATTTCATGATTCATAATAATGAAAAATCATCATAAATAAATAATAAAGTATAAGTTGATTATTTAAATATATTTATTGCATCAGAATAAGTATGATAATCCATTCTTATCTAAGGTTGTCTAAAAATTCCATCAAATCCATCATCAAAACCAATTTCACATAACTAATCAAGAACATCGACTAGTTTCCCATAAAATATCAATTATATAATCTGGTTTCCCAAAATAGATCAAGAATATATTCCTTTTCCCCTTTAACTATCTTATAATATATATTAAATTCTCCAATTAATTTCTTTGATATATAGTTCCCACCCATTACATAATAAAAACCATGAAACTGTGTTCTATAATAATATAGATCATTCATCATATTAGAGCTTGTGAGAATAAATAAGATTTATAAACATCATATAAACATAATCCGATCAGAAAAGTAATCATTTTGGTATCATTGGATCATATTCAAATTAATTCACAGTTAATAACAACTTATATTATCAAAGGTGAAAAATAAATTTTAAAAGATTAGTTGATGTAATCCATGAGGAAAATATATTTCTGATTTTTAAAACCTTTTATTAATTTTATTTAATTAAATAAATGTTTTAATTAAAAAAAAATTAATCCAATATAGTAATCAAAAGATAAATAAGGTTATAATAAATTGGTAAAACAATTTCATGTATTATAAGTTAAAAATCATTTCTTCTGTATTTATTTACAAAAGGTACATATACCTCTTCCAAAAAAGATAAAAATAATCTTTCTAATTTATTTTGTATTAATTCAAACATGTGTAAAAATAACATTATTAAAATGTATTAAAATATGAAAAACCATTTTGATAATATTTTTACAAAACATTTACCTGGAATAAATGTACTCCATATATGATACTTAAACATAAACAATCTCGAATAGTAATGAGATTTTGAAATAAACCCAAATATTAATCATTTCCATTCGTCATTAATGATAAATAATCCTTTATATTAAATAGTGTTTTATTGTACTATAATTCCATTAACAAAAAATTATCACACAATTTAACATTTATTTATAACATTTTATTAGATATTTTTTCGTAATCTGATATTCCAATTATTGTTCTGGGTGATAATAGCTTCGTTTTCGATGGGTGTTTTAAATTGGAAGTTTCGATACTTATAATTTGATCACGGACTCATTATTTTTTGAATGCGAAAATTATTAATATTATATATATTAATTATTTATATATTTATAATCATTAATTAAAAATATATATATAAATTTGAATTACATTATTCACTAAGATGAAAGGTCGTATGTATTCATTAACATTGTTTTCAATTTTTGATTGATGGAATGAATAAAAGGTAATAATAATTAATATCACCAAAATAATTATTATATCATATATGTTATATATATTATCTAAACACATAATAATACTCAACCCTAAAATTTGAATATGATAACTGAATTGTATCGCTATTTGAAGCCATTAAGTTATACGTACACTTGAGAGATACATTCACCACTTGTATGATTGTAATGATGGAGTGTTATGGTGTTTTCAAAAATATAATAATATTTAATAAAACTAATTACATTGATGAAATTATTTTATGGTAAAAATATTAGAAACAAATATGAGTTATTAGATAGTAGAAAAAAAGTGATCGATTAGATCGATTACCTATAATTCGAAAGGTCTCTTTTGGATCTCCCATAATAGGTTCTATGATTTTTATTTTGAGGAGAACCTAAAAATTATAATGTTCCTAGATAAGTTAATAAGATGAATTTTTTTGGTATTTTGATCTTTAAGGTATAAAATGATGTGAAAGAGTATAGGAGAAGGCGTGTTTTTATAATTGAGGTGAGGGAACTTATGAAATACCAAAAAAGTTAAAATTATATTAAAATTATTTTATATCCTAATATCAAAAAAAGTACGTTGAATAGAATCTAATGTATTATTAGTTGATTATATAAATAGAAAATAAAATTTGGACATGTATTGGTCTCATTTTAAAACATATCCATCCATCCAATGGCTGGAAGGCCTTCATTGTTTATTGATTTTTTATAATCCGCCTTTCAAGGGGTGAGGTGTACCCTTACAAGGACTGTAGGAGTAAGTATTAAATGGATCATAGGTCTTGAAGTAATTAGTTTCCCGTAGGATTCAAAGATAACATACAAACTAGACTAACTACTTGTAGCTGCTCCTCCTCAGCATCTTCATCATGAATCTACTCTCTACCTTCGCATGGCTGTTCGACTAGGCAATCTCGTTCTTTCATAGGCTTATCCAGATGGAAGGTGTCATCCCATATCATTCTTGTAATCCATGTTGCTTCTGTTGTGGAAAATTCTCCTTGCTCATGATTCTTATAGAGCTTGTTCAATGTAGGTTTCCTGGTTTGCATTAGCACTTAAGGTGTCCCGAAGGCCTTGATGTGGCCCAATGTCCTTACAAGCCCAAAGGTTTGGGTGGCCCGAAGGACTTAAAGGAATCGGGGACCAAATCGGTTGCATGAATCTCAAAATAGAGGAAACATTCAGGATACCATAGTTTCAAACTGTTCCTGCTATGGTTCTCACTACAGTACCTGCTATAGTACTATACAGTTCCCTCTACAGTACTACTACAGTACGTGGAAATTATACCTCCACCTGGATTTGATCTTGGGTTGCCTAGATTAACTTAAGAGTGCTCACCAACATGGCTGAGGCTCATGTGCTAATTTTAAAACATATAAATTTGGATAATCCTTAGTTAACCTAATATAATTTTGACTACATTAACAAATTATTTATTATTTAAACATTGAAATTTTTAAGAAAAGGAAAATTGGATTATATATTTACTATATATGAAATTTTAGACCAAATAAAAACCTTTTTGTATTTTAATTATTACATTTATATTAAAAAAATTTAAAAAGTTATTTTAGGAAATATCCTTAGTTTCTATTTGATCATTGTTCATTAAATTGACATTATGAAAATTATGAAGTCCATATAAATTCAAAAAAAAATATTTCATAAGCCCCAAATATGTAATACTATTATAAATAATTCATTATATTAAACAATTAATTTATATTATATTTATTTCAATACTTGTAAAATCATTTTTCTGATTTTCTTTAATTGATTAATTAATGCATCATCACTGTGTAATTATTTAAGGAACATATATATTCAATAAAAATAAAAAATAAAAAATAATATTATATATTAAAAATATAAAATTTAAAATAAAAATTATATTCAAATACTTCTGTTCAATAACCTAATATTTGAAATTTTATTGTTATTAATAACACGAAAGTGGAATCATTGAATTTTTATTAAATAAAATATTTTAAACATTATAATCTAATCTGTGTTACTCTAATAGTCATAAATAAAAAGTTTTCATTTAAATAATTTTCATAATATATATATATACACTCATATTCTTTTAGAACATATTTATTCCCCATTTGAACATGTAATACATATTTAAGACAAACAAATCACATTTTGAGCCTTTCTATGCTTTTAAATATATAAAAGACATCAACATGGATGTGTGTCCATTATTCAATTAAATTTAAATCCTTAGGTGTAAATTATAGAGTTAACGTCATCTAATAATTTTTTTATGTTCTCAAATAATTTTATAGACTTCATTGTTTTATTTTTAACTAATAGCACCCAATCTACCCTTTATCATGGTTGAAAAATTACCAAGATTACTATTCATATTATAAAAAGATAAAATTAACCGAAATAATAAATTTCGAATCACATATTTAAAATACTGTTCTATTCATAAAAATTAAATAAAATGTTTTTTGAATATATTTTAATATTAGATTCAAAAACCGCCAAATTTTTTTTCAATATATTTACTTTTTAATCAGAATGTGTTTTTTAACAAATTCATGTATAGTATCTTTTTCAAAAATCATAATAATGATAGTAAATTTCTAAACAAAGTAATATAAATTTAAAAATAATCAAATACACAATTTGACCTTATAAAGACATTAAAATAAAATACAATTTTGAATAAAAATTATAATCGTCATTTTCCTCGAAAAAATTATTTTTTCATAAAATTATCTAAAACAAATAAGATAATTTTGACATTATAAATTATAAAATGAAATTAATTTTTTGAAATATATTTTATAATTAGTTATAAATTAATATTCTTCCATAATATTTAAATACTCATTTTTTAAGAAAACATATTTTTGAAGAATAAAGAAAATTACTAAATCACAGTAGATAATTTTTCTACAAATGTAAAAATAAATTTATATTGAGCAGAAAAATTATATTTATTTACTAATTTATTTATTCATATTTATTCACACCAATTTAATTTCTATGTTATATCCATAATATATTGTTTTATATTTTCTATAACCACACCATTTCAGAAAATGAAAGAAATAAATGAATTAAAATTATTATGTTAAATTAATGCTATTGAAAGATTAATATTATTTTAAAAAACTATTTATTAAAAATATAAGTATGTCACATGAGAGATTCTTAGGCCACATAAGGGAGAAATGGGATGTAATACGTGGGGTTCCCATATATGGTTTGCATGGAAAAGGCTATTTAACCCTTTTAGAGGAGATGTATAGTTTGGTCACATTATTGGATATACCATTCAACAAACATGAAGCTATACTTTTTGAGACCCTATTAACATCACTATATTTTAGTGAATGATTTTTCATGAATTAAAAAACTATGCATCATGTTTGAATCAAATTGTAGACCACATGAATGGTTTCCTCTTTTCTATTGCATAGGTTTTACGCATAATTTACACTAACCATGTGAAAACAATAAACCATGAGATTACCCTTTTAAAAAAAATTGGATTCATGTATATATTCACTATGATTTTCCTAAAACCTCAAAAATAACAAATATAACTCATTACATGGTTAAGAACATCATTTAGAGGCATTCTAACAATTGTATTCATATTCTTAATCACTTATCAATATTTTACCAATTAAGTAATTGAAAAATAAAATCCATCATAGAAATAAAAAAATGGAAATGGGATCCGGAAACACTATAGACCATCCAAGTAATTCATTGGAGCAGTATGTGACACATATTGGCTGACTGAAAGGTGCATCCATTCTGGTTGTAAGCTTAATATGGAGCAATGAAAAATTGTTGTGTAGAAGACTCAAAACATTGATAGGTGCATTGTAAGATAACAATCAGTCCTCTAACCACATGGTATTGATATATTCCCTCTCATGGGTTTAAAATTTTGTCAAAATTTTATTTTTCTTATAAGAGGGGAGACGAATCATGGGAAGAGTAATAGTTATATCAGTGAAGTGATGCTTCTTCGATGGAATTGTCATATGGGGACATAAAGGAATTTCATGGTGGGTAGCTTGAAAGATACATGGGTTCATTGAAATGTATAACTTATACCTCTAAAAAATAATGTGTTAATGTGGGGTTCTCTCCCAATAAATTTTTATCAAGTAGTGTGATGAAATGGTTAATGTTATGGGGGGTTTGTAGCAATAATACTAGGATCATGATGTGTAGTTTGATTACTTATCTTGTTCCTCCAGCTATAGTCCATAATATGTTAATACATTTTACCCTTAGGAAAATTAATTATAATGGCTCTTAAGGAAATTTAATTCTTTGGTGGATGTTCCACTCGTCTTTAGATCGTGTAAGGGTATCCTCTCAGGTTAGTAAGAATAATTGTTTCTTTTTAAAATAAAATGTATCTTCAAACATAAACTTGTATAATGGAAACAAGAAATGATTCTTATATTAATATGAATTATTCAATTATTACAATTATCAATCAGGATTCCATGAGATGGTATGGTTGAATCATGGAGTTACACTTTTATTATGATTAAATGGATCGTTTCCACTTATTAGAATAACAAAATAATTCTTTTTTATCATACCAAACATTCATTAAATACACAAATGCATTATTAAAATTTGAAATAAAAAATTATAATTAGTTCACCACTTAGGTCTAGTAAAAGAATAACAAATCACTATTTTGTTAGTCATAGTTGCATATAAGAATATTCACTAGATTTCATGGATTTTTATTGTTCATCCATGATATCTCTATTCACAGTGCACTACTTCTACAAAATATTTATGGATTGTTCACTACTAATTTATGATAAAATTTTATGACTCCTTTTTTCGCACATATCTAGATTAAATATTTCTTAATATAAATACATAATGGTCACTTCCAAAATTTTATGAAATTCTGTGTTGATTTACATTATGAAAACATTAATTTAATGATATAATAAAATCTATAGTTTACAAAACCATCCCCCTGTGATTATTATATTAAAATAAAACTATCAATTTTACATTGTTTAATTAAACATCGAAAGCTAATTGAATATATATTCATCTGTGTAGATAAAAACTGTACATTATGGACCACAAACCACACATCATTATATTCTCATTCATCTTCCCTAATTATATCAAAGGAAAATATTATAGACCACTTACTCCCCTACATATTCAATGAATATTATATCATGAAATAGTATTAAAATACTACCTTGTCAACCATATACATAACTGTGCTAAACAGACGCACAAAAACACTACTTATACTCTTCTAAAGGGATTGAATCACATAAAATTTTTTTATGAAACTCTCTGACACATTCTGAATTCATGAAATAAATCTTAAATATATACTTTATAATATGTATTCTCTAATTTTCTCTCAAATCACTTGATGTCTCTTTAACTTCATGTATATACATATAAAATGGGACAATGTGATATTTATAATAAAATCTACCACTTTAAACACATTGATACTTTATAATTATTGATTATTACCTGAATTAACGCTTTTATAGAAATCAAAAAACTATATCATATGTCCACATACACCATATAAAGACCACATTCACTAGTTAAATTCACTAATAAATCTTTACTCATTGACCAAGTGATCCACTACCACAATCACTAATAAATCGTTACAAGAATATTTTGATGAAAATAATTATAGACACAAAGTTTTTGACCCAAAAAAACATATAAAATGAATAAAATACTTTCATTTCACAAACATAATTAATTCCTCTTCATGGTATCCATTATTTAAGAACTATTTTCAATTATCTACAAAATACAATAATTGATTCTAAAAGATAATTTCATGAAACACAATAACAACATCAAACACCATTCAATTACATATTGGTTCGATCAATAAAAATATTTTATGGGGTGCGTGATGGAGAAATTATATATCATTTTGTGTGATTATTAAAGTCTTTATAGTAATCATTCTCAATTATATTATGATTAATATATATTAATATTATTAAAATAATGGTTATGTACTATATATTTGGAAACTATAATATTTGAAATAATTCCAAAAATAAAAGGAATGATATAGCTATATTTACTGAAATCATTAGTAAAAGTTATGATGTATTTATAACCACCAAATAATTATATTTGTAGAACACATATATCTATTTTCATTTTTTCCTATAAATCACAAATTGTTTCATTCTTTATAGTAAAAATATAATTGGATATCAATCCTAATTACATATCTTTTTTAATGAATGAACCATACAAAATATTCCAACAATCTATCACTATCATGAATATTTTGGAGACTCTCAATTATATAATCAATTTTATAATTCAATAGTTATTTTAAGTCAAAGTCATTATCCATGGAAAATTATTATAAACTTAATATACTAATCATCAATGTTTAGAATATTTAAATAATTAATCATATATAATTTTTAACGAAACATTTCATTTATTTATATAGGAAAAAATTCAAACCATTAAACAAAATACTCTTTAATCCAAATAAGAAACAAAAAACAAATTTTTTATTTTTCATGGTAGTAAATAATGGTTTAATACATATAGAAATAATACATTTTGAATATATATATCATATTTACATACCTATAATGTACTAACCCTTTTCCAATTATTTAAAGACCGATTTATATCTCCCTTATGAAATTATATTCCAGTTGTGACGGAATTTAAACCCTTTTATATGAGTGATGACCATTTAATTACTCATAAAAATTAATTTGAATTTTAAAAGATTATTTCTATAAAAATAATTTTATTCTTATAATGTAATTTTTATTTTCAAAATATTAATCATTCCATTTTATAATACTAATCAAGTTTGTTGTAAAACAAACCACGGTTATATCTTAATAATAATTAAGTTGATATTAATTATATTGAAATCCTAAAAAGAAATTTTTTTAGGTAAGTTTAATGTTTTACAAAGGTGTTCAATATTAAATATTAATAAATATAATTTATTGAAAACTATATCCACCATAAATTATTTATATTAATGAGGAAAATATATAATTCTCTATATTAGGATTTATTTTTAGAACATATATCAAATAATTTCAATCCATGTATAATATAATGTTAGTAATATCATATACAACCCGAAAATAGTAGTTTAAAAAAATAATATATTAAAAAAATTAATCACAAAGCATCATTTATATAGTAAAATTATCATTAGGGTTTCCCATTTCAATGTAACCTAAATCACATAGTATGATATATGTACTTAACTATTAGGTCCATCTACAAACTACATGGTAATCAAAATATAATACTTAGGTACTCAATTATATCTTGAATAATGTCATTACATGATTATTTTCATAATGAATTCATTCATTAAAAATAATCTAGCATAATTTTATATTGATTGTATTAAAATACCTAGCTATAACTATATGAAACACAAGAATATCATTTAATTCATATATGTATTCATGATTCTTTTCATTTTACATATAGATGTAATATATCACATTAAATTAATATCCTCTACTTGTATTATTAATTAGCACCTAAAAAATTAGTTACTTGTGTTAGGATCTTATAGTATAAATTTATTTCAAAAATTAAAAATATACCAATATACATCCCATGAAATTGTTATAAGAAATTAATTTTTAATAATGGATTGGAATAATTAGAAACCAAAATCCTACTTAAGGGAACAGTTTGTGATATATATATTCAAACCAAACATTACATGATTGATCCAATGTTGTCCAAACTAAAGGGGTGTTTGACACAAGTCACTGCTATATATAATTCAGTACTCAAATGTGACTTCATGTTCTACTAATTACATTAAATATAATTTTTTATTTAATTAAAATAAATAAATTAATTAAAATTTTATAAAAACACTATTTTTGATTCAAATATATTTATTTATATATTATACTTATGATAAATCACCTTAAATTCAAAATACAACATCTATAAAAGATGTTAAAAAATTCAAAACATTCAAATTTATCCACATCTCAAACTGGTAAACCTATAATTTAAGAGATATTTAAACAATTCGTTAAAGGGATATCCACTATCCAAAAAACATAAAATTTTATATAATAATTGTATAATGGCCTTAACTAAAATATATTTAATGTGTTGATCAATGTTTTATAGATATTTTGTTTTATTGAATAATTCATATGAATTTAATTCAAATACAAAAATATTATATAATTTTCATATGCCATTTCATTTAAAAATTTTATAATCGATATTTTTTATTATGTAGGACATAATTGTGGTATAACTACACATCAAACTCCCTATGATTAAAAATACCTTCATGTAATACTTATAAATCACACCCTCTAACATACCCAAATTCATTATTTTTGAACCATCACAAACCCAATGACATAATATATTCATAAAATTAGTATAAGGTTCTATTAAAAAAAATTCTATAAAATTTGTTTCATATTATTTAAATTTAATATGATATAAAATCATATTATAAAAATAATGATGTGATTTATATTATTGTTCCTCAAATACATCACATGAAGTGATATGTTCATTGTATGGAGATATTTAATGTGTATATTTTGACTTTTTTACACATATTTCATTTCCATTATATTATTTATCCTATGAAAATTAATTAAAGTGATGTAATGAATATTAAATTTTATATAGGTGATCATTTATCATATGTTTATAGATGAAAAGTATAAAATTTTACGTCATTATGATAATTAATCTACTACTAAATTTTGAAATTCTTGAACTCTAAGATGATCTATTTAATAAAAATGAAATATATATGAAGGGGTTTCTATCATCATTAAAAATTACTAGGTTAAGATATTATGTATCAATGTTATTTTTAAATATTTTACCCAAATCCAAAATGGGTATTATATAACCATTAAGAATCAATGAAGTCCATAATGAGTGTCTAAAATGTTTTATATGGTATATTATAATTATAGGTAATAATCTAATGGATTTTTTTGTGTGTGATATCATCGTCAATTTTTCTAGTTAGTGATCTATCAAAAAACAGGTACTCTATTTTATTCATTTTATTTTCCCATCATCTAGATGATTTTAGGTGTTATGGTTTTATATTTTAATTTCTATTAGAAAATTTTTACATCATTTATAAATATTATTGGTATCCTGAATATATTTTGTAAAGGATCAAAGAAAATTTCAAATTCATAATATTTTATAAATAATAGAATATCACATACATAGATATAAGAATATATTTGACTAAAATTTATTTTCATTGAATTTATGAAATTATATACTACTAATATATCTGTTTAAATAGTACATTATCAGCCGTGATTACATTCCAAAAAATATATATTTCAAATTTTTCTATTTTATTATCTTTCACATATAGTAATTCATTATAATATCTTATATAGAATAATTAGTTTTATTTTTTTAACTATATATCAATAGATAACGGATATCACTGCATATATTAAGGAAAATGAATAATGAAAAACATAAAATTAGATATATTTTTTGTTAAAATAATATCCCTTGATTTGAAATATGAAAAATGGTTATCATTTTATATCTATATATACATATCATTATTCTTGATAGAGAGGTAGACATATATTTAATGGGTATTAAAAATAGTGATATATAGATAACATTATACAATGTGTAGTGAATATTAAAATTCATTAATTATGATTCATTAGATTTATTCTAATAAAAATTATTCTATCTGAATAATGATATTCAAGAAAATTAAAATGTAGGGATAATTTTTGTTCAATAAAATCATGTTTCATTTTCTATAATTCAAAAATGAGAATTTATTATAGTTATCTATACATAATTTGAATTAAAATTATTTAGGAATTTAAGATCCCACGTGATTTATGATATATGGATATGAGACATTATGATTTAAATTTCACTATCCTATGATATTAAGACCAACTATAAAAAAAAGAGGGTTTAATACCTATATCTTCAAACATTATTTTGATAATGATTATATTTTCATACAGATTTAATACATTAAATGTAATGATTTTCGCAATCCATAATCTTGAGATTCATATGTAAAAATGTTTTCATTTCAAATTAAATATAATCTCACGATTTTTAACACACACTATTATATTTATATGAATTATACATTAATGTGATGAAGTCATGTTTCCTTCATTAATGTCATGATATTCATAGGTATGATTATAAAATGAAATCATACATATAGATATAATTAATGAGATAAAATATATTTAAGATGAAAATTGAAATGACTAGAACAATCAAACTCAATAATTTACCATGGTGTTGGATTCATTCAAAAAATTTCATGCTCCAAGGGATATATTATCTAAATGACTTGTTTTGATAAATCACATATTATCACATAGATCAATTTACATGTGGAATTTTATATTCAACCATCATAGAAATATATATACAATAATTGACATAAACTTCAATATAATTAATCAATACATAACAGATGATAATATCTATGTTAATTCATGAGAAAATATGGAACGTAACACACTTATATATAAAATATAATTGACCATCATTCTAGTGGGATTATCTTAAAATAATGTAGTTATTTAATACATTAGTTAAAAATGATATACACTCCATATGTATTGATATATTCTATAACAGATTTGAATTAAACAAGAAAAACATGAATGTATAAAATATTTAATATATTTATTTAATAAAACTATATATTTGGTATTATGACTTGAGATTATTTCTATGATACATATAAGACAATCAATTATATGTAGAATAAATTTTTTATGTATTAATTTTTTTAATTATGACATATGTGTGTTACGTATAAATAATGCATCATCCATGTTTTTATATGTGCAATCACTTGTAAAAATAAGTGAATAATTATAGTATTATTTAAATTTATACATTAGAAATGTATTAGTGTATTTTGATCAGATGTGGAATCATATTATTTACATTTATCAATTAAATAGTTTATGTATCTTGAAAAATATTAGTGTATTCAATCTATAAATATAATTTAATTACATTTATAAAAAGTATATTTATCATTCCGTATTAAGAAAAACATTTTTTCTATATATATTATAGAAATGTTTCTCACAATTGATAATAGGGTTACTATATTACACATTCTAAAAATTGATAATACAAAGGAAATAATTCAAAATAATATCATAAATGTAAATCAAAAAAATACTAAATACTTTTATGAATTCCATTATAAACACATAAATGGAAAATTCATACATAGACTCTATATGAATATAATGATGTGGTTTGTTAATTATAAATAAATATATATAAGATAATGTTATTAATAATGAAATATGGACTATTACACTTTTAGTCGAAAATTTTAAATCACTAATATGATATTTGAGTTGACCTGAGAAACCCATATATAATTATTACTACATTTATTATGAATATTAAATATATATATATATATCAATAATATATTCCTATTAATGGTAAAGGTTTACTGTCCGTAGAGATTACATACACGGTCAAATTATTCATGACTAATATTATACATATCCCACAAATATAATATTATATTGTACCCTTATTAGTCATTTTATACATAAAATATTACTTCTTAACTGAGGGATATGGGATCATATGTGAGATTCCTGGGTGGATCACTAATTGACCTTAATATATGTAAGATTCAGTGCTAAAGGAAATTAAGGAATAATTACAACATAAACTCTTACTTAAATTAGTTTTATTGATCCTATGTTATAAGATAAGATGTATTTATATTTTAAAAATCAACTTCACTAAATTTTCTTTATATAATATGGATATGACATACAAAAAAAAGAACATATATATTTTTAATGTGTTCGACCTCAGTGTGAGAACATACATCCTTAACATGGATTCATGTATATATATATATTCTTCATTTAATAATAATTTCTTCAATATGAAGTGACTATTTGTTATAATAGATCTCAATGTTCATCTATATCCTAGAAATATAAACATTTCATTTTATTGGGTAATATATATGGAATACTAGGGTTGATCCATCACTGAAAAGTCTCCACATATCTCTTAATTAAAATTATATTGACTTTGGTATTTTACAAACACTAATTATTATTTTTATCCAATATAAGATAAATATGTTTATAGTTCAAAAATACATTATCTTTAAAATTATTGTTGTATAACTCAATCACGTAGCCTATGTGACTTTATCTTCTATACTTTGTCTAGTGTGGCTCAATTCTAGGTCCTTCTTTTGGTGAACCTCTAAACATTCCCTATAATGGGTAACGATGTCTGAATGAAATTGCTTTGTTGTTCAATTTTCCTATGAACCTCTTTCTTATACGACTAAAAAATTGTTATATAATTCTATGATATCCAAAATTCAAGTTCCAACCGATGGATGCTCAAGCCTGGTTGGGCATATGGCCTTATGTGAATCTCCGAAATTGCTGGAGGTTACCGACTAGTAGCAATGGCCAAGGGTGTGTCCATGGTTAGAGTATGATCTAATTAAAAGAGTATAAAAAATTTTGTAAATATAATAGAATGTAAGTAGTTAATGTATTATATAAATATATGGAAGAAATGAAAACAATTCAATAAGAAAAAATCATGATCATATGTATATAAAACATAATATGATGATAGTACATGTGAAGTATCAATAATGTTATAAAACTTAAATATTAGGAAGTAGGAAATGCATTCTATAGAAAATGAAAAAATAAATAAAAATATAACCATCATACCCAACCCGAAACTAGTAATATGTTACCAAGATATATCCTAAATCAATAAAGAAATATTATGTGTTCAATGGGGGAGGCATCCCTTTGTCAACACCTGTATACATGTAATCTTCATTGGTTCCAATGGTGTCCTGGATAGGGATTGAAATGAATCTTATTATGCCACCACCAATGGCTTCTATAAAATCTACTTCATTTTGTATAAACTAAAATAGTTTGCATGGATTCATATATGAAAGAAATGTAATACAATAATGTAAATAAAAAATTACCTCTTTCAACATCACCTAGTTTATGAACATTTAACCATGTCATTTACATATTATGTTTTATTTTTTATATTATTTCACTTGATGCATCACCAAAACTAACATCATGACATTATAGTAATTATAAAAGATCCAAGATGTAATAAGGAATCATAAAATGTTGATGAGAGTAAATATGATCCAAGGTAATAACCATAGGCATACATGACCTCAAGATTCGATCCCAAGATTTAATAATATACAACTTGAATATATGGTTAAGTTTTTTATCCAGGTGGATTCCCCCTGATATTTCCAAAAATGTTTATTATATTTGAGTCTATGGATCTCAATAAAGGTAAAATAGGTAAGCACTGACTTGGCTCAAAGGGTGTAACAAGGGAGCCACATGTCCATAGAAATAATGATAGATCCACGGAGTGTATCGAAGTCATCCTAATATATGAATGATAATGGAGGGATCCTATAATGTAATTCCTATAATCCACAAGTAGAAAATGATAGGGTCCCAAGGTTTGTAACACCACTAGAAACTATAAAATCTAAATCATAATGGCGTGTATGATTTCACAAGTCATGAACTCACAAATCCATGACAACTCATGTCTTACCACTCTTAAAAGTATATCATGCTCTATATACAATAGTAAACTTATAATTAATTCATTTAATATGTTAGGTGTTGTAATACTCATTTCATTTAAAAATTATTTTATCCATTCCTTTTTATTTCATACAATCATAAGGCTAAAAGGGACATGTATCCATCGATTGGTTTATATATTAGTTTAATAAATTCAATAGGTTCACTATGCTACATTCTAACATTCATAAAAATGGGTTCTATGTACATGCATCCAAATCATTTAATTTCATTAATTTAGGTTAAGTCATACACCCAATATACATACCAATTACATTATATATAAATTAATTATATGGAATAACATGCCTTATAAGGGTCATGTAGTACTATGATAAAATATCCATTAAAATTCCATTAATTTAATTATATCACATACCATTATAATGGTAAAGTCATAGAACACATGAAAAGTAGAACAAATATATTGAAATGGGTCATTAAGGAATAACCATGGAAACACCCTACAAGGGATGGAGAATGTTGATATTGTAACCTCTAATGAAATTAATTTAATATATGTACCAATCTATAGAACATGAGAACAATGACTATAATAAATAAACATGAACTTAATAGGCCACACCCAATGAAATTGGAAGACACATTGGTGACAATATATAAAGATATTAAACTGGAGGAATAATTCAAGAACCACCTACATCATACTCGTACGACTATCCACATCTAGCATCAACCTCTAGATTGTCCCGGATCAGAATAAATATGAACAACATGTCAGCACCTATAAAATAGGTAATATGATAGTTCACCTCGATAACTAATCAGGAGAATGATTAATGAAAAATGGCTATAATGGAATCATGATCATATTGATGGATATTAAATGAGATGAGCGGGGATCAAGTTGGAGTTTGGATGGACCAATAGAATAAAAACCAATGGATGAGGTCTTGATAGAATAAAATTGTGATAGGGGATGTAATTTTTTCATGAATGATTCATAGAGGATGTTGGTATAGAAATATTAAAAAAATATGGTAAATGGGTAATCTTACCCAAAATTCGTGGGTCACATAGTTTTTCTAGAATATTGGTAAAACAATGCTCTAAATAGGCACCTAACACTACTTAATGAGGTCACCAAAATGGATAAGTCTCATGGTTAGGGAGACCATATGCCAAAAATGAAAATCACCACTAAAAAAATGGATGATATACTAACATGGTCATGTGGCCCAAAGCATATGGTTAGGGGAAACAATTTGACCTACTTCACCTTGATTGTCTAGTCACTCATGGTGAAAAGATATCATTCTAACTGGGTCACATGTTATCTACTATTTATGTGGCCCAGTTCCATTCAAAACTAGTCAGAGTTCCTAGCTCTAAACATACCCAATAAACCCATGAAGCCTTTTTAACTTACTCGGCGTCTATATTATTTCTAAAACAATTAATTATACCAAATATAAAAAGATCCAGACTACATATAAAATAGGTTTTATTACAGTCTTTCCCTCTTAATGGAACCTTCCCTCAGGTTCAACTTTCATGTCAGGAGAAACACTATCTGAGAACTACTCTATCCATTTGGCATGTATGTTATCCTCTCACTCCCATGTCTAGTCTTCTGTAAATCCATTTTCCAATATCTCCCACAATAAAGGGAGACTACATTTTCTTGAGGGACATTATTCACTTATAAATGACGTTTATAGGATAATCCTCAAAAGAATATTTATTATCAATGTCATCCTAATCATGATCAAACATATAAGATGATTTGGCCTCATAATGGTGAAGATGTGAAAAATGGAAGACGACACACATGACACAGAACATATAAAGTACTGGAAAACGATATGATAACAAACAAAATATTTCTAGAATATCAAATGAAATTATAGAATTATTATATATATTCCCCTGTCTCAGTGATTTCCTATGACTAATCCAGGAAGAGACTCATAGTCAAAAATGATTCCCAACCCCGATCACTAGAGGCGAATAATGGCGTTCGAAAAAAGATTTCTTTCTAGAGTGGGAATTAAGAACACACTTTAGAATTAGCTAAATAAAATCCAAATTCTCCTACAAGACATGGGGATCATGTATCACCGACTCTCCTTCCTCTAACCATTATAATGGATAATGGAATTTCCTACCATACAAGTACTCATAATTATCCATCTGAATCATCTTCCGAAAGATATTACTTTAGGTGAACTCGATGAGAGTGATATGATTATCCAATGAAATTATTTAATAAAGGATATATTCCTATATCATTTCCTCCAAAACATATTTTATATTTTCTAACTATCCATCAGTCTGATTATTGAATGTTTTTCTCAAAATAACTTGTGTACACATAACACTCTATTAACCCTACCATAAGTATGAAATAAAATGATTATACCTATCAAAATTGATATGTATTTGTATGATCTCATAAAAAACAATCTTTCCAAAACTTCAATTAAGAAAGTGTATAGGATATGAAGGTAGTGTGCTACATTAATTAGTCTATTAGTGAAAAAAGAGAACAGCGTTGATACCTCAGGGTTACCTTAGTAAGTTGACAACAATGTCCATGGGAACATATTCCCATTTCCCTTTAAAAAATAAATACTTTTGTAACATTCCATAAGGTCACTGGTTCTCAACCTTCACCATCCTCCAATTGGAATCCCTAAAGATAAATCCTTCTACCTCTCATTCCATCATAGGCCATCAATACTAGAATCACATATCCTGATACATTTTAGATATTCCAGGATGAAACAACCATTAAGATGCATGGAATTCTTGAATAATTTCCTCTCATATTTTTGTAAGAACCTATACACGTCCATTAATATGTCCCACATAATTTTTATCCATTATCTAATCAAGAGGGGGGTCCTCTATAGTAATGCTCTCCCAGAGAACCTACCCACTTGGATTTTAAAACCACCTACTCATTAATATCTCTAGGTTTGATGATGCAACTATCAATGCTATGTGAATAAAATGGATGTGATGGTCATGAAACATCAAATGAATCTAAAAAAACAGATATCTAACTTTCCACTCCTCGTTGGCTTCATGTATGGTGTGTTCCTGAGTTTTTCATCTCAATACATCAGTGATAATGTTTAAATTTATAGGAATATAGTTAGGCTCAAAATTGAATCATTGAAAATATTCCATCCATATAAAAAGTTATAGATTCAAGTGATTATTGAAAAGATATATTTCATAATCTTGTGGCCTCTATAAAAAGAAAATTTATAACCCAATAGATAATGTCTCTATTAATGTCTTGCATCGAAAACTATTATTAACTCATGGTTTAATGTCCTGTAATTTTTCTCAGGAGACCTCAAATACAAATATCCATACTCAACAGATTTATCCTACTACATTAGCACTTATTCTACACTATGGATGGATTCATCATAGAAAACTATATATATAGTGGCCCAAGCATTTTAACCATATCATTTCATGGTTTTATGCATAAATAAATATCAAATTTTGGGTTATTGATTGTAATGTCAGGTGTCTTTAAAGGACTAGGTACATAATTCAACATCATAAAAGAAACAATTATTTAATCTCCATATTGATCTCCTAGATTCCATTATGCTTATAAATCTACATAGGATAAGTTATGGATAAAAAGAATAGTGGTATCCTCTAAAATACCATGTACATAAGTAATCATATGAATAAATATTCTCACAATTGATGGCATGACATAATGATATAAAATGAAATGGAACAGAGTTGACCATACAATATCGTATATAAAACATTTAATCATAGAAACTTATAATCAAATTAATTTGGAAGTAATATAAATAATGACATTAGAACTTGTCAATTCTGATTACACATAGAGGATCATGATTCAGGTATTACCATCATGATCATTGCACATGGAGCCCGAGTGAAGGCTAACTGCCAAAATAGTTATAGAGAATGTCTCATGATACTAAAATTTACCCAATACAATGTAGTTCTATCTGGGTGAACCTATCTCAATTTTTTTATGAATATTTTTTTATACATAAATAATCATACATAAAAATCATACATGAAAAAAAGGGTAACCATGGAATAAATTGGTATCATAATCTTTCAATACAACAGAATAAATGAGTGTATCATTCAAGTGTCCATAAATGAAAGGAATAAAAACATGCATGAACACTAATAAGGTAAATAGGCATATTTAATAGTATGGTATGGGAATTATAAGTGTTAATGTGTTAAAAGAGTAATAAGGAAATTTTAAGAATAAAACATTTTAGTGTGGTTTTATAGAAAATAATAAAATCATTTAAAATGGAAAAGGGAATAAATTATTTTATAAAACAGTTATTTAACCAGGAAGAATTTCATTATAAAAATAATAATTTTATATAAGAAATTTTATCATAAATTCGATGATATATTTCTCTTGAAATTGGTTAAGGATTGGTAATGTTCAATTAAAATGGTGTCGCATATCGAGAATAATTAAGGATGGAAGAAAATAAAAAATTTATATCCCTGATAGAGTATGTTGAATGTATATAGATATGTTATTTTTTAAAATATAAATTTCATTTATAATATGTACATAATAATAATATTTAACTTCATTTGGGTAAAAATAAAGAAATGGAAACCCAAAGGAATAATGATGGTTCTGGTAGAATACCTTACCTTAAGTTTGAATGTTTTTTACATGATTATAATGTCCCATATAATCAAATTATATTCATAAATAAATAATTTTAGAACCTATTCTATGTTTAATTTATTTAGTATAAACTTTTCATGTTCATTCATTTCATTTATATATGTTAATAGGTTCAATTTCATTTTTTGGGGAGTGTTTGTTTCTATGGTTTTCATGATCTGTTTACTTATATACATGTATGGATAATAATGAAATATGTGTATGGTTTTCAAAAATTAATGTTATTTGTTATTAGAGATAAAATTTAAGATTTATTGGTTATAAAATTCATTTGGTTATATGTATTTCTGCTAAATCATGACATAAAACGTCAATGACAACCATTTGGGTTAATTGAAAGTTTTTAGATCACAACAAACTCATTTTGATTTAAAAATTAAAGGCATTTTTTAAAAAATTATTCGAAGTTATAAAAGATAATATATTAAATAGATAAAAATCTAGTTGAACCATAATAATGGTTCCATATTTATAATTTAATATAGTAACATAAATTAAAAAAATTTCATCCTGGAATTTGGTAAATTAACACATCTCAGATAATGTTTCCATTTCTTGTATAAAATTAGGGGAAAGTAGAGATGATGATTAATTCTTTCATTATCATAACATCATTACATTACATTTACGGTAGTGGAATTATCACACCATTAGGATGAGAAGAGGTTAGTATAGAAAAGAATACAAAGGAACATGATTGGAAAATGAAATAAAACGAAAGAGGGTTTTATCTCTTGATTCCATCCTTTTGATAACATAATTTGGGGAGAGTTTTTGGTCATTTTATGAGACCAAGAGCTCTGATATGTGGTAGGAGGCCTTTGGGATATATTTTTTAAAAACAATGGTAAGGTAAAATTCTTGAGTGTAGTTAGGAGAAAAGGGGGTGAGTGGTGGTTTATATAGTGTATGAGACATGATTTTTCTCAATATTAAATTCATTAGATTTTTATTTTCCTCTAGAAAAGAAATAGTTATGATACATGAATCAAAAAATAGTAATAAGTCTATGTGTGCTTTAACCAATGTCCATTTACATCATCTTGGACTTAATCATGATGAAAATATTTATTTATTTTACATATTTTGTAAATAATCAAATTTAACTATTCACCAAAAATTATGTTTGTCAAATCGGACACAAAAAATCATACTAATAAAAACCATGAATGTCGTATTTTCAAAATTCACATCATTTATGTGGGAAAATTATGTTTAATGGTCAAAAATTATTTTCAGTATTTCATTTAAGCATGATGTGGCATTGTGTAGTGGTTTTATGTGATTATACAGTATGAAAAAACTATAAGAAGTAAATATCCATTTATTTTACATTAGGTCATTACATTATACCACCCCTTATATAAATTACTCCTTTGAAATGTTATTTTAAATTATATGATAAAAATTGGCGTGGGTACTTTTCCTCCATCGCTTTTTCTAGCTCCCATTTTCCCTCTTCATAATTTTGATTAAGCCATTGTAATTTCACTGGGAAAGTAGTGTTGTTATGAAGAACATTGTATCCATGATCCTTGATCATCACTGGATTCTCATCGTAAGAAAGATAATTTTCCAACTATACCACCTCTGTAGACAGTTCAAGGGATGGATTTTGTATGTAAACTCTTTATAGGGATACATGGAATACACCGTGTACTTTAGACATGGTAGGGGATGTTCTAGTCATTAGGCCACATCTATGAAATGATAAAGAATATCAAACGGTTTATGTACATGGGAATTATATTTCATTTCTTCCCATATATCATGGGCATTTTTCATTGTGATATGATGAAGAACACCAAGGCTCCAACTTTAAACTCAATGTCTTCTGAATTATTTTCTGCATAGATATTCTGTCTACATTGGGATTCATTTATGTGATTCTGGTTGATTTTTACCTTCTCCACCATTTAATTGATCATTCTAGGTCCTATCATCTTACCCTCGCTAACAACAAAAATTTAGGCCTATTTTCTGCATCTTTTTCCTTAAATGGATTTATATGGTTCCATCCAAATTATGTAATGGAAACAAATGTTATTGTAGAATTCGACCAAGGGAAGATGATGGTATCATCATTTTTGTGAAGTCTATAGAACATTCATTGAAAATTTAGTCAAGATTCTGAATAGCTGGATCTAATTTACCATCATTTTGAGGATGATCGAACATACTAATGTTCGATTTAGTTTATACAGCATGTTGGAGACTATTCCAAAACATCGAGGTGATTCTAAAATCATTTTTTTATACAATAGATCGTGGTTATCCATGAATAATTTCTGAATCTTTTATATATATACATACAAGTTGAACTGATGAAAATTCCTATCAAATTTTGATAATGGGAGTTGTTTTTTAAAGATGATGCACAATAGACCATATAAAATTGTTTCCATTATATTTACTTGGAATTATAGTGACAATTTCTACGATGTTGTTCTCCAAATTCCTTGTTAGTATGGGTAGTGGTTGCATTATCCCCCTAAACTATTTCATTTCATCCTTCACTTACTGCCATTCTAGGACATTGATGGATAATCAACGATCTCTTTCTTCAAATTATCCTACTAATAAATCTCCAATATATCGTGATTCCTCTTTGTGTTACTTGGGTGAATAGATAAGGTTGACCAATGTGATTATTCAGAAGCTCCTTCATTATCTCTTGATCAAACGGTACAAAAAATCATGACCTAAATCTTATGAATCCAATCTTTTCAAAATTAAACTCATAGGATTTCCCATTTCTGATATCTTCCAACCTTGTTTTTAATTTCCACATAATTTCATTGAGAATTTTTTATTTTCCCTATTAGGGAGGGTTGATAAATCATTTTATAATGGATTGATAGTGTTCCAGCATTGATGATTCCTCTGTATATCCTCTAAAAATATAAGAATGATAGATCCTTTTCCATTCTATTAATTAATAATGATGTTGGGTCCTTTCTTCTCAGATCATCATCTAACTTATTTTCCTACAAGGAAGAGAGTGTATTGAGTAGTCATAATCACTGATGAGATCAAAACATCATTGATGGCGCATATTGACCTCTTTTTGTGTGAATATATATTTGAGACAGTTGTGAGCAGTATATATATATATATTGATATATATATCACACTTCTCCCAATAGATTTAATTCATCTAGTTTTTCAATGAAAAATCACATACACCAACTCTAACTCATGTGTGGGATAGTTTTTATCAAGTATTTTTAGCTTCTTGGAGGCGTAGGCTACCACATTATAATTTTTCATCTACACACAACATATTCCCTTCATAAATGAATAATTGTAAACCATAAAGAGTTATATACTTATTGAGAGTGTGAGTACTAAAAGATAGATAAGAAACATTCTGAGCTCCATAAATCCTTCCTCAAATTATTGATTACAGGAGAACATCACTCCTTTTATTTTCAGCTTGGTTATTGGGTTTGAAAATCATGATAATTTCTTCAAAATCATCAGTAATACTCGAATATGCCCCAAATTTTGTGGGTCTTCATAACCAATTTTTTCCTTAGCCACTCTTCGATTTCATTTATCATAGAAGGATACAAGTATATTTCTTTTATAGTGATAACATTCCTCAAGAATTATATTTCTTTCATCTATAACAGCATTTAATATAATACGAATCATTTTTTCCCTTCAAAAATTCATCAGCACAGTATTCAAATGCTCCTCATGTTCCACTTTTCCATTGAGAAATATTATAATATCATAGATAAACACAAGGAAAAATGATCCTAGGTAATCTGTAAAGGCTCTATTAAATAAATACATGAATATTCCTAGAATATATTTGAGTCTGAAAGGAATCATAATGAATTCATAGTGTACATACCTCATATGAAAGTTAGTCTTGGGAATATCTTCCTTTCTCACCTTTAATTATATATCCTTAACGAAGGTCCACCATAGATAAATAACTTGTCCCACATAGCTTATTGATCAAGTATTCAATCTGAGGTAGGGGTAATTCTTCTGTGTCGTGATTTTATTTTGGTCATGATGATCAATGAAGAGGCACATCAATCCATCATTCTTCATAAAAAATAAAACTGGTACATCGCTTGGTGAATCCCTTGAGTGTATAAAACCATTATCTTGAATTTCTTGTAATTTCTTCATCAGCACTTCAAGCCTAGCGGTGTACATTCTATATGTTTTTTTGATATAGGTTGGTATATAGGGATAATTTCAATAGAAAACTCAACCTCATGATCATGAGGCAGACTATGAAATTCTTCAAGGAATACATCAGTGTAATCTCTCATGATGGGAATATCTTCTGAGAAGTATCATGTTATTTGCCTCAATCATTTGAGAATGATATAATTTATCAAAATAAAACATTATTCACTAACTATATTACGATTCTTAAGTATATTTATCTTCCTCCAAACAATTTTATGAGATTGGAGGATACCCTTTTATTTGAATATTGGTCTCTTTTTCCTAATAGTAAATGATGTAATTGTATAAAGATAGACAAACCATGCCCAAAATATCATAAAACTCCACCTATATATGTATAAAAAGATTTACTTCGAGTTCAATACAAAAACATTTACCATGGTGGTGTTATAAATCTTAGATTTAATAACTTCCCCATTATCTATTCTAACAAATAACTCAACCTTCAAATTTTTATGTGGTATTTTAATAGTTTTACAAAACATGTAATATATGAAAATAATGTGTAGAAATAGAATCAATTAGTATTTTTTATATTCCTAAAAAAATAACTATTGTACCTTCCACCACATCATTGTTTGGATCCACCTCAGTTGTAGTGATAGCATAATCCTTTCCTTTTTTCCCTAGAGGTTGTTATTGATTCCCTCCATAAACACATATCTTATGAAGATTGTTCTCATAATTCCCTTGTTCCGTGTAGTTATTACATTGAACTATAGGCTATGTATTGATCGAAACCTTTCTTACTTCTTCCACATTAGTATAATAAGTTATATACCTCCCAGTGTTCATAGAAAGGTTTCTCATTCTTCCACATTTTAATCAATTCTTGGTTCCCTATAGAAAGATATCAGGATTCTTCTTCAGAGAATTTTTACATGTGGGATGTCCATAATTCTCTGCATAATGGGATTTATTTGATGATACACCCATTGTGGACACCATTTTCTGCTTTTTTCACTAGTCCCATTACACCATTGCTATTATCTGATATCTATTTCAACCTTGAGGGCTTAATGGACTATCTTTACATAATTTTCAAAGTCTAAAATTTACAGTTATTTTCATATCCTTGGGTTTATTCATCTAAAAAGTGATTTACTATCATTTTGGTGTTCAAGAAAATTTTATAAGTGTATCTTGTAAGACTGGTAAATTTTGTTTCATATGCCCAAATAGACTTCACTTCATTCTTCTTAAGCCAAATGAACTCTCTTTCCATATTGAGACGGAGGGTTTGGGGAAAATATTTATTGAAATCTAATTTCACGAATTCCTCCTAATCAATGGGATAAATTTCCTCCTCGAACATTATATTTTTAATAATTTTCAACCATTTATAAGATTCATAATAAAAATAATAGATAGTCAGCATGAATCTACTTTATTCTAAGTACCAGAGGACAAGTAATATCATTTCAATGGAGTTAATCCACTATTACATAAGGATGAGATCGAAAGATCCACTAAAAATTAGAGTCCTTTTCCATGTGATGTATTCGAAGAAAAAAAAATTTCATTCCATGTAGGTTGAGGGAATTCCACATGATCCATGATATTATTCATAACATGATCCCATAGAGAATGAATTATCATTATGTTTTGAGCACCCATTCCCATAAAATTTGGAATATCATTTTGTAAACCATCCCATTACCTATCAGAATTTTTGATGTAATTTTTTCCTCTTTACCACACATTAAATACGAAAATATTGTTTGGCTAGGGTACTTTAATACATAGATAATAATCCTAAATGTAATATTTGAACATAAATTCGTAAAACATTAATAGAAAATTATATCCTCACTTGTGATTCTCAAGGTTTAAATCATGTTTATCCTTGATCATATACTTAACATATACTTTTATGAGATCTTTTTTTTGTCCCTTCACAATTGTTCGTAGTGAGTTTATGAATTTACCAAAGCATATCACCTTGGAGGGTCAAACTAGGTGTGCAGTTATGAACATTTATATATATGAGGCTACATTAAGTTAGCACTGAAACATGTTATTGGTGTTTTTACACCTAGTTAAATCTTTTCCAAAACTGCGTACACTTGTAGTATCAAAAAAGGTATTTATTTTCATTAAAATCCAAGTACATTATACTTACCATAATATTAGGATGTTTTTTAAACATAGTCTTATAAAAAATTCTCATACTATAGTTCTCTATTCATAATCTATAAAAATAACAAGACCATCCTCTGATACCAACAATAACTACCTTGTCCTTTTACACATAACATTACATGATTTTAAGCACAAATAAACATCAAATTACAAGATGTGGATCGTAATGTCTAGTGTATTTGGAAGACTTGAAACATAATTAAATTTGATAAAAGAAACACTTATTTAATCTCCATATGGAGTCAAAAATTCCATTGTTCTCGTATATTTACATCGAATAACATGTGGATAACCTGAACAATGTAATTAGATAAATATCCTAGTAATAGAATATTCATAAGAATAAATCATAACACATTGGTTAGAAGGCATGGCATAATGATGTAAAAAACAATGGAACATGATTGAACATATGGAATCATAAATACAACATGGGATCATATAAACATGTAGTCATAGTAATGTGGAATAAACATAAACCATGACCTTATAAAAAGTTAAGGCTAATTTCACATAGATTATAACATGTTATGGTTGACCACCATGATAGTTTCACATTAAGAACGAGCCAAGGAAAACCAAAAATACCATTGCACATTCAATGTCATGAGACTAAACATTACCTAATGTATTGGAGCACTATCTAGTCTCTCCCATCTTAAAATGATCATGAATATGTTTCCCCAAAAAACATACTTAATAAATCATACATTAACATAAGGGTACCCATGGAATGAAATGGGTATCATAATAAAGTCATACAACATAATAACTAGTGTATCATAAATGTTTCAATGAAAATAAGGAAAGAAACATACACAAGCATTATTATAAGAAAATAGTCTTATATAATGATTAGTGGTTTTAAATAGAGGATATAGCATATAAAAAGTGTTTTTATTAAATTTTAGCCTTAAATAATTTTAGTGTAGTCTAAAAAATACTAATGAACCTTAAAAAAAGAAAAAGGAAATATATTTTATATCAAACCATAAGTGATACAAGACGGATATAAAAATTAAAATATTTAATTTATAAATACAATTTTGTACTAAAACATGTGATATAATGTACTTGAAGTTGGGTATGAACTCTAGAAGATCCATTAAAATGGGCCTGCTTATTAGGAAGAATTGGAGAGGGGAGCACATAAATTTATGTATATACCAAAAATCGAATGAGGTAGGGATCCTAATAAGTTATTTTGAAACATATAAATATAATTTATAAAAAGTACATAATAAAGAAAATATAACTTCATTTAGTTAAATGGAATGATTTGATAACCCAATAGAGGACTGGATGTTTGGTAGAATATGTTACCTTACATCTGAAGGCTTTCTTCACATGATTTGAAATCCTGTATATTCAAATTAGATTCATTTATTAATAATTCTAGAACATCTTTAATATTTATTATTTTTTTACAACATTATCATGTTCATTCAAGGAATTTTTTATGGGTTAAGAGGATCCATTTCATTGTTTGGGATCATTTGTTTCATTGGTTTTGTAAATCATTTTACATATATACTTGCATGGATAATCATGTATGGTGAAAAAGGTTGTCTAGAATTGAAATTATATGTTATTAGGGATAATCTAGAATATTAAATGGTTATAAAATTTAGTTTTTAATTTGTAACGAGGATGAATCATTAAATAAATGATTAATGATAATGGTTTTGGACTATTGGCTGTTTTTTGATCAAAAAATCATTTTTAATAAATTTAAAACATTTGAAAAAACATGATTCCATAACATCACATTGGATATATTACATAAATAATAATTTGGTTCATCTAATTTTTTTTTCATGCCCCGAATTGAGGGATGTAATAGAAATTGAAAACCTTTTAACTAATAATGTGATAAATTAACACATCTCGAATGTGGCTTCCATTTGTAATATAAAAAAAAGGTGAAATGAGATTTGATGATGAATTATTTCATTATAATAACAAAATTCCAGTTCATGGAAGGTAATATGGTTATCACCCCATTTGTATGAGTAGTGGCGAGGATTGAAAATAATACAAAGGAAAATGATATAAAAATGAATTAAAAAAGTATAGGGTTTTACCCCTTGATTATTTCCTCTTGGTAACCTGAATAGTGGAGAGGTTTTGGTCTTTTGAGGAGACTAAGAGCTCTAGGATATGGTAGAAGGGCATTGAAAGACATGTGTATTGAACATTGTTAAGAAACAAGTCCTGATAGGTATGAGTAGATGAGGTGGTGAGGATGGGTTTTATAGAGGAGGAGAGAAGAGTTTTCAAATATTTAATTCATTAGTTTATTATTTTCCTTTGGATAAGAAATATTGTGGATTATTGTGACCATAAATAGTAATATGTTTATTTGAGTAGAAATCAATGGCCATTTACACCATACATCACTCATGAATCATGAATAAATTCATCTATTCATCATATTTCTTAAATTTTAAAATTTCACTTTTCGCAAAAGAAATTGTCCCTTCGAACACCAAACATCTCATTTATCTCAACCAAGTATGGTGGCCTTTAGAAATTATAATCACATACATTGAAAAATTATTTTTTAAGGCTATATATTATTTTAGTAGTTCATTTATGTATGATTTGGCATTGTGATGTGATTTTATATGATTATGTTATATGAAATATTTATAAAAATGGATTTTCCATTGATTAAACATTGGTTTATTAAAGTATATCCTCTTCCATGCTATATTTGAATCAAAATAGTTACTGGGAAAAGACACTCATTTAACTCCTGTAATTGTTTCTCGTATGATTCGAACCATGAGAACAAAAACCCACCTTTGTAAGGCCAATATGAACTGATGAAATATGTGAGATGTCCATAATAAAATCCCTATAATATATTTCCATCACCAAAAAGATCATATGTCAAACACATTTTGAGGTTTCTCCAAGGAAACCAAACAAAAACCTTCTCTAGGTAAACTAATAATCATGATTTTTAGATAATATGATCCATGAAGTGGAAATTGTTCATCTAAAAGTGGAACATATAGTGATTAGAAATCATTTGATGCTCCCATAGTGTATTTATAATTATTTCAATGATCTTTGAATGGTATTTATGAGTGTGAAAATACATAAAAATGTCAACTAAATGATTGTGACAAAAGATTATTCATATGGGTGATAAATCATAGTCAGCCAAGATATCAAAATGGTTGGTGCATTCAAAAGACCAAAAAACATAACAAGAAACTCATACAGACTATACCTAAAACATAAATCTACATGAGGTATTTCCAAAGGTCTGAATCACCCTAGATGATATCCTGATCTCAAATCTATCCTTCAATATACCATATCATCTCGATCAAAGTTAAAGGGATAATATATATTAAGTAGTGAATATAATTTCATGATCCTCATTCGGTTCAACAAACCACAATCCCTTCAAAAATGAAGGGTAACATCCTCCTTCGTGGTTAAAAGAATGGGTGAACCCCATGAGGATGTTTTGGTCCATATAAAACCATTGGCCTCTAGATGCCACAACCGTCTCTTGAGATCCTAGAGCTCAGTAGAAACAACCATAAATGTAGTAATAGAGACTGGACCTACCCATAGATGGAATTAAATCTAACGATAAAACGATATCACATAATGTAATCCATAAATACCATCATGTATGATGTCCCTAAAATAGTCTACTACTAGAGAAAAATATTTCAAGGGTACTCCGTGTTCCCCCATGATGTTACATTCAAACTAGTTAAACACTCAAACTAGCCCATGATGATCTGGTATATATCTAATATACTATACATTACACTCATCCATATGTAGATAAATTCATTCCACTGTTGATGTAAATAGTACCCTATGAGGATTGCAGTATACAAAGGCATAATACATATCAAACATAACCATCATGATAATGACATCAATGCTTGTCATATTTATAACAACGAGGTCCCTTAAGAAGGAATACCTACATACCTCAAGGGAAAATTCATACATTGGCATATAACCTCTAATAAAACTCCCAACAGAGTATTATTAGTTATTATAAAATAGTAATTCTAAATTTATATCAAAATACATTCCATGATAGATAATGATATTTTAGATTGTGAAGAATCTATATATAAGAAGGTTGTTACATTTGTGTAGGATACTAGAATAGTACATAGTATTGTAGATGGTCCTCAACTATAATCATAGGTTATTGGTTGTAAATAATTCCATTGTCCTGATCCATGACATTGTGTTATAGCTTGACTACCCCAATCATGACCACTCTACTAGTGCAGCTGATAATCCCTGGACTGGATACCATAGTCTCAACCTCTTAAACATCCCATGTTATTGGGAATACTTCAAATTCTCTCTTTAAATGGAATAAAATTTCATTCCCTTGAAATTAAATGTGGTGGAGATATTTTTCATCACGATGTAGACAGAATAGTCTATCAAAATCTCTGAACATTCCTATACATATGCAACCCAACACTACGAAGGTCCCAATCACACTAAGGCTTTTGATGCCTCTAGAATCTACACGAATGAAATACAAAATTGATACGATCATTGTTACTTTGTATTCCACATTCTTGATGAGAATAATCTAGGTGATTCTCTCTTATAGCATAAGAACTACTAGCCCCTCAAAACCCTAAACATCCATTCATTGTATTATCATATTCTGTATTCATGGAATATTGGTTCCCATACTCAATGAGTCTATAAACAGAAATTTCATAACCTAAAAAACTCATTGTAAAGTTCATTAACTCAGTGAAACACACTAAATAATCCCTAACATGCATGACACCCTACTCTAGATCAATGAATTATCTAGCTCCATCAACCCTCATCATTTTAGTAAATAACTAATCCTAAAAAGTTGTCTAGAAATCATCCCGTACCTATATATGATGGCGACTATCCTTGGCAATCATACCCAACAAAGCTTTATTAAATCACAAAATGACTATGTAGAAAAAATGAGCCTCTATCTGGTGGAATATTCATATGATTAATGATTGATATAGTTGACTCCAACCAATAATTATTATCCTTTGGATTTAAATCCCATAAAATATATGAAGATTTCTAAATGTAGAAATCTAGGGACATATCACAATTCATATGTTCTAGTCATGGATAACCTTGAATGGACTATTTCAGATTTATAAAACACTCACAAATATATGAATTAGTTACTAGATAATGTCTTACAATAAGTTCCTTGTGGGTTACTCATGTAGGTAATACATGAGTCTTAAGGGCCACCATATTCAGATCATGTTCGTCACCACAATCATAGCACACAACCTGAGGATGACATGATAGTTTTTGTCGAAAAATTCAAAAAACATGCCTATGAACAATATTTGAAAAGATAGATTGAAACAATGAAATATCAGCAAATGGAAGGGCTCACTACCCGTGATATTTGAACATAACTACCCACATTTAAAGCTAGGTATTGGTATGTTTTCTTGTTTAATTTTCATGGGTTCAATTAGGGGAATATTCAATAATAACATTCCTCTAAATTTACTAGAAACCATTTCATTTTATAAGTCCATATTTACTTTTTAAATTTTATTTTATTTTACTCTTACATTGATTTTTGATTAAAATGGATTGTTAACCCAATTTAATCAAGGGTCATACACATTATCAATAAAAGGTACAAAAAATTAATCTTAGTTTAACACTGTATACATTTGGTCTCATAATGTAACTTGTCATAGTCGATTGGTTTACATGGTAAACAACTCTTTCCAACCCATGAGGGACTATAAACCACATGAATAGAAACTATAATTCACTCAATATCTGAAAGGAGAAGAATGTGAATAATATTACTACCATAGCATCATTTAACAATCATAGGAAAAAATAGGAAAATTAATGAAGTGAAAGGCACCTATATGATATGGAAATATGCATGGAAATGTTAGTTCTATGTGTAGATAATGATGTATGTAACAATTATCCTCTATATAATCTAATTAGGCCAGGGATAAAATGAAAAACTCAACATGAATAATATAAATCCTCATTTTTCATTATGTGTATCAGCAAATGGTGAAATGATATCAATTTGAATATGTGAAAAAAGAACAAAAATTCACATTTTGGAAACATAGAATATACCCCAAAGGTGGTTTAGCTATGCTCAATCAAAGATTATAAGCGAGTTAAAAATAATTTATAATGAACTATATAGATTCTACTAATAGTATATAAACAAAATAAACCTTTGATACAACATTTTGATTTCACAAACCTATGTTCCACCAAGTGGTTTAAATATATCTATAGACCAGAAGGCCTTATGTGCATCTCCATGAATGCTAGAGGATTCTGTCTAGCATCGACGGAGTAGGTTGAGTTCGTAGGGACAATATACCCTCATTAATTGAGTATATCACATAATATAAATATAATACGTGTTACATAGAAGAAGGATAATAAAATTAGATTGACTAGTTGAAGGAGACTGAATAATAAACAACATGAAAAACTGATAATAATACCCAATATGATTATAATATAATTCAGTTATCAATTAAGAAGGGGAAATGGGTAAAAATATGTAGGAAATACTTGTTATACAATAGAATAAAATAATATTAAATATATTTCCAAAATCATGATCCCCATCCTATTAATAAACTACTAATTTAAATCTTAATGATTGTAATCAATATCATATATCCATGGTTAGACTGTTACCCTTGTCAACACATGCATACATGTATTCTTCCTGGGTACCAAGGGAATCCAGGATAGGGTGTATGAAATATCTATGTAGAGAGAAATGAATGGAATCTACAACATCTATTCAGTGTAATATAAATTAAATATTTTTTAGGAATTAAACTATGAATTTAATGAAGTAAAAAATGTAAATTCCCATGTACCTGCTTCTAAATTAGTATGTGTTTGAACATGTAACCATTTCCTTTATAAATAATGTTGCAGTTTATATAGTAGGTCCTGTGAGGAATTATAAATTCTGACATCATTTCATGATACTAATAATAATGTTTCCTTGATTTTGGAATAAATAAGGTACTGATGATGATAATAAATATTACCAAAGGTAATAACCAAGGAATCCATGATCTCACGGGTCAATATGACTCAATAATAATATAAAATTTGTATATATAGGTATGGGAAAAATACAACAAGAATATAACAATGCATTTCATAATATTAATTCTATTCATAATCCAAGGTCTAGTACAATGTAAACTTGGTATGTAGAGACTAGGTCTGATGGGTGTAACCATGGAGCCACATGTATGTAAATATCATTCTAGATCCAAGGATTCTATGTAGGGTCTTATTTAACATCTTGATGATAATGGCGGGATCCTACAATGTCATAATGGTCATTAAAAAAAATGAAATGATAGGGTTTTAAAGTGGGTATCACCCATAGAAACAAGGATATCTAAAGAAGAATGTCATCCACAAGTTCTCAAGGTATTCCCTCGAGAATACAAGGCTATATGGAACCAAACCACTCATAATAATTTCCAAATCCATATACAATAGACACCTTATATTTATTTCATTAAATAAATTATGAAAAGTAAAATTCCTACAATTTAATAATTTATTGGATTCATTCCCTTTCTATTCATACAAGTGACACAGATAATGGGAAAAACCATCGATTGGTTTATATATGTTTTAAATCAGTTCATTATGTTTACTCAACTACCATTCATCAAACATAGAATGTGTTGTTTTGAAAATGTTGCCAAAGATTTTAAGTACATTCAATTAGGACTAGTCAAATATATAATATACATTATAATTACATTTAAAAATTTTTAATTATATTGAAACACATTCCTTATAGGGTTCAAGAGGTATATTGTTTTAATATCATTTAGAAAACCATTAATTTAAGTAAAACACTTTATTTTCTAAAAGACATGTCAAATCACACAAGAGTGGTGACATAGATAGACATTAAGGGTAACCAAAAAAATAATCATGGAAACACCCTACATGGAATGAATAGAGTGGAGATTGTAACATCTATCTAAATGAAAATAATTTATAAGAAAGGATTTTTAATATGAGAAAAATGACTCTATGAATGGAATTAGAATTTAATAGGTCGCGCCTTATGAAATCGGTGGGAACCACTATAAAATATTTATAAAGGACGATACTAGGGGGATGACCCATAGACCACCTAATTCATACTCGTATGAATCTCCTCATCCAGTATCAGCCACTAATTTGGGCCAGATTAGATGAAATATACCTAAAATATCAGTGCCAAGAAAATATGTAATATAATCATGCACCTTATAAACTAAATCGATAGAATGATAAATAACGAAATACTAATAATTTATGGAGATCATAAAAATTTCTTTCCAGAAATATGAATAGGTAACAAATAAGTGTTTAGATGGATGAATTTGATGACAACTGATAGAAGATGGCTTGAGAGTATGAAAATGGGAGAGGGGAGGTGTTGTTCATTTGAATAATCCAAAGATGAAGGTTGTTTTACAATATTAGATCATTAAGGTACAAATTATTATTTTCACTAGATTTCCTAGGTTTGATGTTCTGGATGCATGGTTGGGAATACCATGTTCCTGATGTGCACCTCCCACTACATAGGAAGGGGACCCATATAGTTGGGTTGCATGGTTAGAGAAATTGTATGCCCACTATGTGAGTCATCTCAGATAAAATATAATGATATATATACAGTGGTGTTCATCCCCTAGTGAATAGTTATAGAAAAATGTGAATCCTGGTTCACCCTACTATACAACCCCACATGATTAGGATAGACTATGTGGGATAGGTAACACGATTCATACAAACTGTGTGGCCCAATGTTTTTCTCCACCAACTTGGGTTTTAGCCTTCAAACAAGCCCCTGACACCCATGAAAAATTATTAAACTCATTAGGAATTCATATTTGGTCCAAGATAAATTATTATACCAAATATAAAAATATCCATACTTTAGATAAAACTATATTATATCATTTACCATTACTTAGTTACTCTTTTTATATCCACTTCTTCGACCTAATTTTTTATTCATTATAATCCAATTCTAAACTGAAATCATCAACACAAAAAATTACTCATGAATATAAATAGTGATAGTATTTTTATCATGTACTTCACCTTATATATGTACAACTCAATGGAAAAGGTGGGATCTCATATATAATTTCCTCTCAACTCATACTCCAATTTTTAAAATTCAAATCATTTAAAAATTGATGGATTCATCTCAAATAATTTAAATATTCATAAAACATCCTGAGAACTCCATGATCTATGACATTATTTTAAATTACATTACTTCATTATTATAAAACATCATCAAAAAATTTCATTTCAACTATATAAAAAAAATTACGTATCATGATAGCATCAACAATTTTATAGAGTTTAAAAAATAATGTATATATATTTTGTTCTCTATCTCGAATTTGTTCTTATAATGAAATCATTATTGACAACTCCATCAATAGATTGTTCATATATACTAAGAATTTAATTTTTTTCATTCAGTAATTCAACTCAACCTCAATTTATTTAATATATTGTACAATAATTATTAACTCATCCCTTATTTTGTATATTATCTTCATATTCGTCCACATAGAAAAAAACTAATAGTTATTTCTCTAGATGTTTCTTTCGGTTGAGTAACCAACACTCCCCCGGTCACCCTATATCAGATTAAACTACATACAAGTTTCAATTGTATAATTTTATAAATTTTCATCTGTTATCATAATGATCATTTTTATGATGTTCATACATATTTTGGTTCTTTGAAAAATAACCATATTATTTAAAAAATCATCCTAGAATCACCATAGATTAACAAATTTCATTGTCTGATGACCATTCTACACCCCTAATTATAATGTTATTGTCAAATATCTATCTGATATAATTTAAACATCAACTAAATCCTTATATAGAATTATTTTTCATGATAACATTTATATTTATTTAGTAGATGACATTATAAATCATCAACAGATGTATCTCAATGAAACATTATCTACTGCGATAGTAGAGATCACCTGACCATTAAATAGTTCAAGTACTTCTTCTACTATAACATTGAACATCGATTACTATTGACCATTGTATTAATCTATTTTAATTTTCCAATTATTATACAGGAAACATATCTTAAATTTATGATATGATTATATAGATCTTTATACGGAAAACCCAATTTGATAGACTACAAAGAGAAGAACACTCTTTTACATTATAAAATTGATCCTCAAGTCACTAGTAATAAAATATTTTCCACTTAATAATAATAAAAACCATCTATATAAAAATTTTATATTCCTCGGTCATGTATAATGAAGTTATATTCCTTTATGAATTCCTTTTTAGTAAATAGTAGAAAAAAACTATATCATGTCATGTATATGGTATGACGAAGAATCCATCTTCCTAGCACTAACATAGGATTCTTCTCATTATAAAAACATTTAAAAACTATAATCCTTGAAACCCCATCATCTAGAAACTCTTCATTTGATGAAATCATTCATTTTTCATCGAATGTAATTATTTCACAGTATCAATTTTCATCAATTATATCACTATAAAATCACATCATTAAAATGATATATGTCTTCTAACGTCAATATTTTCACATAATACTAGTAACATTGATTTCCACACATTGAATTATGCATAAATAATGAATATCATAACCATTTTAGGTACTTTTTGAATATTATATCATCATATGAACTGGTAATATTTTTTTCGTAATGTGGTTTGAGGAATCTTTAATAGGTCCATTTTTTACATAATATCAAATATTTCAAAACATAGAGTTGAATGTTTTCTATGATTATCCAATAACACTAAAAAGAAAATGAAAAATATTAGATGATATTTTCCATCCTAATTTACCTTTAAAAAGGTATTAAATTCATGGAGACTTCCAAATTTAGTTCATCGAACTACTTCACTACAATATCTTAATTCATCAACAACAAATGACATTGATTTTGATTCTGCATCTTATAAACATTAATTTATTTGTGGTAGCATTACTTTCCCAAAAATTTTCATTTGGAATTTCTAACTATTTAACTGAAAACATTAGATATATTATTGAACATATAATAAACAATTGAAAATATATAAAATATATAAATATAATCATCATAAATGATCTTTAATCTCTTCCAGTGGATTGTCATTAAATACCAAATCATTTTTATAGTCAGTGAGATCATTACCCCCTTATTAAAATTGAATTAAGTTTTGACATCTTATCAAATATCTTTAACTTAAGGAATAAATTTCTCTCCCCTATAGTGATGTGAATCTGTATCCCCCTTTTTTGACATATTGGTGTTAGTGAATATATTTCCTTAAACCTTCTGGTCTTCCCAGCCATGTATAAACTATAAAATCTATGATAGAATGGAATCATCAATTTATAAAATGTAATAAAAGTTAATTCAACCAAATATTTTTCTATATGATAAATGTTCAAAATAGATATCAAGTTTCATAATCATAATAATTAATGTTGTCAATGATGTTTTGTAAAGTAATTCCAACATTTCAAAAACATCATTTAGTGAACAAAATAATCTTATTTTAATTCAAATTAAATTACTATATTCATCTGAACAATGATATAAAAATGAACAATCAAAATCATTATCATGTTCTGTAATGACCCACCAATTTTCAATGGTTGGAGAGTACAATGAGTCCTTACAAGGACTTAAATGACATCCCCAAGATTCCAATGGTTGTAAATAATTATCGAAGAGTTTTAAATTCAAATGGGGAATGATTTAACCTTTAATAAATAAACCAATCAACCTTCCATGAAAAACAAAACATTCACTATATGATGCTTGAACAAATGGAAGACAACTCAACAACATCATGTATCTCAAAATTACATTAATGTAAGAAACAATTGATGAATGACCAAGAATCAATGTACACAATGGATAGACTACAAAAGTCTCACTAAAGACCTCAAGACTCCATGCTCAACAAGATACAAACTCCAGAATATCCAAAACTCCCAAACATCACAAGGTAGTTCAAAAAATGTGGGAAACATTACCTTTTCGCTTCTCCAGAAAGATAGCATCTGCAAAAGCACCAATGGTCCAAAGAAGGGGTTAGTCTAAATATTAGTTGGCTTTCCACAATGACATCCCTACTTATGCCTCTAGGATAGAAGAGTTTGAAACAATTATATAAAATATATTATATAAAACAATTTCTCAAAAACTGTTTATTACTAAATATAATTATGTTTCCAAAACCATTCATTACATAAAGCATAAAATTGTAATTGAATCGAATTTTCCCAGCTGGATATGTTTCAAAAAAAAATAACAAAACAATATTTACAACCATTTCACAATATCCCTTTATCATCATATCCAAACATTCCCCAAACACATTCAACCAACCTAGCATGCTACGTTATGAGCGTTCCATACTCTTGAGTGGTTTGTCGTCAATCTACCACGTCATCATAGGGTAATTGTTTCTAATGTTCCATTAACCCATTGGCACCATGAACAATGTCACATTTCAACCAAGTCCAATGTATGAAATTTCCATTTTCCATTAATCCTTTGGCACCGAGAACAAGGTCGTGTTTCATCAAAGCCTCATATATGAGACATGAACACACACCACATATTCCCAAAAATCATTCCAAAACAACCATTTAAATAGAATTTTTTTTATTGAAAACCATTTCTGTCAAAACAATTTCAATTCCAAACCAATTCAATTTCGAACCATTTAAATAAAACTCCATTTTATTATAACCATTTCAATTGAAAATATATTTTTCTTCAACTTTTTAGCAATTCTAGAAAATTTATAATTTAAAATCAAAATTTTAAATTCATGAAACTAAACACCATTTAAACAACTATTCACAAAGATCACACAATTTCAAAAAAAAACCATAAATCATCACTAATTAATATTTTAACATGAATTTCACAATAAATAAATCAATTTGAATCAAATAAATTAAATTCCATCTATAGAAGTCAAGAGAAAAAGAAACTTATCTCAATGGTTTCGATGAAACTCGACAACAGATGAAGAACACACTAAAAAGCGAGTCGATTATCTAAGAACGGCCATAGTTCTCTTATAAAAGAAAGATGATGACTCAATATAGAATTATTTGGCATCCAAAACCATATATATACTAGCTGTAGGTTCTTATCTATGTAATAATGGAGATATGAGAATTAGATCCAAGAATATATAAGAAAACATGACAAATCATGAATGAATGGTGACATACCTCATGAATCGGATCATGATTCCAAGAAAGCAGCTTAGATCACCTCCTCCCATTAATCGGGCATGAAGTCGCCATGGGAAGGCTCTAGGATGGCTCCAACTTGTATGGGGAGGGTTCTCCAGCCATTTAGGGAGAGTAATCTCAAAAATAGGAGTTTTGAAGAAAAAACAAAAAATATATATATAAATATGAGTAATATCGTAGAAAATAAGATCTAGATTTGAAATATTCTTAAGTATTGGCCACACGGTTGGGGCCAACAATGTATGGATCATCTTACCATCCTTTTGGTCCAACAATTTTTATAAAACCCCTGAACTATCTCATCCTTTACATATACCCATTTTATGAAAACAATTTTTTTTTGAAAACATCCCACTTTATAGAGAAATCCCACATTATAAAAATAACCCACTATATAGAAACACACCATTTTATAGAAAAAACTTAGTTTATAGAATAACCAACTTTATGGAAACGCCCAAATTAATGAAAACTCTATAAATTATAGAAATAACCCATATTATGGAATCTCTGTATTTTATGGAAACTCTCTCTTTTATGGAAACTGTATCTTTTCTAGAAAATCAATATTTTATGGAAACACAGTCAAAGACACACCAATTAATAAAATGTGATTAAAGAGGTTATGATCCAGAAACTGAGGGTAATACATTCTCCCCACCATTGGTCCTTCTGTCCTCGTAAAGTAGAAACCCTTACTGGCCAAAAATAGTTCTGGCCACTAATCGTTCATTTTGTTTTCACGTTACCATGTATCATCCGTAATATGACCATGATTCCATGAAACTCGGACTAAGTTGATGCTTTTGCCACACAAGAACTTCTATTATCTATCCATGATCTTCACTGGGATATGTAATAGTGATGGACCCAATTATAGCTCAATGTGAACTTAACTGATTATATTGTTAGGATCAGGTTGATACTTTTTCAACTGGGATACATGGAATACATTATTCACTGAAAAAATTCTTGGTGGTAATTCCAACCGATATGACACATCTCCAACCAATTCCAATATCTCAGAAGGGACAATGTATCTAGGAAATAACATTTCGTGCTTCCTGAAGTGATGTTGTACATGCCTGGGAGAGATCCTCAATATGACATGATCACCAACAGAGAACGAAAATGGTCATCGACAGTGATCTACATCAGATATTTGAGGTCTTTGAGTAGACTCCATCCTCATTCTAATCAACCGGACATTTTTTGTTGTTTCAATAACAAGGATTGGCCCGAATAGTGATGTTTCGCCTCTTTCAACAAAAATAGTATAGAATGGAAAGGACTCACATACAATTCATCAAAAGGAGTCATTCGTGTGATGGCTTCATAGCTGTTATTGTATGAGAACTCCACTATTGGTATATTCTCTTCCCATAATCCCCTAAAATCCATTACACAATCTCGTGACATGTCTTCCAATGTTTTTATTGTCCATTAGGATTGTCCATAAATCTAAGGATGGTAAGATATGGTCATAGTAAAATGAGTCCTAAGGGATTGATCTAAGGATTTCTTGAAATGACACGTGAACCGTAGATTTCTATCTAAGACTGCTGACACTAGTACACGCTGCATATTTACAACTTCTCAGATTTATATTTTTCAACGATCCTCCACCGTATGAGTTTAACGAAGGGTTATGAAATGGGCCGACTTGGTTATATGATCCATTATCACCCTAATGGAACTATGTTTCCAAACCGTTCATGGAAGACCTTTAACAAAGTCCTTTTCTATCAGATCCCATTTCCACACTGGGATGGGAAAAGATTATAACATAGCAGCTGGTCTCTAATGATCTGCTTTATCTTGCTCAAAAGTTAATCCCCATGATACAAACTCGGCCACCATATTTTCCATGAATCTCCACAAAAACTTCACCTTTAACACCTTATACATCTTCTGTGTACCTGAATGTAAAACCCATCTTGAATAGATTTAAGAATTAAGGAGTTTTTTCGGACAAACCATATGTACAACCATCGAATCTATGAATCAAAAAAATGGAACCCCCATCTTGTTTGTATCCCTCAATGGTCTCCCCACCATTGAGTTTGAACTTACAACTAGACATTCTACATCAGATGTTTGTGCATGTATGATCATTTTTAAAAAATCAGTGACAAGTGCAGCTGAAAAGAAAATTCCAACATCACCTCGGTATACACATTCCACAGGCATGATAGCTTAGACCGACATCAACTTCAATTCATCTAAGGCTTCTTTCACCACTTGAGCATATGAAACTCTACTCAATTCATCTGTCAAAGAATTTCCATTACTCTATGTGTAAATCATTCCAAAATTAAACATTTGGTGATACTCCATCCATCTCCATTTCCTCAGATTCAAATATCACTGTGAGAAAATGTGTTTCAAACTTTTGTGATTGGTAGAAACAGTAAATTTCTTACCAAGGAGAAAATGTCTCCATGTCTTCAAATTAAGTACAACAACAACTAACTCCAAATCATGTGTGGGGTAATTATTCTCATTCTCCATCAACATCCTTAATCCATAAGTGACCACATGATCTCTTGGAATGAGAACACACCCCAACCCTGATCATGAAGCATCACAATACACCACATACCCCTGTCCTAATTCTAACAAGGTAAAGATAGGTGCCAATGTAATCCGAAAATTCAGTTCCTAGAAAGACTTTTGACATTGCTCCATCTATTGTAATGGAGCATTCCTCTTTGTCAAGGCTATTATTGGTGAAGATAGTCATGATAAATCTTGAAAAAAAGTGTCGGTAATAACCAGTTAGACCATGAAAACATCATATCTCGAATAAATTCGTTGGTGGTGGTGATGAGATAATGACTTCTATCTTCTCAGGATCAGCAGAAACACCATTCTCAGAAATGAGATGGCCATGAAATCATACTTCTTATATACAAAAATCATCATTTGACTGTTTTTCATTCAAATGACTGTCTCTATGGATTTGTAACACTATTTCCATGTTCACCTCCTGGTCAGTCGTTTTCATTGAATAGACCAAAATTCCGTCCACAAACACCACATCAAAAGAATCATGATATTGTTGAAATAACTATTCATAAATTCCTTGAAGACTGCTAGTTCATTTGTTAATTCAAAAGACGGGACTGTATATTCATTGTGGCCATATCTACATCGGAAATTTGCCTTTGGAATATATTCTTTCTAAACTCTCAATGGGTGATATCCTAATCGCATGTCAATCTTGGAGAACAACTGATCTCCCCTTAAATAATAAAACAGATCATCAATACATGGAAGTGGATATCTGTTATTTATCATAACCTGGTTAATATTACGATATTCAACACCCATTTGAAGAGTTCTATATGCCTTCTTCACACAAAAAAACTGGCGCTGCCCATGGAGACATACATGGTCGAATGAAACACATGGTTTCCAACTCCTCTTAATTCACATTCAATTATCATAATTATGTTGGTCCCATCCTATAAGATGGTAGGGAAATATGACTGGTCCATGAGAGAAGATCAATAAAAAATTCCACTTCCCTTATAGGATGTAACACTAATAAGTTATTTGGAATGATATCCAAAAATTGATCCACAACAGCAGAAAAACAATTATTTCGATCTCTTAAATTTTTTTCAAAGTCAATGCTTCCAATTAATAAGATATCGTTCCCCTCAATGTTGCCAAAAATCGCTTTTCATGCTTCATTAAAATCCTCTCTCCTCAAAAGAGATGCTCGATGTCATCTTCAGTCATGAAACAAACGGTTCTCCTATAACAGCTGATTTGAGCCTTGAACATTTTCAGCCAATCCATACCTAGTATTACATCATTAACATCCATCTCCAACATCTAGAAGTCCTATTTTAGCTAATCTCCATCAGCATTTATAGAACATTCCCTTTACACAATGGGTTGGAAATATTTTTCACCGAGAGGAGTTTTCATTCATAGAAGGCATCATTTCTGGTTTTAAACATAGATAATTGGTGCCCCACTTCCTCTTTATAATAAACTAGTGTTTTCATCCCCTCTAGTTATAACAATTGTACTTCCTACACTTGGATTTTCCATTGTGACAGACATCGTTAATGGATTATTTTGGCTATAGTCTCAACTCAAATGTTTCAAAAGCTGGAGTGATGCTTTTGACCAAAAATTGGTTCACCAGTGGCTCAAGTGAAACCAAAATATCAAAAACCTCTTCTAAATAGTTCTTATGATGCCTATAAGGTTCCATTTTATAAATCCAAAAATATATATATGTCTCACTCTCTTGAAACTGATGGGTTAGCATTTCAAATTCTATCACATCAACTATCACAACATTGTTTTCCAAAATAACCTTTTTCCAATGTTCATCCAGTTTTTTAAAACACTTCACCCGTATTGGAAAATTAAACCCTTTTCAAAATATGATATACATTATCTTATTCAAAATAATTCATTTGAAAACCAATTCTGTTCTTTTCAAAAAATAAATACATTTTTTTACAACAATAATCATTCCTCGAAATGATGCAAGCAGTCCTAGTGGGAAGGAATTTTTCTAAAATGCATGTCATGCTCATCTCATTGGCTAAACCCATGACAATGTGATTTAAATATTATATAATTGTCTCGAAAATCTTATTTACCCAACTCCCCGGTAACATGTTGTTCAGCATAAAAGGGTAAGCTAAGTAATTTTATGTATTTCATTTCATGTTCCAACAATCCTATCCTTTCTAAGATTCTCACCCAATAAATAGACAATTAGGCATTTCATATCCAAAACTAGGAACATCGATGAATATTTGTTTGGCGTGGACCGAATAATCTGATGCCATATTTAATGAACCGACAATTCTCATTGTATTGAGAGTAAAACGAGTTATTACTAGGCCTTAAGAGACATCCCCAATATGCCAAAGGCTGGAAATAAATGTTGATGGGTTTCAAATACAAGTGGTGGCGATTTACCCTTTAAGAAATAAACTAATAAACCTACCATCCATAACCAAACATTAACAATGTGATGCATGAACAAATGGGAGACAACTCAACAACTTCATGTATCTCCAAATCACATTAATGTAAGAAAGAACGGAAGAATAACCATGTATCAATGTGAATAGCGGATAGACTACACATGACTCTCCAAATACATCAAGACTCAATGCTAAAAAAACTCCATTCTTCAAAATATTATAAAAACCTAAACATCATGAGGTAGTGATAAAAACATGTGAAATATTTCCTTTTCCCTTGTCTCGAATGATAGAATCTGCAAAAGCACCAAAGTTCCAAAAAAGTGGTGATTATAAAACTATGTAGGTTTTCCCAAATGACATCCCAACTCATGCCACTAGAATAAAATACTTAGAAACAATTATATAAAATAATTTATATAACACAATTTATCAAAAACAATTTATTACTAAATTTAAACATGTTTTCAAAACCATTCATTACAAATATGAAAACAAGGGAAATTGAAAAAAATTTTCCAAAAAAATATGTTTCTTGAAAAAAACTAAACAATCATTACAACCATTTCACAATATCCATTTATCAGCATACACAATAATTCCCCAAACCCATCCTACCAACCAAGCATGAAACGTTATGAATGTTCTATACACATGAACGTTTTCTCATCGATCTACCAAGTCTTCGCATGGTAATTTTTTCCCATGTTCCATTAACCCTTTGGCACAGATCCCAATGTCATATTTCAACCAAGCCCTTGGTATGAAATTACCTTGTGCCATTAAAACATTGGAACCAAGCATAAGGTCATATTTCAACCAAGACCCCAATTTTATATATGAACACACACCACATATTCACAATGACCATTCAAAAAAACTCCTTCAATAAAATCACCTTTTTATTGAAAACCATTTCTATCAAAACCATTTCAATGCCTAACCATTTCAATTAAAACCCATTTCAATAAAACTATATTTTTATTGAAAACCATTTCAATTGAAAATATCCTTTTCATAAACCATTTTTCAATTCTAAAAAATCATGTATTTAAAATCATCATTTTAAATTCATGAAACTAACCCCCTTTACACAATTATTCACCAAGATCACACAATTTCACAAAAACCATAAATCATCAGTAATGATGATTTTTACATTAATTTTACAATAAATATACCAATTTGAATATATTAAAATCAATTATATCAAGAGTAGTCAAGAGGGAATCCACCTACGTCAAATGTATTGAAGAAACTGGACAACAGACGATGAACACACAAGATGGCATGTCGATTCATCAAGAAAGGCCTTAGTTATATTATCCTAGTAAGAGCATGACACAAAATTGAATTATTTGGAATCCAATAATATATATCTACCCACAATAGGTTAATATTTATTAAACAATAAATATCGTAGATGTATATCTAAGCAGATCTAAGAAAACATGACAAATCAAGAAAACAATAGTGATATACCTCAACATTCAGATCAAGATTCCATGGCATTTGGTCAGATATATTCTTCCTAATAATGTTCTTGAAATCACCAAGGGTAGGCTCTAGGATGGATCCAACTTGTGTGTGGTGGGTTCTCTAGCCTTCTAGGGAGAGTAATCTCGAAATAGGCATGTTTTGAAGATAAAAAATTTATATAGAGAAATAAAAAGTAAGCTCATAATAATAAAATCTTTACTTGAACTCTACTCAAGTATTGACCACACAGTTTGGGAAAACCAAGTATGGATCGTGCATCCTTCCTTTTGGTCCCAAAACTCCTTATAAAATCCCCAAACCCTCCCATCCTTTACCTTTCCTATATTTAGAGAAATACATTTTTATGGAAACATCTCACTTTATGGAAACAACACAATTTATGGAAATAACCCACTTTAGGGAAACACCCCACATTATGGTAACAACCCACTTTATGGAAACAAAAAAACATTATGGAAACACCCATATTTAAGGAAAATCTCTATATAAGGGAAACTCTTTATATTATGGAAACTCAATATATTATGGAAACTATATATTTTTTGGAAACACTATATTTTAAGAGAAATATTTATTTTATGGAAACCTAATCGATGACACACCAATTAAAAAACACGTGGAAAGGGGTTATATTCCTAAAACTGGGGGTACTACAAGATCTCTTCTTCTTTCCAAGATAATACATATGTTTTCATAAATATTGAATTTAACCCTTTTCTAATTATTAGACATTATTTAGGAAATTGGTGGTTTATAAAGCATACACGGAGATGAAATTAGCTTTCAATATAATTTATTTTTTAGTATTCAATGTTGGAACACCATGGTTGATAGTATCAACATTCTATAAAACCATATAATCAATATAAAGAAGAATGTTTTTTATTTTATCCCAAAGAATCTCCTTTAACCTCATCACTATCAATCCCCTTTCACATTGTAAGAGAATTGAAACAAATAATATAACATGTTTTTCCTTTATTATCTTAAATGAATGTGCAATGGGGTTGATAATGTTTTTCCCAACCATAAACTCTATTTTAATCATATTTCTATATGTATTCACCATTGGTTTACTAGAAATTGATCATTTTGGGATACTTTAGTTTTTTCTCCTCATTATTTATATAAGAATTATTATGGGGATTAATCTTAACAATATCTAGCTAGGATCATGAATTTTAAATTTTCTTATAGTTTTGACTTTATTTCATCATATATCGTTTTTTCAATAAAACCTTGAAATCCTTCGTATTATGTTTAGCTATTGGATTGTGATGATAATTACTAAAATAAATAACCTTTTAAATATTTTAAATTCTTATATAAAACCTCCCCTAAACTAGAAACATTGTTACAGAATTTTTTGGTGTTTTTCTTAGAAACTAACATCTTAAACAAAGCTTGCCACCTTTTGGTTAGTTACTCAACTGAGGTAACATTCATTGAATATAATATTTTTTCTCAGATATTTATTTAACAATTCTAGTCCAATTATATATTCCTCATATGGATTGACTTTTTTACTTTTTATTCCTTCTTGTATACATTTAATTTTTTGAAATAGAAATATTATCCCCAAAGTAACATTTTCATTAATATAAGTAACATATTTTCATGGATATTAAATCTTTTATTACATTCTTTATGGATGTAATATTCTTCTTTTTTTCACCCCAAGGTAGTCTTAAAAATTATCTTCATTATATTTTATTTTATATTTTCCACTCCTTTTCATTATTGGATCCTTTTATTTGGAATGACTATAAATGTAAAAATTTGTTTCATTAGGGTTTCTTCCTTGAAATAATATTACACAACATTTCATGATATATATATTTTTAGGAGGAAATTGATCATTATTATATTTTGATGTTAGGGTACACATAACTAATTTTCCTATTAATTTCACTTTTTCCCCTAAATATTTTAACTCTTTTTTGTACATAGAATTGATAATTTTTCTAATAATCTATATCCATGTGTCCGAACATTCCAAATTAGAAACAATGACCAATGATCCTATTATTTTAGGATTTTATTTTATTTTGGATATTCATTAAATATTTTGAATATATATTGTTTCTAATGTTACTTTTTTCCTCCATACATCATTATGGGACTACTGCCCCATTTCTGTTCTAACATGCAGCTTTTAGGAAGAGGTGGGGTTTTCAACATTCTTCAACCTATTTTTTTCTAGAATTATATAATGATTTATGATTGTGATATATACTTATAAAAGATTTATCAATGTTTTTGTCACCTTTCTTATTATCTTATAAGAATTTTATGCTAATAATACATTGACATTATTTCTGTTATTAGATTGAGTCTTTCCTCATGTAATACATTCCTTAAAAAATTTGAAATATTCTTATCATTGCATTATGGGAATATTTAGATGGAGTAGCTTATATTTTTCTATATCTCAAGATGTTATCTGGAAATATAATATATTAATTGTTCATATAATGTTCTATAAACCTAACGTTACCTTCACAAAAAAGCTTCGACTTCAATATCTTTTCCTTGTGTAACATACCCTCATAATTGAGGGAATAAAAAATACATTTAATGAATTTCCATTCACCTCTATTTGATAATTATTAACCTAAAAAATTTCATTATTATAATGATTTAGTGCTTAGATTTTTTTCTTCCCTACATTATTTAACAAATCAACTTCACAAAATAACATCAAGAATTTTTTTTCTATAATGGTGATATTATATTAATAGGATGTTTTTATTCATACATATTCTTATTTATTAAATGGGTGGATCTCATACACATGCTCATTATGATGTTTTCCTTTATGTATTATATTTCTTTCAATATTTATATTTCTATCTCTTATATTATTCCATAATTAACTTCATAATAATATTTCTTACCATCAATAAGAGATTCAATCAAATGAGAATTTTCCTTATAAAAATTTAAAAATGAATACAGAACAAACCTTGTCAAGAATGTCTCCACCATGTGGTAAAATTTTTATTGATAAAATAATATAGTTTAATACATACCTTCAAAATGATTAGTAAGAGACTTACATTCCCATATCTTATTTAATAATTATGACTTCATGACATCATGTATTAATTTGAAATATAATTTTTCCTCTAGTTTTCTATTAATATGTAAAATTATATCTGTAATAACCTCAAAAATGAAAATTTAAATATATGATTTTATTTTTAAATAAAATTATTAATAATTAAAAAAACATTTATATTCATTATAAAGATCAATGTTTTCAAGGGTATTTGATATCTCGATATAGGATTTGAATGTTGCTGGAGTTCGAATAATCATGTGTGAGTCTATAACTAATAGTTCAATTATTTTCAGTCTTTAAATTTGCATTTATAACACAGATATCCAATGGTACCAATATCAAAAACGTACGTAATTGGACCATGTTTCCATTATTACTCTTAAATAATATTGACCATGTTCCAACTCCCTTTACTCATATGTATAATGACAATGTTACCATGTATTCTTATCAATTTAGAATGACCATGTTCCAATTCTGTTTACTCATATGTATGATGAACATGTTACCAATTTTACATCCCAATTTTAAATTACCATGTTACAATTATTATAATCATAATTTATTTTTCAATTATTTATCCACCTCAATATCATTACTTATTCAACCATTTGATAAGAACATTCATATAATTAGTTAACTGATTAACTATCTATGTTATTCAAACCCTTAAATGATTTTTCAATTTATTAATCAATATCAAAAATCATATTGCATAATTATTTTTATATAATTTATTATATCATTATAATCTCAAAATTCCAGAATTAGTCCCAAAATAAATTAACAAGATCATATTTTCAATGGCACATAATTAATCCACAATTAATTATATGAACATAGCCATTTGAAAATATTATAATTAATCCCATAATTAATTACCTAGTTTAAAACAAATACCAATTATAATCATTTTCATCAAATTAATTATCATTGTCTCAAGATCAATTACCCAATTAATCCCCAATTTTAATAGGTCTTCAATAAATCGATTTGTCGATCTAATAAACCCAATTCATGAAAATAAATTTCTAAATGATGATTGAAATTCTAAAATGTTTCATATATATATATATATAATCTATGACTATGGGATTTATAATTAGAAAACATACCTCACTTAATTAATTCAAGTTCACTCAACAAGAATCCCCATAATCCGAGCAACACAATGACCTAGATATGAGTTCAGGATCTAAATTCCTAAACCAAGATTATGATAATGATATATAATAAAACTACATCTAGTTATTTTATCCTATATCATGATCTCACCAAATAGGTTTAGATATATGAACAATTATGATATTATCCACCAATGGATGATGGAGAGAAAGGATAATGAATATAAAAATCATTAGGATGAGATCCACTTACTGGGTAGAGAGGGGATCATTTATTCATTCTTTCAATCTTAGATAACGGAGTTCGCATGGCCCTAGAATCTTGATAAGTTTATGGAAGAACCTAAAATAATCCTTTGAAATGTAAAATCCCTTATTTCGGTTGCATAAGAGTTGTAACCAGTAATTTAAATTTGAAAATAAGTTAGATCAAAAATTTAATAATCTCAATTTTCTCCCATAGAAGGTTTAGTTACAGGATTAGAAAAATTGTGCTCTAACCATGAGTTTTCCAATGCATAAAGGGGAACATCGCATGGACACCTCTCATAGACTCTTCAATCATTCAATAACCATGCTGAAGTTACTACCTCTAAATACAGAAGAGTGTTTAGTTTATCCGATGTAGATACATTGTTTTTAGAAATTATGGTCCTAATGTGGCCAGCCTATTTTCTCCAAAACACTCTTAGACATCACCCAAACACACCACAAGGAATAACTCAGATAATATTTACTTATATAAAGTTTCTATAATTTCTCCCGTGATAAATCCAGGAATGGTCAGGATCTTACAATCTCCCCAGCTAATAATAGGTCATCATCGAGCAGCATTTCCATGATATTATAAGATTTATAAATAAAATGGTTATATCAGTAATACTTGATATCTATTTTACATTCCCATATTCCTTCTTTCTTAGGTGCATGTTTCCATAATACAAGAACTATTAGCATAGTATTTCCCTACAATGCATTCTCACTTCGATCCAACACACATATCAGATGCTCCTCAAAGGACGCTTATATATCAAGATCAACCCCATCCACATCGATCACATGAGAATGTTCTAGGTGATAGTGCCATTGTTTTGATACATTGAAATAATCTAAAATACAGTTGATTCTCTATAGAAAACCCAATCCTTATGCCACCATCTTGATTCTCTCGATCATCTCAAAGGGTCCAACAAACCAGGGTACCAACATTCCCAACCTCTGTATTTTGTTGTGTCCAAGCCTAGGAGAAACACAGAAGAAAACATGATAACCCTCTATAAACACTATGGGTAATCTATTTCTCTCAGTAAATTACTTTTCTCTACTCTAATTCTTTGTCATACATTTCCTAATCAATTGAACTTTCTCAGATGTCTCCTACTTGAGACTCGGTCCCAACAACACATAATCACCTGCCTCTATCTAGCATATTGGTGATTTACATAGCCTACCATATAGAGCCTATTATTGTTCAACCTATATAATATTCTGATATCTATTTTTATATTGAATCTTGAGTAAAGCTAAGTGATTTTCCTAAGAACCACCAATGTCATGAACACATTCCAATAACATATCCTCATGAACATGTATAGTATGATCTAACTTCTCAAATGTTAATAGGATGAATGAAATACTCAATAATACATGGGTTACATGAACATATTGAAATCCATTCAGGAATCAAGAGATAAATCATGAATCATGATCTGAAAATATAGTTTATTTCACTCCATTAAGAAGGAATATCTTTTGAACAAATAGTTTTCCCTAGTGTTCAACTTTTATGTTTTCCCTTATAAGTAGGAAATGAACTTCCTTTGTTAGTCAATTTAAAATGATCCAAATAGATTCATTCTCCAGAATCATTTTTGGGAGACCTACAAAAAAATCAATGGTGATGTCATCCTAATTATATTCTATAATAGTCAATGATTTTAGTGAACCTCCATGTCATTGATGCCCTGCCACTACCTATTGGGAGTTTAAGCATCTTGTCCCAAACCCTACTATCCACTTTTTCATACCTATCCTTCAAAACTATTATCATAGGTCATGGTACATATTTGTTACACATGGATTCACTACCCACTTAATGGTATAGAATTACGACATGATCTCCTCTCACATGCTCATAGGTTCCACAACTCGATTCCTCACATAGATGATCTCTTCTTCATCTATCAAACTTTCTGATGATGTACCCCAATGTTAAAATAATTCCATCATGGTTAATCACTATTGACCATCATACTATATATCACTAATCCATCTCAGAAATATAGACTCCCCCACAATTGATACCAATGTCATCTGTTCATAACTCTCTTAAACACTAGATTTCTTTCATCGAGAATGGTCATCAGCTTCCACTATGAACTTGAATCCTAATCCATCAGAGTCTGAGTATTCCAACTCAAGGAATAAGCCACAATATTTTACTTATTATACATATATTCCAATTAAAAATTTGAAGACATCATATACTCTACTGATCTTTGGTGCCGAAGATTCAAATCATTTGGTAAAATATATATACATCAATCTCTTGTGATCTATATAAACTATATCAATTTCTCCCAATAGAGATTGTCTCCAAAAAAAATAACATAAACTACTACTTCCAATATGATTTCATGTTTAGGTTAATTCAATTCATGATACCTCATCTACCAAGACACACAATCCACAACCTGGTCTCCCTATATCAACAAAACTCCATGTACGATCTGAGAAGCATCACTATAAACCATATACTCCTCACCTGACATAAGAAGAATTAATCTGTTAAAATTTTTTGCTAATACTATGAATCATCAGATATAATAATCATTATTGTGATGCTCCCACAATTCCATTTCATGATCTTTTTCTGGGTTCACTAACACACCTTCATCTGAGATGATGTATCCCAATATGTGCACCTAGTCAATCCTAAACACACACATAAATTTTTTGGTTTATAACCAATTATCTATAACTATACCTAGAAGGATATTAAGATGATGGTAATGATCATCCTGAATCTTGGAGTACACCATGATGTTATCCAAAAACACCACCACGAACTCATACACATAAAGCTGAAAGATCTTATTCATCAAATCAATAAACAAAACATGGTCATTTTTTAACAGATTAAGAAATATGGAAAACTCATAATGGCCATACCTACCTGTGAATGTTGTCCTCAGTATATCATAAGTTCGTCCTATCAACTGATTATGACCTAATATCTAATTGATCTTTGATAACACAAAATATCCCTTCATGTGTTCAAATAGATCATGTATACCTTTTAGTGTCTAACAGTTCTTTACAGTCAATTTTTTATCGTTCAATAATGGAAAAATTATTATAAACCCTTCAACATTATTTTCAAACAAAATAGGTGATCCCCAAGGTGATATACATGGACGAAAAGATACCTTATCCTCCAAATTATCCATATTAGACTTAAACACATGAATCATTGTCGGTTACATCTTTTATGGTGGAATAGAAACTAGATCAGCCCCTAGTATGTTCTCAATAGTGAATTCTACATCTCTCATAGGTGATAGCCCTGAAATGTCATCAAGAAAGACATCCGAAAATAGTTACACTAATCGGGGGAGGAAATAATTCTAAACATTAATGTCATCCAACAATAGACTAAAAACATGGGTTATGAGATCTACCAGTTATTGAGTAATTGGAACTTATCATCCTTCTTAGATATATGTCTCAATATGATGAATATACTGGTCACCCTTAGGTGCCACAATGGTAACTATCCAATGTTAATAATCAATGTGGGCCTAGTTGGATACTTTCTACTACATCTCCATAATCATGTAAAATCAAGTCATATCATCAATATAGAGATCCCATAGAAAATTATATTCCATGATAACTAGTGAGCATCCCTTTCATATAATGATATCTCTAGAAAACACTCCTAATGGTGCATCTATAGTCATTATACCCTCTCACAAACTCCACTGTTAGGCTCAAACCATAAAAACATTGTATACGTAACAGGATGAGAGGTACCAGTATCATACATGTATCTAGGTAAAGTAGAAAATATTATAATAGTACCAATCACTTATGATGGTCCAACCTCGCAACCCAGAAGTGTATGATGTATTTAATTTAACTGTGTTACCCTTCTTCCCTATGATGATGTGTGACTCCTCTAAGTAGGAATGCCTTACTAATGTGGGTGCTCATGTAATAATGCACTGTATCTACTAACTCTGCATCCTAGGCTAGTAAAACTCCAAATGCCATCCTGATATGATCTATATGATCTTCTTCCAATACTCAGACTCTATCTATCTACTCCATCTGTAGCAGTCTATCAATGCAACTTACAAAATATCTATAGATTTCCCATATTGAACACTCTACTAGTGATTATAAACATTATCGAATATAGTGTCATTACCTACCAAAATGATGAAAATCACACATATAAGGTCACGTCCAACTAACCCTCATGTATGTGTACTCTGATACCCACTACATAGGAAATAAATTTCATAACCTCACATTCTACTCTTATAATTCATACCTCATGAACATCTAGTAACAATGGAATGTACAGTACTGGAAGCCTCACTTAGGTTTCCTTTAACTATGAGTGAATAACCCAACACTTCTGTAAATATCATTCTAAAGATGATATTTACAAGGTACAAATTCTCACACAAAATTCCATCTGGAAAAAATTTCATCATTACTGCCACATATCGTGGGAAAGTTGGAGAAAAGAATTTCATATCATTGTATCATCCTGTATAGTCCATCACCAACATGCTCCTATGTGTCATATGGATGAACTCATAATCATTCTCATGTCTGATAATCTCTGTATAAGAGTGTTCCATGAAACTCTCCATGAAGTCCTTCCATAACATACGGTCAGTCATTCCATTTTTTCTTTAATGTCCCACATGTTCTAAGCTAATACTTGAAGCATGAATGTGGCCAACATGACCCTCCCCTTATTTAGAGTCTCTAAATTATCAAGTATTTTCTGTATTTACTCAACACATAATTAACCTTACTCAGATCTCCCCTTTGCAGTAAAAGTCCATGGAAACAAAAACAAAAACTCCATGTCCACTGAGACATAATTTTTATAACCCATAGTTTTTCCATTTCCATTATTTTAATGAAGTGATCAATGTTTTATAGAAACTTCCCTCCTTCATCTTATGTTGCCATAGTCTGTGCCTCATGTTCCCAGATAATAAAAACATTTTTAGTAATGCCCCTCTGACATCACCTCAAAAATATCTATAGAGAAATACTCTCTAAAAATCCAAAAAAAATGACTTAGGTATCATATCACACCCTTATAACATTTCTGTAAGTGTAAATGATCACAATAGTTTTTTTATTCCCTCCTCTCGACATGGTCAAAACTGAGGTGCTATTACTGCCCATAACCATCCTACTCCTTGGTTTTGGTAAACAAGGGTAAACACACTATCATAATCATGTTTCTCATTTAGACACTCAATTATTAAAATTTCAAATCATTTACAACATTATTAAAATCATGTTGGGTACTATTTTTCATTTTAATTTTTCAACAAGGAAAATAGTTCAAGGTTAACAACATACCCCTAACCTATTTCCATGTGTTTTCCTAAAATGATGCATGTCATAATAACACTGATTTATTAAAATGATGCATGTAGACTCAACTCTCATGACATTCTATGCCATGAATAAATACTCAAAATGTCTTACAAATAATAATCATATCACACCACAAGTGTGTCACCCAAGGTGAAATAATATTCAACTATAATAGAAAAAACAATTACAGTAATCCCACCAAGAGTGCATGGGTTTTCCCGGATTCATTGGTTTTCAAATCCTCTGAAAAAGATCATTACCAATCCACAACTCTTCCATGTATCTTTAATATATTTCCCAAAACAGTAAGAAAAAATAATAAGATTTGAAATTTGAGCTTTGATACCACTTTATAATGTCCCAACCGGGGATCTACTCTCTCATTCCCCAATCTGGTTCACAAAATTACCCCAAGAACACCTCCCTATATGCTAGATGTTACTAACATGTGGTGAGGGTCTGGTGAGCCAGTCATGTGGCAACAATACATTAATTTATCAGATTAAATCACCAGAAGCAATATATTAACAAATGCGGAAGTATATATAATTAGAACAACACTCAAGCCACAATATAACCAAATCGAAAATACAAATACATTACTAAAATGAAATGCATGTCATGAAAATATAAGTTCAAGGTTTTTATAATTAAATTTAAAATAAAGATACTACGACTCCCTATGTAGGTTCCAAACTATGTATGGTCCCCTCATCCATGATCCATTGAAATACGAAATCTGTCCTAGGGTCATTTCTATTATCTTTTATTACCACAATATAATATATTCGAGTTGCAATCTTGCATCCCAAATAGGTTGTCTGTACAACCCTGTAGGCCACCAATAAGGGTGTCTATATAAATTCCATTACAAATATTGTGTATAAAAATCTATAATAAATTCGTAAAATTCATAAATAACAAGTTTTTATATTATCATTTATTCTTTTTTAACTACATTAACTCAATGGTTCCAAAAGATACATGTATTTTAATACTAACATCATATCATACCTTATCCTAACGTGTTACATATGTAATATCATATCTTAATACATTATTCTTGCTCAATCTCAAAGAATTCAAGGTGTTATGATGTCTTAGTACCAGAATTGACTCATTGTGGGGTTTGAATATTTTCATGTGTGGCCATAAATCAGACTTCTATAATTTCCATTCATTAATTTAACATTTATAAATCACATTTCAAATGATAAAAATATCCCAATCATAAGTAAGATGACCATGTTATCATTCTTACTCTTAAATAGAATGAAGATGTCTCCATTGTCTTTACTCATAAGTATAATGACCATTTTACCATGTATACTTCTCAATTTAGAATGGCCATTTTTTCCATTCTCATTACTCATAAGTATGATGACCATGTTTAAATTTGAGATTTTTAATTTAAAAGGAACATATTCCCATTATTATTCAAATAATTTATTTTCCAATTAATTTTACACCTCATTAACAATACTAATTAAAATATTACTTAAACATCTCCATTCTACAAGTTAACTCAATAATTAACTATGTTCTTGAAACTGTTAATTAATTCATAAATTAAACAATAAATGTAACAATTTAGACTCCATAATAAAATTTTCTGAATTAACTATCTCATTATAATCCCAACATTCAATAAATAATCACCCAATTAATTATCTAGATCATATTATCAAAGTCACATAATAAATCCATAATTAATTATCTCAACATAGCCATTTCAAAATCTAATAATTAATTTCCTGATTATTATCAATATTAAATACCCTACCTCTTATAATAAATTTCCCAAATTATTTTTCTTATAACAAATCCTCTAATGTCATGATAAATTCCTTAATTAAACACTTATTTAAACAAAGCTTCAATAAATAGATATGTCTATCTAATTAACACAATTAATAAAATGTAAAATGTTGAAAGAAATTTAATACTTTTTCACATACATATCAAATACATGACTATGGGATTAGATTTACACCACCTACCTTGATTGATTGATGGATGTTCACTGAATAGAAATCCCCAGAATCTGAGCATCACAACAACATCGATATGAGTTTGGGATCTAAATCCCTAAATCACGATCATGATATCATGATATAATCAAACTAGATATATATATATATTTATATATTTATATATCCAATTCTAGATAAAGAAAACACCACATAGATTATGATCTTTGGAAATAGTTGATATTATCCACCTAATGTTTATGGAGAGATAGGAGAATGAACAAAAAAATCATTTGTATGAGATACACTTACTTGGTGGAACGAAAATCATCAATTTGGGCCTTCAATATCAAATAAACATCTTCATATTGCTTTGGAATGTCTATAAGATAGTGGGAGAACATTGTATTACCCGCTTAAAATCAAAATCCTGAGTTAGGGCCACAAAAGAAATGAAACATTTCATTAAATGTTGAAAATGAGTGGGATCCATAATTTTAGGATCTCACTATTTCCCCGCCCAAGGTTTAGTCGAACAATTAGACAATCCATTTACAAATAAGTTTTTATCCATTTCATTAATGTTCACATGTCATGGATACCTCATTCAAACTCTCAAACCATGATATACCGTTTCCGAAGTTACATCCTCAAAATATCAAAGGTTACATGGTTTCTTCAAGGTACCTGCTTGGGTTTTAAAAATCATGTTCCAACCATGAAAAACTACTTTTCTCAAAACTTTTATTGGACATCATCCAAACACACCCGAAGAAAATACTCCCATCGAAGACACTTATGTAAAAATAATTACCTTGAATTGTCCCCTGGGAAACTCTAGAAAAGGTCAGGATCTTACTAATAGGCTAATTTATATATGGATAAAATAAGTGAAAAATAGAATTTCAAGAAATATCAAGTGATAAATACAATAAATTAATGATGATTAGTCATTCCAAATATCAATATTTTATGATGAAATACATAGTAATTTCCTTCAAATAATATGATGATGATAAATGTGTGGAAAATAATTGTATGAGGAAACTAATTTCTTTTAAAAATACTATTTTTATTGGATGTTTATGGTGTTCATATAAAGGTACCAATAATAGTTCAATGTATTGTTTATGGTAAACGTTGACATTGTATATGTTAATTCTCTAATCCAAAGGAAAATACCTGAACCCATATTGTTTTTAGGATACTTTAGTGACTATTGTGGATCATAATTATTATTTCATATTTATATTCCTCTATGGAGTATGTTATTAGAAGTTTATTTTTATAATATTGTGCCATATGAAAATATTATAAATCTTTTGTTAGTTGAATATGATGTGATTTTTATGATCTCTTTATAAGATACAATTTGAATTTATCGAATAAGTAAATGACATTTTATATTCTACATAAATTGATGTTCATCATTTTATGTGAGGATGAATATTAATATGAAATAGAAATTTTTTTTAGTTATAATACATACTCATGAATAATATATATGTCAACTGTTTTTACAAAAACTCTCCAATTAATACATGACTAAATTTTTTTATTTTGATAATGTATTTCTAAATGATTTCATAGTCTTCCCAAAAAATGTGAAATTGAGTTTTCAATAAAACTCATACATGGTGATTTAATTATTTTAAAGATAATCTTATTGATTGGAATAAATTGAGATGAATAAATTGTAACTAAATTTTAAGGAGATTCATTATAGCGGATGCATTCATCGAAGTGTGTAGCAATGGTGTGAACCTATTCATATTGTTAAAATGTGAGATGGATCAAAAAAATTTATTTTGGGCTTCAAAAAATAATTATATATATATCGATAATAAGTATACTCTACACCATATTTATGATTATTTTAATCATTAATAAAGAAAAACTTATTTTCTATAATTGAAATACAATGTGAATAAAATATTTTGAGGGTCAAAATGATGATATATCCAGAACATCCTTCAATATGAGGTTCGGTAAATATTAATTTATAGTGATTCCATGTGGTGTTACTAATTAACAAATTATCTTATTTGATATAATGAATAGATTCTTTAGAAATTACACCAATCATTTATTTGTATTATGTATAAATGACATTATAATATATCCTAAATGTTAGGAATATCATGAAGATAATATGAGGATTATGATTTTTACCCTGATGATAGAGAAGTCATACTATAAATTTTCAATATATTAATCTCATATATGAGGAGATCCATTCAAGGGCCATATTATCTAAACAGAGGGTTATCAATGGAACCATGAATGATAGAATTTATTAAGAATTTGTGTAAACATACTATAGTTAACAAGATATGTTGTTTTCATAGTTTTAATAGATTCTCTCAACACATATTGAGATATTTATTATGGATATACATATGATGGATCTTGTATATGAAATATTTTACTATAAGGTTTCATTAGTCCATTTTAAATTTGGCCAACTGAATACGATTCTCATTGTATTAGAAATTATTTTTAATATAATGGAAGATAAAAAATAAAAAATGATGTTTGTATAGTATATTGGAAAATAAAGATCTTAGTATACTCATTGATATTTTATAATCAATAAAGATATAGGTATTTACTTGTTCATAAAATTTTATTGGGACTGAGAACCCATATACAAACAGACATACCATTCTCTCACCATATCTTTTGAAGTACTGATAGCCTTACATTCTTATTTTAGGCGGTCACAACTGAACCTTTCTTTTATAATTGGAGGAAGAATCTATTATAAATTTTTTTAGGAAAATTTATTAAACCAACAATAGTGAATAAATATAGATATAACAAAATACAATGATGAAAAAATAAGGAAGATTACAAATAACAGAAATACTAATGATCATTAAAGGTGATTCCACTCAAGAAATTTGATCACTTCATTATCAGTTTGTGAAAATAATAAATTCCACCATGATAACATTTGTGGAATACTAGTGTAATTGAGAATGAAATACTATTCCATTTTTTTTATTTCGGCATTCTTTTCTTACAATGATTATTTAAATATTTATCAGTAATCTCACTTGATTAATTTTATTATCATATTAAATGATTAACATTTCAAGAAATAATTTTTATTAATTAACTAGAAATATAAAATAATGACATATTCCATAATTACATAAAATCTCATTTTAAAAATAATTCAAATTGAAAATATATATGATACCAAATATTAGAATTTTTATGCTAAAAAATAGAATCTTTATGATCCATTATTTATAAATTAATTAACATTACAATACTTTTAATTATATAATTTATATAAAAAAATTAGTCAAATAAATAAAACCTTAAAAATAATTAATTATACATCTAGTGGTTTGATAATTAAATAATTTATTTAAAACAATGTAAAAAATTATTATTTTGAAAACTATTATTAAATAATAATTTCAGCATATATAATTATTTATATAATTTTAACACTCTTATTATTGTATATTACAGTTTTTTATAAAATTATATTGATTAGAAAATTAATTCACATGTTGTTAGTTAGTATATAAAAATAACACTAAAATAGTGAATTTTAGAAATTATATATATTATCAAAAAAATAATAAATGTAATATACTGATTGTGTTATAAATTAGTCGTGCATTTAGTATTCTGAACATTCCATCAAATGTCATTACTATACTCAACTTACACACATAGATATATACTTACTACATAATTTTATATAAAATCATGTTGGTTTACAAACCATTTCACATACTTAAAAACTAATTCATGAACAATATTTTTATAATGACATTACCATCTGTTTTAAATTAAAATTTGAAGTGGAAAAAATGTTTCAGGAAGTATAAAGTTAATTTCTATACATACCACAACTATATATATATAATTAAGTAAAATGTAAACTCATTGTTGTTTCAAGGATGTTGAATTTAAGGTTTTGTTTGATTTCTAATTTTATGAAGACTTCTAGCCTTTAGTAACATCCCATGATAACATTTTATATGACTTCATAATATGGTGCTCTCCATTCTAAAAATACAAAAGATGCTTCACATTTGGTTCGGTGCAACCCCATGTCAACCTTCACAGTAAGTAAAAAGTTTCTCATGGTCTCCTTGACATTAAATTCCCATTTTGTTGCATATTAGGTTCATCATATCATCATGATAGCGTCACTACCACTTCATTGTTGACTATTTGTAAGGATAAAGAAGTTGATGTCGTCTAAAATAGTGGAATTGTGCTAAGAATAGGATATACAATACTGATAATATATAATATTAATTAAATATTTATTTTCAATTAAAATGATATATATATATATTCATTTAAATATATATAAAAATATATATATTTACATATAGATGAGTATTCTAAAATTTCAAAAAAATAATAGTATTGATATATTTATATCAAAAAAAATTTGTATTTTAATATATAAAATTAAAAAATATATAAATAATAATTTAAAAATAAATATTATATTAGAAACAAATTAATATAAATAAATGTAGGGAAATATCTTTTTTAAAAGTCATAATATGTTTAAGGATTACCCATTGGTTAATAATATACTTATAAAATATTAGAAATTATTATTATGGATTTCAATTTATAAAAAAAATAATAAAATAAACACATAAACACTCAATGCATAAAATATCCCACTTTTGTAAATTGAAAAAATAAGACTAATCTTTTTTTAATAAAAACTCTATTTTCTCCCCCTTATTGGAATTTATCAAAAAATAAAAAATAAATTCGATATAGATAATATTATTATTTTGACAAAGATATACAATATATAATTAGCAGAAGAAATATGCATATAAATAATTTTTTGGAAAACCCGCCTTAATATATTATTTTTTAACAGGGTTATAAAAATAATAGATAAAATATTATAATTCTTCCAAAAACTAAATAACTATTAAACCAATCTAAAACATTAATTTTTCATATCTCATAGAATCTAATTCTTTAATAGTTATATCATCTTCTATAGTTTCTATTGTAATTTATCCCAAAAAAATATCCCCATTAGTTTTATGATCACATAAGAAGTCAGACCTTATATATATATAGTCCATGAAATCTATAGAGAATATTTTGATATAGAAATTTAATAAATGTTGTCAAAAAAATATGCTCATTTTGTCAAGGAAATCATTGAAAGCATATAGAATTTTATAATCTACAGTATTTGAGAACAACAATTAACATCAACAATGCAATCGGTTTTAGATGTGGATAGTGAAACTAATATTTTGTTTTTTGATCCCTATGATATTAAATGTTTACCTAATTAATGAAACATATCAGATTTTAATTTATTTTACTGTATGTTGCCTCCAAATCCATTATCATAATGTGATAATAGGTTATGAATTTTAAAATTGGATTAATATAAACCAGTGTTGATAGTTCCTTTAACATATCTAATTATCCATTTAATATCCTTTTAGTCAATTCCATTTATATTAGACTAAAATCATTCACACATACAAACTAAAAACATAACATCAATCCTTGATATAATTAAATATAGAATGATTCATATCATAGAACATTACATTTTCTCATTTATATACATCCAAGATTCATTTGCATCAAATTTAGAATTGGAACTCATTGGGGTTCTCATAATTCTACACAAATCGTGATTGAATTTTTTAACAAAATCATTATCATATTATTTTTAATTTTAAAAAATATTGCATTTTTTTTGTATCATATTATGACTATGAAAAAACTTAATTATCCCATTCTACAAAAAAAATTAATTATTCATTAATTATGAAAACTCAGTACTTTGTATTTATATATTTGATCAAAATACAATATCATTAAAATATATTTTTACAATTAAAATATCATGAAAAAATATTATAAAATAATGTTGGATTAAAAATTATTTATTTAAAATTACATTTTTCTGCAAATATAGTTAGTTTTTCATAAAAACTCTTAGATCTTTCTTTAGACCATAAAATTTTTCAAAAAATTTGAAAAAAAGATTTGAAATTTTATAATTTTTGAAACCTGGTGTTTGATTAACATATACGTATTCCTAAGTGAAACAATTTAAAAACTTTTTTTATCCATTTGAACTAATTTATAATTTTTACGTCATGAAAATGAATATATTATCTATATAAATACTAATATATAAACTATATAAAATTAAACATTAAAATTGATGCTTTTTCCTTGTAAATATCTTTTGGAACCTAATAACACATTGTTTACAACTATATTACAAGAATCATCAATTTAACTATGAAAACAACATTCTATTCCAATACACTATTTTTTCGTAAGAAACTCAACTAAATACTAGCCATTATCGTAATAATATTTGTTATTTTAGTCATGCATAAATATTATCCATTGTTAATCTTTCAATGATTCATTAATATACCTATGAAAAATAAAAACTATAAAGCCGAAATTTTCATAAAAATTCAAAACTGATTTTATAGGTCTTATTCAAGATTCATCATTTCAAATTTAATTTTCTAGAATATAATCTCAATGTGATTTCTAAATTATAGCATCATATTTATAAGGGATATACTCTCCATAAATTAATGAATTATCATTTATTGGTATTTCTATATCATAAATGATGTCTTTATATTCATCAATAGATTTTTACAATTGTTTATTATTTTTTACATTATTTTCAATGAAATTTCAATGTATGGTATCTTCCATTGATATTTTATAAATTTTATATACATTATAATACTTATAATTATTTTAATTTCCTAAAAAATCCCCTAATCACATTTATTATAAAAAATATAATTATTACATTCATTTTTTAAATATAATCATTATATCCTAATAATTGAATATAACCAATCATGCAGTTATTTTTATTAAATTTCTCATATGGTGTTTTATTTAATAAGGTTTTAATGTAAATTGTATATAAAATATAACTAGCCATGTTTACTGATTCCTTACAAAAGTTTTTAGGTACGTTGAATTCATTAAGAACTGTCTTTTCCTATTAATGAATAGTTCTAATTTTCTATTCTATAACACAATTTTATTGAGGAGTTATAGATAAATAAAAATTATGTAAATTTTCATTATATTTTAAAAAATTATTAAATTCTATGTAAAAATTTCTAATGATTAAATTAAATGAAAAATACTATTCTGAATTTTTTTACAAAATGTAATAATCGTGTTTATGGTTTCACTTTTATCTGATAAAAATGATTCTATGTGAATATATTTAAATAATATATAATTCAAATCACATATCCATTACTACCTAAATTATATGTTCTCATGGTACTATATAAATAAACACAGCTTCATTCTAAACATATTTCATTACTTTTAATTTTAAAGAGACTAAAGTTCTCATTGTGTTTCTTACCATTTAGAAGTGAATAACATAAAAATTATTTACATTATTTAAATTTTAAATGTAAAAGATCATATCCATGTTTTTCTAACTTGTGCAGTTATCAACAATGTACATTCCAAAACCATATATTCAAATTAATTGGATTTTCTTCTATATAATCTAATCATTTTACATTTAAATGGGTTTGTTCTGAAATTTTATTTAATAGATATTTTATTTTATATTGGAATTAAATAAAAACTTATAGTCTCTATACAATAATAAATTAATTATCACAAAAAACTACACTTAGAAATATTCACAAAGTTAGGATATTCAAATTAACTGATGGTTTAATACCTATACATATAGTACATTATAAATTATAATAGATATTAATATACCAAGTTCTCCAAAAACAATTAAATGTACCATTATATATTCAAAAAAATGTGATAGTACCTCTATCAAAATAATTAAAAGAAAAAAATTATAGATATCATCAGTCAGGTTATTAGAGAATCCAATGCCTAAGAACACTGTATTTTAATAAACTTTTATGATGACTTCAAATAAAACATATTATATAGATAGTTTTTTTGATTCTATTTCTGTTCAAACTATATTACTAATGAAACACGTTGAAACATATTCAGATTTAATACATTTATTATAGATTATTCTATATTATTTATTCTTATAAATAAAATTTTTGATGTGTCCTAGTAATTTAGTAATTCATAAAAAAATAAATTTTTATTATTCCTATTAATATCACATATACATAATGTAAACATTGAAAAATATTCCTCACTTCTTTAAACAAACATAGTTCATTAAAAATTAATATCATTTATTTTATACACAATCCTAGTTCTTTCATTATTATTTTCTTCCAAATTCATCATATTATCATATTTTATGTTTCATATAGAAAAAATATGTTTTATTTTTATTTATTTATTTCTCCTTTAATATTTTCATTATCAATCTAAATAACATCTAAGTCTCTCAAATTTTAATAGTTGGTCAAGTTCTTCTATTTTTTTTAAATAATAAAAAATTGATTTAAATTTTCCTTAATTATATCAATTTATATTTCAAATAAAATCATTTATCACATATATTAACACAATGTTGTCAGAATTTGAAACATTTTTCTCTTCTTTGAAATTATAATATTTTATTTTTAGTTGTCAATAAATTTTTACCATTCTAGAAATATGTCATTGAAACATTAAATTTTTTTAGTTATTTATTCAACATTTTTTTAATATAATACTCATACAAAATAGATATAACTAGTATGATAAACACATTTTCCTAGTTCTTATTATTCTTTTCTTCCCCTTCTTGTTTCAATTTTAGAATGTCGAGTTTTATATGTCCCTATATCTTTCACATATGTAATATTAATTTAGAAACATCATATTTACTAATTTTAGCATTTTGTTCTAACTTTATATCATCCATTTGATGATCACTTCTAGGAAGATTCTTGAATATTATAATTCCTTTCATGTAATTGTAGAATCCATTGGTGAATTTTAAAATTTTCTATCATATATTTTTATAACTCGAAATGAGAAAAATTAGAAATGAATATTATTTTGTATTTGAGTTTTTTACAATTACATTTATAATTATAAATATTATTTTCATCCTTAATATCAGTATCATATTGAAGAATTGATCATATCGTCTCTTCCAGTTAATATACAATGAAATACTTACTCACTTCCACTATATCCATCCATGAGTTCCATATTTTAGGTATGTCTTGATGTATTAATTAAATGAGAGAATCATACTTCATGCCCTCTCCTAGAGAAAGCATGTTGTTGAAAATATTTTTGAATCTATTGTAAATAATATTTTTTATATCTTGATCAGTCATTATAAATTATTTAAACTCGGATCTATGAATACCATAATTTGTAATATGAAACATTCTCATCCCTTGAGTAGTAACATTTATTGTGATCCAGATGTGAAAATAATTTTTACCTAATGAAATATTTCATTGTAAATTGATACTTAATGAACAATATAGATGATTCAAAATATTTTAATTTGGAATATATTTTTACCATCAATTCCAATTAGAGTTTCAAAATCATCTTCCACAAATTATATGATTTTTTCAGTATAGACCAGAATTAAAGAACTATATTTTTATAAATTCATCCACAGTTTCATTCTATAAACCTAATTACCTTTTTTGATGTGGTGTGGTTTGGTGGGATCCTTCAGCAAAAATTCATTACATTCCATAGTTACACTAGTTGATATATTCCGTAGACTATTATTTTAAGGTTAGTGGTAATTTCAATATAATTATTATGAAATAGTAATAAAAAATTATTAAAAAAACAATACTCTATTAATAAATGTTAGGTACCAATATATAGTAATACTTACTATAGGGGGATGGGTATATATTTTAAAATTTATTAATTTGAATATGATTATTAGATAGTTAAATAGTATTAATTGTGCTTTTGAAGATAATGAATTAGAATTGAATATTTTTTATATGAGTTCATGTCACCATTTTCCATGTATACTCATTAATATCCCCTAGTATATAATGATAATTGTATAAACATGTCCCCTACATTTTATAGGGAGTGAGAAACCAATAATAAAAAAACATAACTCTTTCTTACCTAGAAGTATAACCCATTCTTTTGAAGAAGCTCAACATACTTGAATTTTTCTATGAGTCACAACATGGAAATCCTTTTGGAGTAGTGGAGTAACCTATTAGACAACATTTAATGGGATACACATAAACCAAATAAGTTAATATTAAAAATATATAAATAAATATGAATGTTAAAAACAAAAAAATTAGTATATTATATCATAAGATAATTTTTAATGTTAATGAATCTCAAGAAATTTGGTCTCATTAGAATTGGATGATTAATAGAATAATTCATTCATTATTGTAACAATGAAATAGTTGTCATAGTTGAAATTATTTACTTCATAATTATGGTTTCAAAGTGTTATTTTTCTCTCACTATAACCATGTAAATAGTTATAATCAATCAAAATTGAATAATCTTTTCACAATGATTGATTCATTTAGAAAGGCATTTTATAAAAATAATAACTATTCAAAATATATAAATTAGCTATAATTAAAATCATCACACTGAAACATATAATCTTCATGATATTTTTCATTTATCTGAATTATCATTGAAATACTTCAAAAAATATTTTTATGATAAAATAGAAATAATCAAATGAATGAAATAGTAAAAAATTTAAATTTTCATAAAATGGTTTGATTATTTAAAAAATTATATATAACATAGCATGAAATAATTATTATAATACATATTATTTTAATTATATATTTCAATAAATTCTTTACATTGATTAATTTTCATTCACTTTTTATAATATATAACTATATTATATATCCTTATAATGAAAAACATATTTAATGGCCATTTTGTTAATCAATGTAAACAAATAATTCTAAAACAGAGCATTCAGGAATATATAGATGATCTTAAAAATTTAAAAGTAATATTTGGCCATGTTAAGAATAATTCATGTGGTTTCTATACATACCATGTCATTTCAGATTGTCTATATACTTACCGTGCAATTAGGGGCAGTATATTGGCCATGTGACAATTTTGATCATGTGTGTAAGGTAAAAAATTTCTCCCCAAAGGTATAATGTTGTTTATTTTTCAGTTTTAGTCTGATTTTATGGTTAATTAAATGTTTTCCCAAATCCTTACGAAAGCATAGGGGTGTTCTGGGGGTTTGGGACATGATAAAGGGGGAAAAGGGGTTGTTCTAGGCAGTCCGAACAGTGTGTGCACTATTCGAAAAAATGTGTGAGGGGAGATCATTCATGTAGTGGAAATACATAGGGTTTTCGCACAGTCTGGAAAACCATGAGAGAGAGAGGGTGTGAGGGAAGCAACCACCACACATTTTGGGATTATTATGTAAAATCATGTGGGTAAACCAGGTGGTTTGAAAATTTCTAAAAATTTACAATAATGCCATTACAGTGGAAATAATGGGCACTCAGGATTTTCCTCCCATATTAAACCTCCTCCCCTGGTAACAACCCAAAATCTCCAAGGCCTTCCGTGGACCAATCTCCCTCATCTTAGGTTCATTTTTAGTTTCATTAGTTGTGGATTGAATATCCATTTAAGACTAATCTCACACTTGTTTCTATTTTTTGGTGTGGGGTTTGTATTTCCTTCCCATCCCAATATGAACTGCAGATCCCATAATTATTCAATGGGATTTAGTATAAAGATTAAATTATTGGCCTAATTTAGTTATATGGCCTTATATAAGAGTTTTTTTCACCAAAGGACTCAAGGTATGTGGTCTACAAGTTATATCTATTAGGTTTTATGCATATTTATGCATTTGGGATTTGATTCTTGACCTCTATTGATTAGATCTTGGATATATTTTCATGATGTGATGTATTGGGTGTCTAAACTACCAATTGAAACCCTCATGATCCCTATGGGATTCATGTAGGATGATGTGACCTATTTTCTGGAAACCCATGTCGTGTCCCAATATTTTCATGACATAGAGTTTAGCTATGTTAGTGTAAGGACATTGTGTGAGAAATTAGATCCCATGATAAACATGGAAATTTTCTTGAAGAATGAGTAATTTTTATTTAGTAATATACATAGGTTCTTTAATGGCCCAAGAGGTTATTTGATTGGCATGAAAAAGGGTTGAAGCGATTAATGGGAATATTCTAGGGGACTATCTTAATTATAGAAAATGTATAGAAATATAGTCATAGGAAATGAGAATGGGGATAAAATAGTTAAGTAATTAAATTGATGAATGTTTTAATTGATGGAGGAAAATTTTTAATTTTCTATTTATTGATAATGTTGAATATGTTATTGGCTATGTTTGTGGTGATATGATTAATTGGGGTGAATAATAAATAAGCATGTTCACGTGGCTTGGTTGAGTGGGGTATAGACATGAGGTTATGTGACCATATGTAGAGTTGTACTAAGGGTCCAGCTCCTCAACCAAAATGATTGGGTTAGGGAAGGGGACAAAGTTATATTCCCCTAACGGTTGCATTTCACATATACTGAGGCATTGTGGTGAGGATATTGGGAATTGTCATGATAGGGTGCCTAGAAAGATGTGAATTGTTTAATTACCACTTGTTAAGAATGTTGATCGTTCCTAATCTATTTATCATATGATGAAGGGTGAAATGGTAAATGAAATGCATTGGAAATTAACTTGGAGTATTCAGTGTGTTAATTGATGGGATTCTCAAAAAATGGATTTCCAATGGTTGATATTTACCTGAAATTATTTATCATTTTTATACACTATCTTTTTTTAGATAATTTATAGACACCATTGGTGCTATGGAAAGTGAGTTATACTGACAACCTACCCAAGACACTGTTGGGTACCTAAAAAGATTTCATTCTTGTCGGTCAGAAAAAGGAAAATGGATCTATGTTAGGGAGTTGAGTTGGACATGGAACATGTTTGGGTGAGGTTCCGGAATTTGAGTCCAGCACATTTTTTGGATTCTATTGTTATATTTACTTTGGTTTTTTGTTCACTGGACACTATATCCAAAAATGACTAAATTATTGTTGTGTATGGTCGTTCCTATTTTTGGGATTTTGTTATTAATTAATGTCAAGGATTATTCTCCTTTTTCACACTATTTAAATTACAATTAGATGTTTCTAGCTCTATTATTGAGTGTATTGTCTCGCCACGTGACCTATTAGACCCTCGCTGTTATTCGGAATCCTCTGGCATATGAGGAGGAATTCTTGAGGTCATGTAGCGACCTAGCTTGGGGCACTGGATTACTCGATCTTGGTTGAGGATGTTACAAAGTGGTATTAGAGAAGTTCTTTTCACTGCATTACTATTTGGGAAAACCAATGTCACTCTATGAGTGGGTTGTTGTTCTAGTTTTGTGTTGTTATATTTGAAGATATTTCACCATTGGGTGATGCAATTATTGTGTGAATTGACAGTTTTATGATATTTTTCTCAAGGATGGAATGGTATGCGGTTTACCACTCGTGCATAATTCATCCACCATTGTGGTAAAGTGAAATGCATCATAATAGGGACACACACAAGATGGGTGTGTGAGATATAAATATTAGGATTGAAATGTATTATTAAATGTAATTGAAACATTATGCCTAATGATATGGTATGAATCGGTAAAAAAGGATGTGATAATGTCAAGTAGTAATTTAAAAATGATGTTTACTAATGAATTCAAAGCAGCTTAGCGTGTTGTAAGGGTAAATTGGTATATGGAAATGGTTTGGGATGGGTGTAAAAGATAAGGCTCATAACCATTTGAATTAGGTACCCGTGTTGGAAATGCCTTTAGGAGAGACGACCAAAGATAATGATTAGGATGTGGGTGGCCTCATTGGGTAGTGTCTAAAAACTAGTTTGTTGGCGATTTATAATCCTACAAATATCTTTTTTATTTTGTAAAAGTGTTATTGTTGTGTAATAAATATCATGTTTTCCGTTGTAGAGAAATTCCAACATAAAGATGTGTGTCGATTGGATGACATGATATCATTTCTGAGAACGTTCCTCCACTAGTGGAGAAAGAGGATATGGTGATCCAAGGAGATAAGGAAGTGTAGTTCGGTGATAATATTTCTCATTTTATGCAGATGTTGAAGCGTGACTCAGGGCAGGTTGCCCCGAGTTTGTTTGAGCTGACCATGGAGTTTTAATTATAGCACCCTTCGACATTTACATAAGAGGGTGGTCTATAAGAAGTAGTGTTTTGGATAGAGTCCATCTAAACTATACTTGACCATTTAGAGACTCCCCTCGAGAAATTAGTCAGGTTAGAGGATTATATGTTGAGGGCTCAATCAAAACATTAGTTTGACACTATGGTTCAGACCGAGCAGGCTGAAGGAATGATGTTGACTGATTTTCATGAGAATTTACTTGAAAACATAATCCCAGAATGCTTGAGGCTTCAGAAGTCTATAGAAATTATGAGTTTGAAATAGGGGAAAATTTCATTGATGGACTATGCTATTCATTTCACCAATTTGAGATGATTCATTTTGAATTTGATGGGAGATAAGGTAGTTATGGTGTAATGCTTCCAGGACAGGATAAGACTTGAGATATGATCTCATGCGAATATATTTAACATGAAATGGTTATATAAAGTGGTGGATCAAGCCCATATCATATAGAGGAACCTGGAGGTAGCTTCAAGTAGAGAACTTGTGGTTCTAGTTGGATGAGAAGTCGTGTGGATTTTGATAGTAGGAAGTGATACATCACAATAAATCAGTAAGGATAGAGTGTATAGAGAGGTCATAAGAGGGTGTAAGATTCTCATGGTGGATACCAAGTCTTCTTCTATTTGTGTGGTAGCTAGGGGAACAAGCATGACCATTGTCCACACCCACCGGTTGAGTGCCGAGCGTGTGACCTTTTAGGCCACATGTAGAGGTTGGGTAGAAAATCATGGAAGTTGGGGAGTGATGGAGGTCTTATTCAGATAATGAGTGTGGTCAAGGGGTTATTTACCCCATATCAGGTAGGCAGTCAGTGCTCCACAGGTCGTACTCCTTGGGGAGGCATACATGGAACTCCAGGGCGAGATCACCCTTACCAACAGAGTAGTGTAGTGAAGGGTTCATAGGCAGAATCTCAAGGTAAAGGCACTTGTCATCTCCATATAGTGCAGGCTACACCATACGATGGGGAGTCATTTCCATCTACTATTTGAGGTACGATTCTAGTATCTTCCACTATTTATAGTGCTTTAATTTTTACAGGTTCTACACATTCCTTTACTTATAGTCTGTTAATAGTTGTGTTGGGCTTGACAATGGAGAATATATATGGGTTAATTTCTCTTGAAACACTACTAGGTGTGCGATTCTTTAAAGACCTGAAAATTTCAAGTAAATTTATTTCATAATTGCTTTGGAATTTTATGATTCTGTGGCTTCTGAAAAAACTGGATTCTGAGGCCCGGTGTTCCTGAAATCAATTTCCGAAGTTTAGCTCAGGTACATTCAATAAACGAACAAGCTGGTTTTTCTATCTTTTGAACCGGTGCTAGAAATTGAAATTTGAGGGCAGACAAAGTAGACAGAAGTTCTATGCTGATAGGAGTCGGAGACAACTGGAGTTCGAGTATGGAGACCATGTTTTCCTATGGGTCTCACCAAGACGAGGTCTACAGAGATTTGGCCGGGGTAACTAGTTTTCTCTACAATTAATCGGACCTTTCCAGGTCCTCAGTAGAGTAGGTGAGGAGGATTACCACATGGCCCTTCCACCTCAGTTACAATGGGTGCATGACATCATCCAGGTATCTCATCTTAGAAGATACGTGCATGACTCGACAGACATCATCGATCACGAGAATCTGGATATCGATGATGGGATTATTTTCACAGATGTTCCAGTAGAGATTAAGGATCGACAGAAGCTGGTCCTACGAGGACAGTCGATTCCTCTAGTGTGATTTCACTGGTAGAACGGGAACCTCTAGGAGAGCACATGGGAGCGGGAGGCTCAGATGCGTCCTCGGTACCTCCATTAGTTTCTATAGTTTTTGTTGTAGCTTTACGAGGACATATAGCCCTAAGATGGGAGTAGTGTAAAGAACCGATATTTTCAAGGAATTTTTTTCATAATTCATTTGGAAATTTAAGAGTCTATTTCTTTTGACGAAACTCTATTCTGAGGCTCGGTGTGCCCAGAATCAATTTCAGAAGTTTAGCTCGGGTACGTTTAGTAAACGAATTAGCAGTTTTTTCAATCTTTTGAACCGTTGATCAGAATTGAAATCTGAGGGCACCGATGAAATCGTAGTGCTGGAAATTGCCTCAGGAGACCTTTATCGCAATTGCATTTGCACAGGAGGAGAACGTAATTATTGGGGTTTAATTAAGAAGTAAATAAAATTGTTCGAACAATTTTATTTTATATCTAAGGAGGTTAATTCCACCCTTGGGAAGTTATTAGTGGGGCCCACACCCACCTGACTTCCCGTGTGAGGATATATGAGAGGTGGGGCCTACATGAGCCCCAAACTTTCATCTTCCCCAAACTCCCTTAAACCCCCATAATTAATTTGTTAACTTCTCTTTAATTGTGTATCTCTTCCTCTCCTCTCTCTCCCTCTTTAACTCTTTCCAACACACCCTAAATAATAATTTGAACCTATTCAAATAATTAATTAAGTGATTAAAATTTGGAAATTTAAATTGTTTGTGTTAATAAAATAATAGGTTTGGAATATTATTTTAATTTGGAACATGTTGGGTTGGGGGACTATGAGAGATCTCTTTTGAAGAAGAAGAAGAGAATTCCACTTCTGTTGAAGAATGACGCCTCTTCAATGAAGAACACCGGTTCCACGAAGATCAACGACGTGCTTCCTTTTCTTCCTCTGCATTAAAGGAGGAAATATAATCGCCGCGAACTCGGCAATGACGACGGTTATTTCCTAACGTTGATGGAGCGACAACGCTTTCCATGGCTATGAAAAACTAACCAGATTCGAGGTACGGTTTATGTTCATTTTTAATGGATTAAAATTGTGCCTTGATTCATCGTTGTATATCTTTGATTGTCTCGGCCTATTGCTATCGCTTAACAAAGAGGGCGCGGGCCGAACGAACACGATCCGATGACCCTTGGCTAGAACTTGATATTTTTGAAACCGACGATCGAAGGCAAAACTAGAAGATACTGGCGGCACAAGGGTCGTCGTCATTTATGCTAGGAAGTGTTGCGGCCAAGAAGGCCGCGGCGGAGGAAGCACGGCAGCGTCACGTCGTGCCTATGATGCGGAACCGTGGCCAGCATCAGCCGCGGCGGAGGAAGCCAGTGTCGTCGTGCTGGTTTTGCAGCGGTAACCGCCGCCCACTTCAGCAGAAAGAACAGCCGGCCCGTCGGCCGGCTGGGTGGAGCAATGCCGTAGCGCCAGGAGGGAACCGCGCTGGAAGAGCTGCGGCCCACCGTGAGGGCCGCTTGTGCCAGAAGGTCGGCCAGCCTAGCCGTTCGGTTTTGGAGGGCGGTTCCATATGGCGATGCCGATTCAGATAGCTGAGGGGCTGCACCCCTCGGACCACTCGGCCTTCGGGCCGAGCCGCTCTGCCGACTAGCCGAGCCAGCCGGGCCGCGCGCCCTCACAGGACGTGCCCTGCCGGGCCGCGCCGGGTTGGGCCGCACCCCGTGGGGCTGTGCTCTCTTCGGGCAGGGACGCGCCCCTTAGATCTGACATTAGGAATCTTCGGGCCGATTCGACACCCCTACTGGGACGGTCCGGCCAAATCTGGGTTGACCCGACCCGCCAGCCCACTGGGATTAACAGGTCATGCACGTTTTCACTTAAATGTGAATAACATGAATATTGAACATCCGATCGACGCACCATCTGCGGAACTGGGACCCCCTGTGATGAGGCGGTATTTTTATGATACTTTAAGTGAGTTTTGGAAGACTTTGGAAAATGGTCGAGTTCAGAACATTTGTAATTCCATCATGGACCTCAGAGCAGTAACACTTATAACTTACGGATCAGAAGTCTGATTGATGTGTCATCGACTATGTAGGATTCCTCTTGATTAAATGGTTCTTTTGGCATACTTCACCTGATTATTGGATGTAGTTGGAGTATGGTCGGGTTGAAATGTACCCGAAATCCAACCGGGCCCCTGGAAGGAAAAATGCTAATATCTCACAGACTAGGCGCCTGATTGATGTGCCCATCTGTTGCGTTGAGACCCCTATGACAAGTCATACCTTTGAGATACTCCCACGTGACATTACGTAAAACGTGGAAGTATCGACTTGTGGCATGTGGAGCAGATCCTCCTGGAGGTGAGCATACCGTGTATGGTGACCTTATAGCTTGCTGAGACATGATGACTGCTTGTCCGATTCGATTCAGAGTGACTTGTATAGCCTAGTGGGGAGCACTACTATGTTGGTTTGGCAGACCCATGGCAGAGGTGCACTACTTTGTGAGGTGGAAAACCCGTGGTACTCGACAGAAGGAGTACCTCTGTAAGCTATGAGGGGGGAGCACTACTGTGTGATGTGGTAGACCCATGGTGGGGGAGCACTACTTTGTGAGGTGGCCAACCCGAAGTACTCGATAGTAGGAGTACCTCAACAGTTTAAGGTTAGTGAGTAGCACCTCGGAATCACGACTGGATCACTATACTCGACAGATGAGAATTTCTCAGGCAAGCTGTGGTTTGGATATCATGACTAAAAATCATATTTTGAGCTAATTCAATGACCTTCGTGTTTTCCTCATGATTTATATGGGTTACATGATAACATAGTTATATGTATGGGAATATAGCTAAGTAAAGGTTATATGTTGAGATCTTTCTTTGTGGTTTATCCTTGTTTGATTTAGTGAGACCTTGAGGGTATCAGGGTCCCAACTAAGTATCGTTATAGTCACCAGTGCACGGGCTATGACCGCACCTAGTTGTGTTGGATGTAGATGACAGACAATGCTGACAGAGGTAGAGTGTACGAGTACTGGACGGTACCCGGAGTTGGACACTCTTCATGACAGCACATGGAGCAGACGATAGATGTGGAGTGCTGAGGAGGAAATCTGTACCTACCCTTTAGGTATGAACCTGGAGGACGATCCAGGAGTTTCTTCACCATTCTTCTATTTGCCTTTTCAGTTTTACTTTCATTCAGTTGTAGCTATACCTTTCTGTTGGGATTGTATTCCAGCCCCTTTGTACTTTTAGGTCACTTGTTATACTGCTTTACTTAGTGTTTTCTTCCTCTTGTTCTCTGATTGTGTGTGTGTTTACGTTTCATAAAGGCAATGCCTTCCCTTTTTATCGGGATTTACGCTATTGGTGCTAGTCTCTAGCCCCTGGCCTATGGAAGGTGGGCAAAGGGTAGTCACGATACATGCCCTAGGGGACGACTCCAGGGGATGGTTCGACCACATTTACTTAGTTTTTTCTTCCTCTAGTTCTCATAGTGTGTGTTTTTATGTTTCATAAAGGCAATGCCTTCCCTTTTTATCCGGATTTACACCATTGGTGTTAGTCGCTAGCCCGTGGGATATGGAAGGCGGGATTGGGGTAGTCATGATATGGGCCCCAAGACAGGTGTAGACCCATGGCGGAGGAGAACTACTTTGTGAGGTGGAAGACCCGCGGTACTCAACAGGAGGAGTTCCTCTGTAGGTTATGAGGGGGAGCATTACTGTGTGAGGTGTCAGACCCATGGAGGGGAAGCACTACTTTGTGAGGTGTCCAACCCGCGATACTCGACAGGAGGAGTACCTAGGTAGTATAAGGTTAGTGAGTAGAACCTCTGAGTTGCGACTGGATCAATGTACTCGACAGATGAAGAGTTCTCTAGCATCTGTGTTTTCAATATCATTAATAGAAATCCTGGTTTGAGCTGAGTCAATAACGTTTGTGTATTCCTCAGTATTGAGATGGATTACTTGACAACATAGTTATATGTTTGAGAATATACCAAAGTAAAGGTTATCTCCTGAGATCTTTCTTTGTGGTTTATCCTTGTTGGTTTTAGTGATACCTTGAGGGTCTCGGGGTCCCTACTGAGTATCATTATACTCACCCCTGCATGGGCTATGCCTGCACCTCATTGTGTTGGATGAAGAAGAAAGACAATGCTGACTAAGGCAGAGTGTATGAGGACTGGACGGTACCTGGGGGTGGACACATGGCATGAAGGCACATGGAGCAGACGATAGACACTGAGTGCTGAGGAGGACATATGTACCTACCATTTAGGTAGGAACCTAGAGGACAATATAGGAGTTGCTTCACCATTCAGTTTTTTGTCTTTACATTTGTAATTTCATTCAGCTGTGGTTATACCTTTCAGTTGGGCTTGTATTCCGACCCCTTTGTACATTCAGCACACTTGTTATACTTCTTTACTTAGTGTTTGCTTCTGCTTGTTCTCTAAGTGTGTGTGTTTACGTTTCATAAAGGCAACTCCTTCCCTTTTTATCAGGATTTAAACCTCTGGTGCTAGTCACTATCCCTTGGCCTATGAAAGGCGGTCTTGGGGTAGTCGGGATACGTGCCTCGGGGGACCGGTAGTGATAGAGTCGATGACATCTGGTAGAGAAAGGGTTGTTCCTTGGAGGATGGTGGGTATCATTTTTTTGGGATCTGATTGTCCATGAAATGTATGGAGTTGGAATAATCATGGGAATGGATTGGATTACATTATATGAAGACCATGTCGACTATTATCAACATCGAGTAACGTTGTCATCTCTCAATGGGATCACATATGTTTTTCTTGGTGGGTGGGCTACTCGTGCAGGCCCAGTAGGGACTCTATGCCAACAGATGGGAGAACTCACAGCCCAGGTGGAAAGTCTTATGTTATAGGATTGGGAGAAGGGACAACCAGTCATTTCATTTATTGTTTACTAGTATTAGGATGTGTTTTCTGATTACTTCACTAGGTTATCACATGAGGGAGATGTTGAGATTACAATCGAATTTTTGGCTGGAGATGAGGAAGTTTCCATTACATCTCAATGAATGATGCAAGTATAGCCCCAAGAACTACAGTTTTAGTTAGAGGAATTTTGGAATAATGGGTTTATATGTTATAGTATATCACTATGGGGATCTCCTGTGCTATTTTTTAAGAAGGATGATAGATCACTAAGGCTATGTGTCTGTTATAAGAAGATAAACCAGAGGGATGTTATGAATTGATACCATATTCCTAGAATTGATGACATGTTTGATCCATTAAGAGGTGCTAACTAGTTTTTTCTTGATCCATTTGAGATCAAGATATAATAAGTTGAGGTTGAGACCTTCTAACATAACCTGGATAGCATTCCAACGCAGGCATGGGTTGTATGAATTTCTAGTGATTCCATTCATGTTGACCAATGCATTAGAGGTGTTCATTGACTTGATGAACCAAAAATCCCACCAGTATCAAGATCGGTTTGAAGTTTCCTTTGTTGAAAACATATTAGTGTACTCCAAATCTCATGTTGATGAAGAAAAACATCTTCAAAACATTTAGAGTACACTAAGAGAGTATTGGATTTAATAAAAGATATCAAAATGTATGTTTGTTATTGATGAGGTGCACATTCTGGGACATATTATTTCATATTTATTTGTGTCAATGGATCTGTAAAAGGAGTTGGTTATGGTGTCTTTTGAGAATTCGAAGAACATCCCTGTATTCATAGTTTTTTTGGTTTTCAAAGTTATTACAGAAGGATTATTAGATATTTACCTCCATTGGAAACTCTTATCACCAGTATAACTAAGAATTTGGTTCATTTAGATTGGTCAAAGTCTTGTGAAAAATCATTTCAGGTGCTCAAAAAGTTGTTTTCAACCGCCGCTATTTTGATCTTACCTGAATATGGTAAGAGGTTCACCTTGTTCATTGATGAATTTTTTCTAGGAAATGAGGAAGTGTTGATGTTGGTTTTTTGGGTTGTGGAATATGTGTCGAGGTTATAAATTCCACATGAAAGTAATTGTCTAACACATGACCTGAAGAAAGATGTTGTGGTTCAGGTCATAAAATGCTGGCGACATTACTTTTCGGGAGAGCCCTTTATATGGTATACAGACCAAAAATGTATCAAATACATCTTCTCCTGGTGGGATTTGAATCTATGATAGTGATGGTGGGTTGAGCACCTGTAGTCTATTGATTTTGAATTGGTTTACACACCAGGAAATGTGAATAATGTCATGGATGCTCTGTGTTGGAAGACTCAGAATCAGATAGTTCAAGAATCCAGTTCAGAGTGGGTTATGATGGACTTGTTTGTTGTGATGCAAGTGGAGGTGTGAAATGGGCACTGACATATAACTCTTTGATCTATATAAATTGAATCTACAATTCTATGCTGAGATAAAGAGATTCTGTTGGTGGATCCGTAGTGTGTAACTATGTAGTAAAACCTTAAAGGTGGGGAGTCACCTTCTAGTTAACCTTCTGTTTCAATGGAGTTTCTTTTGTTCACGGTCCTGTTTTGGTGTCGATAAGTGTATAGAAACCGTTTATGTCCATGTTCCACATGTCGATGTGGGCAGTGCATCTAGTCTTGACTAAGATGTACAATGATCTTCATATCCTTTTATGGTGGACAAGAATAAAGATATGGGTTTCATATTTTTTTTCATGATGCATTACTGGCCAGCAGGTAAAGATATTACATTTGCGTACAAATGAGTTATTTTAGTCTTATCCTATTCCAATTTTGAATTGGAATGACATAATGATGGACTTTGGGGGTGTCTTCTGTGGACACCTCAACGGAATGATTCAATTTGGTTGGTGATAGACTGGCAGACCAAGAGCCCCATTTCTTGCGGATTCTAGTGACCTATACAGTTGACCAGTTGTGGGGGTTTTCTATTTGAGAATTAGTATGGTAGCATTGTGTGACGAAACCCACAGATTCAGAGGGTGATCCACAGTTTACCTCGAGCTTTTGGAGGGGACTATTGAATTCACCCTATACCATGGTGTTTTTAAGTAAGGCGTACCACCCGGAGACTGATGGGAAATCAGAGCATACAATTTAGGTATTAGAATTCATTTGGAGTGTATATGTTTTAGATTTCAATGGTTCATGGGAAAACCACTTTTCACTTGTTGATTATGGTTATTAAAATAGTTTCTAGGCAATAGTTCAGATGGCACATTTTGAGAAACATTATAAGAGACCATGTAGATCTCTGTTGTGTTTGTTATATTTAGGGGTGTCAGAGCTATTAGGACTATGTCTTGTGCCCGAGACATCGAAGAAGGCTTGTTAGATCCTAATGTGTATAGCAACAACTTAAAGTAGGAAAAATTCTTGTGAAGTTTGGCATCGTAGACCTCTTGGGTTCATGTTTGGTTATAGTGTGTTTCTTCGGGTGTCACCCAGGTTGTGTCACCACTAAATTTAGAAATAGGGAAAGATATCACCTAGATATGTGGGCCATTTGAGATTGTGTAGAGGGCCAGACTCGGGGTATACTGATTTGCTCTTCTACATTAGTATTTTTGGTTTGATGATGTTTTCTGTGTTCCAAAACTCAAACAGTAACATCATTATCCATCTCATGTGAACAATTTTGAGGATTTTGAGCTTGATGCTGATGCGTCCTTTGAAGAGCACTTAATTCGTATTATGCATCATAGTTAAATTTTTTGTGGGAAAAAGATATTCCATTCTTTCTTGTTTTATGGGGGCATGGGAATGCTTAGGAGAAAACATGGGTGAGGATGACTAATATTCAGGCTGAGGGGCCCGATCTCTTTGATTCGGAAACCCGATGATGCGTGGAAAGTGCGGCTTAAGGACGAGCCTTTATAAGGTGTGGGGGTTGTGAGGTCACATATTTCTTCTAAAAGGTATGTTCTTGTTTATGTTTCAGTTTTAGTCCCCTTTTGTCCTAAATTAAATGTTTTCCCAAGTACATAAAAAGGCTCAGGGGTGTTTCGGGGGTTTGAGTCATAAAAAAGGGGGAAACATGGGTGTTTTGGGAAGTCTGCATGGTTTGTCCATGGTTTGGAAAACTTTGTGAGGGGAGACCAGCAAGGTTGTGGAAATCGGCATGGTTTGTGCACATTCTAGAAAACAGTGTGACAGAGAGGGTGTGCGGGAAGTAGCCACCATATAGTTTGCACACGTTTTGGAAAAATGTGCGAGTAAACATTGAGTCTTAGAAAAATTAAAAAAATTTACAAAAATCCCATTACGAGGGAAATAGGGGTCACTAATTATTTTCATCCATTTTTCCTCCTATATCATTAGTGTTTCCCCAAATGCTTCAAGAGCTTATAAAGACCAATATCCCTCATCTTATGTCCATTTGGAGTGTGGTCAGTTGCATATTGAAGATCCGAGTAAGGCTACTCTCACCCTGGTTTCACTTTTTGGTTTAGAGTTTTTATTTTTTTCACATTCCCATATAAATATCTCAAACCCTACATTATCGAAGATATTTAGCTTAAATCATCAATGGTTGGTCGAATAATGTATTTTCAAACTCGATTTAGAGTGTTTTCGCCAACAGATTCACGGTAGGTGGAATATAAGTTATATCTGTTGGGATTATGTATATTTTCGCATGTACGGTTTTTATTCTAGCCCTATTTTGATGAGTTATTGGTTCCTTTGATGTGATCTGATATATTGTGTGTCTAAACAACCCAATTAGATCCTCATGATACCCATTGGGTGCATGGGGGCGATGTAACCTATTTAGGGCCATCCATGGGGTGTTCTGATATTTTGTGGACATGTAGATGCACAAAGTAAATGAAATGCCATTATGTGAGAACAGAGAGTACCTGATAAACATGTTGTTATTCATGAAGGATGTGTATTTTGTGTTCAGTAATACACTTTGGATGGGTAATTTCTTAAGAGGTTGTTTTGTTGGTATGCCATTGGGTTAAAGGGAATAATGTGAATATTCAAGGGGACTAGATTTATAGTTGAAAATTCTTAGTGATATAGGCATGGGAAATGGGGATGGGGATAAAATGGATGAGTAATATAAATGAAGAATGTGTTAATGGATTATGTTAAGTTTTAATTTATCCTTTATTGATATTGTTGTGATGTAAAAAATGTTATTAGATATGTTTGTGGTGATATGGTTAATTGGGATGAATGATAAATAAGCATGTGCACATGGCGTGGTTGAGTGGGGTATCTACTTGATGTTCTACACCGACTAGTTGAGTTGGACCAAGGTTCTTGCTCCACCCCCAAATTCATGGGTTAGGGACGGCAATAGACTTATATTCACCTAATGGTTCCATTCAACACAGACAAAGGCATTGTGGTGAGGATATTGGGAATTATTGTGATATGGTGCCTACTGATATAGGACTTGTTTAATTCCAACATGTTGATAACATTGATCATTCCTAATCCATTGAACACATGATAAAGGGTACAATGATGAAGGAAATTTCATGGAAATTAACATAGTGTATTTGGTGGTTTAACTTAAGGGAATGAAAATAAATATGACATTGAACTATTTATCATTACCTTACATTATTTATCATTTGAATGCGCTATTTACCTTTCTGGATATTTTGTTCACATGGTTCGAGGTAGCCTACTGAGTTTTACTCACACCATACCCAAGCTACCATTGGGTACCCGATCAGATTTCATGCTTGATGGTCAGGAAAAGGGTAAGGGCCCTATGCAAGGGAGTTGAGATGGACATGGAACATGTTTTTGTGAGGCTCCAGGTATGGAGTCTGAACTGTTTTGGGTATTTTACAGTTTCCTTTCTATTGGTTTTTTGTTCACTTGACACTATAGCATGACATAAAATATGTACTGTTGTATATTGTTGTTCCCATTTTGGGGATTTGGTTATTTATGAATGTTATGGATTTTTCACTTTTTTTCTTCTATTTCGATTATTATTAGTTGTTAATTACTATTGTAGTGAAGGTATGGTCTCCCCACGTTACTTATTAGTCCCTTGCTGCAAGTCGGAAACATCTGATGTATGGGGAGGCACGCTTGAGGTCATGTAGCAACCTGGCTTGGGGAACTAGATTACTTCCTCCCTGGTCGGGGACAATACAATGTGGTCTGTACACTATCCATGAGTACTGTAAAAAATGATTCACACATAATACAATATAAATTATCATTTTTTAAATATAGAAAATATATTTCATTCAAAAAAATTTACATATTAATAAAGTATTTTTACACCTATTATAATTATGTAAATAACATTTTTCAACCATTTCTATAAGTAAATAATAAGGTTCATGAACTGTGTATTCTTCTAATAAATTCCATATTTTAATAATTATGTTATGGATGAAGATCATAGTTTATTATTCTTTATCTATAATGGATGTACGAATATGTATGGAATTTTGAATGAGTATTTCAAGTTGGGTAATATGAAAATGGATATTTTAGAGTACAAATATTGTTGTCTGGTATGACTATAAGTAATTTTTATGAAACAATATTTTGAGGGATGTTACATATGTTAACCACTCTATAACCTAAATGGGACAAAATGGTCGTCGATTTCTTCATCAGACTCCCCAAAACATCTAAATTCCATAATGATATTTGGGATATAGTTTATCACCTTATGAATAAAGAATAATTTATTACTATTTATCTCATGTGTATTACATGTTATTATATTTTAATGTTGTGGTACAGAATCTAGGAGAACCAATCTGAGTTAAATCCAATAGACATATGGGGTTTGCCTCAATTTTTTGTAGAACCATTCCACATGAATTGAATACATATATAAAAATTATCATTAAATATCATTGTGATTTTTATCATTTTTAAAATATAAATATTAAAGTCATAAAATAAATAGTAATATAATTTTATATTGATTTATAAGGAATTTTGGATCAATACCTTTCTATAGTGAAGTTATCTTAAAATAATAACTATTTTGAGATAATTAAGATGTCTCTTTAGATGTTTTTTTAGGAGGAACTGTAGAACAGAAATGTGTTCAGATGAAGGTGGAGAAATAATGATATTGAAACCTATTCTATGTGAAAAATGGTAGAAATCATTAGAACCATTAATTATCATAGCAGGGCATTTAATATTCAAGATAATACTTTTTCTAACGATCACCAACGAGATACTGAATGCGAGGATTACCATTCCATATTCATGTGAATATCTCTTTTAGAGCAGAAATTGAGATTTAGAAATATGTGTATGATATTCTAACGATATATTAGTCCCTTTCAAATTATGTACTGTATCATGATGTTTTTTTATCACTTGCGTTTATACTGAATCTCCCTCAAGTCCGTGATGTGTACCATGTATCTCTTTTGAGGAAGTATACACTTAATCCTAAACATGTACAAAAAAAGTTCATATAATTTGATCAAGATGTGTATTATGAGGAATAACCAATTTTTATTCCTTATTAAGAAGATAAATCATTTCATTACATCACCCCTAACTTGGTAAACTTTGTCTGATGAGATAATAAATTTGAGGAAGCAATGCAAGGGAATAAAGATGTGAAGCAACAATGTATCCATATTTTAATCATAAAATTAATGAAATTTGGAGGTATAAATTATAATAAAGAATAATTAATTTAACGCAAAAAATATTTTAAAATAAATTTCTCTTTAAATTAGTTTTATGTATTCGATTTCATTCATTATAGGGAACACAAATTTCAATCGAACTGTGATATACTATTAAAATATAATTAATAAATGGGATAGATGTTTCATATCCAATGTATTTGAATATATAAATAGAAAACCTAATTATGAATAGGTTTTTATGTGAATTTTTAAATTCAATTCACTGATTATAAATTTGTTATAAATTTAAAAATTCATTTAAAATAAAAAAAATTGAAAAACATTTTTATGTAAGAAATTTTTTCATATCATAATAAATAAAATAGTGAAATAGTTATGAACTATTTTAATATAATGTATAGATAATATATTTTATAAAATATGGTTACATTAATATAATAGTTTTCACTAGGAAAAAAATCAAAAATAAATTTATGTTTAACTAGAAAATGAATTTTTGATAAAATGGTTTTTGTACCGTGATATGAACATATTATAAATTAAATTTATACAACTTATATAAAATGACTCTAATAAATAAATATAATTATTTTTAATGATAATTTAAAATTTTGGTAATGTGGACAATTTCATTTTTGGTCATTATGATTAGTAATCTTGGTAAAAACATCATTATTTTGGTTAATGTTAAAAGGGATAACGATATGTGAAAAAAAATTGATGAATTGAACTAACAAATTTTCCAAAACATATTTGTTCTAATTATTATTGCCCACCCAGGTCAGATAATTTATTTTGGGTTTATTGGTTTCCATTTTTTACTTCTATATTTCATTATTATATTTTAATGATAAATAAATTCACAAGAGTGCCACTCCATTCACTTTTAAAGGGGAACCTTTTATCATCTATTATCAACACTGCATAACACACATTAGAAGATTATTATCTTCTCAAAAACAAATTCAATATCTCTATCCACAACCACAAGGTTATGGTCTTTAAAAAATAACAATCAATAAATCATTACATTTTAATTCTAATGAGGTTACATCATTAAGTGCTATATGTTCTTACTTATCTTTTCGAGATTATTTACTCTCAAAACCCCATTATATTTACAATAACACTATCAAAAATATTTAATATATATATATTGTATAATTATATTATTTTATGTTAATATTATTTCAATTTTTATATCCTTATCATCTAGTATAAAATGATCATAGCTCTCATGAATTCATGTGGAATATTAGCTTCACAAAGAGCTATGAATATTTTTCATTTACAATTTACAAGGTTGATAATAATGATAGTTTTAATTTATAAATAAGGTATTTATAATGTAGTTATGTTTTCTATAGTTTATTTTTGTTTACCGTTCTTTTACTCAATCAATCAAAAAGTGGAAACATCACCCATGTGTGCATGTGGACTACCATCTCTAAAAAGTGATGTAAATTTAATTTCATATCTGATTTTTTAGAGGTTATGAATGTGTCTATAATACTAAATATGATAATTATGAAATTATTTATATTATCAATATGAATAAAATAAGACAAACGTAAATGTACAGGTTGATTGAATTGAAACATGCATGGAAAACCTATATTTTGTCACCCAAATATTCAATTTTGTGAAAATTTATTTACAAAAAAACAATATGAATAATAATGTAATGGTACATAGTCATTTTTGAAATATGACTGGTCAATAATGTATTTATAATTATACTGTATCTATTATACAATATGATTAAATAATTACAAATAAATATGATACTTTATATTTCTAAAATTCATAGTTTCCAAATTCTCAATATATATTCTCCATTATCATGGTTTTCAACACAATTTAAAAATTAACTTCATTCCCTTTCTTACTCTTGTAATATATCAGGATATCATCTATAATTAAAATAATAAATTAATCACGTTAATCTCTAAATTCATTATTCATTACATCTATGAATATCTATGGGGGATTGGTTAATACAAATGGATTCACCACATATTCACTGTTTTTAAAAAACATACGAAGGATTTTCATGGGTATAACATCTCTTTTTATGCTTAATTTAGGATATCTAAATAAATGATCTATATTTGAAATGAATTTATGTTCACATAGATTATCAAACAAGTCATCAATACAAAGATTATGATAATTGTTCTTGATGACAATCTATTTATGTTCCTGTAATGATTACCAAAACCCATTGACCTATATTTCATCATAACTAAATGCACATGTTCACCCCATGTTGATACTATAGGGTGATTTATTCCCTTTTATTGATTCCCTTTTATTTCTTAATAAATTTTACAAACTCAATTGGGTTCAATCTATGATGATTCATTGAAATTGTTGTGTCACTACGTTTGAGTTTTATTGAAAACTAAAAATCAAAATTCATGGGAAGAATATGATTATCTTTATAAAATAAAATATATTTTTCCTGAATAGTATGCATGTAATCTATGTTGACTGTATCCCTATCCATTAGTGATTAACACACATTTTGAAATGGTATTAAAATCCATATAATGGAAGTAATTTCCACTATAATAAAGGATTATTGTATGTAGTTACCATCAAATTTGACGTACATCAAGGACATGTTTCATGTTTCCTATGTGAGGAATAATTGACCGGATCCTTCCCATGTGAATTAATGTGAGGTTTCCAATTTTGATCCCATCATATCTATGGATGAGAATCCAGTACAGATTATGGATCTCTAAGAGAAATTGATGGATGATAAAATGATTCCATTGGTCCTTTTATTTTGCAATGAAAAAAGGATATCCATGAGACATGGGACATGTAATTTTTTATGATGCAGTAATGTCTATCACATTAAGTGAGTTCAGAATATTGAGGTTAATCTATTAGAAAAATATCTTATGATTGTGATAATGTAACATATCAATACCTTACTCTAGGTATTATCGGTCTTTTATGGTTTTATATTTCATTTCAATGAAATGTAGATTTTTTATGAATAGATATTTTATTCATGGGAAAAATAAAAAAATAGGGTATAAAACTGTTAATGGATTTAGAGAGGCCTATGAATTTTTGGTGGTTTTGATGATGAATATGATGATAAATTCATACTATAGACATCCACATCCTGAATGGGTCATATAATATGAGTTTCATTGTTGGATGATTCATTTTATCCCATGTAATTTGTGAATGGTCTAACAACATTGAGTGTTTTATACATCATTAAAATTCTTATTGGGGTTTAAAATAATTTAAGGAGAAATATTTTTCTACAGATCTTTATTATACGGTATTTCATTCCATGAAAGGTATTTAATACATAAATTCCACCCATACAATAGTTTTAAATTATCAACATGCCAAATTACATTATCATTAAGTGTTTAGTGTTCCCTATCAAACCCTAGAGTGATTTTGGATTATTTTTTGTTATCTCCATCTTTTAATATTTATTTGTTAGAAATTTATTCATATACAAGTTACATCGCATATCACAAATATGCATATTATTTTTAACTTCATTGTCTTTGGTGGTGGGTTCTGTAAGGTCCCATGTTTTTTAACAGGTTTAAAATATGAATTTTTCAGATTTTCTTTCTGTTTATCGACTGGTTAGTTTTAAATGTGTGCTCTAAAACATTACTCCGAGTTTTGGAACACCTAAAGGTGTTGTTTTTTGGACTTCTGTAAATACCCGATAATTTTAGAGAGTGTCCAAAAGAGTCTTGAGACTACCAAATTTGGTAACCTCCACTTTAATGGATTTTCACGGGCTATGCAAGGTTGTTATCCAACCCATTCAGCTTACCCTGTTTAATATTTTATTTATTTAAATATAAAAATATTAAATGGATTTTTTCATTTTTAAATATATTAATGTGCTAATAATAATAATTTTTTTTATATTATTATGTTTTCATAAATTTTTTTTATGCTTTGTGATTTTAATTTCTTGTTAAAAGAGTGTTACATTTATGAAAACATTATGTGGCTTCTGAGCTTCCCAAATAAACGTTTAATTAAATGAGGGGTTTCTGATTTAATGATGAATTTTTATCAAATAGAGGTATTGGGTTTATCAATTGTTTGAGAAATAGTAATAATGAGATTATTATTATTTTAGTTTTATGAAGGTAAATTTTTAATTATAAGGGTAGTTAAATTCGGGGTTGTTGGTTAGAGTTTTTATCATATTAATGATATTGTAATAAATTGGGAGTTTGTGGTTTAAATAAATTATTTTTAGAATAATAATAATAACGTTAATATTATTATTGTAGTTATTTTGTTAGATAAATGTTAAAATAATATAATTAAATCATCAATTGGGATTTGAAATAATTAATTATGAAACATTTATTAATATAATAGAAAAATGAAAAGGCGTTTTTTTAATGTATAGTTTTTAACTTATTAGATATGTGTTTAATGTGTATAATAATAATAATAAAATGATTATAATTATTTTAATTATTACATCCAATTATTTATAATAATTTTAGGCCAAATAAAGGGGGAGGTGAGACCTGTAGTTGAGGGGCATGAACCCCCTGTTTTATTCCTCCTTAGGTGATGCACCAGGTGAGAAATACCCCCATAATAGAACATTTATGGCTCCTTACCTATGGCGCAACCTCCAACAGTGCATGGACCATTGTCCCTGGCATGTAACTATCAGCCGAACCCCCTCGCAACAGGTGACAACACTCCTGGGAAAAACTTGTAGCATGCCACCCCCTATCTTAGAGTCTACTTTTCCCGTGATGGTTACTCTTAGACGCTTCATGATTCATGTATTCCATGTGATTTTGTTTCCATCTGGGTGTAACTAGTGATTTGCATCGGCCATTTGACCGCTCTCTTTCACCATGTTTTCTCAGCCGAAACCCTATGGTTCGAGTTTAATATGATCATTATGTTCCTTTATTTTTCGGATATGGAAATGTTGAATTGGGACCCATTGGTTCATAATCCAACATTTGTTTCCAAGGGTGAGGTAGAAGGTCTCATTTTTCCATGTCTCCATTGCTTTAGGTAAGAATATCCATTTCTATTGTTTGTTTTGTACCATCTAATTTAGAGTCTGAAATATTATATGAGTCCCTCATACTTTATTTGAGGTTCATTCAGTCTTGTTGTTGAATTTTAGTTAATCTATGTTATGTTTTAGTGGGTTTTGATCAATATAGATGAAGTACACGTGTATATATTTTTATAATTATATATTTATATACATAATGGTTTGTGCATGGAGTTTCAGACCAGGTGCGGAATGGTTGTCATCGTATGTCATGTCGCAAAATATTGTCTTTGGTTCCACCATGATGTAGGTTTTCAAATCACCATAAAATTATTTTGAGAATTTTTTTCTTCTTTAAATTTTTTTTGATTATGAGTTTCCTTGACATTGAAACTTCTCAATTATCATTGAATGACGATTAAAGATAAACTTTTGGTTAGTGGTAATGTAATTTAATGCATCCTTAAGGATGGGTTTTTATTTTTATCAATTATAAATGAAGAAATTACCATGTATTGGTGTTAAGAATTCATTGCTAGTTGTTGAATATATGTGGAGCTTATGGCCAGAATATGAAACTGTTAACCAGGAATCACCCATGGGACTTCCTCGGAAATGTCACGTAAATGAAATTTGAATTGGACACCCTTTAGTGTGTGTTTATTAAACCCTATTACAGAATATTAATTTTTAAAATGATGATTTATTAGTTGGAGAATAAAATTAATGAATTCTTCAGGATGGGTAATAATGTAATTAATTGAACAATTTATTATCTAGTCATGAGTTGGAAAATTTTTGGAATTTACTGAATATTGAAAATTTTGTATACTTTGACATGTTCGGAATATAAATTAGGAACTGGTAATAATTAATGTATAAATTAATTATTACATGTCTAATGGATAATGATTAAAAAATTGATAAACTGATTAAAGATATATGATTTAATTAATTAATTTTTGAATTAATTAATTTTCATGCATTAAGTAAAATTGATAATTGAGTGACTGTTATAACTGTAGACCAATAATATTTTTGGATGCATGATTATTTTCTATTCCTTACATTGTATTGGATGGATTTGATTAAAAATATGATATGTTTTGCATTATGGTTTCTAAATATCACGGCCTTTTTTAGAATGTTTTGAGATGATTTTGATGCACTTTCAAATTGTTAAAGTCCAAGACGATTAATTGTTATAGTGGACGAGTTAATATTTGTTAAAAAATTTAGATAATTAAATGTTGATTAAATTATTTAGTTGGATTTCTAGGAATATTTATTTTTTAATTAATTATTAACAATTGAGATATTGAATGGTTATTTAATTGTTAACTTATTTAATGGGCAATTGATGATTTTAATTCGATGTTTAATTAAATAACATATTGGATTGATTCAATGATGAATTAATTAATGGTTGGTTTGGGGTTTTAGAGAAGGAGTTCTACCCCAATGAAAAATATGTATTTATAGTTGAAATACGGGTTGTGAGACATAGACTGATGCTCCAAATACGCATGGGGTGATAGACATGACATTTCATTCCCAACATGAAAGAAAATATTATTTATGGGATAGATACTAATGCTCCAAATACCCATGGGTTGTGAGACAATGAATGACACACCAAATACTCATGAGGGTGATAGATATGGTGATCTACACCCATTAATTGAAATTTAAATGTGTTTCCAACTGGTCGTATATGAAATGAATTAATGGTTATAATGATTTGTGAGCTGAATATGAGGAAGGGGTCAGACTTAATAATGATTTGGTAGAATCGCCGTTATAGGATGGACATAGGATAAAATCACTATTTTAGTGGATGGGCTCCGACATTGTATATGATAGATTAAATTGAATATATTATGACGTGTTATCTAATATAAAGAAAAATCTTGGATTCAGTCTTTAATTTGATCACATAGATGGTCTTTAAAGACATTTTTGGTGAGTGACGTATATGGGGGATGTCAGGAATTGGCTAATTCATGAGACTTTAATAATTTAATGAGGTTTTAATAACTGATAAATTAAAATGATATTGTAATGATTTGTTGAGTTTGGATGAAAAATATATAATGCATTTTCAGACACCACCTGAGGGCTCAAGCATGTACTTTGATATATAGATAAATTGTGCTCCATACATTATTTATGCATGATCTCACATATTTTAAATTATTTATTAAATGTTTGGAGTTGGTTTATACTCTGATGCTCCCAATCTAATAAGATTTATACCTCACACCATGCTCGGGCCTCCATTTCATGGGATAATTATGCATATTTTATTTGGTTGCAGGATTGTGCTCTTTGCACATACATGGGAGATAAGAGTCAAGGACCGAGAAGAATCTCGGTTTTCTCAGGGGGACCGCCCACGAGGATTTCAGTCATTATTTATTTCTGTACTGAAATGTAAAGCATGTTGTTTTTTCCCTACATTAGATTTTTGTATCATTAGAATGTCATGAATGGATCTATTGTATAATTGGTGTTGGCTACTTTTATAAAATGAATAATATTTTTATTCCACTACTGTATCATTTATTTAACTAATTCCTCTATTTATTTCTAGTTCCTATTATAGAACAGTGATATGATGGTATAGTATCACCAATGACTATCATTAGACTGTCACTACAAGTAAACAACCTCTAGCGTATGGGGAGACACTCTTCAGGTCATGTGGCGTCTGGTCTGACCACCTGTTTAGTGGTGATATCGGTTAGGACAATATAAATTGGCATCAGAGGAGGTTTTGTTTTCCATTGTATTACTTTTTTGAGGTTGGTAGAATGGAGACTAATAATGTGTTGGTTCTTGGGTTAATATCCGTGATTTCTACTGATCACCCAATTTTCAGGGAAATAACCATGTGGACACGGATGGGAATTGATGTTTGAAGTATATGAGGTTATTGTTTTTTTGATTTCACCTTGAGTGACTGGTGCATTTTCCGTTGATTATTCATTTTAGATAATATTGAAAAAAATTGTCTTATCATGATAGGGAAAGGAATATTTATATATACATTATCTTAGACAGGTAGAGAATCAGATTCCATTCTTGTATCATGCCATGTAGTTGCATTAGTTGGATACTTGCTAATTGGGATTGAGTTCCTTGGGTTCAATGACATATTTTGACATTCATTATCATTCTTATGTTAGTATCATGTTTTAGTGATATTTTTTACATGCTTAAGTGACTATATTCCATAATTCCTCAGTTATTAGCTTGTTTTTTTGTTGTGCCATGCTTATTTGTAATATATTGTTGTTGTGTTACTACTTATGATAACATGCTTGAGATGTTTTGATGTGTGAAAGGGATGATAGAGTTAAAATACTAAAAGAATTTTGATTTCCATAAATGGTATCAAATCCATGTGATAAGGTGTATGAGTGTGTAATCAATTGATAGATGTCCACCCATGTGACCGAACCATATAACCAAAGAAGGCTTGAAAATATTCATGAATATAAAACTACTGAGTTTGGATTGTAATGAAATATTGTGTGGTTTCTTTTTGTAGAACCCGTATTGAATATATGGGACCCTTGGAGCTCACCTATTTGATAAAAAGAATATAGATAATAAATTTATTATCTATTTTTGGATAACAGTAAATGTGAAATGTATTAAAATGATGTTTCTTATAGCTTTATTGTTTGGCCCATAGGGCCTCATTTTGAAAACCATGTGTCTTGTGGTGAAAAATTACATGTGTGTTGCTTGAAATACAATAAAATGTTAAAAGGTTGATATGAATTAATTAAAATGGCTAAAATGAAAAAGAGGCCTTTGAACCTCGTAATTCTAGTTCTGTGTGACCATGAGAGAGGGTAGATATTTATGTTTCTTAAGGGGAAAACTCGAGATAGGTAGAACCCTTAGAAATTTCTAGGTAACTAAAGTAAGTTCATCCCACTCCTCAGGAAGACTTTTTGGGATTGGGTGTTATAACACCCAAATAGAATTAGGTTATGGCTATTATGATCAATATTTGACATGGTGATCATGGTAAGAGGAATGTCACACACATGAATTATGGTGTTTTGAAATAGAACTATATTGTGTGGCTGATCTTTTCTTATAAATACAAGGATAATATTAATGTCGGTAGTGTCTCATAATTTTTTTGTAAATGTGTCAGCAGTGGACACTGCGTTTTAAACCAAGTTGTTTGGACATAGTTCGCCTGATCTTCTTAATGACCATGGTTTTCTCTAAGATCACTCTTAAAAATAAAACGAGCATGACCCCTATCATGAATTTGTCGTGGACACACTAGTTTTGGTCTTACACCATGCTATAGGTTAAATATTGATGGGATTGATGAGTGGTTGTTATCAAGGTAGTACGTCAGTTGCATGGTATTTTGGGGAAACTCATTTATTTGGGTTGGGGTACATTTTTTTAAAAAAAAATCCATGTGATGACATGACTTGGAAATTTCACCAGAGGTTAGGTAAAGACTTTGTTATATATGGAGATGTTTTGTGAATAGTTTTAAACGAACATTTTCACATAAAAATAGAATATGGGTTTCGGGTCCGTAGCATATTTTGAGGGAAGCATGCACAACATGTTCTATTGGATGATCGAGATTCAACCATTTTCATTGTTGAGGTCCCTGTAATGGCCTCAGATATAAGCTATGTTTCAATGTTAATGCTATAATGTCAGTTTTGGTTATGGTTATAAAGTCTTATCCATTAATCATGTCAAGGGATAAAGGTTTGTTTGGAATTGGGAATGCAGCATGACAATTCTAACATGGTTAAATGAAACTGGTGCAGTTTTTTAGAAGTTCTCGATGGATTCTGGAAAAGGAGAATTTTTTAAGTTGGGTTGATTATAAAGTACCATGTTTTTTAACAGGGTTAAATTATTATTATTTTGGATTTTTTTCAGTTTATCATTGGGTTGTTTTTTAAATTGAGCTCGAGAACATTATTACAAGTGTTGGAACACCTAAAAGTGTCATTTCTTGGATTTATGTAATTAACTGATAATTTGAGCAATTGTACCAATGAGTCATGATACCTTTGAATTCCGAAAATGTTCATTTTAACGAATCTGCACGGGCTGTGCTTGGTTATATTCTAACTCATGCAACATTATGAGTTTAATATTTTATTTATTTGGTATAAATAATTTTAAATGGGGTTTTTCATGTTTAAATGGTCTAATGTGGTAATACTAATTATGTTATTTTTATTATGGTGTTATAATTTATTTTGATGCATTGAGATTTTATTTTCATGTTAATGGATGTAACTTTTATGAGAATTTAATGTGGTTTTTGAGCTTCACAAAGATATTATTAATAAATTTAGGGGTTTTAGATTTAATGAAGAATTATTATTAAATAAAGGTGTTGGGTTTATCAAAAGGTTGAAAAATAGTAATAATGAGATTATTATTATTTCAGTTTTATGAAGGTAATTATTTTAATTGTTATGAAAATAAAATTATGGGTTATAGTTTAGAGTTTTTCTAATATTAATGATATTACAATAAATTGGGGGATCGGGTTTTAAATAAATAAAATATGGAATAATAATGATGATGATGTTATTATAATTATTGTGGTTATTTAGATTTACAATTTTAAAATAATTTAACTAAATGTTCAATAGAGAGGATTATAATAAATTATGAAATTTTTATTAAGAGAATAGTAAATGTAGGATCGTTTTTAATTAAATGGGGAGATTTTCAATTATTAGATAAGTGTATAATGTGTATAATAATAATAATAATAATAAAATGAGTATTATTATTTTCGTTATTAAATCCAATTAATTGGATTATTGTTTTGGTGAAAATGAAAAAAAAATCCGGGAGGTGCGACCTAGAGGTGAGGGCCATGACCCCCCTATTTTATTCATCCTTAGATGACATACCAACTGCGTAGTGCCCTCAAGATCCATCTGTTATAGCTACTTCCCTATGACACAGACTCCAGCAGTGCATGTCCCATTCTCCCTAGTGTGAAACAATCATCTGACCTCCCTCGTAGATTCCCACTATACTCCCAGGAAGAACCCGAGCGTGCTACCCCTCTCCCAGACACCACTTTGTGCACGACGGTTCTTCTAGGACTCTTCACTAATCATATCAACCACGTAGAGGTGAGATTTTCTGTATTTTACTCATAATTCTCATCGAACATTGGATTCCTCTATCTCACCTTGTTTTCTAAGCCGAAACCATATGGTTCGGGTTTAATCTGATCATTATGTTCCTCTATATTTAGGATATGTGAATTTTGACATGGGACCCATTGGTCCATAATCCATAATTCTCTACCAAGGGTGAGGTGGATGAACTCGTTTTTCCTTCTCACCATTCTTTTGGATAAGGATATGCATTTCCACTATGTTTTTGATCTATCTAATTTGGATTTTGACAAATTATGTGAGTCCCTAGAACTTTATTTGATGTGCATTGAGTCTTGTTGTTTCATTTTTGTGAATCTAATATAGGTTGTAGTGGGTTTTGATCAATGTAGAGGTAAAAAACATATATATATATATATACATAAAATGTGTTTGTGTTCCATTGTAGACCAGCAACAGATTGGTTGTCAACGTATGTGAAGTTGAAGAATATTTTTTTCATTCCACCGCATACTAGGATCCAAAATTATTATAACATTATTTAAGAATTATATTCTTCATTAAATAATATTACAGTATGAGTTTCCTTGACATTTTAACTGGTAAACATTCAGTAAATAATGATTTAAAATCAATAGTTGGTTGGTTATATTGTCATATCATGCTTCCTTAATGTTGGGTTTTTGTATGTATCCCTTATAAATGAAAAAATTACCATGTGTTGCTGTTTTTAATATATTGATAGCTACTGAAAATATATTGAGCATATAGGATGAATGTTAAACAGTTATATCAGAATAACCCATGGGTCTTCCTTGTAAATGAGACATAAATGGTGTCAGACATGGAAACACTTTATCATGTGTTTTTAACACATTTCACAGAATTCTAACTATGGAAATGATGATTTATCAGTTTGATAATAAAATTATTGAATGGGGATGGATGAGAAATAGGGTAATTAATTGTATAATTAATTATAATGTTAGGATTTGGAAAAATTGAGTTATTTACTGAATATTGAGAATTTTGAATATTTTGACTTGTTCGGAATATACAATGGTCTCTAGTAATAATTAATGGATCGATTAACTATTTCATGATAAATGGTAAATGTTTAATTAAGTTAAAATTGTGAATTGATTGAATGTTATGACCGTTGGCCAATATTATTCTTGGATTCATGTTTATTTTCCAGGACATAAGTTGTCTTTGATAGAGTTTTTAGAAAATATTAATTGCTATGTGAGATGGTTTCTAAATATCTGGGCCTTGTATATCATGTTTTGAGATTACTATGACGTATATGTAAATTGTTAAATTCTTGAACGAATCAATGTTTGAGTGGATGTGTTCAGACTTGTCAAATAATTTGGATAATTATATGTTGAGATAAATATTTAGTTAGATTTATATGGATAATTAATTGTTTATTAATTATTAACTATTGAGATGTTAAATGGTTATATAATTTTCATCCTATTTGATGGGAAATTTATGTTGTTAATTAGTTTCAAAATTCATTAAAAGATATGATTAATAATTTTTTAATTAATTAATGGTTAGTATTGGAGTGTTTGATATGGAGTTCTACACCAACGATAAATATGTATGTATTATTGAAAAATGGTTTGTGATATAGGGTCTTATGCTTCAAATTCTCATGGGGTCCTAGACATGGCATTCTACACCCGGTCTTCATGTAACTATTCTTTTATTGGATAGTGAATATTGCTCCAAATAACAATGGGTTGTGAGACAATGAGTGACGCTCCAAATAATCACGAGGGTGCTAGAAAGGATGGTCGACACCAATTAATTAACATTGGTATGTGGGTCCAATTGGTCATACATGAAATGAATTAATGGTTAATTAAAACTATTGTAACATAATGATTCGTGAACAGAATTTGAGGAAGGGTTTAGACATATAAATTATTTGGGTGAATCGCTGTTAGTGGAAGGACCCAGGATCGAATCACTATTTTAGTGGATAGGCTCATATGTAGTATATAAAAGATTATATAGAATATCTTATGATCTGTTATCCAAGAAAAAGAAAACGATTGGATTCGGTCTTTACTTTGATTACTTAGATAGCCTTTAGATACATATATGGGGAGTGACTTATATCAGGGATGTCTTGGTTACGCCAAATCTCAAGACTTTAAAAATTTAATGAGGCTTGAATAATTGATAAATGAAAATGATTATCTAATGATTGTTTAGTATGCATGAAAAATGTTTAATGCATGTTCAGACACCTACTGAGGCATGAAACAGGTACCTGGATATATAGCTACATCATACTCATTACTTTATTTATTCATGTGTTCAGAAGGATTAAAATATTTATTAAATGTATAGATTTGGGGTAGACACAAGTGGTCCCGATGTACTGAGATTTATATCTCACAACCTAGTCAGGTTTCCATTGCACTGGGAACCTGAGTAGATTTTATTTGGTTTTAGGATTGTTCTATTTACATATACTTGGGAGATAAGAGTTGTGTACCGAGTGTAATCTTGGGATACTCTAGGAGACCACCCCCAAGGTTGTGAGTCATTTTTTATTTTTTTTAATTTAATGTAAAGAATTTTTTTCCTATACTTTCCAATTTTGTATCATTAACATGTCATGCATGCATCTACTATATAATTGGAATTGATATATTCAATAAATTGAATACTATTGGTCTTCTACTGCTTTATCATATATTAGACTGCTTCCTCTATTTATTTCTATTATCTGTTATTGAACTATGATATGAGTTGATAGTCCACAACATACTATCCATGGTACCTCTAGGCTATTTGATAGCCTCAAGATTTTGGTGATATGTTCTTGAGGATCTATAGCGGTTGTTCCGACCACCGATTTAGTAGTGAGCTGGATCGGGATGTCATAGGTTCATTTTTGGCTATTCTTGTGTTTAATATTCTTTGTTGATTTTTTTTTCAATCGATCCATTTCATGCTATTTTCATTCCTTTTCTTGAAAAAGATATTATATAGTTTTTTCCCCATTGTTGTAGGCTGTAATGTTTCTATGATTATTGTGTTATTTGAATCTATTCATGCATTTTTAATTCATTAATTTCTATAAGTTCTTGTTTATATTGTTGTGTGTTTAATTTAAATGAGGTTTTTAATTAAATATGGTCTTAATTAAATTTGATCATGTTTTTGTATGAGGTTTTGAACAAACATAGATTATTTGGAACCATATGTGGATTGAGAAATAGGAATAAGTGACCCTAGTGTGTGTGTCACAGTTAGAAGTTACATTTTTATGTTAATTAACTATATAAGGACTCGATATTAGTTGGAATAAAAATATTCAAATTAAATGATTAAATAATTTCAAGTATGTATTCCAATTGGCTATTACAAAAATGGGGTGATTTTTCTTTTATACCTTGATTATCGTATTAGGGTTTAACCGATGTATATTTTCTCACATGCTTAGTCTACATGTATTTATTTTATACCAAATATTTATTTTGTATTTGGTAAAGATGGTATCCATTTATTAAAAACGATGGATTTTTTTTAAAAAAGTATTATTTATGAAATCTCATTATAAATATAATTCTATTTAATTTTTAGATCATTCACAATCTTAATATTCAAACATGTTCAGATTATTTAGTGGTATAATACTGGGATTTGTGATCACACATTAATTTTTCCACTGGGACATTATCGACCTTTATATCATGAATAATTTAAAAGAAATGGAATCATTTTAAAATTCATGATCTCATGTCTTCCTTTTTTGAGAGGGATGTTTTATTATTAATGTTTGGTCATCTATGGACTATTTGGAATACTCTTTTATTAGTTTTATGGTATATTCCTTATTAATTGGGTTTGAAAAGATGTTTTGTTGTATCTTTCTTATTCTTAGTAATTTTTTTGAATTACTTTTTTTGGTTATGTTGAATACTTGATAAAATTATAATTTTTATAGCTCACTATGTGTCAGATGTCTTTAGTGGATGGTTTAGTATACTCATGTTTTTTCGTCGCACTAATTCTCCCCAAATAACCAAATCCTTTATTCAAATGTATAATCAAATTAGATTAAATAATGATATGAAAGATGAAAAAAATTTATAGTTACTATATATGTTTGAATATAGAGTATTCATTTAGAACTGTTAATGAAACAAAAACATGATTGGAATGAAGATTAAATTGGTATTATATATGTTGATGGATAACACTTGTATATTTAATTTTTTTATTAACAAACTTATTTAACGTGATCATAATTTTTTTATACAAATACTATTGTGTTTTCTAAAAATACATATTTTTGTATAATAATTCATTCTTATTTGTATAAATTTTACAGTATATTTGAATAATTATTTTTTCCTCTTGGGAGACCCTTTGAGTTCTCGTTATTTGATCATCTTCATATAAATTAAGGGATAAAATTTTATATTAATGTTATCTTGAGTAGGAGACCATATACCGAAAGAACCACTCATGTGGAAAAAGTAAACTTGATTTTTAGAAAATAACACAAAATTATATTAAATTGAATTCCATAAATGAGGTATTATATATACTTAGTGTTATATAATTAATATTACACCCGTTACCTATGGACAATAGAACCCAAAATGTGAACCATTATAATTTTATATCCTTATTATTTCCAACATAAGTAAAATCAAATAAAGGAGTTATAGGATATGATTTTCCTCATGAATTTATTATTTCAGGATATATATGTGATTTTTATTCAAATATAATAGGAGTGAATTGTTTTTCACTATAATGGAATATACTAAAGATGTTTATAACCTTAATTTTTGTTAGTCACATCTAATGGGTTTATCTATTTTTTGGATAGAAACTGAATAATTCATCATGCTATTTAGAATATAACTTGATGAGACCCACCATGACCCATTTTTGGTGTTCCCATAACTTGAGTCTTCCATCTAAATCCTACTATCAATAGGCCATCGGATTGTGATCATTAGAAATAATGAATAAAATGCATGGGTGGCCATGAATAAAATGCATGGTTGGAAATATCCTATAAAAACATATAGTATCTATGAATTCCCATCAAACCAGATAAAAACATTCACATATGATATATATAAATAAAAAATGCAAAAAAAATATCATGTATAATAAAAAATATATTCAATAAAATTAAATATTAGAAAACCTTAAAATAAACCATATACAAAATGAAATGTCACCATGAAGAGAATATTTATAATAACTATAAATGATTCATCATTACAATAATTATTGGGGATATCTATTCAATAACATCAACATGAATAGATTTTTACTAATATCTACTAATAACAATCTCATTACAGTTTCTATCAACACCTATTCCTCTAAGATAAAAAACAATCATGAATTATATATATCTACACAACATATATGAGATAAAATTACATTATGGGGTGTGTATAAAAATGGATAATAGGATACTTTGAAAACAAGAAATAAGGAAAGAATAAAAATTTAGCCTCAAACACATGAATTAATTATAAATCCAAATGAAACCATAATATTATCAATATATAAGAAAACAATTCAAAGAAGAATCCCATTCATCACATATTATTACCAAATGAATCATATCTAAAAATAAAATTGAGACACCTATAATATGAAATACCCATAGATCTTAAGCTAAATATATGATCTCTATGGAATATTCTAAAAGAACCCATGAATTCCTATCATGTCACAAAACAATCCTACTACACATTTTAAGGATAAACTGAACCTCATAACTCCAATACTACTTCTCTATAACCTATTGGGGTGATAACACGTCACCAAGAAATGGATTATAGACAATGGAATTACACCCCCAATGTAGGCCTCACATAATATTGAGTGGAATATTCTATTAAGGGATTATTGATTCTAAGAGATGATGAACTTATACCCCCTCTCACGGGGGAGTACATACTTCAATAGGTTGATGACCTAAATCCCATGTGTGGAAGTCCATTGACTATTACAATAGTGTGGGTTATTTTCTCTGCATCATGATAAAAGGAGTGTCATCCTCATGCATAAATTTACTTACATGGAGGAACCACACCCCAATGAATTGATGCATTACCAACTCTATGATTTATACAGGGAATCCATATCAAGTCATCATAATTTTTTCAGGTGTGTAACTTAAGGAAATGACAACAACAAAGTGTACCACCAAAAATCAATCATCACCTAGGTTGATAAAATACACTATAAATACCCTTGATGGAACATAATGGGTCCTAGAAGTCTATGAGGATTTCACTATTATGTTATAAAGGTAAATCCTCTTAGAATATTGAATTTTTTTATCCACTTTTGACATCCTTGTGAGAAGAAATTAACAACACCAAAGATCACAAAATAAATTGAATGTACTCTAGAATACATGGAGTGTTATCCTTGTTAATTTTTTTACAATTTATCACCATTATTTATTATTGTTCAATAATGTTATATTGTGTGCCCAAGTTGAGTAAATGAATTTTTAGTTTAGTGAGTCACACTTGTGGGTACTACCAATAGCCCAGTCATGTGTTGCCAGCTACATGACTTGTCAAGAGGACAAAAACATATAATTTTTTAAGAATTTCATGGGATTATAAATTATATAGTTTCATGTTATATAGTTCTATAATTTAATTTATTTCACACTACATAACATGTAAACCAAATAAGATGGTTTGACTTGTAATATAACATCCAAGGTAAATAGAGAATATAACATTTTATTATTTATATTTATTTTTGAATTATATATTAATATTACATTAAAGGGGATGATATTATTGATGGATTATCCAAAAAAACAATGTATTTATCCAAAATCTCATGTTGCACACAAGGCTGATTCATACTGAAATATAACCATATAATATTATTATAAATGGTAGTTATCGCCTAGCTGTTATATTGGATGGAATGAATAGAACTAAATACAATATGATTAAGTATGTTTTAATTTTTTTTACATTTATCAACTATAATTTAGAGGCACAAAATGATAATAAATCAAATTTTAGCCATAAATACTCTTATATTCTTAAAGCGTCATCCTAATGCATTTTGACGGAGAACCCCATTTTAATATATTTTTTTACTTTATTATGTTATAATTGAAAAAATAAAATTCTTCTTTATTATAGGGACATAAAAATTTAATTTGGGTTAATTTTTTGTATTTTTCTAATAATGTTCATTTTTTTGAATAGTGAAAAATATTGCAGTTTAATTCAGAACTGCTCTTTAATCAAATTTATTAATATAGATATATTATTAATTTTATTTGTTTTAATGTTTAATTGGATTATATTTTTACCATTTAACCTAATTTTGGTAATTTTATGTAATTTCACTTTGAAATTGAACATAAACAACTGTAAATATTTTTATACTTATTATTTCTTAAAAACGTGATTTATTATTTTGACGATGGAAATTAATTTTAAATTAATTTTTGCCACATAAATATTTTGAATTAAGAAAAATGGATTCCATATTTTTCATCAGATGTTCCAAATTGTTTAAATAGGTAAGAATTATTTGTAGACATTATCAATATTTAATTTAGTAAATTTTTTATTAACCATGGTTAAAAGGTAAATCTAGTAAATAATGGTGGAAAATAATATTTTAACAATTTTAAATTACTCTTACACTTGTCCTAACCCTAATTTATGAGTTATTTATGAAAAATGGAATAATTGGGACGATTTGGGGACCCCATGGAGCAACTTGAGTGTGATAATGATACTCTATATTAATTAATTAAAAGTAAAGTCAAAAGTAAAATTAAGATATATCTTTTAGAATTATAATTTTTTATATAGTCTATATTGGTTATCTCTTTGACTATTAATTATCATTTTAAAGATAAAAATATTTGTTATATCATGTTATATTGTATATAATTATTAGACATTAAATAAATAAATTTTATTATGAATCAATTGTGGAGGAGTAATTGCTTCATTAATAAAAGATTCAAATAAATGGTATTATAAGTATTAAATAAATTTATTTTTAATCATTTTATTCCATAAAATAATTTTAGGAATAATAATGACTTGATTTAATTTAATTAATGAAGCTTCATGAATGAATCAAATTGTTATATATTTTTTAAAAATCATGATATGAATAATTTATAAATGGATAAAAATGAGTTTTTAAAACAATTAATATTTTATTAAACGATAAAATAATACTAAAAATTTATGATTCTACGAAATTACTTAAATAGGTTCATAAATGATCCATAATGGGTCTCATGGAATTTATAGTAAATATATTATCCATATTCTAGGAATATATAAGTGGGAATGGTAAAAGTTAAATAAGTTAACAAAGGGTTAAACAAAAAAGATAAGGATTTCAAAAAATCCAAAACATGTCAAGTTATTAATGGATGATTTAATTTTGACTTATATAAACATTATCCTTTAATTAAATAATTGTTTTAACTATTGGGACCAAAAATCATTTTATAATAAAAATACATTCAATCATTCCAAAAAGCCCATCCCCCTCTTATAAAAAACCACAACCTCTATCCAAATACCCACATCTATAATTCCCCTTGGATCATCCAAAAACACCACCAAAAAGTACCCAAAATCCCAATATTCCTCATAAAATCATTCTCCTAGGTATTTTGGAATTCAATAAATCCTTTTGGTTTAAACCAAAGGGAGTTTCACCATTTAAAGGTAATGTATTCTCTCAAGTTGTTTTCTTTTCTTTTCTTTCTCCAACTGCTAGACTAGATTTATACCATTATTTAATATAAAATAATATCTTCAAAACACTATGTCGTTTTTATGATGAGTATTATAACTACACATCCACACAATTCTATATAATGTATACGAACATACTGTTTCTATGGACGGTGAACTATTGCCTCATGAAACGATGATTATTCAATTATCTACTACCTCCTCTTATAGTGTCCATTAGGAAAGATATTTATTAATATGTTATATATATTATATTTATTTTGTCTCTATTATTATGTATTTTCTCATCTAAATCATAACATTATGGTTTCCATAATGCGTAAATGTGATAATTTTATTTGAGGACATGCAAACTACTCCCCCTTCAAGTGATATAACTCGTTCAGCCCATACGAGGAACATATAAAACATAGATTTAATGAAATAATATATTATATAATTCAGTAATTGTAATATAAAAATGTATAATTATGTTTTAATTCCATTATATATGAAATAGAAATGAATTTAGAATTCATGCGTACGTACGACTTACCATCTTGAAAAACAGTGCATTTAATTTCCAATCAACAAATGTTATGTACTGTTATAAATACATTTATATACAGTATATATATGATCTATCTTATATCTATATCCTTAATATCATTCTGGAGATAATGTTACATCAACCAAATAGTCAACTTGTTATTATTAGAAGTTTGTTTTTGACTCAAGTACCAAATATCGACAAAACAACCATTATTAACATATATGATTTTGTATTGATTATAACATGTTAATAAGTGATATAAAATGAATAATAAACTTGAAAAAGTCTCTTAAGAATTTATAAATTAAATTTAGTTTGTTATTCAATAGATTAATGAATGAACGAGTCAAGTCGAACACGAGGTAAAGGAACTTCTTAACCCAATTTCCATTCTTTGGGTTAAACAAATATTTCTTCATTATGTGGTGCTATGAATATGTGTGAATGGCCTATGATTGTTTTGTAATTAATATCCACTTATATTGGGTGTATATATGTATGTAACACATTATTATTTCATTAATGTATCTTTAATTTAATGATATACTCTTCGTATGGGACTTCATCTAAATCCCCATCCATTGAGGCATATTTTGATTTATAGAAGACATTCTTATATACAGTTTATAAACACATTTGAATTTTAATTTTATTCAAAGGGAATCATATATGTATGAATTATTTTACAAAATTATAAAAATAATGGTTCTTTTCAACGTAAGTGGTGACAACGAACTTTCCGCCGACACGAGAATTATTTAATATTAGGATTCCTCTATAAGTTGTAGTGTTTTTAAAAGGAAATTAAATACCACATTCTATTTTTAAATATTTTAGTATTTAAAATGGTGTTGAGAATATACAATGATTCTATCAATATCTTGAAATGATATATTGTGATTGATATTCTGAAATGTTATCTATCCATTATGCTTGTTTTATGGGATATGAATATGGTATGGTTACTGGGCATTGTTTATGTATATGGTTTGTTCCATGATAATCCTAGGGAGGGTGATCCTGAGATAGCTATCTAATGCATTGAGAAATGTGGAAGAGGTAAACATTGATGTTTATCCAAAGAGATTTAGCGAATATCTCATGATATGAATTCCAAACTTAAGTCCCTATGTAGTTGTGAAAGCTACAATGTACGTATGTTATGAATGCCATGAGTTACCTTTATGATTTTTGATTTTCAAGTATAATTCATAAATTTTATTATTTTTGTAGTATTTTAATGATGGGCATGTATGGTTTCATTTATTCGTATGTATTTATGAACTAATGTTTTATTTATTTGTTTTATAATAATTACTGATACTTTGATTCTCATCCCGAGTTTTTGAAATGTTTTTCCCAGGGTATAAGGATGGGAAAGAGAAAGGAAGAATTAAATATGATTTATATTAAAAAATAACTATTTTTTGATTATGGAGTTTTATTTTTGTCAAAATTTTAATAGAGTATATGATTCTACTTTGTTATTTATGAGATTTAATGTAATAGTTGAGGCCTAATTCTCAAAAACTCTAAACCTAAAATGATCCTCAATTTGAATTATTAACATTATTCAAGATTATGTAATGTTTATGTCCTGGGAATTAATCTTTTAAATCAGAGGTTAGTTTAGACAACTTTAGTGTTTAAGAGTTTTCGTTAAACACATGGTCAATCCCTATGTCTTTTATTTCAGTTAAATCCTTGTTTTATAAATTTTTCAGATCAAGGAATGTTGATTATAGATGGAATAAATATAATATAAACAAAATTATAATCTCTTCCTGATGTAATTCTTATAATAATTATGGCAAAGAAATGTTTAGACGATTGTAAAACATTTTCTAGCATACAACTCACATGAATGCAGTTGTTTGAGATTTTAAACACCTCTATTATACATCAATATCAATGTGGATCATGGTTTGTCTTTAATGAAATACTATTTTCTCAACATTCTCATATTTTTAAGATAGATAAGTTTTATGAAGGCATTTACAAATATTTTCCCTTAACAAAAGATTTTGAAGAATATTATGAATTTGAAAATGGTTCTAAAGAAGGAGTCCCTTGAGAAACCTATTTATAATTTCTTTTAAATAATATTTTTTTATAATATACTTATGGTATTTTAAAAGGAACATTGATTGAATGTTTTAACTCAAACTTGGTTTGACTATATTACAGAAATCATTTTCTATTAGATGTTTTGAAATTATATGTCATACATGATTATTTTTCAATTTGTTTTCTATGAACCCCCATATGACCATAGTTGTACGAGGTGTATTTGGATAAATGAATCATATGATTATGGAGAATATATAAATCATTATTACAATTCATGGGCCATCTATCTACTTGAATAAGATGTTGATGAAACCTTGTGCGCACCAAGATCATGGTATGATGTTTTTTCTTTTGGAATAGTGTTATTTTATGGAGGTAAAAAATGTCAATAAGACATCATGAATTATGATATTAAGTTAATTATGAGTTGGGATGAAAATGGGAGTACAAGACAACCATTGTGGTTAAATCATTATAGTGTTATTTTTTTGTATTTTTAAAAAGGTACAAAATGCAAGATGGGTGACAACCTGTTGCGTCTAGAAAGGCCACAAGAATCGAACCCTCAACCAAAGTGTGATTGGGATTTATCAACTACCACTACCCTATGTAAAGATTCTAGTTAGTATAACTACATATATTTATTTTATTGATCTTATTGATCGATAAGAAGTAAATTTTGGATCTTATGTTTTATCAAATGGATATCCATAGTTTAAGAAAATGATTTGGTGATTAAGGGATAAAAGATATTTGGGATGACATTTTCTCTTTTGGAAACACTATATGCCTAAGAAAAAAAATTCTATGGGATATCATTTGATGAGTAATGGTTGAATATTAATTTTAGATGAATCTATGTTTTTACCGTTGAAATATGGAAATTTGGGTTATTTATGGAAAAAATTAACCCATCATAGAGAATATGAGATTTTCTTAATTACTTTTCTGTATGAGACTTTAAGAGTAACTAATGATATTTAGAGATAAATGTGATGATTTTTTGGGATGACTATTGGATTAAATTCTTCTGAGTTTTGGTATTCAATCTTATTTTCGATTATATTGATGGACCTAAAGGGTAGTTGTTTATTTAATGCTCTCTGTTGAACATCGGGTATTGATTCTTCAATTTTGAAGATTAAGAGTAGTATTTCTTTTTATAAAATATTACCCTTTTGAGGATTTTATGATCTTTAACAAACCATTTTGGTTTTGGTTAATGATTAAAGATTGAAAAAATATGCAATTCATCTTTTTAAAATATGTGATTCTCTGGATGTTGATTCTTGCACTTCAGGTGTGACCAAGTCATCATGAATATTCATCGTTTGGATAAAATATGAGTTTTTGGTAGAAACTTATTAAATGTTGAAACTCTACATGAAAAGTAAGTATATTTTATTATTTTTGTAGTCAATATCATAAATATAATTCTCCATATTTACGAAAGGGAATATAAAACCAAAAAAGTGTTGTCGGTTTACTTTTCCTACTGGTGAATCAATGAACATTTAACCTATCAAAAGTTTGGGGTTTTCATAATGTAAACTTTCTCCTAGTCATGTTTTCAATCACTCTCCATTAGAACATGACATTAACTTTCTCATTCAAATATGTGTTTTCATACATGAAATCCTTGTATGTGTTATCTTTTGTGACCTTTGTACATCATTTTATTTCATTTAAATTGATATTTTAATTTACTCTTTTTCTGATGTGGGACTTTTAATTATATTTCCAAGCCTAATTTTAAAATTATGAGGACCCAATTCCCAAAAGGGGGATTGGTTGTAACATTCCAAGTATATAAATAATATGAAATTTGCATATTTTTTAATTTTTTGTGAATTAATAATAATTTTATTTTAATGGGGATGATATGTTTGACGACATAATCGAGACACGATAATGGGTTTCTCTGAAATCTCTTATTTCACACAAGGATGAGTAATACTGATAAATAATAATATATTATTATTTTAAATTGTAGTTTAAGACTTTCTGTTGAATTGGTGGGAATGAACATAACTAAAAAAATATAATTACACTTGTTTGTTAAATGTTTTGACATTTATCGAATAATATTTAGAGGCTTAAATGAGAATAAATCCAATTTTAAGCATAAATACGCTAATATTTATAAAAGGACGTTTTACAACTATTTGATGGAGAACCCCTTTTAAATATTGTATTTCTACATCAATATGTTATATTTTACAAAAAAAATTCTTCTTTATAAGCATAAAATCAAAAATTTAATTTGGGTAATTTTTGGGTATTTTTATAATAAAGTTCATTTTTGTGAATAGTGAAAAATACAACATTTTAATTCAAACCCGCCTTTTAATTTAATTTAATTAAATAGTAATATTGTTGTATTTATAGGTTTTAAAGTGTAATTGGATTATATTTTTACCATTTTATCCAATTTTTTTCATTATAAGTAATTTCACTTTTTAATTGAACACAAACAATAGTCAATATTTTGATAGTTATTATTTCTTATAAAATAGTCTTTTTTGTTTTGACAACATTAATTAATATTAAATTAATTTCTAAAAATTCTATGATATGAATTTCGAAAAAATGATTCCATATTTTTAATAATGAGTTAAAACTTTTGTAAATAGGTAACTTTTATTTTTAGATATTATAAATATTTACTTTAGTAAATATTTTATTTACCATAGTTAAAGGCTAATTCATCTAAATTAGGTGAAAAATAATATTATACTAATATTAAATTACCCATAAATTTTATTAACCCAATTTTATGACATTTTTATAGGAAAGGGAATCCTTGGGTGTATTTTGTGTCCCTATGGAGCCACTGGTACTTTATAATGACACTTTATATTAATTAATTTAAAATAAAAGTAACCTCAACTTCTATATTATAGTAAAAAAAACATATAGGGTTTATTTAAGTGATATATTTGACTATAAAAATTAATTCTCAATATGAAATGATTTCCTCCATAATGGTATTTTATTTATAATTTTTAGAAGTTAAATAAATAAATTTAATTATGACATAATGGTGATGCAGTAATTGCTTTATTAATAAAATATTCAAATAAATTATATTTGAAATATTAACATAAATTTATTATGATAATTTATATTTCATCCATGAATTTTAGGGGTAATAATTAATTCTTAATTTTTAATTAATGATGTTTTTTCATAGGAATAATGTTGTTAATGATTTTTTAAAGTCTTGATATGAATAAATTAAAACTGACATATATGAGTTTTTAAAATTATTAACATTTTGTTAAAAGATAAAATAATATTAGAAAACTAAGATTCATCCCAAAGACAAAAATAACGTCATAAATGATCCATTTTGGGTCTCTTTAATTTTATAGTAAATATATTAACCATATTGTATGAATATATAAGAGGACATGGTAATAGTTAAATAAGTTAACAAAAGGTTAAACCAAAATGATAAGGAAATAAAAATTTCCCAACCAATTCCAATTATTATTGGATTATTTTATTTACAGTAATATGTATCTTATATTTTTAATAAATATGTTCTGGACCTTTTGAAATCTAAAATCATTTTAAAATAAAATAATGCTTTCAAACATTCCTAAAGAGTTGTTCCTCCCTCTTATAAAAAACCACCACTTCTGACCCATTACACACACCTATCATGCCCATGGGCTCATAACAAATCTGCTCCAAGAAGATACCAACATAAATCTATTTCTCATAAAATCCTTACCCTAGGATTAATATAATTTAATAAAGCCTTTTGGCTCATACTAAAGGGAGTTACCTCATATAAAGGTAATGTATTCTCTCAACTTCATTTCATTTTTTTCATTCTCGAAACCCCTATACTATCTTTATTACATTATTTAATAACAAAATCATTATCATAAATATAATATATATTTAGTTATGTGGATTCTAAATTCACATCGATGCTCCTCCATCTAATGGATACGAACATACTGTGTTTGTGGATGACAAACTACTATCTCACAAAACGATAATTGTTCAATTATATCCTAAAGCCTCTTATGGTGGCCATTAATATGGAACTATATTTATATTTTATATGTATTATATTTATATTTTGTCTATTCTTCTATATTTTCTCTTTAAAAGTATATCGTTATGGTTTCTATAGTGCGTAAATCCGATAATTGTTTTTGAGGAAGTGTGGACTATGGACCCCTCAAAGTGACATGATGTGTTCATGATGTATGTGGAACGTATAAAGGATGGAGTTAATGCCATTATATATGATATTATAATTTAATTATAATATACATACATATCATTATGTTATCATTCCATTTAATATCAAATTCAAATGAAATTAGCATTCATGCCTTCGTAAGACATACCGTCTCCAAGAAAAGTGCACTTCATTTCATATCTCCAAATGTTATGTACTGTTATAAATACATATATATATTCGATATATATGATATATATGATATCTACATCATTAAAATAATTCTATATATAATATAGTTTTTACCACATATACAACGTGTAATTATTAGAAGTTCGTTTTAGACTCAAGTACCAAATAGTTACAAAACAACCGTTTTTTACATAAACGATTTTGTATTGTTTATAACATGGTAATAAGTGATAAAAAGGAATAATAAACTTTAAGAAGGTACTTATGAACGTATAAATTAACTATAGTTTATTATTCATGAGTTTTAAGAACTAATGAGTCATGTCAGACATGATGTAAGGGAACTTCTTAACCCAATTTCCATTTTCCGGGTTAAACTTCTATATCATGAATATTTGGTTCCATGAATATGTATGGATGACCTAAAATTTTGTTACAATTAATATCCTCATATATTGGGTGTATTTATGTTTGTCACACATAATTATTTCATTAATTTATCCTTAATGTAATGATATGATCTTTGTAAGGGACTTTTTCTCAATATTCTTTCATTGAGACATATTTTTATTTATAAACGACATTCTATTTTATGGTGTACAAACCCCTTTGAATTTTAATTTCATTCAAAGGGAATCATTTCTATATGAGTTGTATTACTAAATGTCAAAAATAATGTTTTATTTACATACTTGGTGACAACCACCTTCCCACATTCGTGAGTATTATTTTTTTATTTGGATACCTCTATAAGTCGTAGTGTTTTTAAAACAAAAATAAACAAAATATACTCATTCTATGTATTTTGGAATTGAAGAATGTTTTGATAGGGTATTGATTAATTAAATATCTTTAAATGATATATTTTTTTAAATGTGTAAATATTTTCTATACTTTATTCTTTTCTTATATGATATGAATAGTTATTGTCTTGGTCATTGTTTATGTATACGGGTGGTTCTGTGATAAACCTAGGGTAGGTGAGCCTGAGAATGCTCACCAATGCTTTGGGTAACGCGACAGAGGTAAATAATGATGTTTCACGAAATAGATTTAGGTAATTTATCGTGATGGGTATTCAACATTTAACGCCCTATGTAGCTCTGAAATCTACAATGTAAGTATGTTATGGATGCCACATGTTCCCATTATGATTTTTGACTTCCATGTGTAATTCCAAAATCATATGAAATTTTGTAGTATTTTAATGATTAAAATTTATAATATCATTGATTTTTATGTATTAACAGAATAATTTTTTTATTTTTTTTAAACACATACTGAGCTTTTTATGTTATTCCCATGTTTTTGAAATGTTTTTCTCATGGTGTAATGAAGGGTAATAAAATGGAAAAATTCAAGAAGATTTTTTTCAATTAAATAACTCTTGTTTTATTTAATGTGATTTATTATTGTCAAAATTTGGATAGATTAGATGTTTATACATTGTTATTTTAGAGATGTAATTTAATAGTTACATCCTAATTCTCTAAAACACTAAACCTGAAAAGATCCCCAATGTTAATTACTAATATAATTTAAGATTATGTAATATTTAATATTGGGGCCTTACATGTACCCTTTCATACCTAGGGGCATGTGTCTCAAAAACTATGGCACTTTCCACTTATTCACATGTGATAATCATACATAAACCCATGTTAATTTAAGGAAGTGATCTATTGTGTGTCATCAATGATTATGGATTTTTTGTTATTTATAAGACATAAAAACCCTATATCGGTATATGAAACTATAAATTGTATATATCTTAGAAGTCAAATATAATAAGATTAGAAATTTCATATCCAAAATTTTTATCACACCAGGATTTTTGTAACTATAATCACCACTTATGCTACCTCTGATATACATTCATCAAATTATCACACCCATATTGTAACGACCCAATCTTTTTGAGTATTATATTAACATACTCTTAATGATTTAATAATATGTTAATGGTTAATGCAGAAAGAGGAGTTGATGGCTTCATCCAGTAGACTCGACCCTTATGAAGCCCACTTATCAGAGCTTGGGAAGGAGGTAGCATCTGTGGGCTTCACTTTGGACCAATCCCAAGCCGAACTCCAGCATGTCAATCTTGAACGGAAGCGCCTACGAGAGAAGTTCAAGTTAGTATAGATTACTACTAGGGAAATGTTATCTGAGCCTCCCTCAGATTCTCTCACCATAGCACACCTTACACTTAGGTCTTATGCCGGTGTTATAAGGGGCTATGTGACGAGACCCTAGCTTCCTTGTGTAATCCTTTCAGGTGAATAAATTGAGATCTCTTCCCTTAGTGATGTTTGTGGATTTTATTTTGTCCGGATAATTTTAGGATATATTTTATTGATGATTTTTTGAAAAAGGGATATTTTAAAACATTTAGGTAAACCCGAAATAATTAATGACGTGTAATGATTTTCAAAAAAAGGTCTTCTACAAAAGTGTTCAGTAAAGAATTTTGAGTCTAATAAGATCAACTTAATTTTTGATGAATAGTAAATTATGAATAGTGATTTTACGCTTAAGATTAGTAATGTGACCAAATGGATTAGTAATTTCACTCAAAGAAAGATTTAATATAATTTAGACACCTAGATTAAGTAATGTGATTCAATAAAATGGGTAAATAATGGTTTCATAAATTATTAGTCAAGTATTAGTTTTTTCAAATGAATAGTGTTTTTTTTAATTAAAAATTTAATTAAAAATTATTTGAAAATTATTTTTATAAAAAGGGCTTTATTTTTGAACTCAGAGCATCTATATTTTGTTAAGGTAATTTTTGGGGATTTTTCTGAAAAAAATGAATTTTCGGTGAATAGTGTTTTTAATTAAAAATTTAATTAAAAATATTTAGAAAATTATTTTTATAAAATGGATTTAATTTTTGAAATCAAAGCATTGATATTTGGTTAAGGTGAAATTTTGGGATTATTCTGAGAAAGTTGAATTTTTGATGAATAGTGAAAATATAGTTTTTAAGTTACCGGTGTTTAATGACATCATTAAATGATGTATTAAGTATATATTCAATATGGTCGAATTATGAATAGTAAGATAAGGTATTAGGTGTCCCAAGTGGCCAATACCATGGTCAAATACCATGGGAAAGCCCATGGTTTTTCCAAAACCACTAATGAGGTGTCCCTTGGCCATTAATGCCTTGTCCCCTCACTTTCCCTATAAATACAAACACTTTCCTCCTTTAGTTTTCACTCCCAACTCTCCCCCAACGAAGTTCGAGTCTCCTTACCTCCCAAGGAGTCCACCCAAGGTGCCCCAAGCCCTCAAGGTCCAAAACTTTGAGTTTCAAGAGTCACGTTTTAAGGTAAGGGATCCGACCTCTCTCTTTCTTTTCATGTAATCTCTTTTATGTCATTCCTTTTATGCTCCATGTTATTATGTGAAAGAATGTTCTTTTATATTCCTCTTACTACCCTTTAATGTTTATATTATGATAGATCCCCTCTTACTCTCATCATTTCGTTTTATGAATGTTTAAGTGACGCCGTTAGGCTGCCAAATTTTTAAGTGATTCTTTCACCATTCTCATTTTTCAAGTTCGATTTTCATGTCAAATATTTCAAGATCCTTTTTATTATGTTGGGGTATGATCTCTATATCTATCCTAATGATTTATTATGATCATATTATGAGAGACCCTATTTGATCTGTTCAATTCATTTTTGTTGAAATTTATGTGACGCCGTTAGGCTGCCGAATTATCATAAGAGAAATCAAATTTTTGTCTTCCTTCCATGTTTTTCATTTCAAAAGGAATGTCCTTGAAATTGCATCACCATGTCCATATATCCTTCTTATTCTGTCCCTATACTGTTTTATGGGTCAATTATGATTTTTCGACCCATGTTCCCTCTCTTTTCAAAGTTTTCTAAAACCTTGTAACATAGGCGTTATGCTGCAGAATTTTCGTCTCAAAATGCCTCTCCTTTCTCAAAATTATTTTATGTTATAAAGTGAATACTCAAAGATCATATTTCTACAAGGGTATTCACATATATATCAAAATGTTCCATTTTAAATTCGGGTATTTACATACATGATACCCACTTTCCCTTTTCGTGGGTTTAAAGTAACGTAAAGATCATGTCTTTAAAGCAGTTTTTAAAACGTTATGATTATGAAATGAAACCCATTTATTTTATGCTATATGGGTTATTTATGAAATGTTTTTTGATGATATATGTGGCTCACATGATAATAAAGTAAAATTTAAGGGTGCGCCCTGATAGCGCTCCAATGCATTGGCTAAAGACTTAATCTCTAGAGATGACCATTTTAACGATCCCTTGGTGAATAACCTTGGTAATTTTTAACGACACCTTGGGGATAGACCTTGGTGAAACGAAACTATTGTCAATATTAAATGTTGCGGCCACATCATCAAGTTATGAAAAATTTTATTTTTATTATGATGTATCTCATGATTTCTTTCTCATGCCTTAAAGTTATTTTCATGTCCTTATTGAAGTATCTCAAGTTCACATGTAAAATGTTTCTCTTGTTTCCATTACTGGCCCTTCAGCTCACCCTTTCTTTTGATGTATGTCCCCAGGTTATGAGATGCAGTAATAAACCTAGGATGAACTAAAGGAGAAGCATTTCAAGTGTTTAAGAAGAGTGTTTTATGTTTTTTTCATGTATTATATTCCTTGATTCCAAGACACTAAACCTTAACGATCCTCAGTTCCGTGTAATGAAATGAAAGTTATGTTATAAAAAGACGGGATGCTATAGTTTGTATCAAATGATGGTTTAGTTATTTGCGGTAATTAGGATATAAAAAATTTAGGAAGAACCCTATAGAAAAGTTTAAATATAGGAAAACTTCCTGATATTTTGGTAAGTATTGAGTAAGTGGTTTATCAAAAAAATACATCCCTGTCTGGATACGAGCAGGTAGAGGCGGCTTTGGCACAGATGTACATAGGGGTAAAACCTGAAAACACCGCTTTGAGCTAGACTCTAATGGGAACTGGTGCATGATAACGGGCCTTGCTGCACTCTTGGTTACGACACTCCCGGGGGATATGTCTGGTTAATCACAAGCTTTTTATGAATCATTATGAAGGAATTATAGAAAAGTGTAATAGTCTAAGCATGAAGTCATAGTTAAAAGATTCATAAATGAAATAAGTTTCTTACTAAGGTTTTACTCTTTTAGAAAATGGCGAGCAATAGGAGGAACTGTGCCGATGGTGACCGCAATGCACCATGTGCTGACGGCCCTCAGATGGAATCCAGAATAGAAACATTCATGCGAATGATGAACCAACTGACTCAAGTTATGAGTAATAACTTTAATCAAGCTGAGAGGCTGACCTCACCATGAAGGGAACAACACTCTATTGATTCCTTCATGCGTCAACGACCGCCAGCATTCAGTGGATCTACATACCCATTGGTTGCGGAACAATGGATAAGCTCCATTGAAATTATCTTTTCTGTACTTCATTGTTCAGAACAAGAAAAAGTCACCCTTGCTGTTTACATCCTAGAGGGAGAAGCTGATCAGTGGTGGTCACTGATCAAAAACACGAAGCCACAAGGAGAGATGGAAGCTATGGAGTGGGAAGAATTTTGGGTAATTTTATTTAACATGTATTTCCCTCATTCCATGAGAACGAGAATAGAGAATTATTTTATCGGGCTGAACCAGAAGGAGAATGAATCTGTCGGAAGCTATGAGATGAACTTCACAAGGCTTTCCCATTATACCTCAAGCTTTTTCATGGACCCTAATGGGAAGGTTGATAGATTCTTTGGTGGACTACGACCTCATCTTCGGAAGAATCTAGACAACATAGACTATGATAGCTATGAAGAAATAGTTCGAAGTGCGATGAAAGTCGAGCTAGAGTTTGGTGAGACACAGTGGTCTCATAAACCAAATGAAAAGAAGAGATCATTAGAGCCCAGTTTAGGGAAGTCTTTTGATTAGGGAAGAGGTGGAAAGCAAATGCAACTTACCACATGCAATAAATGTGGGAAGAATAATCTGCGGAACTGCTTGAACAGAAGTGGAAAGTGCTATAAGTGTAGAAGAGGAGGCCATATTGCTCGGAACTATCATAGTGTGGTGAAGCCTCAGCTTTCCAACACTATAGGAAAGATGGTTCTGGCCCTACCTGAAGTCACATGCTTCAAGTGTGGACAGCTTGGTCACTTTGCTAACCAATGTCCAAATCCGAGGGCGGTGGAGGGGAATCACCATCAACCTCAGCAGAGGCCAAGAGAGCAAGGTAGTGCTTTAGCTATCACAAAAACTGAAGTTGAAGTTCCGAAGGATGTGGTAGTAGGTACTCTTCTTGTCCTCTCAAAACAAGCAAGTACTTTATTTGATTATGGTTCTACGCATTCCTTTATTTCCTCCAAGTTTGCAAGGAAAACAGAATCAATCCCCGAACTGCTAGAGGTAGAGTTTTCAGTCGAGACTCCAAGTGGGATTATCCTTGCATCAACATTATTTAGAGACTCTAGTGTTTACTTTGGTGAGCACAATCTTATCTCAAATCTAGTAGTCATTCCCATGGTAGAATTCGACATTATACTAGGGATGGACTGGCTCTCAATGTATAATGCTAAGATCAAATGAAGAAGTAAGGAAATCTCAGTAGTCTTGAATGAACGACCTACAGTTATCTTCTGAGGAGAGATATCCCGAACTGATCCCTATCTAGAAGCACCTCCTATAAATTTCCTTATGGAGTTAATCAGTGATGATGAAGAAGGAAAAGGGTGCATACAAATAGAATATGTTCCGATTATTCAGGAATACATGGATGTATTTCTTGAGGAGTTACCTAGACCTCCCCCGGAAAGAGAGGTAGAGTTCTCCATTGAACTCGTACCTGGGTCTCAACCGATATCAAAGACTCCGTATAGAATGGAAAATGTGGAGCTAGAATAGTTAAAGAAACAACTCCAAGACATGTTGGAGAAGGGGTTTATCCGACCGAGTGTGTCTCCTTGGGGAGCACCAGTTCTCTTTGTGAAGAAGAAGGATGGATCAATGCGGCTATTTATTGATTATAGAGAACTAAATGGGATCACAGTGAAGAACAGATATCCTCTTCCAAGAATTGATGATTTATTTGACCAACTTCGCGGGGCTCAATTCTTCTCTAAGATTGATCTTCGATCTCGTTATCATCAACTAAGGGTGAAGAAGGAAGATATTCCAAAGACTGCCTTCCGATCAAGATATGGGCATTATGAGTTTACTGTTATGCCCTTCATCTTGACTAATTCTCCTGCTATTTTCATGGATTTGATGAATAGAGTCTTTAAGGACTACCTTGATAACTTTGTGGTAGTTTTTATTGATGATATTTTGATATATTCAAAATTTCGTGAGGAGCGTGAAGATCATCTAAGGGTTATATTGAAAACTCTGCGGAAGGAGAGGCTCTTTGGGAAGTTCAGCAAGTGTGAGTTTTGGTTACAAAAGGTGGCTTTCTTGGGGCACATCATAACCAATGAAGGAATCTCGGTTGACCCTGCCAAGAAAATGGTTGTGGAGGAGTGGCCTCAACCCACAACAGTAACTGAGATTCGTAGTTTCCTTGGTTTAGCGGGATATTATTGAAGGTTTTTGAAAAACTTTTCACGGCTTTCTATTCCACTAACCAAGTTGACTCGAAAAGGGGATAAGTTCATCTGGAAAATGGAATGTGAGGAAAGTTTCCAAGAGCTAAAGAAGAGATTGGTTACTGCACCTGTGTTAACACTACCCTCTATCAGAGAAGGATTATTTATTTTTAGCGATGCATCTCTGAAATGGCCTGGGTGCGTCCTCATGCAAAATGACAAGGTAATTGCTTATGCATCTCGATAGTTGAAGATTCATGAGCAGAATTATCCTACGCATGATCTAGAGCTAGCAACAGTTGTTTTTGCTCTAAAGATATGAAGGCACTATCTTTATGGGGAGAAATGTGATATATACACTGACCACCAAAGTCTAAAGTATAATTTCACACAGAAATAATTGGACATGAGACAAAGGAGATGGTTGGAGCTTATTAAAGACTATGATTTTTCAATTCATTATCACCCTGGAAGAGAAAACAAAGTCGCAGACGCGTTAAGCAAGAAATATCCTGTTGTTCTGGCAATAATGATGATCGTAGGAGATCCCTTGATTAAAGATCTATTAAAACTGGACATGGGAATTATAAGGAAAGGGACATCATCAACCCTATCCCAAATGATTTATCAACCTTTATTACTAGAGAAGATCAAGAAGGCTCAAAAAGAAGATCCTTTGCTTCAGGAGAAGTTGGAGGCTGTAAAAGATGGGATGTTCCCTGATTTCAATATTGATCAAGAAGGTGTATTGAAATTTCTTACAAGACTATGTGTTCCATATATTCTGGAGATAAAGAAAGAACTAATGGATGAAGCTCATAGCTCTACTTTCTCTATACATTAGGGAATCACTAAGATGTATATAGACCTTCGTGATCATTATTGGTGGGATAACATGAAGAGGGAGATTGCTGATTACAGTACAAGGTGCCTGGTGTGTCAGCAAGTAAAGGCAGAATGACAACTTCATAAGGGAGTATTACAACCGCTACCCATACCAGTATGGATGTGGGATAATATCACTATGGACATTTTAACTGGTCTCCCAAAAACATCCAAAGGAAACAATGCAATATGGGTTAATGTGGACTGTCTCACCAAGACATCCCATTTTATTTCTATTCGGGAAGATTTCTCTCTGGATCAGCTTGCCATGATATACATGAAGGAATTGGTAAGGCTGCATGGGGTACAACTATCCATCATGTCTGATCGTGACCCAAGATTCACATCAAAATTCTGGAGAAGTCTTCAACATGCTCTGAATACTGAATTCAATTTTAGTAAGGCCTATCATCCTCAAACTGATGGCCAATCTGAAAGGACTATTCAGAAACTTGAAGACATGCTGGGATTATACTCAATGGAATTTAATGGTGGATGGGATCAACACCTCCCATTAGTTGAGTTCTCCTATAACAACAGCTTCCATTCGAGTATTCAGATGGCACCCTATGAAGCTCTGTATGGAAAGCGATGTGGAACTCCCACTTGTTGGGATGAAACTGGTGAGAGAAAGCTTCTTGGGCCATATCTTGTGCAAGAGATGACAGAACAGGTTCATGCCATCCAACAACATATAAAGGCTGCTCAGAGTCGGCAGAAGAGCTATGCTGACAATTGTCGAAGGGACTTGGATTTTGGTGTTGGTGAGAAAGTCTTCCTTCGAATTTCTCCATGGAAGAGAGTCATGCGGTTTGGGAAGAAATGGAAGCTGAGCCATAGGCACATTGGCCCCTATTAAATCCTTTATCGCATAGGAGCAGTGGCCTATTGTCTAGCACTTCCACCGAACCTAGCTCAAGTTCATGATGTCTTCCATGTATCTCTCTTGAGGAAGTACATACCCGACCCTTCGCATGTACTGAACCCAGAGGTGGTACAACTGTAACATGACCTCTCTTATAAGGAGCAGCCAGTGGAGATCTTGGACCGTAGAGACAAGGTCCTACGAAACAAGACTACCCATCTTGTGAAAGTGTTGTGGAGGAATCATAAATATGAAGAAGCGACTTGGGATCCTGAGGAAACAATGAAGAAAAAGTACCCTCACCTTTTCGACTAGGCCTCAAGTATAAATTTCGGGGACGAAATTTCTTAAGGGGGGAAGAATGTAATGACCCAATATTTTTGAGTAGTATATTAACTTACTCTTAATGATTTAATAAGATGTTAATGGTTAATGCAGAAAGAGGAGTCGGTGGCTTCATCGAGAAGACTCGACCCTTATGAAGCCCACTAATCAGAGCTTGGGAAGGAGGTAGCATATGTGGGCTTCACTTTGGACCAAGCCCAATCCGAACTCCAGCGTGTCAAGTTTGAACGGAAACGCCTACGGGAGAAGTTCAAGTTTGTAGAGATTACTACTAGGGCAATGTTATCTTAGCCTCCCTCAGATTCTCTCACCATAGAACACCTTACACTTAGGTCGTATGCCGGTTTTATAAGGGGCTATGTGACGAGACCCTAGATTCCTTGTGCAATCCTTTCGGGTGAATAAATTGAGATCTCTTCCTTTAGTGATGTTTGTGGAATTCATTTTTTCTAGATAATTTTAGGATATATTTTATTGATGAATTTTTGAAAAAGGGATATTTTAAAACATTTATGTAAACCCTAAATAATTAATTATGTGTAATGATTTTCAAAAAAAGGTCTTCTACAAAAGTGTTCAGTAAGGAATTTGGAGTCTAATAAGATCAACATAATTTTTGATGAATAGTAAATTATGAATAGTGATTTTACGCTTAGGATTAGTAATGTGACCAAATGGATTAGTAATTTCACTCAATGAATGTTTTAATATAATTTAGACACCTAGATTAAGTAATATGATTCAATAAAATGGGTAAATAACGGTTTCATAAATTATTAGTCAAGTATTAGTTCTTTTGGATGAATAGTGTTTTTTTAATTAGAAATTTCATTAAAAATAATTAGAAAATTATTTTTATAAAAAGGACTTTATTTTTGAACTTAGAGCATCGATATTATGTTAAAGTAATTTTTGGGGATTTTTCTGAAAAAATGAATTTTCGTTGAATAGTGTTTTTAATTAAAAATTAAATTAAAATTATTTAGAAAATTATTTTTATAAAATGTATTTCCTTTTTGTAATCAAATAATTGATATTTGGTTAAGGTGAAATTTTGGGATTATTCTGAGAAAGTTGAATTTTCGATGAATAGTGAAAATATAGTTTTTAAGTTACGGGTGTTTAATGACATCATTAAATGATGAATTAATTATATATTCAATATGGTCGAATTATGAATAGTAATATAAGGTATGAGATGTCCCAAGTGGCCAATACCATGGGAAAATACCATGGGCAAGCCCATGGTTTTGCCAAAACCACTAATGAGGTGTCCCATGGCCATTAATGCCTTGTCCCCTCAAATTCCCTATAAATACACACCCTTTACTCCTTTAGTTTTTACTCCCAACTCTCCCCCAACGAAGTTCAGGTCTCCTTACCTCCCAAGGAGTCCTCCCAAGGTTTTCCCAAGCCCTCAAGGTCCAAAACATTGAGTTTCATGAGTCACGTTTTAAGGTAAGGGATCTGACCTCTCTCTTTCTTTTCTTGTAATCTCTTTTATGTCACTCCTTTTATGCTCCATGTTATTATGTGAGAGGATGTTATTTTATATTCCTCTTACTGCCATTTCAGTTTTATATGATGAGATATCCCCTCTTACTCTCATTATTTCGTTTTATGAAAGTTTAAGTGACGTCGTTAGGCTGCCGAATTTTTAAGTGATTCTTTCACCCTTCTCATTTTTCAAGTTCGATTTTCATGTCAAATATTTCAAGTTCACTTTTATTATGTTGGGGTATGATCTATATATCTATCATACTGATCTCTTATGATCAAATGATGAGAGATCCTATTTGATCTTTTCAATTCATTTTTTTTTGAAATTTAAGTGATGCCGTTAGGCTGCAGAATTTTCATAAGAGAAATCAAATTTTTGTCTTCCTTCCATGATTTTCATTTCAAATGGTATGTCCTTGAAATTGCATCACCATGTCCATATATCCTTCTTATTCTGTCCCTATACTGTTTTATGGGTTAATTATGATTGTTTGACCCATGTTCCCTCTCTTTTGAAAGTTTTCTAAAACCTTGTAACATAGCTGTTATGCTCCAGAATTTTCGTCTCAAAACGCCTCTCTTTTCTCAAAATTATTTTATGTTATAAAGTGAATACTCAAAGCTCTTATTTCTACAAGGGTATTCACATATATATCAAAATTTTCTATTTTAAATTCTGGGATTTACATACATGATACCCGCTTTCCCTTTCCGTGAGTTTAAAGTAATGTAAAGATCATGTCTTTAAAGCAGTTTTTAAAACATTATGATTATGAAATGAAACCCATTTATTTTATTCTATATGGGTTATTTATGAAATGTTTCATGATGATATATGTGGCTCACATGAAAATAAATGAAAATTTAAGGGAGCGCCCTGATAGCGCTCCAATGCATTGGGTAAAGACTTAATCTCTAGAGATGACCATTTTAACGACGCCTTGGTGAATAACCTTGGTAATTTTTAACGACACCTTGGGGATGGACCTTGGTGAAATGAAACGATTTTCAATATTAAATGTTTCAGCCACATCATCAAGTTATGAAAATTTTTATTTTTATTATGATGTATCTCATGATTTCTTTCTCATGCCTTAAAGTTCATTTCATGTCCTTATTGAAGTATCTCAAGTTCACATGTAAAATGTTTCTCTTGTTTCCCTTACTGGGCCTTCTGCTCACCCTTTCATTTGATGTATGTCCCTAGGTTATGAGATGCAGTAATGAACCTAGGATGTACTAAGGGAGAAGCCTTTCAAGTGTTTAAGAAGACTGTTTTATGTTGTTTTCATGTATTATGTTCCTTGTTTCCAAGACACTAAACCTTAACGATCCTCAGTTCCGTGTAATGAAATGAAAGTTATGTTATAAAAAGATGGGATGCTATACATATGTAACCACCTCACCTTCATTTTCCATCATCACCCATAGAAAATGCTTCTCCATCCATTTACACATGCAACATTGAAATGATCCCTATCATAGTTATAAAACTTCACCAACTACTGGATAACCCAAATTCATCAAAACAATATTGTTATTTCATCCCAACATTACTCGTATCAGATAATGGAAGTTTTGATACTTCACACTTACTATCAAAATTAGAAATATTTATTAAATTTTTGTGAGAATAATGTGGAATATGAGAAAATAACATATTGTTTTTTCAAAACACTATCAACCAAATTTAAATATTCAAATTTTTTCTTATAAAAACAATAAGAATAATAATTCATAAATAGAATCAAATCTATAATCATTAGGTATCCTTAATGAGAATATCTCAGTCCAAGTATTTCATCAGAATGGAAAAGAGATCACAAGGAATGATTTTCAAAGGAACCCTGATAATATGTATGTATATTTAGTCTAATTAAGCCTCTAGAATCATTGGTTGTAAAAATAAAATACAATTACAGGAAATGTTTTAAAAAAAACATAATCAATATATCAAAATAATTGGTGATTAAAATTTATTATCCATGTACTAGCTTATTCTCAAGTAATTTATTATTTTAAAAATTAATTTATATTACTCATGTACATTATTGTTTTTTAAAATAATAATCTTAATTCATCTTTTGGAGTTTCACCCCTATAATATCATTGATACAAAATACTCTTATTATGTCATCAAAAAAATTATATAGATTAGGTGTTAGGGTTAGGGGGTCTCTGACCATGAATTTTTAAAACATATCTTGAGATTTGTAGAAATAATTCCTAAAAAACCATTGAATTTATTATATTTCCTAGAAAAAATTCCACTTCACAAGGCCATTCATAGTCTATGAATTTCAATATTTGGATCCTTCAAGGATATAAATTTTTTTAAATTCACCAGTAAATATTACTGTATTAAGAAATATATAATATCCTTTGAAAATTATCAAACATGAAATCTTTCTAAATTTCATTCAGGTGTATCAAATATGTTTCCAGAGCAATTGATCAATAAAAACTATTCCATTACCATTTTATATGAATAATTATGGATTTTACCTTTTTTATTGAACTAACAACATTAAAACTAAATAATGGGCTAATTCTTGTCCATTAAATATATGGTAAAAATTCCATACTAATTTTAACACATTTAATCAACAAAACAAAATCATTATAACTGTTAAATGTGGAAGCTAAAAACATCATGATTAAAACAATAAACCCTTTAACAAAACTCAAATATCTCAAATTTTCAAGCTTAAATTCAAACTTGGGACAAATTATAATAGGGAACATCATTTTTTATAACTCTTTGATTATGTAATGTCTTTTATGTTTTTACATACCTATAAGCATAATTAATAAATACATATTTTGATGAGAACATTTAACATAATAATGATCCCACATTATACATATATTTTCATGATCCTATACCAAAAAACTATTCCTTCAATAGATCATCCATCATCAAATATATGTGAAAAAATAAATACATTTTATTGAAGAACTAATATTATCAACTAATAAAAAAATACAAAAAATGAAAACTATGCACATAACACCTATAGAATATATATAAAAACATACACACAATCGCCACTAATAATTATTAATCCCAACAACAGTGTGCATAAATTAATTCTTTCAGACTAACCCCATGTGGGGCCCTATAATTAAATCCACATTTTCTGATTCATCTTCGTGATTTCATCTAGTAAGGAATGGATATCATCATCACTGACACAATTCCTAGAATCATCAGTAATTAAAAAGAATAATCACTCATCTAACATATGTGGAATACATATATCTGCACGAGTACCTCATAATTATATTACATCCACCATCAAAGATGGATTGATTAGTTGTTTTTTTCTTTTCCTTAAAATGACTACAGTAGAAATAATAAAATGAAAACAGTCTCTTAATTATACCAAGAAACCAATACATAAATCATATTCAATTTATTCCCAAACATTATGATGTAAATAAAAACCTAACACATTTAGATAACCTAGAACTTCTAGCTCATGAACGTAGGATAATACCATACAATAACCATGTGAATAAAAACACATAAACCTATATATAATTTTACTTGATCGTATATTATGTGTCACCAATTATTTAACATGAATGCTGGATTATGATTTCACTACCAAGATAACATGACCTAATAAATTACATTATGTTAGAACCTCTCATTATAACATTCAATATGAGTCTAATATAGAAAACATAATTCACAAAAAAAAGAAAGAACATGATTCCTATATTTAAAAAGTATATGGTTTGTATTTATTTAGAATATCAAGCCATACAATAGTACACATTGAACCATATTAATCATTTTCTCCATTCATAGATAAAAATAAGGGGTCCCCATATTCAATAAATAATAAATTAAATCCATACTTTCTATTTAACCCAATGAATCCAATGCTAATTATATTGATTTCAACATTTTTTTTTGTAAACAATACCACCAAGGGAATAAACTATTCGAATATTTATATGCTACTCAAACCACATAATGCATCACAATATCAAACTTCAATGGGGTTATCTGCTTCTCTTTCCTTGAATATTATGTTCACTAATTAATATAATAACTCAGATATAGAACATTCACCTCAATTATTCACCAAACTAATGATTCTCCCAAATAAATCCAAGAACATAACCAAAATTCCCCAGATAAAATCCCACTAAATCTACTCAACTAATGGTGTTACCAATAAATTCCACAAAACAAAATTTATGGGTCTCATAAATTTTTTTGTTGAATTTATATTTTCCAATGAAAGGATTTTTTATTACATTCATACTGATTCTAAATTAATACATATGAAAAAACTTTCTCATAATGGATAATATAATGATAATCAAATACAAGGTCCACTATAAACAATTTGCTCATATTGGCTAGTAGTAGAGGTTAAAGAAAGCATGATGAAACATTTCTCTAAAAGGTATCCCAAATACATCATCTTCTCTATAAGATCATTCATGGTATAAAAAAATTATATAATATGTTATTATAATTATTGAAATAGGTTTATATAAAAAATTATCAATAAATAACTGAAACCATGGAGCACCATCTGAATGAAAATCAATTATTCCACCACCATAATGGTAAACATATCTCATATGAAATCCATAAAACACCATGATAATCTCACCAACTGGATGATAATAATTTTAAATACACATAGGTTTATTGGTAATCATCATTGATAAGGGACCCAGTCACCACTATTGGTAAACCCCAATATAAAATCTTAATTACATATAACCTCTCAATAAACATGAACTATCCAAAAACAAAATGTGATAAAAAAATAAATATATGTCTTATATCACATGAAATACTTCAAAATTGATGGAATTCAAGATAATATATTTCGGAATTGAAAACAATATCCATATACTAGATGATATCATTATTGGAATGATATTTATAGCTAAGATTCTATAGTAAAATTTCCATTTATAAAAACTCCACTAGGGTATCCAACTATTGAGTAATGATCCCTGAAAATGGGATTGGGTAATTTTAGTATCAATGAGTATAAGTTCTAGTGAATAATTCAGAAATCATATCTCAAATTTCATTAGATACCGAATTTTCAAATTTATTTATCGCACATGTATATTTATGGAATGCCCATCACGACGCTATGTTTTATAAGATGTTACTAGTTGTGGTGGTGGGAATCATTCAAAATATTACTTACTATTTACTAATCATTTACAATTATGTTCTCTCATTGAATCTAACCTCATAGAACATTGATCTTATAGTATGTTCTCCCTTAATGTCAATATTGTATTCAATTTGGAGTTCTATTCATAGCACTTATATAATTATACTTTTTAAGATGGTTTCATAATCCAAAATATGGGTGCAAGACTTATTTAATAATACTAATTTTTAAATTCCCACACAAGGACATTGGTGTATGCGGGAGGACGATTTAAGGCATATGGACACTATGAATCTCTCTATATAAAACCCTGGTAATCTCTTATGTATGATGTAATCGATTCTAAATCATTAAAAATGATTAATTTATTTGGATTACTCAATATATACTCTTTCATGGTCATACTTCCTAAAAAAGGTTAATTAATTTTATAAAATCAATCCATCCTTGATATCACTGTATAAAACACCCCTATAGAATATTGAAATCTCTAACCATAGTTATGTTTCAAACTCATGAATTTTGGTATTATTCATCCAATTAATCACAAAAATATAAACGAATAATGATATAATTACCATAATTTAGTTGAAACATGTCTAAAAAATGTAGATGTGATACTAGGACACTAATACATAATTTATTTCCCAATATTAAGGATCACAAAATTACATATGAATCTATTAATTCTAAAACATATTTAGCACATTTAGTTTACTCGGCATATAGGTAGTTGCATCTAAGTCAATGAGAACTAAAATTCACTCTTCATGTGGGAATGTACTAAAAACATATGAAGTATGATATATCTTAATCTATCCTGAATATACACCTAGATTTAATCCTTCATTAATTTAATATTCCTTAAAATGAACATACTTGATAAGATCAATTAATTTTTTGGGCTCAACATAGCCCTATAACTAAATCTAGGTTGGCTAAAATTCTGTGAAAACCTCTTAATAATAATTTGATACCATGGTTACAAAGGAATAATTAGGGTAGATGACATAATGATGACATGATTCCCATAACATATCAGTGTATAATTAATGTTCAATTCAAACCATAACCCTTAATATTTAAATGGATGTTTTTATATCAAGAAATACATATGTATTTTCTATGTGAACATAAACCACACCATTAATAGGTTCCCTAAATTGAACAAAAAATTTAAAATACCATTAACCATAATCTCCAAAAATTTGAAAATAATATTCCAAATATTTATATCTCCGATATATATCCATGTTAATCATTTATATATGATCAACATTAACATAATATAATTCACAATGGCCCATTTTTTTCCTGAAACAATATATGTATTCTCTTTATTACAACCTCTAATATGCTAGGGGACAATGAATTTTACCAACAAGTAATATCACATATAAAATAATATATCTTATAATAAACCCACAAAAGATATATATGCCTAATATACAAGAAAAAATTCACATAATATATTATTTAAATAACTAAAATATAAAATAAATGAACATATAAGATCATAAATACGCAATACAAATTCACATGTTGAAACCAATAAAATAACCACATTTAAAATTAAATTTTACCAATAATAAATGATATATAATAAAATAATACACATAAAATATGAAAAAAATCATAGAGAGATCCTAGTGATAGAAATAATTACCATTTATCCCAACTAATCATTACGATCAATTGGGTATACTACATGAGATCCTCAACCAAAAAGATCAACCCTAAACCATGCCTAATTTTTATAGACCCAACACATGACTGAATAAATCATATTTAGGGATGTGTATAAAAGTACCCATTAGGATCCCATGAATAAAAAATTTGAATAGTAAATCAACCTAATATTATGGAATAATAGATAATGTGGGAATAAATATTGTTATACTCAATGTCCAAGAAAAATATAAATTAAGAAATAACCCCCAACATCAAAACGTATATTAATGATGTTTTATGTCTCTCATGAGAATTTAGATACCATGAATATCTAATTCCCATGAGGCCTGAATTCAGTACCCTAATGTTTTTCAAATAAAAAAAATCATGAAATTGTCACATGTTTAAACACTAAGATCATATATTTATAAAAAATAACCACTAACCATACCTCATATTTACTATACGACATATCTTGGACCTAGTGTGTGATATCATATAACTAATATGGATATTAATAAAATTATTACTTACACCTATTCAGAAATGAAAATTAAATTATATGATAAGTCGGTTGGGGGAGTACCAATTATTATGGATGAATGTCTTACTATTAATCTCAATAGATGAGAAATAACTTATATATGTAGAGATATTTCAATACATCATGAAGAATATACAAAATTAAAATGTAATATATGATAATAGAACCTGTTCAATGACAGGGGATAGCTGATATAATGTAAAAATAATCTAGTATGGATGAAATATTCTGCCTGATAACAGTTGTGTAATAACTCAATAATTTAAGTGTGGGACTCATGCACTAAATTAAAATATCTCTAAGGGAGTACCTTAACACCCTGAATCCTAAAAATGTACCACAAGAAGCCTATAATTGACTCTATAAATAAAATATCCTCAAAATACTGAAGACACCTTATAAGTTATCTCTCAACTCCAAGAGGATAGAACTATAATTTTCTATAAATAAAATCACCTAGAATATATTGTTTACTTCATTCATTATCAAAAATAAGAAAGAATGGACAAATAACCTAAATATCACTAAATACATGGAATGTAATCTCCCAAAAAATACATGTATGTAATGAAATATGGTTGGTTCATATTATTTATTTTATATTTTCTTTAGTAAAACTACTATCCTTTTCTTTGTAGGGTTTTGAATGTGGTCGTCTTACGACTTACAGGTACGTACTATTAGTTCCATTGGTCTTATAGTCCCATCTACATATAATATATCTATGTACATTTTGTTTTTAGTTTGAATTTTATTCCTAAGGTATCCAATATATCCCATTTAATTTTATTTATTTCCCAAATGGTGTGTAAATCCAATTAAAATCCATGTATTAAAAATTAGTTGGATCGGTGTCTACCCAACCTCACATATCATCATGTGGTTCCACACAATATGGTCACTGAATCATAGTTAAACCATGATTGACAGAAACAAAAAAACCTTATACAATATAAATAAGAGATAAATATATCCTCATATAATTACCATGACAATTTGATATTTATATATCACAGGTATCTGAGTAACATCACCAAAAGCACATGTAAAATATGTTTTAGTGGGAACACATGAGGCAATTAAAAATTTAAAGTCAATAAAAATCAACCGGTAATGAGATATAATATTTTCATTTATATTTTTAAAACTATCACCATCCATCTCTACTATTTACACTCATGGATTTCACCAAATCTAATCGGGTATCCATAGATTCACAAAACTAATGCTTTGTCATCTTATCATTTCACCATCTTTGATCTGAGCCCCCACTTCCCCTGTAACTCAACCATCAACCAGCATTCTAAAACTCTATATTCCAGTAAACATCAATAAAACCACTATCCATCTTGGATTATAGTAGTTCCTCTCTATCTTCAATACCACCCAACATGGTTGTATCCATTAAAACAATGTTATAAAAATATGGTGGAGAAAATAAGAAATTGAGGCTATAAAAAATTTCAACCACATATATTTTCAATCCAAAATAATTTTTCAAATAATATAGTAGATGGAAATTCCCTATGAGAATCCTAGTAATTAATAAAATGTATTAATAAATGAAAATTAATTTGACATGTATTTCAAAAATTTGAATGTATTTATCGACTAATTTTTGTATAAGTTTTAATGATAATCCATTTTCACAATTATTAAAACAATCAATCTATGATCATGGTTTATTGAAATAAATTTACCATAAATTAAATATATAATTTTGAAATAGTAACATTTAAAATAATTAATAATTAATTAAGTAAAATAAAAATTTCAGACCAAGTTTTAAAATTATTGTAAAATCAGAGATCTATTGTCAGTACACAAAATTAATTATTATATCTAAGAATAATAATCTCTAATTACTAATACTAATGTAACACCATAATTTTTTAGATATATACATAATTATGGATATAATATATGATACAAAAAACCAATTTTAGATGAAAATAAAATACAATGATACATAATGATATTTTTTTTAAAATAAATCCATTCTTTTAGATATCATTCGAAGCACGCAACATCGGGTATAATCAAAACATGACACTCTATTAAAATATTATTCTTTATACGTGAACATCATAATATAGTAGTGAAGCAGGTGGTACGAATTGGAATAACTATATAATGGTAATTATATGTTTTAAAAATATATAAAATAAATTAAATTGTTATCTATGTATTATAAAAAAATATTAACCATATAGAAGGAAAATACATTTTCTCTAAAAATAAATATTTAATATTAATATAATATTATTCTCACTTTTAATGACTAATTTTAAAAAATTAACCATTTCATTAAATTTATTTTAATAGGTAAAATTAAATTTTAAAATATAATTTTTAAAACTATAATTGGATATTTATTGAGAATGTTCTTAAATAAAATTGATAGATAATGTAAAATATTCTATTATAATTCCAAATTTTCATTTCATTAAAATTATTTATAAGTAAAAAATATTTCTTAAATGGTATTTAATTTAAAATTAGTTCATATATTTAACAATATATAAAATTTTTTCATTTTAAACAATTTTTTTAATTGTAGTATTGAAACATTTTATACATATGGGGATGTTCCCTATGGAAACTAATTTTTTTACCGCATCTCTTGGTAAAATTTTATATTAGAATCTTCCACTTCAAAGATTTTATTTTACAAAAAATGTACTATCTATTTTGAATCATAATTAGTTATATTATCCAACTTGTTAAAATTAATATTTTACCATTATAAAGAATAAATATATTAAAAAACATATGGTGTTTAAAGTAAAAAAAGGTTTATCAGGTGTTAACGAATATTTCCAAAACTCATTATATTGACTAATTGAGACCCTATTGTAACTTCGAATTGATAATTACTTATTTTGGAGGCCTTTTCTATGTTTGAAACATGGCTTTAATTGATTCATTTCAGAAATAACATGTATGTCATCTCCCCCAACTGTAATAGGACACCAAATATCCTCCCCACTACACACCCTCCACACAATTGGATTTAGAAAATAACATATAAAATATATTACACAAATACCACTCCACAAAATATATTTATTTTTTAGATTAAAACATTGATATAAAAAATTTTCTGTCAACCATTTGATGTTTCTCTTAGAATATATAATGTTTTTAATTATGAAATTTCATTTTACGTCTTCTAATATCCCTGTATAATATTTAAAATTTATTCCCAAATAATAAAAATAGAATACCTAATATAAATATATTTTATAATTGTACTATAATATACAATATCATTATATAGTACCATCTAATAAAAAACAAGACATTTGATCTTTTTTTTGATAGACAACCTCCTAGAAAACTAATGTAGTTGTTTTCCATCCCAACCATTCAATGGTTCATGTAATTATTAAATTAAAATGTAAATATTATATATATATGTTATTATTATAACTATAAAATTATGTAAATAAATATACATTCTTTATATCCATTTTATGTGGGATATGATAATGTCGCCCACATGTACAGTAGAATAATATATTGGGATGTGATGTGAATCCCTTTTCACTTATGGTTTACCTAGAATGTAGTAAGGATAAATTTTAATGAATATATTTGAAATTTATGTTATATCAATAATTCTTGAGATATTTTATCACATCTAACTTCATACATTATAATCCATTGAAAAAATGGTGCCCATTTCTACGTGGTGACTATAGACTTCATGTGACGATGTGAATTGTTTTACATTTTAATTTTACATGGATGATAATATAGATAGATTTTATTATGTTAAAAAATATATATATAAATATATAACTAATTATTATTTATATGAAATTTAATATTTTTTCCTTCATTCCATCCATCAATAAAAATTGAAACAACGTTCATACATACATAGGACCTACCTTAACCATGAATAATATAATAAATTTTCTATCAACAAAAATTCTATATTATTATAAATAAATATATAATGATTATATATATGATATTTAAAAATTTATTGAAACATTTTATATTATTTAGAAATTATAAAATTTAATCACTAAAAATAATGAACCAAAACATTCAAGAAAAAACATCAATTATCGAACAGAGCCTTGATTTTAACAAATAATTTAAAAAATGAGTGATAAAAACTGTATGGAAATAATATATAATGTGCGATATCTGAGAATTATTATATAATTGATGAATAATAGTCTTATATTTATTATACATGAGGTTCATACACGTACTAAAGATGTTAAACAAGTGGTAAATGTGTCTAAACATACTTTTTCTTCTATAAGACACAATCCATAATCACCACTTATTCCATTTTATTATGTAAATAATTCCCCATATAATGTTATATAATGAATATCTTCATATTAATTGTATTTAATATCACATTTGGTGTTTTTTATTTCATTATTCTTATTATTCAAAAGTAACGGAAGTGTGGCTAGGTTTAACCCACAATCTTAGCATTATTCAAAGTTATTTTTGTTAAATTCAAATATGTAAGAATTATATGATATTTCTATATTATAATAAATATTTTTTATTCACATGTGGATATTAGTGAATTATTTCATGAAATAGTTCCCTTTATTAACTAGTTGGTACTTAAAATGATTAATAAATTATTTTAATAAATTATGAATGTATTTCTCGCTTAAATCTAAAATCATTTTTATCATATATTATGTTTTCTATAAGTGTTTTCAAAAAATATTTTTTACTATTTTAATAATTATTATTGATGAAATTATTACACATATTTACCATTTAAAAAAATTCAATTGAATATTAATTTTCATCAAAAAACAAGGAATTTTCGGATTTTTCCAGAAATGATAAACGACTATTTGTTTTAATGTGTTTATAAAGTATGGAATATAACTCCATCAAGAAAAATAAATTTATTAAATTTTGTTGGAGATGTTTTAAAATTTTATTTTCATATAAATTTATTTACAATGTTTTTTTACATTTAGTTTTAACAATATTTTCAAAGGAAAACATTTATTTTACTCAAAATTGATTTAATGAAATTTTTATTGTATTCTTATTCATTAATGACATAAAAAAATTATTTTACTTTTGATACATTGTGGATATGATATAATTATTTCATCATTATTATAGATCATGTTTTTTAGGAAAATTTTCCCTAGTGATATAAAATTTTATTTCCATTCACCATACCATCGTGGAAGGTTTATGATTATTCTTCTTGATTTGGGAAATTATTAAAAAAAAATTGTTATTTTTTCATTAAAAATGATTATGTTGATTATGTTTCACCCCATTACTATGATTAATTAAATGTAAATATTATGTAATGGTTGAGGACAATAATTTAAAATCCCCTTAATTCATTGGTTGGTCTTACGAGTCAATTAACGTGGTTGTTTCATTAATCCCTTACACATTTATGTACGATATGTTGGAATGATTCCTTGTAAGTAATAATTCATGGAATGAGGTATAAAAGGTATATTTAAGATTTCAGTTATTATGAATTAAATATTTATGAATCCATTCATTGTTATTCTTTATGATTTTTCAATTAGTTATAATATTCATTGTAAATTTTCAGGCACATTTTACTATTGATGAGGAATTATTTGAACACTATTTATTACTAGAATATTATTCTCATATTATTGATTAATTTTCATATTTTTCATCAATTTAGATTTCTATATTTATTATTCATTATTAATTCAAGGTTTCCATTATATGCATACCCTTACAGTGCATAGGGTGTCCCCACATCATAAATTCAATTTTCCCTTTCATGCCAGGATGTTTTCTATGATTGATATATAAGTATTAACTAAGATGAATAATGGTGATATAATTTAGTATTATATGTGTGTTTTTTATTTTAAAAGATTATATCAATTTCAGTTATTTATATAGTTTACCATGTATGCTAAACTATTTGGCCCTTTGGATGTGATTTTTTTATATATTTAAAATGTAATAATGTGGGAATCAATTATGAGATACTACTATTAGTGTCTCCACAGTTTTTTTGAGAGGAATATTATTTGAATTATTAGTAACATGATTTAGGAAAACAGCTATTACATGACAAAACTCTATGATAAATTTTGAGGAAATGTTTATAAGAACATCATAATTATTTTTTGGGAAGATATAATATGGTTTCTCTTATCATTAAATCTATTAATGATTATTAGAAGTAGATGTGGTTCTAGTAAATATGTACCTAGGGGTTATAAATCTAAAAAGGGTGCATTCGGATTGACCTAATAATCACATGGTGTATGATAATGGGCCTTATTGTGAACTTCGTTTGACACTCCTGGGGGATATTCATATGACAATTAAAATTTTTGTACAACCCATTATAACAGATTATAAAATTAATCTACCCTTAAAGAATCCATTTTAATGGTTATGATATTGGTTATGTAATTGTTTTAAAATTTTTGTTTAGATGTAAAAATATTTTTTGTATTGTAAATTATATTTCATAATGTTATGATTTAATAAAGTGTATGAAATTTTTGTGAAATGGTTCTAGAGGAAGTAATGTGATAATATATATATATATATATATATGAATGTTCTATTTGTATGTATTACCCTCATAGTATTGATAATGAAGCTAGATCAAGAGATGTAGGTGGAGCTGATGAATTAAGAAAAAATTACCCCAGTTGAATATAGTTATGTGTAATAACCATTACTATTTGGACCTATCTGATGATTATTTACATGGGGTTACACATATAGACTACTTCATTCACCAACAACATCCATCATTTAATAGGAAAAAAATCAATTTTTGTGAGAAAATGAGAATTTATATAGATATGATATTTATCTCTCTAGGATGTAGTGAATGAGAAAAAGGTTTCATTGATGTTTATAAAATCTTAATATATAGGAAAAAATTATGTTCATTCATTGAAAACAATAAGGATGAATAAGAAATATAAAGCATGGAATTAATGGATTTATTTATTATTCTCAGGGAAATATATTTTCTTAATGAGTAATTTTAAGATATGGAAATACTATTCATGGGACGACGACAAAATTAATAAAAAATGTTGCTATGTATAAATTTGTATTAACAAATATATTAATTTATATATCGGATTAAAAATATGATTTAAATGGAAATATTGACCATTTCATTGATGGGATTAATGAAATCCCTCTAATGTAATTATTATCCCCAAAATTTTCATCATATGATGACATAATATCAAGTGTTATCAATGAAAGTAATGAATTCTCCATGTATTATGGATTCTATGGGAAGAAAAAGAAAATGAGGTTGATAGAAAAAAATGGATGAAGGGAAGCACAGAATGAAGAATCATCCCACATGTGATACTTTCAAAATGAAGAACCTTGGTACATGTCTAAAAATAAATATAATTTTTATTCATTTGTGTATAAAAATTCCATTATGCTCAAGAAGGAAAGGGTATGGGATAATTCCACAATGTAAATTACACTACCTATGAAAGGATAGGGGACTATTCCAACTAATACCATGAGTGCCTAGGCAATATACCTATGAAGAAGTTAAGAGATCATAGTCAATCTTACTTCTTTTATACATCCTACATGGAATGACTAATGTTCGTGTTTATTTGGATCCAAAAAAATTATACATTTTTAATATTTATATTCTCATTATATAAATAATTAAACATATATGAATTATTTTGCATTAATATTTCATTATGGATTTTAAATAATGTTATAATTATTAATGAATTTGATTTAGTGGAATATTGTTCTTTTTGGATACACATGATTTTGTTAATATAATAATTAATATATGATCAACAATAAGATTATAATGGTAATGATAAATTTAAATGAATTTTTTAGTAAAAATTAAAATTTTTTGGTCATTATTTATTTTACATAATATTTTCTAGATTTTACTATATTTGGATCTATGAAATATATTTGAAAACCTATGATTTTATTTTATGAAACATTTAGGTTTTTATTAATGTTTTTCAGAGAGAACCATATTCATTTATATGTAATATTTCATTATGAGACACACTATATTTTATGGGGAATATAATGACTATTTAATGACCATACATAAAAATATTTGTGCTTTTAATTATGAGATACCTATTCTATATTAGTGTTAAGGTCATGTCTACTAAAAATTTATTATGTTTAACGTATGGTGCTATTGAATAACATGTTACACACATTTTATATTTTTAAAAAATATCTATTGACATTTGGAATGGTTTTTTATTATTTTAAAATTTAAATTGCGATTTGGGTTTAAAATTTTAATTTGGATATTAATTAATTTTAATAAGATCATATTAGGGATTAATCAAAGCGAAACAAAATAATGAAATTGTGGATGTGATTTATTTATATATCATGTATGTATAATTTTAGATGTTCTTTGTATTTATAATAAATTAATTCCTCAACTGAAGGAAAAGTATCATGAAAAAAATACAAGTACCTTTATTAAAAATGATTCATATACTCCCAAAATCATAAAAGATTTATGTTTTTTTGGTTGATGAATTTTTCTTGATCATCCTGTTCATTGTGATATATGACATATATCACCCTCAATTAATATTTATAAATTAATTATCTCTTAAATATCCATATATTCACATACAACCTATGTTCCACTACATAGAAACCATGTTATGATATTATTATAGATGAAATTTATACATTATATTATATCTAATCTAGGGGATTCTTTTATGCCCTTCTAACAACGTGTGATTCTAATAAAGACATTTTCGAATGATAAACACATGATTATTGTGATCATGATTATATTTTGAGAATGATATTTGTTTAAGGGGGTATAATTAATAAACAAAAGAATGTAAAATAGGAACATCATTATTTATATCATTAATGAGGTGGGTCACAAAGCATAGAAGAAAATATAACAACCCAAAAATTTATGATATATTTATTTTATATAAATTTTATCTCTTAGATAGATTGAAATGCAAGAAACATAATTTTTAAACAAAACCCAAAACTCTATTTAAATATCATTCTTTAAAAATGTACATTAAATCCTGGATATTATATTATAGGGTATTAATAAGAGGGACTAAATTATTTAAATTATATAGGTTATGGATTTATACACAATTCAATGGTTATTTATTGATTACAAATATAATAAGAACCATTTGAAAAATAGTGAAATTTTTTCTACAGAACATTATTCTTATGAATAGCTGATTATGCATGTGAACATAATTTAAAATTAATATGTACTTAATTTTTTAACATTATATATATAAATAATCATAATTTTATAAATCAACGAATTACAATATTTTTTTTTAATTATTTATAATGTTCACAAGTGATTTTTTTATGAATACTGAAAATATACAATTTTATTTGAAAACATTATTTTGTTTAAATTTTTTTCGAAGATAAAAAACATTATAATTAGATTTAGGTAAAATTTGTTAAATTAATTTAAAATATAACTAATTTTTGATATATGAGTCAATTTTTTATGGTATTTATATATTAAAACATTATATACTTATGTGAATTCTCTCTATGGAACCCTCCCCTTTTCCTGACATCTTTATATATAATATTTAATTGAATTCCTCCATTTATATGAATTTAATATAAAAAATGTATTTAATATTATGAATTAAAATGATTTATATAAATAATTATGTTAATAATTATTTTATCTCATTATTACTAGTATATATGGGATACATTAATTTTAATGATTATTGTTAAAATGGAATTATGGATGGTTAAAATAAAAAGATAAGGGCTTAAATGATATAATAAATTTTCAAAACACCTTATCAAGAAATATTGAATCAATATAATCACTATAAATTGATAAATATTCATTTCTGAGGCCATTGGATGGTAAAAATGTCAATTAAATTGATTGGTTTTGAAAATACCAGTTTTGTCATCTCCGCCACATATAAATGTCCACCCTATCCACTCCCTTCTTCAGACTCCCAATACCACATGTATAGAAAAATAACTATGAAAATATATTCCATAAATCAATCCCCACATCATATTGTCCTTATTCATATAATAAAATAAATCCTGTATATATTTAGATTAAACATAATAAGGTTTCTCAGAGAAGATGTATGGTTTTTAACTATGTGTTTTCATTTTACATCATCCTATAACTCCTAATATAAAATTAAAAAAATGGAAAAATAATTACTCAATTATTTAAAATATATTTATATGTTAAATATTGTAATATAATAACCTTTATCCATATCTACTACTATCAATTGTAAATGGAAATCATAGATCAAGTCTGTGGTGGACTACCATCATCCGAACTGATATAGTTCAATTTCAATAATGATCATTAATGGATTTATGTAATGATGTATTTTTTACCTGTATATTTTATTTTATATATTATTTTACTTATGGAATTATTATTTCACATATAACTCTTTAATTTCTATTCTATGGTGGATACGATAATTTCGCTCATGTTTATGGTGGACTACCTCGCCTTGAAGTGATGTAATTCATTTTTATCATAAGCTGTATATGGAATGTAATTACTAAAAAAGTTGTTGAATATATTTCATATTTATGATCAAAACATACTTATTGAAATAGAATATATAATATAACATCTTATATTCAAATCCATTGAAAAAATAACAACTTCACTTTTGTGTAGGTGTGGCCTACCACCTCCACGTAGTGATTTGAAATGATATTCATTTATTACATGGATTGAAAATATAATGGGTTTTATTATTATAAATTATATATATATAATATTATTATTTTTTAAAAGTTAATTAATATTAATTTTCATTTTTTTCCATCCATGGGTTAAAATGGTATGAACATTCATGTGTACGTATTGTATACTGTCTCCACGAGCAGTGTAATCCATATTCTATATCTATCATTAATAGATTAATATAAATAAATATATTTTTAATATATTTTTTATTTATATAATTTTAATAATTTAAGAAATTTTATAACCATGTTCAATAAATATGGTAAAAAGTTATTAAACCAAAACATACTTGAAAAACAAAGTAATTATCACATGAAATAGACCATTTAACAATGATTTACATTAACAAATGTTATAAGGGACTATATTTAAATCATATATGGTATGAGATATATGAGTATGTATTTATAATTCTTGTTAAATTAATGTATATTTATTATAAAATTAGTTGATATTCATGCAAAGGAAGTAGAACAAGTGATAAAGGTTTCTCATCTGACTTTTGTTTCATTGATACAAATGCCATAATCATGAATTATTTGTTTGTGTGGTTTATATACGTCCCATATTGATTTTTTTTCCAGGAATAAATTAAAATTAATTTTTTAATTTTAATTTTAATTTTTTAGTTTAATGTGGATTATGATTCAAAATTTATGAATTTGGTAAGGGTTTGTCTCACAATCTCATAATTATTCACGATTGTTTTGGATTAATCACTATTTAGGGAATTATTTTATATTTCTACATTAAAATAAATATATTTTCTTATTTTTAGGTTATTAATTAACTTTATCAGGTAGAACTATGATCTTTCAATTATTTGAATCATATTCTGAATGATAAATGTTTTTTTTTGAAAATTTGAATTTATTTCCTTCCTCTGTCGAAAATCCTTTTTTCTGAATATAAATTTATTCTAAAAATTTTATAAATATAGTATTTATCCATTTCATGATGATTTAATATAAAAAATTTACTTTTTTTCAATTTACAATATTTTTTAATTGAATCATTATGACATTATTAGAATAAATCCTGCTAGTCATTCACAAATAATTGGATGAAATATTTGTTTTAACGGGGTTGTAATGAAGATAATTTTATGTTTTCATGACCACTAAATGATTTAAATATTATTTTCCCTGTTTTAAAACATTATTTTTAAATAAATTTTATTCTTATATAATTATTCCCAATTTTAGTTTTAAAAATATTTTCAGAGTGAATCTGTAATTTTCCTGAACAAAAAATAATTACATATTAATGGAATTTCGATTTATCTGTGAAATAAACCCTTTATTTTATGTATGATACACAAGGGATATGATTCACTTATTCTATAATTATTATTTAACATTATGGTTTGTGAAAAATATTATATTAGATGTACAATTTTATTACCATTTCAAATACATCTACGGATTGTTTAAATTTTTTTTATTGAATTAGGAAATTATTAACATTTAATTAATTAGATTTTAAATAATAATGATGGTCTTTATTATATTTCAACAATTTAATATATATAATTAACTGCAATTATTAATTAATGGTTGGGGTTAAAATTACATAGCCCCTTGTTGAATAAGTTGGTCTCATGAATAAAATTAGCATAGGAATTTTGATTAGTTCTTATCCATTCACGTAAGAATTATTGTCATGTGAAATTGATTTTAAGAATTCATGGAATGAGTTGATGATGTTATTTATAATATAATTGTAATTATGTATACCAACATTATGAATTTATTCACTGATATTCCCTGATACAATTCGATTATTGATAATATATGTTGTTATGTTTCAAGCTCATGTGTATTTTTATATGGAATTACATGATCATCATTTATTTATTCCATATTATTCTAATGATTATTGTGAAATTGAATGTGTTTTTATTATTTAATAATCGAAATTTATTATTGTTTATTTATTAATATCATCACCTTTAGGAAAACTCTTACTGATTATCTGAACTATCCACATTCATCTGTATCATTTTATTTAAGGTAACATGAAATATTTTTTAATTTATTTGTTGGGAAATTATAAGGGGAGTAACGGTGATCTAAAATATTTTTTTCCAATTTATTTATTGAAATATAATGTTAATTTCTATTACGTAACTAGTTTATATTTACAATTAAATTATTCATTCCATATGAATGTGATTTATTTTATCTAGTGTCAACATAAAAATGTAGACCCCGAAAAAAAGATACTCAGGTCAGGGTCTTTATTTAAATATTTCATCCTCCAACGATTATAAGAGTTAATCATATGTATGGATGAGTATAAACCTATTTTTAGGGATATTTTTTAGACCAGGGTATAAATAATTTAATTTTTTAGGAAATGTATCAAAAAAAGCCCAAACTAAGCCACTAAAGATAATGATTTTTGTTTAATTAGATTTTAAAATCGCACTACATAAACAAAATCACAGTGTTGTAATGTCAATTTAAATATAATTTACGGAGGTATCAGAGGTCACATATTGAGGATAAATATTAATTCTGAAAATAAATCTAATATTTCCTTAAAAATTATCTAAATATGAAACTCAAGAAAATATAATCGAATTTTAAAAAAAAATTCCATGAATCATTAGAAAATAAAATAAAATATGAGATTATTCACTATGGTAAATTTTCAAATTTCAAACATTATTGGAAATGGTTTATTTGAACTAAAAAATGAGCAATGTCGTGGACAATATCTACCTAAGTCACTAATGTATACTCAAAATAATATAGGATTTTTGAGTTAAAATAAAAAATATTTTCATGTTACATGTTAAATTTATATAATACACAACACAGATAAATAGATTATATTATTTTGTGTAAAATGTAAAAAAATATATTTATTGAATTTTTTTAATAAAGATATATGTGTTTGATAGAAATAATACAAGATCTCTTAATTGATTTATTATAAATGATTATTCTTGATAGGTTGCTATTTTTGTATGGTTATAAATTTAGATTTATAAATATTCTTAATTTTTAAAGAGTCCCATTGTAATGGCCCGGACCTCTCCGGTCCATTACTTTGTGAAATGTTGGTATTGGAGGTGTTCCGGGAGGTCAAGGGGACTTATCCCCAACAGATCGGTGAGACAGATCAGTTTCACAGATCGGTGAGACAGATCGGTGTGACAGATCAGTTTCACAGATCGGTGAGACAGATCGGTGAGACAGATCGGTGAGACAGATCGGTGAGACAGATCGGTTTCACAGATCAGTTTCACAGATCGGTGTGACAGATCGGTGAGACAGATCGGTGAGACAGATCGGTGAGACAGATCGGTGAGACAGATCGGTGTGACAGATCGGTGAGACAGATCGGTGAGACAGATCGGTGTGACAGATCAGTTTCACAGATCAGTTTCACAGATCAGTGTGACAGATCAGTTTCACAGATCAGTTTCACAGATCGGTGTGACAGATCAGTTTCATGTACAGTAACGGTGGGTGAACAGTGTTTCCAGACTCCTACAGTTTTTCCCCTTTTGACGTTTCCTTTGACGTAAAATACATTTAAAACCTTATTTTAAGGGCTCTTAAGGCCGATTCAAATGCCATAAATCCTATATTAATTATTCCTAAGGCTTGGGATGTTTTACTTGGTCAAACCGCGTGGTTAATGCGATCCGTTTTTAATGGAGAATTAACCGGATCTTAAACCGTCGCCCCATTAAATCTTAAAAAGGGACGAGATATCATTCTTCCTTGTTCTTTCCCTTTGTTCTCGACTAAGAGGCGCTAGAACCTTTCAATCCTTTCCGTAGGAGTTTCACAATCAATCTTTACTCCTAGGATTGGTTCTGCTCTGTTTTTTATGCAACCGAGCCGTGTCGATCAATCTTCGATATAAGCATCCTCCGGTGGATGCAGTTGTCACGAGGGGAGGATCGTGACCCGCTGTGTGGATAAAGGACGTCAATAACTCTTCGAGGTAGGGGATTCATGGCTTCTCTAATTATATATGTGCAATCCTAGAATTAGCATGATTTATTCCTTTGGATCACAATGAAATTGACCTAATTAAATACTTGAACCGGATTAAAAGAATTGATTGATCGCATGCTGTTGCTTTATACCGTGATAACGGTTTGCCTCATGTTTTCCTAGATATAGTGATATCTATGTTTTCTTTGATTTATTGTTCGTTCATTATTGAAATTGATAATGAACGTAAAGCCGGAATTAATTGTTGATTAATTGGCTAAAGGTAAAGAGGCATGTAAATTAATCTGGTTATTGTCGTTGTTGTAGTTGTTCTAATTTGAGGATAATCAAATTAGGGAAGCAAGCTTGGTTATTTAATTGTGATAGCTTACGGATTAGGTATCCGTGATTGGAGCCTACGAATAACAAATCTGTTAATTCAATATGGATTAGAGAACAGATTATGTGGGAATTCCAAAAAGGGTTCTGAGTTACCCTCTTGTTTGTTAACGGGCCGAGAGCCCATTTTGTGATGTTTGTTTTCCTGCTGCTTGTGCTGTGATGTGAGCCTGGATGGCTGTTGTGATATGTGGAGGCATGGAGACTTGTGGTTGTGGCAGCGGATGACGCCTAGTGTGGCGAGATGCATCGGTTTATGCATATGGGTGTCGGGGAGGACACCAAGGGTGATGGTATGAGATGAATGTGATGGTTTGATGTTGGTGGTTTGGTCTGGTTGCTTATCTGCTTTACTTTTCCCCACTGCTCAAGGCAGCTGGTCTTGCTTACCCTCTTTCCGAAGGAGGTGAAGACACGCGGGGTATGCCACGTGCTTTCCGTGTTTAGCCTCTCGATGGAGGATGGGTCTATGCTCTTTCTATAGGCGGCAAAGACTCGACGGGTAGTATATCTACTCACCGTGTTGAGCCTCCTTTGTGTTTAGAAGAATAGGATGTTTTTCTAGAATGCCTGGGAATGTGGAAAAGTATTTCTGTAATGAATGTTTGATTTAATGGTGAAAATCCACAGGGATGGAGATGCTGGAATTTAAAGGTGATGTGAATCTTAAAAAGGAGCAGTTGTTTCTAAAAGTGATGCCTTTTCAGTTAAATGTGGAATTTTTCAATCTTAATTAATGTTTAAAGAATTAATTAATGTATAGTGGAACTGATAAAGGAGAATGGAGTAATCTAATAAAGCTCTTCAATTGGTTGTGTGCTTATAGGATACCTAGTCTTAGAAGTAGCAGCCTGGAGTCTGGGAGACGTTAGCTGCAGTTGTATCTAAGACTAGGTAATGCCCTTAGTGTGGATGTGAGTTACTTATATATTCTGTACTTTTTGTGTTTCTATACGCTACTCCACCCTGTTGGTGAGGGCAACTGACACCCCGGGGATTCTGAGCCCTGGGGGGGTATTTTCCCCAACATTCTGATGGGAGGTTGAATGGCTGACTACCCCCTTTGGCCCCGCTCTCTTCTCTTGGTAGATACTTGTTCCATGAGGCACCGTGGTTAGTTACCCCATATATGTGTGTAGAGGGCTGTAATGTCTTGTGGTTATTCACACACATATATTCTGGATATAGTATCCTATGGACTACTATAGGTGTAACGTGTATAGGCTGTGATGGCTTGAGGATCCTTACTCGGTGTATGGGCTGTAATGGCTTGAGGTATAATACCCGACGTATGATACACGTTATGCGAGCTGTGGTGGCTCCCGGAAACTACCTGGTTACTTTTGGTTGTGAGGATTGTGTGGAGCTTAGCCCAGGTGTCTGCGGGAAAGCCTTTGTGGTGAACGAGGTGCAGATTGTGGAGCTTGACCCATGTTGATACGGGCAAGCCTTTGGAGAGAGATGCACAGGACGTATGTCGTTGGGGCAAAGTGGCAAACCAGTGGGGAAGTAGTAGCGGGGTACCCTTGTTATTCATTACTACATGCTATATTCTTGTATGTGTTACTTGGTGAGAGTAGCCTTGGTGAGGTTGGGAACATAGTATACCTGTTTAGGTGACGAGTTAGTTTCACTTGTTGTTCACTGGGCTTTAGCATGCTTTCTTTACTTTTGCACGAGAGTCTTGGGGAGGATCCTACTGAGTATACTGTTATACTCACCCTATGTACATATAAACTGTTTTTCAGGTCACTTGGAGCAGGTTGGAGATCAAGCTGGTTACTACTAGCTTGTGGTTGGAGTAGGAGATGTTCGGGCTTGTGGTCGCTGCCGTTTTTCTTTCTTTTGGGTACTTTTAGTTTTCCTTTTCAGTTTTAGTACTTTTTCATGACATTTCATATATGTACTTGGTTTCCTTTTTATATTTCAGTTATGAGTTGGAGTTGGTTGGAGTCTATTCTATCTCTCTCTTCTGCATGTGTTCTCTTAGAGGGTAATGCCTCCCATTTGTGTGTGTATTATACCCTCGGTGCTAGTCGCCAACCCAGGGCCTACTGGAGGCGGGACTCGGGGGTCATTATCTCTTTTTTCACATTGCCGGCCTAGGAGGGGTACACTTTGTGGGGAGGGGGTCATGACAGAGTGGTATCAGAGGTCTGGTTGAGGGATAGGATGGAGTTTGGAGTTAGGCAGAGGTGAGGATGCATGGGATGGTAGGGCAACGGTGTCATTCATGTTTAGCAAGTGGGGTAAACACTGGAGACCGGCAGAGACATAGGCGTTCAGGGCCCCCTATGATCTGTTGCACGGACCTTTAAGTTTACGATGGCTACTAAACAAAGTTATACTAGTTGCAGGGTAGAGACCTAGGAAAGGATCATGCATCATTATTCCTTGCGCCTGTGTTTGAATGGGTAGACCTTGGGATAGGTAACCTAAAATTAATAAAACAAAATAATTAATTAATTAATGTTGAGTCTTCCATATTCCAGGCTTAGGAGCTCTAACGATTGTTATTTTACAGGTATGGCTCCAGGTCGGCGTCCCCGTCAGGTTTGCGCAGAAGGTGCCCAGTAGGCTGTTCCAGCAGATCGCCGCCGGGTAGAGGTTGACGACGATGACACTTGGAGGAAGACACTCCGAGAGTTTCAGCGCCAGAGTCTACAGAAGTACGAGGGCTCCGTTTCAGATGCAGTCACAGAAGACTGGTTGGAGGAGGTCGAGATAGGCATCAGTTCGATTAGTGCTCCGAAGGAACACTGGGTGTCCTTGGTTGTGACGATGTTGCGTGGAGCAGCGAGGCAGTGGTGGTTCTTGTTCCTCGGGGATCGTGAGGAGTCAGCGATCTCATGGGAGGAGTTTCGAGACAGGTTTAGAGTCGAGTTTCTTTCATCGACTGCGAAGGCGTCTAGTCGCCAGGGGCTTCTTACCCTTCGACAGGGGAGCTCCAGTGTTCGAGAGTTTGGAATCCCTTTCAGGAACCTTCTACGATATGCTTCAGACCTGTTACCAGATGATGAGGCCAGGGCGAGGCATTTCGAGGAGGCTTTGCGTCCAGAGATCCAGTGCCAGGTCACCCCATTTATGCTGAAGACATATCTTGAGGTGCTGGCGAGGGCAGAGGTTGTTGATAGGACTTTGGCCAGGACAGGATCGTCATGAGAGGGGAATCGTCATGATTCCTCACGAAGCAGAGCTGTGGTCCAGGGTTCCCGGTTTTCAGGACAGAAGAGTTTCCGTTCACCTGGGGGTAAGTCCCAGCCCTTCCCATCTCGTTTCTCCGGAGGTAGAAACTCTCAGACCTATGCCAAGGGATCAAGCGCTTGTTTTTATTGTGGTGGACGTGGTCATCAGCAGCGGGAGTGAACAACTTTTCAGAGCAGTCATCGTGCACCAGGCGCTCCACTCCAGGTTCCTCTGTTGAGGCAGTTCCAGCCGAGGCAGCAGCAGCAGGTTGCACCAGCTTTAGATCACCAGAGGGTAGATGGAGCCGGCAGAGGACATCCCCATGACGCTCCCCGTCCTCAGAGAGCAGAGCGCGGCCGTGGTGGTGTTCTTCATCAGGGTCAGAGAGGCCGTGGAGGTGGTCATGGTCAGCTTCATGCTCTAGCGTTGCCAGCTCCAGGCGAGCCAGACGTCGTCCGAGGTACCCTTTTCTTGTTTTCTACCTTGGTGTATGCCTTGTTTGATTTAGGAGCAACACACTCCTTCATATCTCCTACCCTTGTCCATGCTTTGGGACTTGATGTAGAGAGGCTTCCAGTGCCCTTGGTGTTGACTACGCCAGTTAGAGGTCGATCTAGCTTGTTTGAAGTATGTAGAGACTGTGAGCTAGTGTTGGGGCAGCACCGCTCTTGGGGAGATTTCCTATGTTTACGAATACAACCATATGATGTCATCCTCGGCATGGATTGGTTGTATTCGGTGCAGGCTATTGTGGATTGCTACAGGAAGAAGGTCGTTTTCTTTGATGAAGATGGAGATGAAGTAGTGTTTGTTGGTGAGAGAGATCCTCGGATGAGTCATAGACGAGTTTCATCCTTATCATCAATGATGGCTGGGATGATGCTGAGTTCTTCAGAGGTTCAACAGTTGGTTTTTCCTAGGGTCGTAGAGGAGTACCCTGATGTCTTTCCAGAAGAGGTTGTATCCTTACCCCCTCGACGAGAGATCGAGTTTGGGATCGAGCTACAGCCAGGAGCGTCTCCTATCTCTATGTCTCTATATAGGATGCCCCCTTCTGAGTTACGAGAGCTACGTATTCAGCTCGATAGTCTGTTGCAGTGTGGTTTTGTTCGGCCAAGTGTGTCACCGTGGGGTGCACCAGTCTTCTTCGTGAAAAAGGCTGATGGCAGTTTGCGGTTGTGCGTCGATTATCGTCGCTTAAACAAAGTGACAATAAAGAACCGCTATCCACTTCCACGGATTGATGACCTATTCGATCAACTGAAGGGTGCAAGTTGGTTCTCAAAGATCAACTTGCGGTCAGGATTTCCTCAGATGCGTGTAAAGGATGAGGATATCCCGAAGACTGCTTTCCGTTGTCGTCATGGGCATTATGAGTTTGTTGTAATGCCATTCGGCATGACGAATGCTCCAGCTGTTTTCATGGGGTTGATGAATGCTGTGTTCCGTGAATTCCTGGACAAGTTTGTTGTGGTTTTCATCGATGACATCCTTGTGTACTCCACATCTGAAGAGGAGCATGCAGAGCATCTACGAGCCATTTTGGGAGTTCTTCGCCAACATCGGTTGTTTGGGAAGTTGTCCAAGTGTGAGTTCTGGGCTCAAGAATTTCGTTTCATGGGACATGTTGTGTCCCAACAGGGAGTAGATGTGGATCCTTCGAAGATAGAATCAGTGGTGTCTTGGCCATCCCCCAAGACCGTGTCAGAGGTGCGAAGTTTCCTTGGTCTCGCAGGCTATTAGAGGAGGTTTGTGGCTAATTTCTCCTGAGTTGCGACTCCTCTGACAGCTTTGACCAGGAAGGATCAAGCGTTCATATGGACTGATCAGTGTCAGACAGCTTTCGAGTATCTAAAGGAGAAGTTGGTAAGTTCTCCAGTCCTTTGTCTTCCAGCAGAGGGAGTCCAGTTTGATGTTTTCTGTGATGCTTCACATCTAGGGCTAGGCTGTGTTCTCATGCAGCAGAGGTCAGTTGTTTCTTATGGGTCTCGGCAGTTGCGTCCCCATGAACGCAACTATGCCACCCATGATCTTGAGTTGGCATCCGTGGTGTTTGCGCTGAAGTTGTGGAGACATTACCTCATTGGCGAGCGCTTTGTGGTTTTCACTGATCATAAGAGTATGAGGTATGTTTTCTCCCAACGCGATTTGAACTTGCGGCAGCATCGGTGGATGGAGTTCTTGTAGGAATACGACTTCGAAATATCGTATACACCTGGGAAGGGAAATGTTGTTGCTGATGCACTGAGCCGAAAGTCACGTAATGATGTTGTGCGTGAATCTGGTGATTCCTGGAGAGTGATGGAAGAGCTATCATCTTTGCATCTTGATATGGGAGAAGTTGGGGGAAGAGGTTGTCTTTTCCAGATGACGGTGCAATCATCCCTGATACAGAAGGTGGAAGAGTCTCAGTTGGGTGATCTAGAGGTGGAAGTTTGGAGAGACATAGTTGTATGTGGTGAGTCCCCTGATGGTTGGTCGGAGGATGAACAACACCGAGTGTTGTATCATGGCAGGCTTTTTGTTCACTTGGCGATGCGCGAGACGGTTCTCCGAGAGTTCCATAGCTCGCCCTTAGCTGTACATCCTGGTGTGACGAAGATGTATCGATCCTTGAGGAGTCAGTTTTGGTGGCCTGGGCTGAAGCGTTCAGTTGCAGAATGTGTGTCTCGATGTTTAGTCTGCCTGAAGGTGAAGGCCGAACACCGTGTTCCTGGTGGTCTTCTCCAACACATAGAGATTCCTCAGTGGAAGTGGGAGGACATCTCAATGGAATTTGTTACAGGTTTACCTCGAGCTCCGGGAGGACATGATGCTATATGGGTGGTAGTGGATCGTTTAACTAAATCGGCCCACTTCATAGCAATCAAGGAGTCGAGCTCAGTGGAGGTTTTGTCGAGGCAGTATCTGGAGGAGGTGGTGAGGCTTCACGGAGTTCCTAAGACGATCATTTCTGATTGAGACCCTCGTTTTACCTCTAGGGTGTGGAGAGGTCTCCAGCATGCTTTTGGCTCTCAACTATGCCTTAGCACTGCTTTTCATCCTCAAACGGATGGTCAGACATAGCGAACCATCCATACTCTTGAAGACATGTTGCGCTCTTGTGTTCTTGATTTTGGAGGTTCATGGGTGAAGCACTTACCTTTGGTAGAGTTCGCTTACAATAATAGTTTTCACTCTACCATCGGCATGGCGCCGTTTGAAGCCTTTTATGGCCGGCCATGCCGTTCTCCGTTGTGCTGGACTGGGGTCGGAGAGTCAGCAATTCTCGGACCAGAACTAGTGCAGAATACGACGGAGATGGTTCAAGTGATTCGTGAGAGGATGAATACAGCACAAGATCGTCAGAAATCTTATGCTGATCAAAGAAGGAGACCCTTAGAGTTTAATGTTGGGGATCATGTGTTTCTGAAGGTGACTCCCCATCGTGGGCAGTGAAGGTTTGGTCGCGGAAGTAAGCTTTCTCCCCGTTTTGTTGGGCCTTTTGCGGTGTTAGCTCGTGTTGGAGCTGTGGCATATCGAGTAGCACTTCCCCCTCAGATGAGTCGGATACATGATGTTTTCCATGTATCGCAGCTCCGTCGTTATCTTCATGATGAATCTCATGTTATCGATTGGGGAGAGATCGATGTTGATGATGATGCAACCTTCGAGGAGCAACCTGTGGAGATCCAAGACCACAAGGAGAAGGTGATGCGTGGGCGTTCTATTTCTTTAGTTCGTGTCTTGTGGAGACACGGTGGCATGGAGGAGAGTACCTGGGAGCGTGAGTCACAGATACGTTCTCAGTACCCAGAGATGTTTAATGTTTAACTCCTTTCATGTAATGATGTTTTCTCTGTGGTTGGACCTTTCATGTTTTATTTATGTACCTTTGATGTGATGTTGTGAATGAATTGTTTGGGTATGGATTGTTTGTTCCCAGATGTCATAGTTTTGTTCCAGCTTTCGAACAACTCATGGTGGTTTTCCCCTGAGAGGTATCTTATGGGGTGGTTGTTCGGACCCCTCTTTTCTTCTGGGTTGGTTTTTAATTCTCGAGGATGATAATGTTTTGAGAGGTATCTAATGTAATGGCCCGGACCTCTCCGGTCCATTACTTTGTGAAATGTTGGTATTGGAGGTGTTCCGGGAGGTCAAGGGGACTAATCCCCAACACTTTGCCAATTTTCCGGTTCTGTGAACAGTGTTTCCAGTTTTATGAACAGTAACAGATCGGTGAGACAGATCAGTTTCACAGATCAGTGAGACAGATCAGTGTGACAGATCAGTTTCACAGATCAGTTTCACAGATCGGTGAGACAGATTGGTGAGACAGATTGGTGAGACAGATCGGTGAGACAGATCGGTTTCACAGATCGGTGAGACAGATCGGTTTCACATATCAGTTTCACAGATCGGTGAGACAGATCGGTGAGACAGATCGGTGAGACAGATCGGTTTCACAGATCGGTGAGACAGATCGGTTTCACAGATCAGTTTCACAGATCGGTGTGACAGATCGGTGAGACAGATCGGTGAGACAGATCGGTGAGACAGATCGGTGAGACAGATCGGTGTGACAAATCGGTGAGACAGATCGGTGAGACAGATCGGTGTGACAGATCAGTTTTACAGATCAGTTTCACAGATCAGTGTGACAAATTAGTTTCACAGATCAGTTTCACAGATCGGTGTGACAAATCAGTTTCATGTACAGTAACGGTGGGTGAACAGTGTTTCCAGACTCCTACAGTTTTGCCCCTTTTGACATTTCCTTTGACGTAAAATACATTTAAAACCTTATTTTAAGGGCTCTTAAGGCCGATTCAAATGCCATAAATCCTATATTAATTATTCCTAAGGCTTGGGATGTTTTACTTGGTCAGACCGCGTGGTTAATGCGATCTGTTTTTAATGGAGAATTAACCGGATCTTAAACCTTCGCCCCATTAAATCTTAAAAAGGGACGAGATATCATTCTTCCTTGTTCTTTCCCTTTGTTCTTGACTAAGAGGCGCTAGAACCTTTCAATCCTTTCCGTAGGAGTTTCACAATCAATCTTTACTCCTAGGATTGGTTCTGCTCTGTTTTTGATGCAACCGAGCCGTGTCGATCAATCTTCGATATAAGAATCCTACGGTGGATGCAGTTGTCACGAGGGGAGGATCGTGACCCGCTGTGTGGATAAAGGACGTCAAGAACTCTTCGAGGTAGGGGATTCATGGATTCTCTAATTATATATGTGCAATCGTAGAATTAGCATGATTTATTCCTTTGGATCACAATGAAATTGACCTAATTAAATACTTGAACCAGATTAAAAGAATTGGTTGATCGCTTGCTGTTGCTTTATATCATGATAACGGTTTGCCTCATGTTTTCCTAGATATAGTGATATCTATGTTTTCTTTGATTTATTGTTCGTTCATGATTTAAATTGATAATGAATGTAAAGCCGGAATTAATTGTTGATTAATTGGATAAAGATAAAGAGGCATGTAAATTAATCTGGTTATTGTCGTTGTTGTAGTTGTTCTAATTTGAGGATAATAAAATTAGGGAAGCAAGCTTGGTTATTTAATTGTGATAGCTTACTGATTAGGTATCCGTGATTGGAGCCTACGAATAACAAATCTATTAATTCAATATGGATTAGAGAACAGATTATGTGGGAATTCCAAAAAGGGTTCTGAGTTACCCTCTTGTTTGTTAACGGGCCGAGAGCCCATTTTGTGATGTTTGTTTTCCTGCTGCTTGTGCTGTGAAGTGAGCCTGGATGGCTGTTGTGATATGTGGAGGCATGGAGACTTGTGGTTGTGGTAGCGGAAGACGCCTAGTGTGGCGAGATGCATTGGTTTATGCATATGGGTGTCGGGGAGGACACCAAGGGTGATGGTATGAGATGAATGTGATGGTTTGATGTTGGTGGTTTGGTCTGGTTGCTTATCTGCTTTACTTTTCCCCACTGATCAAGGTAGCTGGTCATGCTTACCCTCTTTCCGAAGGAGGTGAAGACACGTGGGGTATGCCACGTGGTTTCCGTGTTTAGCCTCTCGATGGAGGATGGGTCTATGCTCTTTCTATAGGCGGAAAAGACTCGACGGGTAGTATATCTACTCACCGTGTTGAGCCTCCTTTGTGTTTAGAAGCATAGGATGTTTTTCTAGAATGCCTGGGAATGTGGAAAAGTATTTCTATAATGAATGTTCGATTTAATGGTGAAAATCCACGGGGATGGAGATGCTGGAATTTAAAGGTGATGTGAATCTTAAAAAGGAGCAGTTGTTTCTGAAAGTGATGCCTTTTCAGTTAAATGTGGAATTTTTCAATCTTAATTAATGTTTAAAGAATTAATTAATGTACAGTGGAACTGATAAAGGAGAATGGAGTAATCTAATAAAGCTCTTCAATTGGTTGTGTGCTTATAGGATACCTAGTCTTAGAAGTAGCAGCCTGGAGTCTGAGAGACGTTAGCTGCAGTTGTATCTAAGACTAGGTAATGCCCTTAGTGTGGATGTGAGTTACTTATATATTCTATACTTTTTGTGTTTCTATACGCTACTCCACCCTGTCGGTAAGGGCAACTGACACCTCGGGGATTCTGAGCCCTGGGGGGTGTTTTCCCCAACATTCTGATGGGAGGTTGAATGGCTGACTACCCCCTTTGGCCCCGCTCTCTTCTCTTGGTAGATACTTGTGCCATGAGGCACCGTGGTTAGTTACCCCATATATGTGTGTAGAGGGCTATAATGGCTTGTGGTTATTCGCACACATATATTCTGGATATAGTATCCTATGGACTACTATAGGTGTAACGTGTATAGGCTATGATGGCTTGAGGATCCTTACTCGGTGTATGGGCTGTAATGGCTTGAGGTATAATACCCGACGTATGATACACATTATGCGAGCTGTGGTGGCTCCCGGAAACTACCTGGTTACTTTTGGTTTTGAGGATTGTGTGGAGCTTAGCCCAGGTATCTGCGGGCAATCCTTTGTGGTGCACGAGGTGCAGATTGTGGAGCTTGACCCATGTTGATACGGGCAAGCCTTTGGAGAGAGATGCACAGGACGTATGTCGTTGGGGCAAAGCGGCAAACCAGTGGGGAAGTAGTAGCGGGGTACCCTTTTTATTCTTTACTACATGCTATATTCTTGTATTAGTTACTTGGTGAGAGTAGCCTTGGTGAGGTTGGGAACATAGTATACATGTTTAGGTGACGAGTTAGTTTCACTTGTTGTTCACTGGGCTTTAGCATGCTTTCTTTACATTTGCACGAGAGTCTTGGGGAGGATCCTACTGAGTATACTATTATACTCACCCTATGTACATATAAACTGTTTTTCAGGTCACTTGGAGCAGGTTGGAGATCAAGCTGGTTACTACTAGCTTGTGGTTGGAGGAGGAGCTGTTCGGGCTTGTGGTCGCTGCCGTTTTTCTTTCTTTTGGGTACTTTTAGTTTTCCTTTTCAGTTGTAGTACTTTTGCATGACATTTCATATATGTACTTGGTTTCCTTTTTATATTTCAGTTATGAGTTGGAGTTGGTTGGATTCTATTCTATCTCTCTCTTCTGCATGTGTTCTCTTAGAGGGTAATGCCTCCCATTTTTGTGTGTATTATACCCTCGGTGCTAGTCGCCAACCCGGGGCCTACTGGAGGCGGGACTCGGGGGTCATTATCTCCCTTTTCACATTGCCGGCCCAGGAGGGGTACACATTGTGGGGAGGGGGTCGTGACACCCATAATATCACACATAAAGATATAGAATGAGGTTATAATTTTTATGAAATATTTATATTAAAATAAAGTGTTAAAAAAAGTAAATCCAAATGTAAATAGGATATGATTTAATTAGTTATTATGACAAATGTACATAAAATATGTAAGTATTTGATAAATTTTGGATATTAAAAGATAATATAAACTAATATCCAATATCATGGCCAATGGCATGGGATATATTATTTCCCATGAAATATATATATATAAAAAGTGATACATTTTTAATACTGAGACATGTCAAATATATTTTTTTCACTTTTTCAAATATAATATGGTATGCTCGGTATCCAAATGAGGTATGAATTGTGATAAATTATTTTTAAAAATCATCTCTTTTAAAGAATATTAAATTTCTTAGGTTTCGATGGGGGAACATGTACATGTTTCATGAAAAAATAATTGAATGTTGAGACATCTATCCATTGTTAGATTCCCTTGGGTACACAGTGGACTTGTACAATGTTACCAGTTGGTAAGGTAGAGGAGTTTGTACCACTAGGTGGATGGTGACCCTAGAGCAGGTACCTAATGCACATCGATATCCCATTTTCTAGCCATAAGATACTCTTTTGGTACATATAGTTATTTAAAATTATATAATTAAATTAATTAGTTGATTGCTAATTTTAAACAATAATTCTTTAGTCATCCTTTATCCTATAGTAATGACTTACGACCTTTTTATTTGTTTAATGGGTTTAATTATCATAATTAGTTTTACCCTTTATTATTTATATAATTAATGTGACTTCATTTCCTAGTACTTATCTGTGGGAGTATACTCATCTAGTTCTTTATATTCAATATTTTCCTTGAGTTCTTAGTATATTATATCATTTATTAAAAAACATTTGTGGGTTTATATTTTATTTTATTCATTACAACTAGAAATAATTTCTTTGATGATACGCAATGTGATGGTTCCAATCAGACCATGGAAGGTGATCTAAACCCATTCGTTAAGTATTGCACTCAATTAATGTCACATGATATAAATGGAATCGTCACTTATGTCTGATTGACCTTGAATTATGTTTAAATTCTTATGGTCCATTTTCAAGGAGTGTGATAAATTTTTTCCCAATTATATCCCCTTTGGGTGTTATATAATGATTAATGGTAACTGGTGGTCCTAATTTCCTCATAAATGTTATGAAACATTATAAATGGGACCCCTCGTGAGGATTACATTTGTTACATGACATCATAATGGACCTATATTTGTTCCCTTAACCTCTTTGGACTTAAGAGATATATAATATTTTGAATGTATAACATGGTATGGGCTCATATAGACTTTGATAGTTTATCATTAGTCCATTAATATTTTAATTGGTATTTTGGGGTGTTTTCTTAAAAAATATACTCATTGAAAACTATGATATTCCTCAGTTTTTTTCATAATTTATTTCATGGTTATAGAGTATGAAAATATAAAATTACTAAACATTTTCCTTATGATTTTTTATGGAATTTATTCTTCCTTATAGTGGTGATTGGTATGTTTTTGTAAAATATTTCCCTTTTTTTATGATAGAGTTAGTTTTCTAATTTTCCAACATGCACAATATCATTCCTAATTAGGGTTATTATGCATATTATATCATATATTATTCACTATGATACTATTCTAATGGTTCTGAATAAAATTCCCACTATATTATGGAAAGTAATTAGAATTTTGTATGATCATGTTGATAGTGGGAAGAGATAACCAAATATTATTTATTTTAATTTGATTTTGGATACACATCCCATGTTTATATGTTTCTATGAAAGTTGATATGATATCTATATTAGACTAATAATAGTGGGATGTGATATCCTATCATATAATGTGGCTAGGACTAAGGAAATACTTCTATATTGAGTTCATGATAATGGTTAGGGTTATTATTCCCCCTTTTGATGATGATATTGGGACCTAATTACTATATAAATGGGATGCCTCAAAAATCATATTCACATATTTATAATGTTTTATCAACATATAAAACTCATGTATTGATGATCATGTAATTAAACTCTTGTTATTCGCATTATTTTGGTTAATTTATACGAAACAATTTCCCATGTTTTAATAAGTGTACTAAAATTGGATTTTATACTAATTTATTTTATCATTTGAAATAAAGCCTATTTTTATTATGGGATTTGTCCAAAATGATACAAAACTAGATGAACATGGAATGGTCACACATAAGTGATTGGATAGTATATATAGATGTCAAATTTTTATTATAACTTCTAATTTTTATGAGAATTTAATTAGAACCACATCACAATATATATATATATATATTTATATATCACTTCTTAATAGGAATATAATTTAAAACACCAATAGAGGTAACTGAATTAAATTTAAAAAAACATTGCTTATGATCCCTTGTAACCGAGATGAATTTATAGATAATAGACTTGGTAATTATACTAGCCCTTCAATTGATGGTTGAGCTGAGGGATATGAGATATGATATGTCATTGAATTATAATTAGTTATGAAATAAGCTCAATTTTTTCTCTTATTTCGGAAAATTTATTTTATGTTCCTACCTTAGATGATATTATTTATATATTTATTATTTTTTAACATTGTAGTCAAATATTTCATTATAACATGTTTGATATTATTATATATGTATATGGAATGTTAATATGATGTAATTCTTTTATTTTGATTTTATTTAAGTTATGTATGTTGTTATATTTCACTTGTTGTGATATATAAATTTATTTAAGGAAGAAGGTATATCCTCCACATATTATAAATTGTCCCGTAGAATTGGTTGTCTGACATTAATGTATGGGGAGGTATGCCTAAGGTATGTAACAAATTGTCCAATCATAGAAGATGTGAACTAGATTTGGGATGTTTAAAACTTCTAAAAGAGATATGTTCAATACATATTCCTTATAAATAGATATATTTTATAAAACATATAATAAGTGGTTGGAATTTGAGATGAACTATATGTATGGGCATAAGTGAAAAATTTATTTGGAGTGTATATGTTACCCATGATATGACGGTTATTTAGGTTTTTTTAAAACTGGTTTACTTAGAAGAATATGCTGAATTGTGATGTTTTTTTATGGATTATTTGTTTTTAACATAACACCTAGTGGAAATGGACGATGTGGTCATGAATCATTCTAGGATTGTATTATTCATAGGAAATTTGTGAGTTTTGTAATAATTGAATTACAACATTAAGATATGAGGTTATATAATTTTGGATTTCTTTATAAAATGATATATTTGAATCTTCAATAATATAATGGTCTGATTATATAGAAATAGTACAAGTCCATGTTATAGAGTTATAAAATTATTATAATGAATTAACATTTTATTATATTCCATCTTAAAGAGAGAGTGGGTAATGTTGTCCTAAGATAACACCTAAAATTATGTGATACACCTATTCTGAATGGATGTCTATATAAAATCACAAGATTATTTAATTATTAATTAAAACACAATAAATTATATCAAGACCTAATATACCTGTAATTTTGAGTAATTTATTTTTCACTATAGTGATATGTCACTATGATGAGAACCTTTTGACATCCAATAGGATAGGGATGAGTATGAAACACTAATTATTTTCTTGGATCCACGAGTTTCACTTATGTATTATATAGATCAGTAGTTTCATGAGAGTCTTCTTGATGGTGATTATTCTAGGGGACATAGACTTTTAGGATTCAATCCTTCCATGTTAAATATAACCAGGGTGTTTCATTTTCAAAATCCAAAACTATTTATTGAGGAGGGAGGAACAATGGTTCTTTATATATGGGTTGAGTTTATATAGGTATTATTTTTCCATTTATAGATACCTAATATCATGTAAATGAAACATAAAATTATAATCCTATATATGGGATTTCATCCCACAAAAAGGTATTGGCCTCTATTCCACTCCTACATAGTAATAAGTATCAATTTAATGGGTACCATATGGAATAGGAAAAGGATAGATATCCTCAAACTAATACCATTTTACAAAAATGGACATATGGCCACCCTACAACACCTCAAATTCTCTTAATTCATATAAAAACAAAAAATTTAGTGAAAATTTATATAAGTCAAACCATTTACAGATGAGGGATCATTTGATATTAATAATAGGATTAGAACCAATTCATGTCAATTAATTTTTCATAAGAGACAAATATTTTGATGATTTTACCCATCTAGAAAAACATTAGAGAAACCATTTGAACCCTTCTCATGTGGTCATCATTGTTCAGGTTTATTTGGTTTGAGACAAATCATTGGAAGATCGATTGATTCGTATGGTGGAGTGGATTATAGCACTCTTCCCAAACATGTAGTCCCATTAGTACAACATTATTTGAAAACCAATAATATATATAAGCATTCATGGGAGTGGGAGTCTGATATGAAGACATAATGACAAGTTTTGTTCATAGATGAGGTTAAGTGCCACTCATTGATACATTTCATTGATAAGTTATCATATGGTGGTGAGTTTTTAGTAACCTATATATAAATACCCTTACCCTTGTATCCCATATTTGATATTTTTTTTACTTTTTATATTTCCATTATATAAAAACGAATTGCTTCTCGAAAGACATAATAACATTGTAGTCTTAGTAAACATGGAATATACTTGAATCTGAATTTAGAATTGAAAGAAAAAAAATAAAACATAGTATTTTCGTCCAAATATTTTTTATTTCCTATAGAATAAAAATTCTTATCAATCATAATAAAATTATTGGAAACATTGGGAATAACACAAAATAAATTTGGGAGATCAAATTTTCAATAGGGGAACGAATACATTGAAATCAATCATGAAGAATATAATATACTGACATTTTTATTGAGATTTAATGGTCTCAACATTATATATTATATTTAAGAATTTTATGAATATCTATTTTGGGTAAAACCATGGGGGTTTTTGGAAGAATGTAGGTATTTTTGGAAGTAAATGGGTAAGTGCACAGTTCACCTATGGTTTTCCCAAACTGTGCGGCCACGCCCAAATAACCGTGAGAACTCAAATGATGGGATTTTCGTGGATAGAAAATGATTTTTAAAATGATTATGCATTTTATAAGAAATAATGAACCCCACCATATAAAAGTATCATAGTTATGGAAACCTTGCACCCCATGTTGTAAACCATCCACATTGTTTTAATTGACATGAAATTTAGATTTTAAAATAAAAAACCCATATAATAACCCCTAATCCACCTTATCCAATCCTAAAACATTATATACATATTTTCAATGACCCTGGATGAATTACTAAGGATCCCATCCATTGATCTTAGAAAAATGTATGCTGAACTAAGCATTTGTACCTCTATGAGTAGGTGGTTTCTACCAACATAGATCTTCCTTTCTCTCCTGATCCTCATTCCAGATAAATATAGGGATGTTATCCAATGTTGGTTCAAGATCTATATATAGGTTTCTTAGATTTCAGATAATATAATTATGGATACTTATTTCATATCTATATTATGTTGTTCAACTTTCCATGATCATTCCATTTGGAATTGGGGATAATCTGTTGGCACACAATTGACACAGTTATTTAGGTAAGTTGTCTACAATTCATATCCAAAAGTGTTAATTGAATTTATATTTATGTAAGTTTACAATTTCTATTATATTTTTAAAAATTACATTATTTAATGAATTAATTAATTATTTTAATTAATAAACTGACGGAAATATACTAATTTTGGATATTATGATTAATTATTTTTAATAATTAATTGTTGGATAATTTATGTTATAAATGGGATGGGTTAATAAGATAACTAATTTTTCAGTTAATTATTAGAATATTTCATTGTGATATGGAATAACTAAATGATGAATTATTTGGGTATTTGGAATTTAATGAGAATGAAAAATTAATTGAGGAAAACATTTGGGATAATGAATTGATCAACATGGAATAATTAATTGCTGATTTAATTAGGTTCATTGACTTCATTATGTTGGAAAAATTAATTTAAAAATTAATTAATGTATTAATTTGATTATTAAATTGTGGAATTATATAATGGGATTGATGGGGATAGTCAATTGAATGATTAATTAATGGTGTAATGTGATTATTTAATTAATGAATTAAATAATGTCATTCATGGGATTAATTAATCGATAAATGAATTAATGGAGTAAGGTAATTGTTAAATTGTTTTATATTATTATATCATTTATGAGATTAACTAATTGATTAATATATTAATTGAGTAATGTTATTATTTAGTTTTTGAAATAAATACTACTATTAATGGGATAAATAATTGATGAATTAATTAACAAAGTAATGTGAATATTTAGTTTTTGAATTAAATAATGGGATTTATGGTATTAACTAATTAATGAATTAATTAATTATGTAATGTTGTTATTTAATTGTTCAATTATATAATTACAGTGACTAGAGATTAATTAATTGATGAATGTACTAATTGATTAGTGTGATTATTTAATTTATGAATTTGATAATGGGAAGTATTAGATTATTTAATTGATGAATTAATTAATTGAGTGTTGTGGTTATATAGATATTGAATTAAATAATGTGATTGATGGGTTAATTAATTGATGAATTAATTAATGGAGTATTGTGGTTGTTTAATTATTTAATTAAATAATCAGATTGATGAGATTAATTAATTGATGACCTAATTCATAGTATTAATGTAATTTTTTAATTATGGGATTAAATTATGGGATTTATGAGGTTAATTCATTGAATTATATTTAATTGACTTCAAAAAATAACTAGAGAATTAATTGACGGGATTGAGTAAGATTAGTTGGTTGTGGAATTAATTTATGGAATTTAAATGAATAATTAATTGGTGAATTAATTGAAGGTATTGAATATGATTGATTAACTATGTAATTAATTAAATGAAACAATTTGGATTAATTAATTAATTAATTAATTAATGGTCTTAATTTCATGATATTTGAGTTTGATTAATTAATTGGTTAATTAATTAATATGTATTTTTGGGTTGATTCCATTTAATGAGTGGGATTAATTAATTGATGAATTAATTTTACAATGATTTTGGTAATGTTGAAATTGGGATAATTGGACTTATAAATTTATGAATTAATCAATGTGGGTTGTTGGGATATTTACTTTATAAAATTGGATAATTATTTTTTTATTTATTTATCTGAAAATGATATTTTTGAATTTTATTATTAATTTTTCAATTGATTATAGTGTATTGAGATAGATAATTTGAGATATTTAATTGTTGAATTAATTATGAGATATTGATAATATATATTTGATATAATTATTTTTTATAAGTAATTATGACATATTTTGATTGTTGACTTAAATAATTAATTATAGAAATAATTTTTGGATATTGAGTTTTTTGATATGATTTAATTAATTGATGTTTCAATTAATGGGATAATAACATTTAATTAATTGTGAATTAATTAAGGGGGTTTATGTGATAAAAAAATTGTTGAATATGTAATTAAATTTATGTGATTAAGGAAATGTTGAAATTACTAAAATGGTATATGATTAATTAATTGTTGAATGAATTAATTTATTGATTTGAATAGTTATATGTTGAATTAAATAATGGAGTTATTTTCCATAACTAATTTAATGATTTTTAATGTTGTTGATGTAGTAAATTAATTGGTTAATTGATTAATTTAATTGATGTGACCTTTTAATTGTTTAATTAATTTTAGTGATTATCATGATTAATTAATTATTGTAATAATTATTGTACTTTATATGATTACCTAATTATTGTGATATATGATATTGATTGAGAAAATATGGTGTCACATAAGGACTGACACTCTAAATACCCATAGGGTCCTATCCATAATGTTTTAGTGCCAAAGCCATGAATGAAAAAATTATGGGACTCAGACTGATGCACCAAATATTGATGATGTGTGGGATATGGATACTTGATCCAAATACCCATGATGTGTGGGATATGGACTGATGCTTCAAATACTCATGATGTGCTTGAAATTAATGGATATTACCTGAATAGTAGAATTGGACTATGGTTCCAATTAAATATATTAGGAGTTTAAATGAAATGGATAATAAAATACCATTTTTTAAATGACTTGTGAATTGATGATGTTAAATGCTTCAGAATCCAGAATGGGATGAAGTATGAATTGAGATATGGTTGCCCACGGTAGCACATGAGATTATGGGGTGAAATAAATGATAATTTAATAAATAAAAATAGTTTAATTAAGTATATATATTTTAATCATTAAACAACTTTATACACTGATATTGACTAGATCTGTTTGGACACAACTATTGGTGGCCTATTGAGTTGTACACACACTGTATATGGTATTCCTGATGAATACCCAAATAGAATATATTTTGATAGAATTTGGTAATGGAAAAAGACCTATCTTATATGGTTGAATTGGGGATGGCGCATTGATAAAGGAACCAGATGTGGTTCTTGAACCTCTTGAGAGTTCCCAATTTATTTACATCAGATTTTCCTTGCCGAAACATGGAATATAAATATGATGGTATATTTATTATTATGTTTGATATTGTGTCTCTAGTTTTGGTCAACTTGTGACCACGGTACCGTTCTATTTTTATTTACATGCTATTATGTTATAGTCTTTTTTTTCTCGAGTTTATTGCTCTGATAAAATATGTAATTTTCTACCCATGATTGATATTAGACCCTAACTATATGTCAATTGGCTCCAGCATATAGTGATATGGAACAAAGGTCATGTAATAAACCAGCTTGGGGCACCAGTGCATGGTACCGGGGCCAAGACTATACATTGTGGAATCGTAGGAGTTTGACTTTTCTTTTACTTTTCCCATAAAATTTGAGAAAATTAGATAATATACATGAAATATATATGGCTTGGTTATGAACCTATGTATGGGAGTAGATAACCGATGTACGGTTGTGAATCTAAGTACCTAGGTTTGGATTTTGGGTATTGATATTTACTATAATATTTGAATATTCATTCACCTTGGGTGACACACATGTTGTGGGATGTGATTGTTGTTTTGAGATTTTAGAGAATTAATATGTGGACTGTAATGGTATGATTTTTGAGGTACCATTAATCAATCTTTTCACTTCAGATTATTTTATGGTATGCTTTATTTTAGGAACAATTGAGAAAATTGGTTATGGGTATGTTGTTGAGCACGAACGGTTTTTCCATTCATAAGAAATTTAAGTAATAATGGTTCTTAAATAAAATTGAAAAATAATTTAATATTATTCATAATGAGATTAAATGAGTTTCTAAATGAAAATTTTGATTAATATTTTTCATTCTAGACAGATCTATGACCTAGGTGTATGATGTTTAAGGATAGTGATAGAACCTTCTTTTGACCATGTGGTGAAAAAAGAGTGAATGAATTGTATGGTTTTGTATAATTATCACTTGATAACTATGTTAATATTTTTAAATAAAAATTATCTTGTTTTATAACTTATTTTTTGGATATGGGATGGACTATCTTTTTTAGGAACAGTACGGAGAGATATTGGTGGGGAGAGAAGCCTATGACTTTCAACAGATTAAGGTTTTTTCATAATATAAGGTAAATATTGGAACCTGAAATAATATATGATAAAAATGAAGTGTGTTTTGTTTTTTTTCAATCATCATCGAATGTTCTGAATGTTTGGCATGAAATGGTTCATATAGTTCAAGTGGGAAACCATATTGAAGGTGACGTTGTTCCTTGTGTTTGCCAATTTATTGGGTCTAAAAAGTGAAATATTGACAAATTGCTTTTGGGAAAGGGAGTTGCGTGCAATATTGAAGGGATATTGGAAACAAGGGATGAAGGCCTTATTTGAGATAAGTGCATAAAAATATGGCAATGGAAAAATGTGTGTGAAAGACCTAAATGTGAGTGAAAGATGAGGTTGCGCCGAAGAATCCTACGTGCCCTATGAGACGTCAAAAGGGTTTTTCTGTGCTCATGAATAATATTGTGCACACTGAATGAAATGCATTGGAAATGTTCCTATAGAGTTATCAAGTCCTACAAATAGGAATCTACTAACATCGAATAAGACAATAATTTTCAAATGATAATCTAGTTTCTCTTCTATGCGAAAGATTTGTGTGCAATAGATTTATATAGAGTTTTCATGCAAGGAGTTCCTTTAGTATAAAAAGACCAAGTGAACCCTTTGGTTTACATACATGAAATATAGGTGTTTCAAAGAATTTAGGCGATGCAAGAATTTCATCTTGAACATAAAATCCCAAATCTTTCATTCATGTACAGTTATTGAACACAAGTGTAGTGTAAATATTATGACATGATTTTGAATATCTAGTTTGTGTGATCAGTGCATTCAAGTGCATCAATTCCAGAATTCAATGAATGAAGTGTTTCATGCTGGAATGAGAAAAATACATCGATAAAAATCTATTGATGTGGACCTCTTGTGAATAAACTGAGTAAGACTTCTCACATGGACGCTAGAAAGGGAGAGTCAACATACGTTTTATGTGGTCCCATTGCATGTGATTGTATAATTGTTTTTCATAACCATCATATAGGTTTAACATGTTCATACCAATGGGAGAGAAAGATCATATATAGTAAAATAAATATTTGACACTCTTATTCCACCATCCTATCTCAATAAGTCTCGAGGTTCTACATGTTGTATGATAGGCATGATTCTTTTATTAGATCTGTTTGTTTCCATCATGATGAATTCGGCTCATGTCAGGGGTGTCCCCATATTCAATAGAACTAACATTTGGATTTGGAAGAAAATAATGTGATATAATTTAATATTTCATGGAAAAAAATTCATATGTGCTAATTTATAAGTAATAAAGGTCACTAATCAAAAAATTATGGTTGTTACTAAAACTTATAGAATAATTATTGATATAGATGCTATAGAGTAGAATGTTCTCTCTACAGCTCCTTCATATCTGATTTATCTATAGGTGATGAGCTACACCAAATCAATGTCTATGTGGGAAAAAAATAAAAATATATATTAAGTATAATGAAAATTTAAGGAGGACAAAAATCAAGTACTACACGACATGTTTGAAAATCTGAAGATACACCTTGATGAGAGTGAAAACTCCTTCTTCAACTGAATTACTGAAGTTGTATGAGCAATTCAAGGACTGGGAAATGAAATCAAAGACATTGACATTGTAAAGAAAATATTGAGAATACATCCACCCCTTTACAATGAAAATGTGTTATATATAGAGTAATGAGAACTCTTCACGCTCTCTCTGGATGACATGCTAAGTAGCCTAGGGTCATTTTAAATGAGAGTCAAACCGGAAGATGCTATAAATAGAGTAAGAACGTAATTGTCATTCAAAGAAATCGAAAAATTATAGAGATATTGTAATTGAGGATTATTAGGAAAAGGAAATTATTTCTCCCATTTCAATGAAATTCAAGAAGGGGAAGGAAAATTTGATGGAAATATACCTTTGGTATGTTTTCATTATGGAAAATATGGGAACATAGCCTCTCAGTGGTCAATGAAATTATATGATAAAGGGACTGAAATTGAAAACATTGAGCATCCTAAAAAAAGGTTCTTCAAAAATGAAATCATTAAATTTTCAACCTAACATTAGAAAAACAGTTTTGTGTGTGAATAGAATAATGATGATAATGATTTCATTGATGAATAGGAACCATAACATTAATCTAGATAACATGCTTCCATGATGGTGACTATTGAAAAATTAGAACCATCATAAGATAAAGGTGGTGGCAGTATGTAGAAAACTAATTTCAATCCTGAATTTCAACTTAATGATGCAGTTAGTAATATTAACATTAAATATAAGAGTTGTAATAAGTGGAAATAAATTTAATAAGAATCATATAAATAAGTTTATAATCTTGAAGCTTAAATTTAATGACTAGAAGAATTTGTGAAGGTTTATCATAAAAAACATGAAATCTCTAATGATCTAGTAGGACCGAAGTAGATAATTTTAGAGAAGGAAAAGGTCATCAATTACCTCACCCCCAGACTAGAAGAAATGTATAATACTATTGAGGGTCATGTATAAGAATTTGTAATTATTAAGAGTAAAATTGACGTAAAAATAATTTTAAAAGAATCAAGGATGAAAATACAATTTTTATGGTTCTCTAATGATATTCTATTGGAGAGAGAAAAAAAGGGAATATAATAGGGATGAAATGATTTTGAATGATCAATGACCCACTTACATTGGAAATAGTTGGATCAGTTGTCAGGGAGAATCGTCAAATGCTGCAAATAAAGGTGTCCAAAATAAAGGAAATATGAATGTGGGTAATGTAGAAAAGTCACATTAAGTGGAGAAAAATAAACCCAAAATTCAAATTTAAAGAATAATAGATTACTATCCTTGAGCCTATAAGAATAAGATAGAGACAAACTATTATCCCACAGAAAATATAATGAGTATAAATAGAGGTAGAAGGCATATCCTCTCATGAATTTCCTTTTTTGTGGATATTTGGGCCATACGATGTCTTTTTGCAAATAGACAAGGTGCTATTTGAATGGAGAATATATGGAGTTAATTAAAGTAGAACAAATTCATATCATAATTATTTTAAAAATATATGTGGGTATTTATTTTTTTTGTTCTAATGTTGTTCATAATGCTATTTATTGAAGGTAGAGGAGTGAAATAGAAACCTTATATCGCAGTCTAATAAAACTCACTATTCATCAACAAGACTGTGATGCTATTTTATATAGGTGTTCTCTTCATGAAGACGAGATTAAATATTAAGAAACCTCTACAGAAGAATATAGTGTTAAAAGGATATTTTTTTCCTACACTCCACATAATATATCAAGAAAACAATATAGTAAAATTAAAAAATCCATTCCTTTAGAAGAAGCAAACAATGCTACAAAGAATAACAGCACCTGGATTCTTCATATTGTATGTTCATTACACTTGAAAATTAATGCATAACTATTAAAATATTTCAAGAAAAAGATCTATGAAACATTGTGGTTCATTAGAAATGGTGATTTAAAGGTAAGAGGTTATCAAAGTACTGAGCTAGCTAATGGAGAGATGAAAAAAAATGGAAGTATTTTTTGGGGATGGACTATGTCGTAATCATTTGACTGTGAGTTAGCTCTTTGACTCAGGACATATTATGACATTCAATCAAAATGGTTTCGCTGTAATAGGATCATCCAAGAACACACTAATGAATGGTTTTAGAACAGATGACAATGTATATCAGGTCGACAACAATGACAAAATTTTTTACCTAATAGTTGAAGAGGAAAACAGTATGTGGCAACGAAGATTGGGGCACATCAATCAGAAAGACATGGGAAGGTATCTAATCTAATGATAGTCATTGGTACCTTTAATATAAAGTGTGAACGATAAAATATATGTGATTCCTCTATGTGAGAGATGTTGGACTACAGTTCCTACTGGCAAAAGTAGAAAAGATCATCTATTCTTCTTTATCTCATTCATAAAGATGTATGTGGGATGAAAAATGATTCTGTAACACAAGGAGTCAGGTAATTTGATCTGTTCATTGATTATTACATTATAGTGGAATTTGTGATCAATATACATTGGAAGGGACAAGTTCTTCATTTCATGAAAACATATCGACGAATTGCAGAGAATGATACTTGATAGAAGATCAATGTCCTCTAGTATGAAAATAAAGGGGAATAAATGTCTACTAAATTTGAATGTTACCTAGAGGAGAATGTGATATAACATTAGGTGTTTTCTTTGATAACTCCACATAAAAATGGAGTTTAAGAGCATAGTAATCGATAGTTAAACAACATGGCTAGAACTATGCTGATCGAGAGTCGTATTTCTCGAAAATACTGGAAAGAGGATGTTGAAGCTGTAGTGTATATTCAAAATCAAACATGGTTATAAATGGGTGAGACAAACACACTACATGAATTTTGGCATGGAAGGAAACCAACATTGAAATAATTTCATGTTTTTGAAAGAGAATGGTTCATCTAAAATTCAGAAGGAAATTAAGGGAAGTATAGAGATAATGCATATGGAGGAATATTTCTTGGATAATTAATGAATAGAAAACCCAAAAAGCTTTTTAATAAGAGCGTGGGAATAATTGTGGAATTAATGATGTTATGATCATTAAATAGAAAAAAATAATTGCATCAAGGAATTATTATGCTGAGGTGATAGAAAATGATAATTATTTGTAATAAAGAACAGATGCTAATACATAGGTAGAGGAAGTTGTACAAAACATGCAAGAGACACATCATTATGTTGACTCAGAAGAATATTCAGAAGAGGAATATATATTTAGAGATAATTTTATCGAACCAAAATTGCGAAATTGAAAGGCATATATTGATTAGTCAAATATTATCAGTGATCAGAATGCACCTAACCAGATAAGGAGAATGAGGAATAATGCTCAATAAACATTTCTATCAATTGTGGAACCATCCTCATTTGAAGAATATGTAATGGATGAGTCTTTATTTAATTGAATGAATGAAGTGTTAGATTATATTGACAAAAATCGGACTTGGGATGTTGTCAAGATACCCGATGGTCACAATGTTGTTGGTACGAAGTGAATTTTCAAGAATAATTTTTCCGATCATGAAAAAGGGATAAAAAAACTATATTTGGTCTATAAATTATATTAATTAATTGATTGTGTTGATGTTGAGGATACATTTTCTCCATGTGTGAGACTGGATTCAATCAGGTTGATTCTTTCCAAAGAAATACAAAGAGGATATAATTTGAAACAAATATACGTCAAGACATCAAACATAAATGGTGTTTTGAAAGAAGAAGAATACTTTGAAAAACATGTGGAGTTATTTATAGGTAATATAAGGCCCCAGCCTAAAACCTTACTTAATCTTGAGTTATTACAAGATTACACATTAAGGATCTTTTCGGGTTTAGAGTTTTAGAGAATTAGATCATAAAACATGAATTACACACCACATATAAACAAAGTGGTTACATTTAGATAGTATTCTTCATTCCCATAAATGGAAACATATTTAAAATAAAACATGGATTTTTTCTTGACACTTCCTTGACACTATCATCATATCATGTACCTTTCCCTTGACCTGTGAAAAACATTTCAAAAAACTTGGGATGAGCATAAAAAGCTCAGAAAGGGATATAAAAATATGGAAAGGAAACATGGGTACATATATACATAATAATGAAATCATACTTTACCCATAAAACATATTCACTTTAACATACCTCATGAAATCTTGAATAAATCATAGAAATCATAAGACATAATGGTAACTTGAGGCATTCATAACATCCTTACGTAGGGAGTAACCCTCTTGGTTACGTTTGGAATACCCATCACAGTATATTCCTTAAATCTCTTCGGAGAAACCTTAACGTTTCACTCCTTTGCATTACCCAATGCATTGGAGAGCTATATCGGGCTCACCCGCCCTTAGTTTATCACGGAACCGCCCGTCTTCATAATAATGCCCAAGAACCTCAACATAATCGTATCACATAAAACATGCATAAAGGAAACATAAAATTTCCACCTTTCAATCACAATATATCAATACAACACATTGATATAAAAACATTATGAAAACTATTTTCAATAGCAAAATAAAAGAAAATTAAAACATGGTATTTATTTTTCTTTTAAAAAGAAGGTATGTCTTGTAGAGGAAGCCGAAACTCAAATAACAGTCACGGCGGTGGAGAAGTCGTTGTCGCCGCATACGTACGACAAAAACATTCCCTTTTGTCATTTAGTAAAACGATTCATATAAAAAAGATTCCTTTTGATAAATGTAAAAGTCAAAGGGGTTTATACACCGTATAAAAGAAGGTTGTGTATAAAACAAAATATGTATTAATGAAAGGAGATTGAGACGAAGTCCCATACCTCGGGTCTGACTTTACTCGATTGTTCTTTAATTCCCCGAATAATAAACTTGAGTTAATTTATACATTCTTAAGAACCTTTTTCAAGTTCATTATTCCTTTTATATCACTTATTTCCATGTCATGAACACTATGTAATTATTTACGTTAATAACGGTCATTATAACGATCATTGGTAGTTGAGTCAAAATAAAACCTTTATAATTACAAGTTGTTCATGTATCCATTATATCCTGGGTTATAATCATGATGTATATATCATATATATAATATATATCCAGTATACGTGCATTTATAATATTAAATAATCATTTAGAGGTAAGAAATGAAATGCACTGTTCATGGAGACGGTAAGCCGTACGTACGCATGAACGCTACTTTCATTTCTATTTCATATTTTATAGAATTGAATCATAATTATATAAAGGTATATTGTAATTCCAGTATAATATCATATATAATATCATAGTTCCATCCTTTATACGTCCCACATATGGTATTTAACGAATCAAATCACTTTGAGGGGCGGTAGTCCGCACTTCCTTAAATGAAGATATAACGTTTACCCATAATGGAAACCATAAAGGTTTGACCAAAAATAAAAAAACATAACCTTAAGGAAAACATAAACATATTATATATCATATATAAATATAGTGACATCTTAATATCCACCTTTGAAGGTGTTAATAGAATGTTGAACAATCATCGTTTTGGGAGGCATAAATTCACCATCAATGGAAAAAGAATGTTCGTTAACCATTAGATGTAGGTGTGTGTAAGTGTTGATCGAATCCATATTATAACAAAATCCAAGTATATTGAGGATACTGGAGTTGTTACAAAAGAAAATAATAAAAAGAGTTTATGGGGTTGGAGAAGCAAAATAAAACAAAAGGACTCAAAAGAAGACATTACCTTAAAATCGGGTAACTCCCTTTGGTTTGAGCTCAAAGGCTTCCTTTGGAAGACTTCTACCCTATGTGAGGCTTCAAGGAGTAAGAGAGGGAAGTGGAGAGACAAAATGGGCAGGGGTTGGCCGAGCCAAAGGCTTTGGGAGTGTGGGTAAGGAGGTAGAGGTGGGGGCCTTTTATAAGAGGAGAGGTGGGGCACTCTTGGAAAGTAAAGAAATATTAATTTATTTGAAAATGAGTTTCGGATTTAAATGGTCCCACATTGATATAATTCAAGGATACGGTGATAAGGGTTCTAAATCCACTCATCCAATTGGGTTTTTCCTTGTGTAGGTTTTAGATTTTACATTATCTTTCCATTTTATTTAAATCGTTAAATAATGAGGTCATCACTGCATCATCATGATGTCATAAATAATTTAATTTATTTAATGTCTAAAAATTATAAAAAAACTACTATGATGTAGGAAATCTTTTTAGCTTTATAATGAATATTTATAGTCAAAAATATGACTTGTATTACCCCATATTAAATTTTTTTATTAACATAACTCATGTTTGTGTCATTTTTACTTTAACATTAAATAAAATGTTATTTATGTCATTTCCCAACCAAAGTGGCTCCATGGGGTCCCCGAGATGACCCATGGATTGTCTTGGTCTTCCATGACACATCCAATGAGGGTAGAACATGTGTCAAGCTCATATCATACTATTAAAACATTATTTTTACCTTAAACTACACTAATTACCACTAATTGCGATTAAGAACTTAATAAGTTACTATTAACCAAAAAATTATTTTAATCCCATTGAACCACATTTTACTTCTTAATGACAACCATGTATGTCGTATTTTTTAAATTTAAAACACAATGATAGAAAAATTTCATTTAAACGGAAAAATAAGTTTTTATAAGTACCACTTAGTGGGTTCACTATTCATCAAAAATTGAAGTTTTTCAGAAAATTGCCAAAAATTCACCCTAAGCTATATTTGATATTCCGAATTCAAAAATGCTGTCTATTTTAAAAAATAAAAAACATATAAGTTACATTAATTAACTTAATAATTAATTCCCGTTGTCATGACAAATAGTGGGTTTTTTTGAAACAATATCTATGAAAAGTTTGGCATTAGTTTATGACCAATTCTAAAGTGAAATTAATCCTAATGACCACATTTGGATTAAATGGTAAAATTATATTCAGATTAAACTTTAATACCAATTAAAAAAATAATGTAACCATATAATTAAATTAAATGAAAAAAGTAGTTTTGATGTAAAATGCAGTATTTTTCACTATTCATTTAAAAAAAATAAACATTGTCAGAAAAATACCAAAAAATTATCCAATGTAAAATTCAATGTCCCAATCATAATGAATATGTTTATTTTGACAAATATAGATTATAAAATTGTCAAAATATTTATTTAATAAGGGTTTTCCATCAAAAGGCAGTAAAACAATCTTTTAAGAATATTAGTGTATTCCATGCATAAGATTGGATTTATTTTCATTTTAAGCCTCTAAAACACAATATAATTCATTAATAGACATAGATAAAAATATCTATTATTAATTACATACTTGGGATGTTACATCCTTCCCCCCTTTAGAAAATTGCGTCCCAGCAATTTATTTACTTATCAAATAAATGGGGGTACTTATCCCTCATTACATTTTCAGATTCCCATGTTGTCTTTTTCATCATGTGGTTTTTCCACAAAACCTTTACCTGCTTAATCACCTTATTCCGTAACACTTGTTCCCTGTGGTCAAGAATTTGGACCGATTGTTCCTCATAAGATAGGTTCTCTTCCAACTGAACTACCTATGGACTCAAAACATGGGATGGATATGGCATATACTTTCTCAATATCGAAACGTGAAAAACATTATGTAACTGAGAAAAACTCGAAGGTAACGTCACCCGGTATGCAACTGATCCAACTCTCTCCAGAATTTCATATGGTCCAATGAACCTTGGACTCAAATTTCCTTTCTTACCAAATCACATCACACTTTTCCATGGTGATACTTTGAGAAAAACATGATCACCTACCTCAAAAGAGAGATCCTTCCTCCTGTTGTCTGCATAACTCTTCTGCCTGCTCTAAGCTTTTCTCATGTGTTTCTGAATCAGCTGAACTTTTTCTGCCAACTCTTCTACCAATTCTGGTCCCATCAACTTCTTTTCACCCACTTAATCCCAGAAATCTGGTGTTCGACACCGCTTCCCATATAATGCCTGAAATGGTGCCATCTGTATACTGGAATGAAAACTGTTATTTTATGAAAATTCAACCAAAGAATGATGTTGGTCCCAACTTCACTGATAATCCATAGAGAAAGAACGTAGCATATCCTCCAATGTCTAAATTGTTCGTTCTGACTTCCCATCTGATTGAGGATGAAAAGCTGTACTAAAATTTAATTCAATACCCAATGACTTCTGAAGGCCTTTCCAAAAGTTAGAAGTGAACCTGGGATCACGATCAGATACAATGGAGAGAGGAACTCCATGTAACCTGGCTATCTCTTTAAGATACAAACGGGAAAGTTGAACTCGGTAAAAGGTATCTCTTATTGCAAGGAAATGAGCAGATTTAGTCACGCGATCAACAATAACCCAGATTGCATTATTACCTCGAGATGTCTTCGGTAATCCCACAACAATGTCCATGGATATATTCTCCCATTTCCACTCTAGCACTGGTAGAGGATGAAGCATCCCTTTCGGTAACTGCTGCTCTGCTTTAACCTGCTGACAAGTCAAACACTTCACAGTAAAATCAGCAATATCTCTTTTCATTCCATCCTACCAGTAATACTCCCGCAGATCTCTATACATCTTAGTACTACCAGGATGAACTGAAAACGGAGAACTATGAGCTTCACATAACAACTCTCTCTTCAACTGTGAATCACAAGGCACACACAATCTCTTCCCAAATCTCAAAACTCAATCATTATCAATGTTGAATTCAGGAAACTTACCTTTCTGAACCAGCTCTACCATTTTCTGCAACTCACTATCTTGCTTCTATGCTTTCTTGATTCTATCTAATAGAGATGATCTCACTAATACCTGAAACAAAACAGAATAACTTCCTACACCAACAACCTCTATGCCAAAGTTCATCAAATCCTTAACCAAAGGATCACGTTCCAAACGCAACATTGTTAATGAAGAATTACTTTTTCGACTCAAAGCATTAGCCACTTTATTTTCTTTTCTTAGATGGTAATGAATTGTACAATCATAATCCTTGATTAATTTTAGCCATCTCCTTTTTCTCATGTTCAGTTATTTCTTAGTGAATATATACTTTAAACTTTTGTGATCGGTATATATTTCACACTTTACTCCATACAAATGATACCTCCAAATTTTTAAAGAGAAAACAACAGCAGCTAATTTGAAATCATGTGTAGGGTAACTTACCTCATGAGTTTTCAACTGTCGTGAAGCATAAGAAATTACCTGATCATTCTGCATTAGGACCCAACCTAGTCCTTTCAATGAAGCATCACTGTATATAACAAACTCACCATTCCTGGAAGGTAGTGCCAAAACTGGAGCATTCACCAATCTTCTTTTCAATTCCTAAAAACAATCATCACATTCTTTTTTCCAGATAAACTTAACACTGTTCCGAGTTAGCTTAGTCATTGGACCAGATAACCATGAAAAATTTCTGACAAACCTTCGGTAATAGCCTGCCAAACCAAGGAAGCTATGAATCTCGGTTACATTTGTGGGTCATGGCCATTCTTCCACAACTTTTGTTTTTGCAGGATCAACAGTTATTACATCTTTAGAGACAATATGACCCAGGAATGAAATTTGTTCCAACCAAAACTCACACATGCTGAATTTTCCATACAGTTTCCTTTCTTTTAAGGTTTTCAAGATAACCCTTAAGTGTCTTTCATGCTCTTCTTTAGCTTTAGAAAACACCAAAATATCATCAATAAAGACCACCACAAACATATCTAAGAACTCATGGAAAATTCTATTCATTAATTCCATGAATACAACAGGTGCATTGGTTAGCCCAAAAGGCATTACTACAAATTCATAGTGGCCATATCTTGTACAGAACGCGGTCTTCGGAACATCTTCTTCTTTTACCTTCAGCTGATGGTACCCCGATCTCATGTAAATCTTTGAAAAAAACTGAGCTCCCTGGAGCTGATCAAACTAATCATCGATATGAGGAAAATGATAATTGTTCTTAATAGTGATATTATTCAAGGCCATATAATCACTGTAATGTCTCATAGAACCATCTTTCTTTTTAACAAAAAAAAAAACAGGAGCACCCCAAGGTGATGTGCTAGGTCGAATGAATCCTTTCTCCAATAAATCATGCAATTGATCCTTCAACTCTAAAAGTTCAATTTGAGCCATTTGATTAGGGGGTTTTGAAATTTGCTTAGCATCAGGAACTATGTCAACAGTAAATTCAACTTCCCGGTCTGGTATTATTCCAGGCAACTCATCAGGAAAAACATTAGGATACTCATTTACCACTGGCACATCATTAATATGAACAGTTCCTTTATTTTCAACGATGTGTGAAAGGTAAGATTCATTTTCATCTTTTACAAGTTTCTCGGCCTCTTGACAAGTTATCAACAGTAAGGGTTCATTCATGTACACAAACTGAAAGTCTTTCTGAAAAGAAACTTCTTTAGCTCTACAGTCAATCTTAGCATGGTAAATAGAGAGCCAATCCATACCCAGGATAACATCAAACTCTACTAGAGGTAGAACAATAAGGTTTGAAAGTAGGTTCTTTCCACAGATAAGGATAGGAAGATTCTTATAAACTCTTTTTGCCTCAACATTCCCCCAGGTGTTTTTACCAAAAGTTCAGGAGTCACTTCTTGATATGGTATTCCCATTTTACTAGAAAAAGTTTTCAGAGATGAAAGAATGTGTAGACCCCGAATCAAACAACACACTGGAATAATCTGAAAAAACAAACAAAGTACCTGATAAAACTTCAGTTGATGGCCCGACGTCTGCTGAAGTAGTTGAAAAGGATTTCAGCACCCCATTCTGCTTGTAGTCTAACTGCTTCCCATCACTCAAGGTCTTTGTCCGACACTCGTTTGCGTAGTGACCCATATCATTGCACTTAAAACATTTCACTAACTATAAATAAAATTTGGTCTTACCTTCACCTTGATCGTTTTCAGTGCAATCACGAGCCTTATGTCCCATATTACCACATCGGTAGCACATTCCAGAAGTCAGAAGACATTCCCCAGCATGCCTTTTTCCACATTAATCACAAAATGGAAACTTAGTTTTCTTACCATCAGACTTTTTTGAAGAATTCTTACCTTTCTCCTGCCACCTCGGTCTCTTCATCTCTTGGTTGTTATAGAACACTTAATCATCAGAAAACTCCATTTCCACCTTCTCAGCACATCGAACAAGCTTTTCATAACTTATAAACTCACGAGAAGCTAATTCCCTTCGATACTTTGGATTTAATCCTGAGTAAAAATGATTGATTTTACTATCAAGGTCTTGGATAAAATGTGGAGCATACCTTGCCAATCGAGTGAACCTTTCTTCATAGGTAGCCTTGGAGTCTTCATCTTGCCTCAATTCCAAGAATTGATTTTCCATCCTAAGTCGAACAGCCTTAGGAAAATACTTCTCAAGAAACATACCTTTGAATTCATCCCAGTCAAGAGCGTCAATCTCATCGGTATCCCTGATATTTTTAACCATAGACCACCACTGCTCTGCCTCACCCTCCAAACGGTAAATAGCAAGACTAACCTTTTGATTGTCTGAACACCCCATGACATCAAAAATCTTCTCCAGTTCTTTAATCCACCCTTCAGCTATCACATGGTCAGATGATCCTCTGAATGATGGGGGATGTTTCCTCATGAAATGTTCCACAACTGACATGTTCCTCTGCGGTTTATCTGGCTAATCTCGTGTATGGATACCACCGCCATTTATCGCTTGAGTCAACTGCGCCATTACTGCAACAAACTGTTCAGTTCCAATTCCGACCATCTCAAGATACTGATTCGGAAGGTTATTTCCTTCTTTATACCTTCCTAGCACTGCTTCCCTGTTTCCTCTGCGGAAAACCATTCTGAACAAACATGTCTTAGATGAAGCAACATGGTAATCTTCAAATGCTATATCATTTCAAAAAAAATTATTTTTGGGTAATCATTTAATAGAATTATAACTCCTAAAGTTATCTAAACCGACCTCTGATACCAACTATAAGGCCCCAGCCTTAAACCTTACTTAATCTTGAGTTATTATAAGATTACACATTGAGGATCTTTTCGGGTTTAGAGTTTTAGAGAATTAGATTATAAAACCTGCATTACATTCCACATATAAACAATGTGGTTACATAAAGATAGTATTCTTCATTCCCATAAATGGAAACATATTTAAAATAAAACATGGATTATTTCTTGACACTTCCTTGACAATATCATCATATCTTGTACCTTTCCCTTGACCTGTGAAAAACATTTCAAAAAACATGGGATGAGCATAAAAAGCTCAGAAAGGGATATAAAAATATGGAAATGAAACATGGGTACATATATACATAAGAATGAAATCATACTTTACCCATAAAAAATATTCACTTCAACATACCTCATCAAATCATGAATAAATCATAGAAATCATAAGACATAAAGGTAACTTGAGGCATTCATAACATCCTTACGTAGGGAGTAACCCTCTTGGTTACGTTTGGAATACCCATCACAGTATATTCCCTAAATCACTTCGGAGAAACCTTAACATTTCACTCCTTCGTGTTACCCAATTCATTGGAGAGCTATATCAGGCTCACCCGCCCTTAGTTTATCACGGATCCACCCGTCTTCATAATAATTCCCAAGAACCTCAACATAATCATATCACATAAAAATGCATAAAGGAAACATAAAATTTCCACCTTTCAATCACAAGATATCAATACAACACATTGATATAAAAACATTATGAAAACCATTTTCAATACCAAAATAAAAGAAAATTAAAACATGTTATTTATTTTTCTTTTAAAAAGATGGTATGGCTTGTAGAGGAAGCCGAAACTCAAATAACGGTCACGGTGGAAGAGAAGTCGTTGTCGCCGTATAGGTACGACAAAAACATTACCTTTTGTCGTTTAGTAAAACGCTTCGTATAAAAAAGATTCCTTTCGGATAAACGTAAAAGTCAAAGGGTTTTATACACCGTATAAAAGAAGGTTGTGTATAAAACAAAATATGCCTCAATGAAAGGAGATTGAGACGAAGTCACATACCTTGGGTACGACTTGAATCGATCATTCTTTAATGCCCTGAATAATAAACACGAGTTAATTTATAATTTCTTAAGAACCTTTTTCAAGTTCATTATTCCATTTATATCACTTATTTCCATGTCATGAACACTATTTAATTATTTAAGTTAATAACGGTTGTTTTACCGATCATTGGTACTTGAGTCAAAATAAACCATTTATAATTACAAGTTGTTCATGTATCCATTATATCCATGATTCTAATCATGATGTACATATCATATATATCATATATATCCAGTATACGTGCATTTATAATATTACATTATCATTTAGAGGTAAGAAATGAAATGCACCGTTCATGGAGACGGTAAGCCGTACGTACGCATGAACGCTACATTCATTTCTATTTCATATTTTATAGAATGGAATCATAATGATATAAAGGTATATTGTAATTCCAGTATAATATCATATATAATATCATAGTTTTATCCTTTATACGTCCCACATATGGTATTTAATGAATCAAATCACTTTGAGGTGCGGTAGTCCTCACTTCCTTAAATGAAGATATCGCGTTTACCCATAATGGAAACCATAAAGGTATGACCAAAAAGAAAAAAACAGAAGTTTAAGGAAAACATAAAAATATTATATATCATATATAAATATAGCGACATCTTAATGTTTACCTTTGAAGGTGTTAACAGAATGTTGACCAATCATCGTTTCGGGAGGCATAAATTCACCATCCACGGAAACAATATGTTCGTTAACCATTAGATGTAGGTGTGTGTAAGTGTATCTCGAAAAAATATTATAAAAACATCCTAGTATATTGAGGATACTGGATTTGTTACAAAAGAAAAGAATAAAAAGATTTTAGGGGGTTGGAGAAGCAAAATAAAACAAAAGGACTCAAAAGAAGACATTACCTTAAAATCAGGTAACTCTCTTTGGATTGAGCTCAAAGTCTTCCTTGGGAAGACTTCTGCCCAAAGTGGGGCTTCAAGGAGTAAGAGAGGGAAGTGGAGAGACAAAATGGGCATGGGTTGGCAGAGCAAAGGCTTTGGGAGTGTGGGTAAGGAGGTAGAGGTGGGGGTCTTTTATAAGAGGAGAGGAGGGGCACTCTTGGAAAGTAAAGAAATATTACTTTATTTGAAAATGATTTTGGGATTTAAATGGTCCCACATTGATATAATTTGAGGATAAGGTGATAAGGGTTCTAAACCCACTCATCCAATTGGTTTTTTCAATGTGTAGGTTTTATATTTTACATTATCTGTCCACTTTATTTAAATCGTTAAATAATGAGGTCATCGCTGCATCATCATGATGTCATAAATACATTAATTTATTAAATGTCTAAAAATTATAAAAAAATATTATGATGTAGGAAATATTTTTATATTTATAATGAATATTTATAGTCATAAATCTGACTTTTATAAACCCATATAAATTTTTTTTAGTAACATAACTCATGTTTGTGTCATTTTTACTTTAACATTAAATAAAATGTTATTTATGTCATTTCCCAACCATAGTGGCTCCATGGGGTCCCCAAGTTGACCCATGGATTTTCTTGGTCGACCATGACACATCCAATTAGGGTAGGACATATTTCAAGCTCATATCATACTATTAAAACATTATTTTTATCTTAAACTACACTAATTACCACTAATCGCGATTAAGAACTTAATAAGTTACTATTCACCAAAAAATTATTTTAATCCCATTGAACCACATTTTACTTCTTAATTACAACCATGTATGTCAGATTTTTGAAATTCAAAACACAATGATGGCAAAATTTCATTTAAACGGAAAAATCAGTTTTTATAAGTACCACTTAGTGGTTTCACTATTCATCAAAAATTGATGTTTTTCAGAAAATTACCAAAAATTCACCCTAAGCTATATTTTATATTCCGAATTCAAAAATGATGACTATTTTACAAAATAAAAATCATATAAGTTACATTAATTAATTTAATAATTAATTCCCGTTGTCATGACAAATATCGGGTTTTTTTGAAACAATATCTATGAAAAGTTTGGCATTAGTTTATGACCAATTCCAAAGTTAAATTAATCCTAATTACCACCATTAGATTAAATGGTAAAATTATATTCAGATTACACATTAAGACCATTAAAAATATAATCTAACCATATAATTAAATTAAATGAAAAAGCAGTTTTGATGTAAAATGCCGTATTTTTCACTATTCATTAAAAAAATGAACATTGTCAGAAAAATACAAAAAATTTATCCAATGTAAAATTCAATGTCCCAATCATAATGAAAATATTTATTTTGACAAATATATATTATAAAATTGTCAAAATATTTATTTAAAAAGGGTTTTCCATCAAAAGGCAGTAAAACAATCTTTTAAGAATATTAGTGTATTCCATGCTTAAGATTGGAATTATTTTCATTTTAAGCCTCTAAAACACTATATAATTAATTAATATACATCCATAAAAATATATATTATTCATTACATACTTGGGATGTTACAGGTAATGATTAAATGAAGGCTCTCAAACTAAAGAAGGCTCTCTATAGATTAAAAAAGGCACCATGAGAATGGTATTCTTGGAAATATTCTTGTAACAAAAGTAGAAATTCAAAAGAGGAGGTATAGATCACAATTTCTATGTGAATAATTTTCAGAATGATCAGTTCGTGGTGCTAGTTTATGTGGATAATATTATCATTGGTGGTAGCAGGTTGGGATCAGTTAAAGAATTTTCTAATCACATGAAGTCAGAATTTGAAATCTATGTTATTGGAAAAGTCACATACTTATAGGGTAGTAGAGGATTCGTAAGATGGATTACACATTCATTTCTCACAAATGTTATGAAAATGAGCTTTTGAATAAATTTAATATTACGATTTCAAACCAATGGGGAATCCGATTTCAGTTAGAACATAGCTGAGAAACCATGAGGATGGGTTGTCTGTGGATCCAACAATTTATAAGATAATCATTGGTAGATTAATGTACCTAATAGTGAAATGGTGAAATATTATCATTGGAAAATTTTTAGCTAAATACATTCAATGTAATATAAAGGAATAACATATAGTGGTAGTTCAATGAATCATGAGGTACATTAAAGTTACCCAAAATTATGGTTTATTATTTGCTGTAAGAAATTATAACGAATTATTTCTATTTTTGGATGTTTATAAGGCTAAAGATGTGGTAGAAAAAAATCCACCAATGGTGGGTAATTCTATATTGGGATGAAATGTGTGGGATGGTTGAGAAATAAATAGGAATATAATTCTCTTAGTATAGATAAAAGTGAATATATATCTACTACATTGTCAAGCACTCAGGTAATCTATAAGAAGTATCGACTAACTGACATATGTGCTGAGGAAAAAAACCAATATTGATTTACTATGATAACAACAGTGAAATTGATCATATTATAATAATCTTGTTTATAATTCTCGTACAAAACATATTGAAATCAGAAATCAATTCATCCAGTAAAAATTTGAACATGGAGTGGTCAACAGAAAACATTAGGGAAATTTTTTTCAAGTGGATGACTATATGACCAAGCCACAATAAATGACTATTTTTTAGAAACATCGGGTGAACCTCATTTTTCAGCCACCTTCTATTGTATCAAGTGATTTCCCACTAACTTCATATATGTTAAAAGTTTTTAATGTTTTTTATATGATGCAAGTTTATGGGAGAGATACTATCCGGGGGGTGTGTTTTGATCTTTGTAATGAACAAATACTGATCATTGGGTTTATTGTCAATGTAAGAGAAGGAATAAATTCAAGACATATAATGCTTTTTTTACACCGGTAATGATTAATAGAATGTATCGGGTGACTTTCCGGACAAGTAATACTTCAGTGACATTGTAATAGAATATGGTTGACATCTTTCAGGTAATGTAATGCTTTGGTGACACATTAATATAATTTCTTTGGTGTCTTTATGAATTAAAAAACATGTGAACCCAATTAAAACATCCCCACCTATTTTCTACATCGAGAATTTCTCATGGAGTCTTATAGTGTGGGTTGAGTAGACTCTTGTGTTTCTAGTTTTGATAGTGGCTGGTGATCTATAAAATTTATCTGAAGATTTCCAACAAACCCAAAGGAGGAGATTATTGGAACCATGACTGTTCAATGCTTAAAATGTATTATGTTGTTTGTTTTATGTCAATACTCATTAGAATATCTGAATGTTCTCCTTGAAAGGGGTCATATAGTTCAAGATAGAAATAGTATTGAATGTGGCATTGTTTCTATGTGTCTTCCAATTATTTAGGTCAAGAAAAGAGGATTATGGAGAAAAGTGTTTTTGGAAAAGGTAGTTGTAGGAATGAATAAATTGTGTATGGAATCCTACATGCTAAAAAAATTGGGATAAGTGCATCCAAATATGGAAATGAAAAATAATGTGGACAAGACATAAATGTGTTTGAAATATGATGTAGTAAAGAATAATCCTACACACCAAATTCGATGTTAAAAGGGGTTTCGAGCAGTCATGGAAAATCATGTGAACACTACCCTAGACGTGTCAGAAACCTGATATCATTGTCATAATGGATTTTAAAAAGTCGAATACCCCCTTAGAAGAAGAGTTTCAGTTTACATCAAAAATATGGTTTCTCTGTTACGCAAAAGCTTTGTGTTCAATAGAATTGCCGAGACTGTGTGCGCAAGGTGTTCTTTCAGTCAGAAATGACCAAGTGAACTCTTTGGTGTAGTTGTGAGAATGATATGGGTTGCATGGAAATTATTGGTGGTTCGAATGTCATCTTGCGTGACAAATACCAAATCGTTTGTACATGTTCACTTATTTTTCGCAAGTATAGTGTCATGCTTATAGAATGATTTTGAATATCTAGATTGGGTGATATCTGCTTTTATGTGCATCAATTATAGAATTCGATGTAAGCAGTGTCTTGTGATCGACTATGAAAAAGATATCAATGGAAATCTATTTAAGAGACCTTGAAGTCAATAAAATGAGTACGTCATCTCCCAGGGCAGTGAGCAAGGGGGAGTTGATGGAAGTGTTCTATGGGATGTGTTGAGTTATCCCTAAATTATTGTAAATGAAATGTACCTGGAACAAAGTGACTATTGAAAAGCTCTTTTACTCCACAACTACTGAATACTAGTGTATTTTTTTAGGACTGACACACTGTCAGCATATGATTCGTGGATGTATCCCATTGTGGTGAACGATGTAAAAGTGTTGAGTGGTCTCTATTAATGTTATTTATTAATTGTTGTTCATATCCATCATGAAGATTTAACACATTTCCAAAAACACTGGAACAATATCTGAAACACTAAAAAAAAAATTGATACCATTATTCACACATCCCTTCTCATGGAATCCCGGGTTCTACATTAATATGGGTGGTGGGGGAATTGTGTTGGTTTTCACATACGACTTATTATCATAATTTTAATTAGAGATCATCATATCACATACAATAAAATATTCCCATGTATGTGGATAAATCTCTATATTTAGGCCTATCTACCTAAATGTGTTTTGGATGGATATGTGGCCCCTTATAGGATATACATATGATGTAGTATTTGCGGAGTTGTATAGTGGGAGGTATTCCATTGAATGTTTATAAATGAGTAACCTTTATGGTCTGTATATAAATTCTTAAAGTAATGAATAGGTGAGCCTTGGTGGTGGTAGATGTATATCACATCTAGGTAGTTTTTGATGAAATGGTTGAGTGCCAATGTTGGATAGTTTTCTGGAGGGTTCTCATCACGATGATTTGGTAAATTCATCAAGTATGTTGTGGAATTTGATCATGAGTTAGATGCATATTTTTAGGATCATATAACAAGTGTATTATATCACATTTAGAAAATTTTTGTGGAGAAAGATGATTTAGATAGTTCATGTGTAGTGGGATCAAGGGGCCGTGTACATGAAAAAGAATGGGAGAGAGTAACAGGTATGTGGGATCAGTGGCTCGATCTATTTGGCATAGACACTTAGAAATACTTGGGAGAAGATCTCGAGGAAAAACTATTATAATATTTGGATATTGTAAGATCCAAACCATTTAATGGGTATTACATGCGCTCTTTTAGATCATTTATTTTTTTCCATTATTTTATCATATCTTATTTTGGAATACCCTTGGGGTGAGTTTGGGAGAATATTATAATTTTTGAAGGAATGTGAAATTTCATGGTTTACTCATGTCTTTCCCAAAGATTTCTCACTATCCAGCTAAAAGTTTGAACCAATACATAGGGGATTCAAACGACTGGTAAAATTTTTTCAAACTATGCACAATATGTGGGGAAACAATTCACCCTTACCATTGAGGACAGTTTATCGGTTAAGGAATGTGGTAAAGAGAAATTTTGAACCTGAAGTAGATAACTGTGTGTGTTGTTTTAATTAACCTAAAATTATTTTTTAAAATACCCAATCACATATATTAATCTATAATCATCCCTTAACCAACCCAAAATATTTTATATCAATTGTTAATATGATATAATAATAAATAAGGCTCTTGACCCCCATTCTTTGTGAAATAAAGTGGGAATTGATGCTTTGTACCTCGCAGCGTAAGTGGCTTCCTCCAATTTAGATCTCACATTACCTCTTGCACATCTTCCTACATAAAGAAATATGGATTTTATATAAAATTATTTAGATATATTTATCTAAATTTTTCACATCTTGATTAATTTACTCTCACATATAGGTTTCATATCATGATCAGGTTCTTCATCGCATTCTTGATCATTCCAATTGAATGTTTGTATTTTCCATTTGTGAGCAGTCATCACTATTCTTGAGGTTGGTGGTCTTTAATTAAAATACCAATGATTTAGTTTCAATTATGTGTATATAATTATTTAATTTCTATTAGATTTTTTGAAATTTATATCAAAATAAAATTAGTCATGGGGGTGAAATAAATAATTGATGGAAATATTTAAATTAGGGATATTACGATTAATGATTTTGGATAACTAATTACTTTATTAATTATGGGGGAATTGGGATTATTTGATAGGAAAATTAATTTCAGATTTAATTATCATAATATTTTATTGGGAGTTATATAAATTAATTGACAAATGAAGTGGGCTTATTTATATGATTTATATATAATATTTAATTGAGGAATTAATTTAGGATACTGAATTAACTGAGTATGAACAATTAATTGATGAATTAATTTGGGTAATTGAAATGGTTGGGATCAAATAATTATTAATGAATTAATTAATAGAGTAATTTTATTATTTAATTATTTAAATAAATAATGGGATTAATGGGATTAATTAATTGATGAATTAATTAATTGAGTAATTTCTTTATTATATAATCGAGTTATGTATTAGGATTGATGGGATTAATTAATTCGTGAATTAATTAATGAATTAATAAGAATATTTACTTTTTTAATTATATAATGGTATTGATGGGATTAATTAAATGATGAATTAATTAATAGATTAACAAGATTATTTAACTATTGATCTAAATAATGGGATTAATATGATTAATTAAATGATAAATTAATTAATAGAGTGATATGATATTTTAATCATTGAATTAAATAATTTTATTGATGGGATTAATATGATTTATTAATTAATAGAGTAATGTGCTAATTTTATTATTTAATTAAATTATATTATTTTTGCAATTAATTAAATGCTTAATTAAATAATAGAGTAATATGATACTTTATCTAATGAATTAAATAATAGGATTTATTGGATTAATTAATTATTTAATATGATTATTAAATTATTGAATTAAATAGTGTGATTTATCTGATTAATGAATTAATGAAATAATTATTTTATAAATTTGATTATTTAATTGTTGAATCCTGTAATAGTATTTATGGGATTAATTAATTGAAAAATTAACTACTGGATCAATGATATTATTTAATTATTTAATTAAATAATGAAATTGGTGGAATTAATTAATTGATGAATTAATTAATGGGAGTAATTTGATAGTTTTATTGTTGAATTAAATATTGGGACTGATGAGATGAATTAAATGAATTAACTTGATTTTACATAGATGATTAATTGGAGAATTAGTTGAATGGATTGAGTTAGATTAATTAACTATGGAATTATGTTATTTAACTTATATGAAAAATTAATTGGTGAATTAATCAAAGGTATTGAATGTGATTATTTCATTTTGGAGTTGGGCATGGGTAACAATTTGAATTAATTAATTAGCGAATTAATCAATTGGTGTAATTTTTTTGAGTGGGATTTATATATTGGTTTATTAATTAATGGGTATGGATTTGTCGATGAATTAAATTAGTTAGATTTATTAATTGGGGATTTAATAAATGGGGACTGTTGTGATGTTGAAATTTAATTAATTTGATTAATTATTGGGGGAATTTATAAATTTGGATTTTTCGGATATTTAATTGAATTAATTGGTTAATTAATTTTTTCCTAATTTAATTAAGGAGAAATGTGATTATTTAATTAGATAATTAATTATGGATATAATTATGTGATACTGAGATAGATGATTTGAGATAATTAATTGTATCATTAGTAATAATATATTGATATTCTAGATTTGAGATAATTAATTATAGAATAATTATGAGATATTGAGATTTTTTATTAAAATATTTAATAATTTAATTAATTATAGGATATTGATTTTGTGGATATTGATTAATTAATTGATGAGTTAATTAATGTAATTTATATACTTAATTAATTAGGGAAAAAATTAAGTGCATTTATGTGATAAAAAAGTGTTAAATAAGGAACTTCATTATTGTGACTAGTCAATTGTCGAAATAACTATATGAATTGATGTGATTAATTAATTGTTGAAATAATTAATGTTATTGACATGATTATTAAAATTTTCAATTAACTAATGGAAATTTTTTTTTGAACTAAATCATGAATTTTTAACATTTTTTATGTCGTACATTAATTGATTAATTAAATAATGCAATTCATTTTATCAATTAATTAAGGAATTAAATGAAGGTATTTTCATAGTTATTTAATGTTTAAATTAAATTGTGGAGTTACTATGATTAATTAATTATTGAATTAATTAATTATGAATATGTTATATATTGGATACAGGAGATACTTGTGCTATATGCGATGAATGTGATATATGCGATTTATGTGATATATCTGATTCATGTGATATATGTGATTGATTTTAAAAAATTTTGTGTGGGAAACTGAATGATTCTCAACATACCCATGGTGTCCTAACCATGATGTTCTAAGACAAAAGGCATGTAATAAAGTTTTTTGTAATATGAACTGATGCCCCAAATACCCATGATGTATGGGATATGGACAAATGCTCAAAATAACCACGATGTTTTAGACAAGGATTGTTGCTCCAATAACTCATGGGGAACTAAAAAGTGTTTTTTTTCAAAATACTGACATTTTACTACGATTCCAATTATCTATATCATGAATTTAAATGAAATTGATAATTAAATACCATTTGTCTAAATGAATTTTAAATTGATATTGTTAAATGGATTAGAAATTAGCATGAGCCGAAGCATGTATTGAGATACAGGGGACCATGTGATTTCGGGGGTTTATGCGATTAATTAAAGGATAATGGACTAATTGTAAATTTTTTAATTTATTACTTGTTATGTAATCATTATAAAACATCACATGATATTACTGACTAGATTTTTTTAGACACCAATGGTGGTGGCCAACATTATTGTACTCCCACCCTAATCAGGACTTTAGATTTTCACAAGAACTAATTAGTTATTTATATGATAATTTATGGGATATAACCCTGTGTTAGATGAAAAAATCTGTTATGGGGAATTCATGAGGTAACCATATGTGTTTCAGGACCCTCTTGTGAGTTTTTAATGACTTTAAATATTTAATTTATTTTTAAACATGGAACTTACATTAATATGGAATATCTAATGTTTAATTTGATATTGTATATCTATTTTTGTTCATTTTGTGACATTTGTAGTATTCAGTTTCAAGTTGTATAATATTTATTTATTGTTTCTTATTTTCCACTAGTGAATTACTCTGATAAATCGGGTATATTATCCCCCTGATCAAGATTAGACCCTCACAACTAGTTGGCATCATATGTTGAATGGGGAGGGGTGCCTATGGTCATGTAACAAAGCGGATTAGGGAGCTGATGTGTGGAACCCATGATGGGACATTAAAAATGTCTAATCATATATAAAAGGTAAATTACTAAAAAAATACCATTTAATCAATTATTTGAGAATAATATGTTAGGGAAAAAAATTTATCCAAGAATTATATATAAATATTCAACAATGATTTTAACATAAAAATGGATATAATAACGAATCAATTATTTTTATGGAACATCAATAAATAATTTCAAAATGAGGTAATGAATACTCCCATTCATAATATCCATACCATCACGGCCTTGGACTTTGTACTCATACATAAAAGGGTTACGGCTCTGCTAAACACCCATCCTAATTTTTTAAATGAGACTTATCGATGAATCAAGGGGATATGGATGGCCTCATCCATCACCTAAAAAGCCCAATACAATCCTCATAATAAAGGAGTGAAACATAATTAACATGAACAGTAATATTTGGAGAAATGCATACAAAATTTTAATACATTCCTCACAAAATAATCATAATCATAAACCATTCAATGTTATATAGTGTATGGCATAAAAATAGTAAATTTTAGTAAAAATGATGGGTTTTTACATCAAAATATTTCTAGAATGAATCATAAGGTAAAATGAGGTTTTTTTCTTTAATTAAAATCACCACAGTAAAAATACATTTAAAATAATTCTTGAGGAAAATATCATGTTCAATTTCAAAATAACCATTAAAAACTAAATGTCCACAAAATAATTGAAATAATTTTCTATGAATGAAAAATTGGAAACTTGTAAATTAAAAATTAAACATTTACTGCTCATCATGGATTGATATTCTATTTATTCAATACATGTTAATGCTAAGAATCCTCTAATATTTTTAATAAAATTTGAATGCACCTTATTTTTTATAAATTGAAGATTTATTTCATAAAAAATTTAAAATTAAAAAATAGGTAAAAATACATTTAATAATAGATTTTTATATTATTATATAAAATTTATTTTATTTACAAAACATGGTAATATATGAAAAATTATTTTCTACTGAAAAGATAAATAATGTTACCTTTTCATTATAACATTTTGTCAATAATTTTACATTAAAAAAGAGAATAAAATGTAATTTTACTGGAAACAATCCTGAATAAATAGAGGATAACAGTGTATATTTTGTTTAAGATATAAATATAAAATAATTCTCTCAAAGTAAACATAAACATATATTATCCATAATATCTATGGAATTATGAAATAACCCATTATAGCTTTGTAAATATTCAAATAATAAGACCTCTGCATGAAAATATATAATATTAAAAATTAAATAAAATTATGAAATATATATTCATAAAAAATATCCTAATGGGAAGTATATACACATAAGAAGGAATTAGTGGTAAATATAAAACATGTCTCAAAAAAGTAATTTTGAGATGAAAAGCATATACCTCAGGTTGAATATCCTTTATATTTGTCCAAATGTCTTGTATAATAGATAAATTTTTATGATAAAATGATTAAATAACCATATTCATTAAATTAATACAATTTATGATTTACTTATAGTCTTTTATCACCTGGTTATTAACAATTATTTTTTTAGAATAACATTTTTTGTGATAATTAATAATTTCATGTAACTCTTGGTTTGTTAATTTTTATTATTTTAAATTTTTCATGGTACCATTATATATATAATATAATCCAATATTTAAATATCATATATATTCATTATATTTATATTCTTATACTAATATATAAAATCGAGTTATAATTAATAGATTTCAATATTCATGGAAATGGTAGGTCGTACGTATTCATGAACATATCTTCCATTTACATAATAGTAGAAATAAAAAAGAAAATAAATATTATTTTACAATTATAGAATAAATTTTATGTTATATTTTACATTAATATTAATTCAATATATCCTTATTACTATCTATGTAAAAATACATTGAAAAAAATTTCAGATTGCTACGTGGAACTTGTTGTGCACAATTACAAATAGAAAATGTTTTTATTTTCAAATGGATAAGATGGTAAGAATTATGATGTTATATTATATTTCAATATGTATGTTTCGGCCTTAAATATCACATACATTCATTTTACATATCCACATAATATTCTAGTTAAAGATTAATAAAAATACCAAATCATGTTGTCTTGCACAGTTGTAGTCTATCGTACACACAAGTCATGTTATATTCTCCACCACATTATGAATAGTATGTTGGTATATGAGATAAAATAAATATATAATTCTTTTAATATCATAAATATATTTTAAATATTTTAAATCCATCATTATATCCATCCTTGAATGGTGGTGATCAATAATTAATTTAATCAGTTTGTGAGGCCGTAATTTTCCTACATAAGATCAATAGTTTCATTTTCCATTTGGTAGAAAATTATATTGATAAAAAATATAAATATATTCTATATAGTAATTTTATTTTTTTATAATTTATTAGTAAAATTATAATTATTTATAATAAGTTGAAAAATTAAATCCCATTGTTAAAAACATTACCCCTTTTCGATAAACCTAGTTAGGATTAACCTAAAGATTATAATATTGGTTTTTAGATATTACCAAGGCCTATATGATGTGAATAGGTTTGAAAATAAGATGTTTTAGTTTTTTTATTCCAATATAAAAGGATTTTTTAGTTTCAATTAGAGAGTATAGTAGGTGGAAAATTATTAGTAGGGGAGAGGAAACCCATAGAGTTTTTGAAAATATAAAGTGATACATGCATATTTATCATGAAAAATTCCACAAAAATGGTTAATTATCAAACCACAGTGTTAATAATGTCGAAATATATCAATAGAACGGGTTTTGACGAAATTTCATTTCATTTTTAACCATATTCATCTGTGATTTACATTTGAGTAAACCCATTTTACCATTAACCATGATAATTATTTTTAACTCTATTTATTTTTCATTATGTTCAAAAATTACATTAAATCTAATGGATAATAAAAATTATTATAATTAAAAATAAATAATAAATTTTTTAAATTAAATTCATTGAATTAGTAGAATTTAATTTAAAATTACCCCCATTGACATGTCAAAAAAGGGATTTTCTGAAGAAAAATTGTCACGAGTTTTAAATGATGTTATACATTAATTCAATATGAAATTGCAGAAAATAATAAAAAAAATTAATTAACATGATAAATAATAGAACTAATTTAATTTTGTAAAATAAATAAAATATATTTTAACATTTTAAATACTCTAAAAAAGGTAGGTATTAAGAAAAAATAACATTTTTATTATTTATAAAAATTTATTTGTTAATAAAGTTATCTAATATTTAACTAAAGATAATTGTCAAGAATATATTTTGAAAATGAATTTTATTTTATAAAATATATCATCTATAAGTGTTAAAAATAGTTTTAGATTATGTGGTAAAATCTCTAATAAAAAAACTTATATAAAAATAGTTTTTTAAAATAAAATAATTTTCATTCAAATGGTTCTTATAATATTTATAATCAATAGATAATTTAACTACCTTGACTCTAGTAACCCATATCTAGTTCATACCTTATTACATTATCATAAAAAATTGAAAAAATCATAATTTTATGATTAGTTTAGCAGTATTAGAGAACAATATATATATATATATATATATATATGATGCCCATTTTACATAGGTAAATGAAAAAATCATAATAATGGAAACATAATTTATCTGTAAACTCATTTTAAAAAAATTTCAACAAATCCTAGTGAAAAGGGTAAAAATAATAGTGATAGTATATTCTTCGAAAGGGTTACATAAAATATAATATATAATTAGTCTATAATTTATAATCAATATAGAGAGGTAGATATCTGAACACTCATTCCATTTAAGGAATAACATGACTAAAATAATTTTACGATTCATAATCAACATGAAAAATTAAATAACCAATAAAAACTTTATTTTAATCAATAAATCGGGAATTAAATTCATATAAAAAAAATATATTTTAGAAATTCCCATAGATAATAATAATAAATGAATTCTCTAGGAAGGAAATTTATTACTTATTGGATGTAATTATATGAGAAATAATGATACCTCTACTGTCAAGAAATTTCATAACACAATAAAATACTATTAGTTAAATTCCATTTGATTAGGACAAGTAATTTGTCTCATGAAAATGGTAGATGCATAAGGGGTTATTAGTAAACAATCCAACATTTATCATCATTTCAAAATCCTTCCTTAAATATTGAATTATTAATTTAATTCATTGTTTTGTATTCCTTATCATCAAATATTTTTGTTGGGTAATGGATACATATTTATAAATATTTAACAAATTAATAATATAAATTTCAATATTAACACCCAATGTAATAATGAACTATTTCATAGAAATTAGTCATATCCATCATAAAAGAATATGTATATTTAATATAAAAATAGGGTAAAAATAAAATTGATCGCATGAAATTTAGTGTTTCAAGGGAAATTAAACAATCACAAAATAAAGTGATATTGTATAATAATTTTATTTACCACTTTGGAAAATAAGAAATTGTAACTCCTTTAATAAGAAACATGAAACCAAATATTAATAGTTATGAATAAATATGAATTCATGTTGAATAATAAAGGGGTAGTATATAAATTCCATAAAAATTAATTGATGAAAATTAGAAATTATGTATCTATAAAGTGAAAATTGATACTAAATAACCTATCTCACATATTAATTTATATGAATGTAAATTAACATCATGAATAATGGTTATAAGATTATGATTAATTTATCCTATAAATATATAATTTTTTATAATATCATATGTGATCCTAATATTTATTTGACCGACCTATTTTTTATATAAATTTAATTATTTTCATTGTCTGATGTGTTTATTTTTATGTCTTCTCATGAATGATTTGTCATGAAGGCTAGTTTTCTTGTAAATATAATATAAATAAATCATCTCTTTAATTATAATAATGTTATAAATATCATATATAATTATTTGGTACATTATTATAACAATTCATGAAAATTTTTAATGGAAAATGATAGGTACCATATCCAAATGGATCGACCCTTTTCTTGTTCTCAAGGATTTTAGAGCTTAGAGGAGGATAGGAAAAAGTCTAGAGGAGTTTATGTGCTGAAAACTAGAAATATGGATCTTTCTATGCAATAAAGTGGGTTTTATTCTATGTTGAACAAATTGATGTCGTGAAAGAGGGATTCACATAATTTAATATTTTGAGGTATGAAAAATAAAATAAATGCCAGTGGGGATGGTTTTATCTACCGAACCCAACCTAGAGGCATTACACGACGTTTAAGGAAATTACACATCATTCAATTCCCCACTAAAGTAATGCTTTAAAACAATCCATCTGCTCAAGTTATTAATACCAAGAGCTTTAGCTTCCCTCTCTCTTGTCTCAGGTGACCCGCCGGTCCCCTCTTTTTCATTTTGGAGATCCCTTCGACCAGGATTGATCATGGGCTTCCATATTCAATCTATGTTGACCGGAATTTATACATATTTTGTTTCCCTTAATTTTTTTTAAGTTTAACCCACATTGATATTTTTCCACTGGTAATATATATCATGTGATGGAAGATTATCTCCAATTTTTTACTGGGGTTTCATTCAGTTTTGGTTAGTACGGTGGTGTCACAACATCCTTGGATGGTTGAAGTTCATGCGGGAGGTGTGATCGGAGATCCGTTGCATGTTTTGTTCTCATGCGAAGAATGTTGGTGATCTTTTTAGGTAAAGGATGAGTAACTTATATATTTATTTACATGACATCATTAAATTATCAATTTTGATCCATTTATATTTTAATGAAATTTACATAATTAAATAATAGAAATGGATTAAATAATTGGAATCTATAAGACAACAATGTTGACACTTTGAACCATTATAAAGGATTGCTTCTTGATTTTCATGATAGTGTAATATTTATTCCTTGAATGGATCAGAATGTTGTTCTGGATGAACGTTTTTAATGAATGTAACTGAAGAACTAATTGATAATTAATTGGATAAATGAATACAGAGGCACGTATAATTAATCATGTTTTTATTATTGTAATTTGTTGCTAATCAAATTAATGTGTGTGTGCATGTGTAAATTAATTTTTTTATAAAACAAAATTATGATGATTCTTGATAAACAAATAATTAATGGCATGTAATTATTCTATTTAACTAATTATTGATAAGTTATATATCATTTTTATTAGGATTCCTATAGATGGAACTATTGATAACGACTCAATTTATTAAAGATATAATATGAACCTATTTTGTGATAAAATTTTATTCATTTTTGGGACCCATGTTTCCCTATTGCATGTAAATGAAATGTCTGTTATTCTTTAGAGTTGTGGGAGATCGCTATGTGTAAATAATGGATGCCTTGATTTTTTTTCAAGATCCAAAATTTCTATGTCTATTTCTTATTTTTCTGATGTTATGTGAGCATATGATAGATGATCCTAGGGTGATGTTGTAGTATGTTTAGAAGGGATGCTTTGATTTTATGTGATAATAGGATGGATAAACTTAGAGGGATTTTGTGGTACGAGGTGCAGTAATGGATAGTTTTTTATTGTAGTATTTAATGCATGGAGTGGAGAGATGCATCAACATATGAATGGGGATGTCGAGGAGGATATCAAAGATGACTTAATGGGATGAATCATGGTTTACATGTTTCTATAAATGTTTGATACTTTTTGAATCTATATTTTGGTTGGTGGCTAGGTTGTTTGTTTATCTTCATTCCAATCCCCACTAATCGAGGAAAACAAATGTGTTTGTTACTTTATTTCCATGGGCGATAAAGATGAACAAGGTATTCCATGTGCTATCTGTGTTTATTTATTTGAGGTTCGAAAATTTTACACTCCTTCTATAATGGTAATGAACTGATGGGTATTTCATCTACTCTCTTTGTTGATCCCCTTCTGTTTTGGGTCTTAGAATTGATTCCTTGATTACCTGGTCATGTGGAAATTGAGGTTTTTAAGAAATGAATATAGGTTTTACCTATAGGATTGGACCTTGTTGGGATGCAATTATAAAGTTTTAATTCTGATAAGTGGTGGACTCTTTATTCTTAGGCCTAAAGGGCTGGGATCTTATATTTTCATGCTAATGAAATATAATGTGGAATTTATAATGGTTAATTAATCAATAAATAATTAATTTATGTAAATTAAAGCTAATAAAAATGAATAAGATGAAATAATTTAGCTCTTTAAAATGGTTGTGTGCTTATAGAATATATGGTCTTAATAGTGAAAGCTGAGAGTTTGAGAGAAAGTAGTTGCATTTTAGTCTAAAACAATGATATTTCCATACTATGATCTTAATCTATATTATATCCAATGCATATTTTTGTTTCTATATGCTACTCTAACTTGTTATTTAGGGAAGTAGAAACCCTGAGGGTTATGTGCCTTGGGGGTGTTTTACCTAACAACCTGGCTGGTGGAAGAATGGATGTCTACCACCTTTGTCTCTAAACACTTATTTTCGTAGTTACATTTACTTGTAGGGGTGACAGTAAGTTTCCCCCATATATTTTTGAAGTGGTTGTATTGGCATGTGGTTATTTCAAAAACATGTATATTATTGATATAGTTTCCTATGTATTATTATATTTATAAAATGTATATATTCTAATATATTTTCGATCTTTACTCAGTGTATGGTTTGTGATGGATTATTCTATAAATCTCAATGTATAATATATGTTTTCAGCCTATGGTTTCTCCCAAAAACTACATAGTAATATTTGATACATGGACATGGTGGTGTAATTAATGAGGTTCTTCTTGACACACAAGTTGTCTGTTGTGGGGATTTTCCCAGCTGTATGTGCGCTAGAATTTTGGTGAGAGATGCTCAGGATGTGTAATGTTGGGGAAGAGAAGAAAACTGGTGGGGAAGTGGTAGCGAGGATCCCATGATATTCTTTATTATTTCATATGCAGTTTATGTGATTCTTGTTGATATTATCCGTGGCGATGCCTTGAAATTAGTATACATGTTTAGGTGATGAGTTAGATTCACTTATTATTATCTATGTTTTTCAACTCTTTCATTAACATTTTCATGATAGTCTTTGGGGAGGATCGAACTGAGTATAATGTTATAATAACCCTACACATATAATATATATTATTCACGTCATTTGAATAATGTTTTAGATCAAGATGCTTACTACTATATTATGGTATATCATGAGTTGTTTGGGATTCATGGTTTTTTGCCTATACATTAATTTGTTACTTTAAATTTCTATTCATTTCTAGTTGATCATTAATGATAATAAATTTGTGTACTTGAATGTTTTGTATTTTATCCTATGAAATATTTGGTTGGTTTCGATCTTATCTCTCTCTTCTGCATGTGGTTCTTTCTGAAGGTAATGACTTACTTCTACATTTTTATAATACCATTATTTATAATTTCTTACCTAGGACCAACGGGTTGGGGGATCAGAGGGTCACCCTCTCTCTCTCTTCACCAATTTTAGGCCTCTAAGGGGTACACATTATGGGGATGGAGTCAAGATAGAGGTATAACAAAAGAAGTTTAAGATATCCTTTCATTTTATCAACGAATTGAAGGAGAACTATGTATCTTTGAGTTTGATTTTGTTGCATGGTGATGTAAGGAAATGGTGGTTCTTATTCCATGACAATCACAAGGAGTTAGAAGTATCATTTAAGTAGTCCTGATCCCACCTCATGTGGAGTTTATTTCATCGACCACAATATTAGCCATTCACCAAGATATTTTTATCCTTTGATAGGGTATCATAAATATGTGAGAGTTTGGGATTCAATTTAGGAAACTATTGTGATATGCTTCATAACTATTCCCTGATTAGGAGACTAGTGAGAGTCATTTCAAGGAGTCTTGGCATCCAGATATCCACATACAGGTCACCCAGTTTATGCTAAAGACATATCTCGATGTATTGGATATAGTATCGGTCATTAATAAGCCATTATACAGAACCATATCTTCATGAGATAGAATTCATCAACATTCCTAACATAGAAGAGTAATGGTTTAGTGATTCAATTTGAGAGGATAGAAGTGAGTTCAATCAGTCGAGGGTAGGTCATGGTCCAAAATGACTCATTTCATTTGGGGAAGTGTCTCTTAAACCTATACCAAGGTAATATAAAAAATATTTATGGAGGCAAACGTCATAAGTGGATATAATGATCTACATTTCTAAGCAGTCAGTGTGTCCCGTTTTTTCCATATCAGGTTCCTCTTTTGATACAGTTCCTGCCAAGGTAGCATTATTTGGTTTCTCTAGTTTGATATTATTAGATAGAAGATGGGGTAGGTCGAGGATAACCCCATGATTCTCCCCATCCTCACAAATTAGATAAAATCCCTAGAGGTGGACTTTATCAATAAAAGAGATGTTGGGGAGCTGGTCATGGTCAATTTTATTCATTTTCATTATAATCTCCATGTGATCCAGACATTGTTTGAGGTATCCTTTTCTTGTTTTCTATTGGGTTGCATGCCTTGTTTGATCCAGGAGTGATTCAAACCATCAAATAACCTACCCATTTCTATTTTGTGGGACATGAGGTAGAGAGACTTCAAGTTCCCTTAGAGTTGACTATGGGAGTTGGTGGTCTATCATACTTTATTTTAATTATATAGAGATATTGAGCTAGTGCGGGTGTAGCACTGATATTGGGTAGATTTCTTATGTTTAAAGATAAAAGCACATGAAAACCATCTTCAAAATAGATTGGTGGTATTCATTGCATGATATGGGGAATGAATCTGGAGGAAAGTTGTGTTCTTTAATGATTTTGGATAGCTAGCCATATTTTTTGGTGATTGAGACACTCGTACAAGTCATAAGCATGTTTCATCATTGTCATCCTTGATGGATGATTTGTTGTTGTGTTCATCAGAAATTCAGAACATGGAAGTTCTCAGGGTCATAGAATATTACACTGATTCCATTCATAAGAGGTGGTAGTGTTTCCACCTCAATGAGATATCGATTTTATGATCGAGCTAAAAAAAGTGTTTCTCCTATATCGATGTCACCATTGGGAGAGATGTGTATTTATCTCCATGTTCTATTGCAGTGTGGTTATTTTTTTCTTAGTGTGTTACCATGGGGTGCACCCATTTTTTCCATAAATTAGGTTACTGAAATTTTTTTGTTGTGTATCTATTATCATCAAATGAATAAATAAACCTTGGAGAATCATTTTTCTATTCTGTGGATTGATGATTAATTAGATCAACTACGTCTGAAAAATGGTACTTAAATTCTGATTTGTAGACATGATATCATCAGATGTGTGTACTGTAAGAGGATATCATGGTGAATTATTTCAGTTGTACCCATGGGGCTTATGTGATTTTTGTGATACAATCTATTGTGATGATTTCTTCAACTGTGGTCAAATGCTTAATGAACACTATGTGCTGGAGATCCTTGATAATGATGTGGTGTTTTTCATAGATTAAATCCTTCTATACTCTGTATCAGAGGAGGATCATGAATAGATTCTATGTGTTGTCTTGGGATTTAATTTACTTGAGAAATTGTTTGGAATGTTTCAGAAGTGTATGTTTTGGGGTCAGGAAGTATGTTTCATAGGGAATATTGTATCCCAATAGGGAGTATATATTGATCAATCTAATATAGATATCATTTATTCATGGAAATCCCCCCTTGATATTATCATTGGTGTGACATTTCATAGGTCTTGAAGGATATTACAAGATGTTCGTAGCCGATTTCTCTTAGTTTGTGACTCTTCTGATAGTATTGACTTGTAGAGATTAATCTTTTATATAGGGTCTCAATAGTTACATCACCATGAGCATAACTATGCCACCCCTGATCTAGAGTTGGTGGCCTGGGTGTTTTAATGACAATGTGGAGAAATTACTAAATATTTGAGAATTTTGGGTTCCACACCGATATAAGAGTATGATATATGTTTTCCATCAACGTGACTTGAACATGTGTTGGAATTAGTAGATGGAGTTATTACCTGATTACAAATTCTAGATTTCATATACCCCATGAAAGGGGTATGTAGTTGTTGATGCACTGAGAAGATAATTAGGCCATGATGAAGTTAAATAAAATTCTCATTCATATAGATTTATTGAATAATATTCATCAATTAATATAAATATGGTAGAAGTCATGGGGACATGTTTAATTTTTTAAAATTATAGTGAATTAATCTATACTTCAACTGGTGGAGGAATCACGGTGTCGGAATTACGAGGTGGAGGACCGTAGAAACCGATTTGTTTGTGGAAATACCATTAATGGTTGTTCATAAGATAAATATCAGAGACTGATTTTTTAGAGAAGACATTATGATACCTTATTAGTGTGTGATATGGTTCTCTAAGAGTTCCATATTTCTCCTTTGGTGGTACATCCTAACATGAGAAAGATATACCAATCCTTGAAAGCTTAGTTTTGGAGGCCTAGGACGAAGAGTGTTATTTTAGGGTTTTTGTCTCGATGAAGGGTGTACCATAAGGTGAAGGCCCAGAACTGTGTACTCAGTGGTTTGTACCAGCTATTAGATATTCATCAGTGGAAGTTGGAGGGAATATATATGTTCTTTCTTACTGGTTTACCTAGAGCTTAGGATGGATATGATGATATATGTGTGGTTGTGGATATTTTGATGAAACCATCTCACTTTATAGTGATCATGGAGTTGATCTCAATGGAGAGTTTGTCAATGTAGTATATAGAAGGGAATGTCATAATCCAAAAAACTTGAGGACGAACAGTTCTTATTGAGATCCTAGTTTTACCTCTAGAGATTATAGAGGTCTTCAATGTTCTTTTAGTTCTGTAATATTGCATAACACTTATTTTCATTAACAAATGGTGGGTCCTATAGATCAGACCATCCAAACTCTTAAAGACATGTTTACCTCATATCTCTAGAATATTGGAGGCTTGTGGAAGAGGCACCATCCCTTGGCATATTTTTATTACCATAATATTTCTCAATCCACCATTGGTATGGCTTTATTTCAAGCATTGTATGGATAACCATTCCATTATTCATTTTGTTATACTGGGTTCAGAGGTTTATTAATTCTTTGTCCAGAAATGATATAAAATATTACAGATATCATATGAGTGATTCACAAGATGAAGATGGGAGTAGAATTTCATCAAAAATATTATTTCAAACATCGTATGAGTCCTCTAGAGTTATACATTGAGGATCATGTATTTATTAAAGTGACACCACATCATGGTTTGTGAGGGGGTTTTCATGGGTGTAATCTATATCTCTAGTTTTTATGGCCTTTTAAGGTGTTGGATCATGTTGGGATTGTAGAGTTTCAGAGAGCGCTTCCCCAACTGATGATTCAAATACACGATTTCATTAACATGTATCAACTTCATATTTATATTCATGAAAAATCTCACATCCTCAATTATGGAGATATCGATGTTGTTGATGATGCGACTATCAAGGATTAGCCTAGGGAGATTTAGGACTGTCAAGAGATGGTGTTTTGTGGGCATTGTGTGCCCTTGGTTTGTGCCATGTGGTGTAATAGTGACATGGAAGAGAGTAACTAGGAACATGAATCATAGAAAGGTGTTTAGTTCCAAAATCTATTTGATGTTTAGCTCTTCTCTATTGAAATCATTCATTTTGTGGTTGCAGACCATTCTGGGTCAAGAGATGGCATCTTCTTGTTTTCTATTCTAGATTCTCTCTTTTGGAAGGTATCTATCCAATGAGAGTTCTTAGGGGTTATTTTTGGTTGTTATATTTTATTGTGGTGTTTCACTAGTTTTTTTGCTGAGATCCTATGACGGTGAGAAAATTGAGAATTATTTATTAGGGTGAATTTTTAGATGACCCCCCCACCATTTTCTATTTTTTCTATGAGTGGGTTTTGGATTCTCGGGGATGAAAATGTTTTGAGAGGTATCTAATGTATGAACTTGAATCAGTGTGGATAAACTACTTTCATGTTCTTGAGGAATGTGGAGATTATAGGTGGATCAGAGGAAGTCTAGAATAGTTTTGTTGGTAAGAACTGGGGGAAGGGAATCTTCATGGAATGAAAGATGGTTTCATATAATGTAGAGGAATTTCATGATTTGAATGTTTAATTCACATCATGTAATATTTTGAGTTTTCAAAAAACAAAATAAATGTGAAAGGGGATTGTTTTTCTGTAGAACCTACCTTGATGCATTACATGATTTGAAAGGGAATTACACATCTTGTAATTATCTATTATAGTATGGTTTTAAAATAGTGTAGCCACTCATGTTGTCAAACCATATAGCTAAAGATTCCCTCTCTCACATTCAAGGATACCCAATAGTCTCCTCTTCAATTTTTTGGAGATCCCTTCAGCAAGGATTGTTCTTGGGTACCTACATTCGATATGTGGTGACATGACACGATCCAATGTCCACTTTTCCATCATTTTCTAGCTGTTTCTCCATTTTTGATATTGTTTCCCTCATGTACATCTCATCAAGAGATGGAAGATGATTTATCGGGTTTCTAAGGGGTTTTCATTCAGTTGTTGTTAGTGAATGGTTATATACTATCCTCGTATGGATGCATTTCTTTTGGGAGGGGTGATCATAGATTCATTACATAGTACATTATCATGCAAAAAATGATGATGACCTTTTGAGGTAGGGGATTCATTTATTCTCTATTTATTTATGTAAAATCAATGAACCAGCATGATTTAACCCCGGGGATGTTAATGAAATTTACCCAACTACATAGTTACCCAGATCAAATAATTATTATCATTAATAAAATGATGTAATTATTTGTTCCATGATAATGGTTTTCCTCATGATTTTCTATATAGTGTGATATATATTCATTTCTCTGATCAAAATGTTGTTCTTTTAGAAAATGGTAATGATAATAAATTCCTAATTAATTGATAATTAATTTGGTAAACTTTTAAAAGGGTATTCTTATTGAATATGGATGTTGTTGTTTTAATTTTATGATAATAAAATTAATTCATGTGTTCATGTTTAACTGAATTAGTTCTTAAAACTGAATCATGTTGATGGATGTAGAAAAAGTAATTAAAGACATGTACAATTAAATTTTTATTTTATTTTTCAATAGTAGTGATATCTTGTGGAATAGGTTTCCCATGGTTGGACCGTATTATAATTAATTTGTTAAATCATGAAGGAATGAGGACTTGTTTTGTGGTAAAATATAAGCCCTTTATAAGTCAAGAATTTCCCTCTTTCATGTAAAGGAAATGTTAAAGGTTCTTTGGAGCTATGAGAGATCTTTGTGTGTGGAAGATAGATTCCATACATTAGGGCCAAGCACCTGTCTTCTGTATTTTTTCCTACTTTTTGTGATGTGACATGAGGATGGGATGTTAGAGCCTAATTTTATGTTGTGGTATGTAGGGTTGGGAGGCTTGGATGTGACGTGAGCCTTGGAATTTTGATCCATATGGGGTGTTGTGGTAAGAGAGGTAGGGAGGTCTGGGTGTGGTGGTAGAAGTTGAAATCTAGAGTTGTGGGATACATTGGTATATGAATTTGGATGTGAGGGGAGATATATTAGAGATGGAAGAATAGGTTGATGCTAATAACAGACATTATAATGAATCTTATATTCTTGTTGGATCTGTTGTCTAGTTGGAATCCATGTTGTTTGTTATCTTCTTTCATTTCCCCACTTTGTGAGTCAAAGAGATGTGTTTTGTTATTTTCTTCTCTTGGGAAGTGGAGACACATAAGGTATGACATTTTTTTCCAAGTTTATCTCATCATGGTTGGATGAGTTTAACTTCCTTTTATAGGTTGAGAACACTCAACATGTAGTTCATCTATTCACCATGTTCATCCCCTCATATTTGTGGAGATAATAATTTTTTCCTATAGTACCTAGTAATGTGAAAAGTAAATGTTTTCAATAAATGAATAAATGTTTAACCCATGGGGTTGGATATTTCTAGGATTCAATAGTGAGGTTCTAATTTTGAGAAGCTGTGGACTCGTTTTGATTATTCATGGGGGAAAATCGATCATTTTTTTGAGGCTAATTAAATGTAATGTGGAATTTATTATGGTTAATTACTGGTTAAAAAATTAATTAACAAAAAGTGAAACTAATGAAAATGAAAAAATATATCATAATGTATCTCTTTAAAATTGTCCTACACTTAAATGATATCTGGTCTTAGCTGTTTTAGCTAAGAGATTAAGAGACATTAGGTGTAGTTGTGCCTAAGACTATGATATGCTCATAGATTGGTTGTGAGTAATAATGAATCCAGTAATTTTTTTATTTCTAAATGATAATCCTCCCTTCCCATCTGGGAAATTGACATTCTAGGAATTTTGAGCCATCTAAGGTGTATTCCCCAACATCCAGGTGAGAGGATGGATGGGTAACAACCACCTTTTTCACCACTCTCTTTTCATAGTTGTTACTTGTGTCATTATCTATATGGATAGTTTTCCTCATATATTTGTGTCGAGGGATGTGATGACTTTTGGTTATTTCACACACATATATATTCTATATATAGTTTCATTAGGCATGTTTTAGGTATAATTTTTATAGGATTTTATGGATTGAAGATTCTTAATTGGTTTATGGGCCATGATGGTTTGATGTATAATAATTTATGTATTAAACACGTTTTGTGGACATTAGTGTCTATAAAAAACAACATGGTTACATTGGATACATGGATTTGGTGGTGTGAAGCAGAAAGATCATATCAACACATAAAGTGCATGTTTAAGTACTTCACACAGGTGTTAGTGGTGTAAAAGTTTTTGAAATAGATGTTTAGGATTTGTTACTTTAGGGTAGAGAAAAAACATGGGGGAAGGGATAATAGGTTACCCTTGATATTATTTATTATATTGGGTTCACCTGAATGTGATACATGGGGAGAGTAGCCATTGTGATAATGGGAATGTAGTTACAAGTTTAGGTGGGAGTTAGTTTCAGTTTTTTTTCATTAATTTTATCATAGATTCATTTCCTTTTTAATGAGAGGCTTTAGGGACGATCCTACTGATTATACTGTTATACTCACCCAACGTATATAAATAGGTTTCTAGTTAGTTGGAGAAGGTTTTATATCATGATGGCTACTAGTTTCATGGGGTTTAGACATAGTTATTTGGGCTAGGTGCGCACTGTTGTATTTACATTCATTTGGTACTTTCTGTTTATCATAATTTGTAGAAGTTATGACATGATATTGCAATTTTGTACTTTGGGTTTCTTTTATATTTTATCCCAATTTGGGGGAAGTTGGTGTCTATCTTATGTCTCTCTTCTTCAAGTACTTCTTTTATAGGGTAATTACCCCCATATACAATTTTGTTATTCCTTTAGTGATACTTTCCAACCTAGGACCCAAAAGAGGCGGTACTCTGTGGTCACTATCTCTCTTGTACCACTTCTATCATAGTTGGGGTACACATTGTGGGGAGAGATTCGGGATAAAAAAAATATTCGAAGTGCATCATGAAAATTGTAGGTCATACGTATGCACGATCAAAAATATCATTCACATAAAGGTAAAATGGTAAGGGGATTGTATCATATATTAATTTCACATAGTTGATATAATGTCATATATGTCACATATATTCATTAAATTTATCATTATTTCCTTCCATGTGATGTGTAAGTGATAAAATGAATCACACTGCTTCGCGACGTGGGTGTCCATTGTACACGCATGCGATGTTCTCATATTTTATATAAATATAATTAATGAAAGAATATGTGATATTAATATTAAATAAATTTTATTATATTATTTATTGATTATATATTTATCAAACGTATGACTAATTTTTCCATGAATTGTGTTTTGTAAAATGAGTTATATCGGTTTGTGAAGAGTTAGTCTTCCTAAAAAAAAATCAATAGTTTTGATTCCTATTTTATTTCAGTGGAGAAGGAAATAGGTTATTCTATTAAAATAATAATATCACATAATATGGTAGATACATGTTTAATAATATAATAATGAATTAATACAATTTTAAGAATGATTAATAACAAATAAAATAAAAAATTATTATTTAAGAACGTTACTTCTTCTTTAGGGGACCAAATTATGTTTTCAACAAAATCCTTCCCCGTATAGATTTATGATAAAAAAATGGTTCTATGATATTTATTAGGGATATTTGAAGTTGTTTTTTAATTTTTTTTATTTAACCAAATGTCTATGTATCTATGAATATGGGATGATAGTCTGGTATGTTTTATAAGTTTGGGATAAAACAAAAATGGTTTTTTTGAAAATAATCAATTGCACCCACGTCTTTATCATTTCAAAAACCTACAAAATTGGTCATTGATAACCATAATAGGTAATAAATATGAAAAAATTTCATAAAATTGGATTTTGATAAGTTGGAAGGTCATTTTATCCCATATATTTTCAGTTCAACCACATCTAAATTAGTCTTTTTACGTTAACAATGGTAATTAATGTTTACTACTTTTACTATTTATAATGGTCAATTTTTTTGTCAAACTTATATTATAATATAAATTATTATGATTTAGTATAGGGAAGCCATTTTACATATTTAATTTAAAATAATTTGAAGAATCATGTTTAAAATCTTACCGAGAGACAAAATGAAAAACAGGGATTATAAAGAAAAAAATCTTATATTTTTGGAGGGTTTTAATATCAAAATTAAATATAAAGTTGATTACACAAACCTAAATTGTAATTAATGTAATATAATTTGAATAATTTTACATAAAAAATATATTATATAATTTTAAATTTTATAAATATTAAATGAAAGTGATCTTTTCAATTAAAATACATACTTTTCAATATTCATCATAAAAGAAAATATCACAAAAAAATTGAACAGCTTCACCCGAAGATAAATTTTATTTGATTGTTAATAAAATTAAGTTATTATATTTAAAAAATAATAATTATCTTAATTAAGAATGAACTGACAAAATGGGTTTTTTGAATAATATATAGTTTTTCAAAAAAAAAAATCTTTAACTTTTAATAGATTATTATATATAATTCTATAAAATAAAAATCCAATTAGATTGTAAAAACTATATATTTATCGTAATTTCATTATTCCAATTTTTGCCCACCATTTACACATCATGGTTATCATGGTCATGTTTAAATAATATTTTAAGAGAGTATAATGTTATGTTTAAACCCAATATTGTGTGTATTGCAGCTATCAAAGAGATTAATTTTTTTTGGATTAGAAAATTATAATACCCCAAGTTGTTACATCCATCCCTCTTACAAAAATATCATCAATTATATTTCTTCTATGTAACCTTATAAATAAAGGAGGATAGATTTTCTTTATAACATCTTCTAGTTACCATGTAGTTTTCTATATTTTACGATTTCTCTACAGTACCTTTACTAATCAAGACTTCTAATTTCTATATAATTTGTCTTTTGTATCAAATATATATATGTGTTCTTAAAAATAATATAGAACATGTTTCAATAATATTATCCTAGAGGTGAGAAAATATGATGGTTTGGGCATGTAAATACTTAAGAATTATTCATGGAATCGATATTGTAATTTGAAGAGGCTTGGTTGAATTTACTAATGTTAACAAAAAAAGAAAAATTCAATTGATTTTTTCAAATGGTCTGATGGTTTTGGGGCTTATTTTCTATCACCTAGAGAACCTTATGACACTCTTCTATGGTGGTACTGTCATGAATATATTATCTCCCTCATTGAATTCCAAATCCTTCATCCTATTGTTTCTATAACACTTTTTCCTAATTTGAGATTCATTAATATGATCTTAAATATTTTTACCTTATTTATTAAATAGTTAAAGGTCCAAAATGTTTCCTTCCACAAAATTCATCCCAATAATAAGTAGTATGACATCTCTTTCCATATAATGAATCATTTGACATTAGTTTAATACATAAATGAGAAATATTGTCAAATAAATCACTAAAAAAGTTAATTCTAATACCATATACTTTAACGTTATTTTCGTAATGTCATCAAAATGGATTCTACCGTACGAATAGTCCTTCCAGACTGGCCATCATTTTGAGGATGGTAAGTAGTTCTCAAATAAAGAACATTATAAATAGAATTTGGAATAATCAACTACAATACTTTGTCATGTGGGGATCAAAATCATACATGATCAAAATAGGAGCCCCATGAAGTTTTATAACATCAATAATATAGTGCCTCTTTAGTCTCTCATGTTGAAAATCATTATTATTTTTATTGAAATTTTCATCCTTTTTAGGCTATCAATAATAACCCATATTAAGTCATTCATCTTAGTAGTATTTACATTTCTTAAAAAAAATATTCTAATTTCATCCAAAATCTACACAGTAATAATAATATATTTCATTAGTCCCCTAGGATGTTGTATCACATATTAAACTTGTTAGAAAACTAATATGGACATATAATAATCAATTTCTATCTTCATATAATCCATCAAAAATATCAACCTCAAATCCCAAAACATCATTGTGATTCAAAGGATATTTGAAGAGTTTAAAAATATTATAATCATAAAAAATCCATTTTTAGATCATGTATATAAGGAACACATAATATATTTAAAAATTTAAGAACACCATATTCAAAAATGAAGTATATTAATTTTCCATCATTCACAACATTAATTTTCTTTTGAAATTTTTCATCATCATAGTGATAATTCTTAAATTTAATAATAAATAAGGTTTCAAAATCATTTGGAAACTATGTAAATTATCTCTTTAGATAATAATTCCCAAATCCATATTTAATAGATCCATGAAAATTTTATCCATCACATTCATTATTATGTTCTGTGATCCATGATATTTCCTTTTCAATTTGTTTTCTACCTTATTTTCTTTCCCTAGGTGGTAGTGTAATAAGAAATCGTAATACTTGAGTTTATATAACCAAATCATTTGTCCACATTTATCCATTTCATTAACAATATATATTTTATATTTTTATGGTCTATTTATATATAATATCATTCACAATAGAGATATTGTATATGAATCTTCAAAAAAATATTAATGTTTCAACTCAATGTAATGTGTTGTGCTGTTATATTCTTAATAATTTAGTTTCCTTGAAGTATATTTAAAAAAATTATCATTTTTAATTATGAAACAACCAAGAACCCTCTTCAATGAATAACTATATATCAAAAACTTATCCTTTTCAGATAGTAAAGTCAAAATTTGTTCATTAAAAGATATCCTCTTTAGTTCATCAAATCAATCTTCACATTACTCTACAAAAGTAAATATAACCCATTATAATGTAATATTGCATTATAGGTTAGCCAATATGAAAAAATTATAAATTTATTCCAAATGATAACCCTCCAAACCATTGAAAATATGTTCCATATTTAATTTAAATGAGGTAGGCCATTATTTGACAATATTTTACTTTTCAAGACCAACCATGACACTTTCCATGGGGACAATCTGGTTAAAAATATTTACATATTCAAGTCTAAAATCATACGTAACAAGTTACTCATCTAATTCCACCCTTATAGAAGTCTCAAGAATTGTCCTCAAGTAATTCTCATATTCCCCTTATCACTTTTAATACACTAATATATCACTATTGAATGAAAAAAAATCATCAATATATGTTTTGAATACTATTTTCATTATATCCATAAATATCGATGGGTTTTTAGTAACTAGAAGTGGTATTATTGTAAAATTTTAATTCACATAGGGCATTCATGAAGATATGTTTTGAATATCTTCCATCATTACTCACAATTATCGACACCCAAAATAATTCTTATTCATTTAAAATAGTTGGCCACCATGAAACTGATCGACTACGTAATTATTGTGACAAACATGATAATTATTATTTATTTAAATATAATGTATTCCTTATTATAAATGAATAGCCTCATGGATCCATAATTATTCTTAAAGAACATAACATGATATTCTTATTGTGGAACACTAGGGAGAATAAATATCTTATCATAAAACTCCTCTAGTAGTTTCTTAAACTATGCTAGTTAGAAAGATTCTATTATATTGGCTATTTTTTTTTATTTTTGTCATTTATTTTGGATTAATTAATTGTACAACTCAACTTCACACTTTATTAGTTGACTTGGTAATTAAATAAAAAATACATCAATGTATACCTATATAATATGTACATCAAAACATTTATTATTCCCTTATCCATCCATATATGGTGTATTCTCTTCTTTTCCAAGAATCTCTTTCTATAATGCTACTGGGGTGGATCTAAAAATTTCATAGATGATGACCCATATTACCTAAAGATATATAATTCTAAATCATCATAATCTATCATAATTTACTTCTAATCGAAAAAAAAATTTATATTGCTTTTCAATATTTTTTATTCCAATGATTAAATCGAAGATAAATATATGTATGATAATAATTTTAGAAAATAATGCACATTTATATGTCATATTGAAGACAACCTATAATAACCTAGTTGTAGTGAGACTTCTACTATGTGTTTTGGACTAACAAATCCCTTATTAATTTTATAGGTAAATCTATAATTTTCCTAGAAAAGTTGGATATATAAAAGTTTTAGGATCCAATTTAAAATAAACAATTGCATAAATTTTACTATATGACTAATGTAACTTCTACCACATTAAGGGGTATTTATACCTTCACTATAGTGATCTCATAAGCATGGTATTATCCACATAACCTATTTTGTGGTAGATTCACCTAATGCCTATTAAATTTGTTTTTAGAGTTCCCCACCTCCCTATAGATGGAAATTTTATTTATAGTGTTTTATTTCTTACAATTTTGTTCATTATTCTAATAATAAAAATCTCTACACTTATAATAAACATATAATCCATATATGAATTTACCAGGATGGTTAATTCATTAGTTCTCACAAGAAATAAAATTTGTTATTCCCTTCTTCGTTGACACATTTCCTTTTTCTTAGTTCCAACTCAATATATTAATTTCATGATTTCCCTGGAACATGTAGGATATTCGTAATTGATTCTATGTTTTGAAATGACATAAAAAAGTTAACCATATGATGTAAAATTTTGAGAGACCAGTACACATTATATACTTTTATGAAAACTATTAATAGAATGGAAAATATTGCATTCTTTATTATGTATATAATCTATAGCATACCTGGATAACCTTGTCAATGTATCCTAATTATCAGAAACACATTACCTTTCCCTTTTCACTATGATGATACAATTTTTCTTTAGTTTAGTTTTTTCTTTTGAGTGAAATATTTTCTGAATATTTTATCCTTAAAATAATTCCATCCCTTGAGTTATATTTTATTTCCCTTCATATTATTTTATTTCAATGACCACCATTGATCAGAATCAAAATTTAGAAAATACAATAATAGAGTAACGATTTATTTCATCTTATCCCAAGGAAATAAATAACTTATGAAGATACTTACTCCATTACTTAGCTACCATTCTATTAGTATCCCCAACAAAATATTGGATCTTTTGTCAAATTAAGTAATACAATAAAGGAGAGTAATGTTATGGAATGGTTTTATCTATTCTGTCATGTTTATTTTTCATTACCTCATTAAGCTACCATAATATATCCATTATTTTATCAGATCCAATACTAGATATATTGTACTTATTGTTGTGGTAATATAAATATTTATTTAGAGTATTAATACCTTTATTCATCCTATGGTCCATTATTAAAGAATATATTATAATATATTATCTCATAAAAATAATCATTTTAAATCATTATATATAACTCTAAATATAGTTTAACTAACATTAATTTTAAAAAATAGGCATTTTTAATATCATTATCATAATCATCATTTATTGAGGGATATCATTATTTCTAAATACTTTATAATAGTTTAGAATGAATCAGTGAATTGTCATAAGAATATCCCTCAAGTGTTTCCAACCTGGTGATCATTATGTCCAATTTTCATGTACCATGTAATGATAGATTTAATCCAAATATTCCCTTTTTGGATTAATTACTTCTAGGTAAATCTATACAAGACCCACATCCACATATAGTGTTCATACGAGCATGTATTGTTTTGAAACAACACATACTATCTATTTACCCAAATAATGGGATATTATTTTATACATATCCTCAAATTATATAAAAGGGTTTTGTTCTTTAATATACATCTCCCATAATCTAATTTACATGTTTTCTACTAAACATTATCTTATACAATCTGTAATGACCCTGAATCCAGGAACTCAAAGATGGTGCCTATGTTAGTACATAGATATAGATACATGACAGAAAATTATAACAAAAAATTATGTTATCAAATTTTTAGACCCATATAAATACATAATGTCCATTTTAAATATGGAAATTAAATGAAGATAATATTAATTGAAATAATTTATCATACTTAAACTCAGTCTAGAAATTATTCTTTAAATATGAAGTAAATGAAACTAAATAATGGTGAACTAAAATGATCATAAAGTGTTACATATGGTGGAATACATCCAGAATAAATATATCATAATAAATATTTCAAGGTAAATAACTGGAATCACCTTTCAATTAATCATTAACATAACTTTCATAATTTTTTTAGATAACCAACCCCAAAATCCCTAAGATGGTGAAGTTCTACCATTAAATTCGCATTTGATATAACTAAATCTTATTCCAAAGGACAAAACAATTTAGTATTAGTATTAAACATGATAGATACATTATTATTGTATTACTTATGAGTACAAAAATAGAACATAAAATTTTTCCTTTGATGATTATAATATTATTTTAATTACTGTATCGTTGCATACGATTCATAGAACACATTAGAGAATCCTGGGGAATGGAAACATAATAAGGGTGAGCTCAAATTATTCTTAATGTTAAGAATCATATAATAAATAATTATTCAATGTGAATAATAATTATGGAATGAAAATATGTAGACCAACATTCCTTTTAATAAATAAACAATGAATGAATTTTGTAAATAATACAAAAAGGAAAATAAATAAAAACAAATGATATATAAGTATAAGGATAGACCATAATCATTTTGGATATTTTATAATCATAAAAACCATTCAATTAAATCAATAACATATGAATTAAATTCATCTGTATAATTTCTCATAGTAAAATTATCATTTATTATAAATACTAAATTGAAATACATTAAAATTTTAATTTTGGGGATTCATGTTTGAGATGGATGAAAACCTATACTATCATGAAAATTCAAAATTCATCTTAAAATATAGGTACAAAACCTTTTAATTTTTGAATTATACTATTCTTATGAAATCATGTTGATGTACTGAGGGTATATATAAATGTTTTTTCCCACCAATAACTGCATGTCGAAATCATTCCACATATATATTATTTGATTTAATTAATAAACAATATTCCTTATCAAATATCTATGTTAAATAAATAATAAATATTTATAATATTTTACCTATATAATCAATTAACATTATTGTAAACACCATATGTAAAAAAGGTATATGATTTTAGAAATAATAATATCTATGATAAATAATATCGATATTTAGGGGAAATAAAGTTTCTACTGATAACAGAAAAAACGGAAATTTCAATGGGAATAAAAGGAATCAAGTTAGTGAATGTCAATAATTTCATTGTACAAATAAATCATAAAAACATATAGAGGAAGAATAAATATGGTATCAATACAACATATCCCAAGTTGTGTAAAAATTAAGGGTTGGTATCATTGATGAATTGGAATACTATAAAATGATATTTTAAAAACATTACTGATGAAAATACCCATTTCATTTTAAAAAAAATTGAAAAAAATTTCATCTAAATTATAATTTTAAAATATATTATATAAAAAATAACATTTTGAATATGGATAAGAATCTTTAATGAAAAGGATTCATGTAATTTTGATCATGTTGTACAAGTTAAAAATATCATACCTTTTTCAAGGTAAAAATATTCGAAAATTTATTTGTTCAAAATGATACAGGTAGACTACATTGAAAATATTATTAATTTTAAAAATGGATAAAAAAATTTATTATGTAATTTTTTAAAGTTTAAAATAATTTTCGAAATAAATTTTTAGAAAATATGGTTTTTAGATTAAAATAAGTTTTCCGACTAAATATTGAAATGAAGTTGGGTTTTCTTAAAAACCATTTCTATAAAATTTAGATTACCATAGAGTAAAAAAATGTTAATTTTATGTTAATAATTTCCTGAATATCTAGTGGATAATAAAATTAATGGTTTTATTAAAAATAATCAAATAAATTATTTTAATAAAATTTTAAGCATAAACGATCTCGATTAAAATGAGATTGTGAAATAAACATGTTGATGTTAGAATTGATCAATGAATTTATTAGGTGTATAAACATTAAATTCACATAGAATAAGTTTAAATGCATAAATTAATAAAAAAATACAGTATACACAAAATTATATAATATTAATGACATCAATGATGTAACATCACCCAATGAAAATGAAATTGAGTTATGAAATTTCATTACCAATTGGTAATTTTATATTCAAATTCCCTTAGGAGAAATTATTCAAATGGAAACACCAAATTCCATGAAGAATGAAAAATTAGTCATATTAAATTTCATAGGGGTATTATATACACCATTTAATATAAACTCGGTGCATAACATTAAAACATTTCTTAATGAAATGAAATTAAAACAATTTCTCATACCTAACCTATTGTTGTTGGTGAACTTCATTTAATCTCCGATATAATTATTTTAAAACATTTAATAACATATAAAATAACCATAATTATATTTATAATATCATATATTATCTTCTTTTAATATATTACTTCCCATTTGTTAATAATCTGTTATTATTTTCATTATTTCAAATGCTAACTACCTTGTTTTTTTAGAATGTATTGACATATTATTTTTGTTCTTATTAAGTGAATAACGATTTTGAAATCTAAAAAAATGTAAACCATGATTTAATTACCATATATATTCAATATTTGGTTATTTTTAATACTTTGAAATATTTTTAGATATAAAATAAAAACTATCGTTCTTGGATAAAGTTGGTCATACCTATGCAAGAATGATACTTCCATCTCAATGTAATTTTTAAAATTATAACAAATATATGATATATATGTGTATTATAATTAAATAATAATATCAATGTAATATATTTTAAAAAAATTTCATAAAAAAATTAATACATTCCATCTAATTTTTTAATGAATCACCCCACATTGAGGAGGTCGTAGTCCACACATCCATGAACGATATTATTATATTCCAAAAATAATTTATGGAATTAATGTTTGTTTACATAAAGAGTTATAAAAACTTAAATAAATTATAAATAGTATATGTATAATATATAAATTACAATTCAATCATTATTTCAAACATTTAATGGTGGTAAATGGAATAAAAAACAACATCATTTCCTGAGGCAGTAGTCTGCCATACACAAAAACATAGATTACGTATCAAATTTGATCGATGTGTTTTAATGTGTACATATAACTCTTAGACTAAAAATTTATCATTATATTTATGACACTGATATTATTATATAATAATTATATAAAAATAATTGGATGCTTTCTGATGTAAATGAAACAAAAGTGATCGTTGAAGAACATTAACACTTTTGCAGGTAGCATATTTTGGTTAATACTAAAGAACATCTTTGTTTTCCTTATAAAAAATTGAGGCCCATAAGATTAGTCAAGATATTTTATGATAATTTTTGGGTAGATTTATTTCTATACAAAGGATTCAGAGTCATGAATTATTTAGTGGGGAGAGTTTCTTTTTATAGTGTAGGAGTAGTGGTATTCTTGTAAAATTTTAATGAGGAAATTACAACTTTGTTTTTTCCATGGAATGTGGTTAAAATAATGAATAAAATTATATCCAAGTGATTATATAATCTAAATATCTCTTTTAAATGACTTTTTAAAATTTTATTGAGCATTTTTTTTCTTTAGATTAATGTTTAGTCGCCTATTAAGATTAATTTTACCTTAATCGTTGTAATTAATTTTAAATACCTTAAAAAATTGTTTTGTTAAGAAACTAAGTTGTTTTTTTTAAATTGAAATTATTCAGAATTAAAATATTTATTCCAATTTTGAAATTTATAAACACTGAATAAGAAAAAATTAATTAAAATTTAATCTTATATATGGGATAACAATGTACGTTTTAGAAGTTAAAATTTTCAAAATACTAAAATATTATTACATCAATAATCAATGTGAAATGATTATAATGAACCAAACAATAATAATTTATTTATAATTGATCTATTTTTATAGTAAAATCAATTCAATATATACTTTTTTATAAAAATAAATTTGAGAAAATATCTATTTTTAATTAAAATTCCTTATTTTTTCTTGAGTAATTAAAAAATAAAACTTTTAGAAAAATACATAAAAATCACCATAACCTAATTTTTATATTTCACATTAAAAATGAATTTTATAATTTCCATGTTCAATTTATAAAATTTTCAATAATAAGATTTAAAATTTCTGTTCCATTAAATGCCTATAAAATTAAATTTATAAAAAATTTGTTTTCCTGTGAAAAAATGGATTTGTTCTTGTCTTGTGCCTACAAAATATATTGGATGAATATAAAAATTAGTTATTAACTATAATATATATATATCATTAATATCATTCAATAATTTTGTAATAACCTACACACTATTATCTAGAATTTGGGGCTTTATATTATTACATTGGCATAAATACAAGTCTGGAATCCCAAACAAAATGTCAATTTTGATGTTTTGGAATCTATATTACATACATGAATATCTAATTACAACTTGGAAGGAATGAAAATGTATACACTCTATCTATAACCCCTAATAAATATTAGATTACCCTTGGAAGTCAATCATAATATTTACCTCCATATCCTGGGAAAAATAATTCATATGAATTGGGTGTGATCAGATGCACAGTAAAAGAAATTTCATAAAGAAGAAGCATAAATAATCGGTGATTATGAATAAATAAAAGAACACATTCCATTAAATCATGTTCTTGAGTATTATTTTAATAGTATAAAATAATAATTAATGATTCCATATAAAAAATAACTCCAAGCATAACCATGGATTTGCTACTAGTCAAATAATCACATGATTTTTCAATTACTAATATCATAAGGAGGGAATGAATATACCCTCAAGGACTCAGAAAATACATCTTAAAATTTGTAAGGCCTCGACTAAAACTGTATGAAATAATTAGAAAGGCCTAGGACATGTCAAAATATACATTGGTCACATGAGACATACAGATCGATCGTGGGGAAATAGTGGTCCCCAACAAACACTTTATAATTCCAATGAATTACTAATATAAATAGGTTTAAACATAAGAAATATTTTTATATGATATGTAAATAACAGTCCTCAATTTGTAAACATGATCACTAACCATTTTGAGTAGTATGGTGAAATGAATCATGATATAACATCCATAGTCAAACATACCATAAACCATTTAATAAAATATTTAATATGATAATGATAAGATAAAAATATCAATAAATAATAATATTCAATATTTGTGTTGAAAAATGAAAATACTATAAAAAAATTATTAAGTAATTCTTGAGTGAAATACTCATCTTACTATGAAAAGTAGAGTTATATTGGAAAATTTGTTTGTATTTATCATAATTTATTATGTAAAACCAGAACTAAATATATATATTTTTCCCTGAAAAAATTACTGATTTTATAAAAATAATTTTTTATTAAAATATATTATTTATGGTACATTAAAATGTGTTCGAAATAGAGACTTTCCATTTAATCGGGCTTTCTAATCTGAAAAGAATTAATAAAAGATCCTTATAATAGATGTAATTCCCATAATATAAAGAGGAAATGATCTGGATATATTATTTTTTAACGTATAATCAGAATGTATAATATGTAAAAAAAATAACCATTATATTGGGGTAACGTTAATGAAATAATAACCCGATGGAAAAAATAATTGATTGGGTGGATACCCTTACATTATGTTCGAATGTGTTCTTCACTATACCTTAATGTCCTAGATAATATAATAAAATTAATTAATTAACTAATTTAGAACCATTTATAACTTTTATTTATTTTTTAATTATATTTTGTTCAATTATTATATTTTTGATGATTTATTAGATTCAATTTTATCATTCATAAGTGTTCATTTCCTTGGTTTTCATGATAGGTTCACTTGTTTAAAAGTAATGGAGTTCAGGTAAAATTTGTATAATTCTTAAAAAATTTAATTATTTTATATATATGAACATATATATGTTTAAATGGTTCTATATATAATTTGGGTATATGATATAAGGATGAATCATTAGATAATACATTTATTTCTTATCTTTTAGATTATTATGGTCCCTATTAACCAAAACGAGCTCATTTTGTTTTATCATTTAGTATTATGTAAATATGTTACACAGAGTAAATAAAAATGGTTATAAAATAAATATAGAAATGTTTTCAACAATTAAAATGGTTTCAAGAATATCCATAATAACGGTGAATAAAAATGTAAACTTGTCATCATTAAAGGCATTGAAACTACACCTCACGGACAACGTTTCCATTTTTAATGTAAAATAGAGATGGGAATAGGTTGATGATGTATTACACAATTAGAAAACTAAAATTCCATTAATTATTTGGTACTGATTTTTTCATGATAGATTTATGAGGTTAGTTTGGGATAGATTAATAAAATAAATGAAAATGAAAATAAATTAAAAGGAAAAGGAAGAGGATTCCCTCTTGAATAATCCTCCATCAGATCCTCCTTGGGGAAATGGTTTGGATATTTTAATGAGACCAAGAGATCATGAAAATTAGTGAGTGTCTCAGATAGATTTTTTTTGTATAAAACATTAATGTCTCAAATATTGGAATGGGTTAGTAGAAGGGGTGGGGAGGGTGGAGTTTATAGTGGATGAGAGTGGATTTTTTTAAATATTCATTCATTTGTTTATTATTTGGGATCCAGACAATGACTAGATTGAGGATTATCAATGAAAATATTAAAAAAATCAATGGAAATTCAAAATTTTGGTTCTTTATATCATCTATGTCTAAAGGAATACTATATTTATCTTTTAATGTATTTACACCGTATATTACCATATTTAACTATTCACCAAAATTCATATATTTTAGAAAAATCACAAAAATTAACCCTAACCCTTTATCAACATTTATAATTGAATAATAAACTCCATTTTATTAAAATAATTTTAAAAATAAGATAAATTTAATTAATTATTGAAATCATCATTTACTTGAAAAATATAGTTTTTAATATTATAACTGATTTTACATCACTCTAAAATATTAATTGAGTTCACAATTATTAGTCCTAAAATAAATATTAAAAAAATATTAATTTATGAATAAATTTTATGAAAATATATTTTATTTTAAATTTTTTTTCTTAATTATAAACATGGGTGTAAAAATTTATTACTCACAAAATTACGAACACATATTTTATAATATTTATAACATTCAGTTACTTATACCATGATTTAATTATTTCATACATTCAATTATAGGTTACCTAAATTTTATTTATATAAACATGGGTGAATTTACAATTCATTTAGTTGATTTTCAATTAATAAGGAATATATTTCTATTCCTAAGGTTAAGTTACTATTTCATAAGTATTGGTTCTATAAGATTTAAAAATACCTATTACATCATTCATTATTAATTTATAAGTTATACATTATGTTTTCAATGTGATTTTATTTCATTTTTAAAATATTAAATAAACATAATAGGTGAATAATCATTGATAAAGTTCCAGATCATTACAAATAGTAATTAATTTTATTTATTAGGATAAGACACCATTGACTGAAAATAATTAAAATTATTCATCTTATATTCAATTGGTTTATATTTCCATGTTTAATTATTTTGGAAAACAATGAATTATAATTATATTTGAGTGAACCATATGTTTTCTTATGTTATTTTATCCAATTAATTACACCAAATTTATTTTATTGGTTATATATAATTATATTAAATAATAATGTTTTAATTATGTATTGTTGTTTAGTAAAACATGTTTGTGTGTGTAACATATGCTATCGAATAAGATCGTTGTGGTGTTGACCCCAAGCTTGCTCAATATTATGTGCATTTAATGACATATAATATATTAAATTTATATAAAATATTAAATATCCCATAATGTTGTGAGAGGTTTTACACATTTCTAAATTTGGTATTGCTTGTTATACACACTATGGAATAAAAGATTCACTTTTATAATTTCCAAGGAATTACATTCCCCACATATTAAATAAATTGCATCATCTCAATTTAAACCCAATCTAGTAAAATAAGGGTTTTATATTTGACAGTTACTTTTTCAAAATCGCACATTAGTAAGAGAATTAATAAAATATCCTATTAATAAGAGAAAATGATATGTAAAAATGTCACATGGAATAACATATAACTAGGTTTATATATATAATTACATTATTGAAAGTGAATATTTGGACTTATAGGTAAAAATTAGAAATTCTATATTGTGATTGAGGTCATCATAAAAAAATTTATTTATCAATTGAATGTTTAAGGCCTCCAAGACATAAACATATAATGATTTTAATGTCCATAATTTCCACAACAATTATGCTTTTAAGATACTTTTTTTTTCATATTCCTAATATTAAGTAATTATTTTACTTCAAAAAAAATATAAAATATACTTATTTCAAATATTTAGATAAAAAATATTCCTTTGGTTTTGATTTGATTAATTTAAAATTTTATCAATTTTTTCCAAGAAATTAATACCTACGAGTGAATTTTTATTATTCCTCAAGCACTAAAACTCACAATCATTGAATCATACGATAAATAAAATGTTGAAATGATTTCCTTATATCATTAAAAACTTTAAAAAAACAAATATTATTATCACCTTATTCACAAGACCAAAAATTAATATTTTGGGTTTATCACTAACATTTGTTCATAAAATTGTTTGTAAAATGTAATTATATTTTGATGAAGAAATTGAATAGTTCTATTGTTATAATGACACCATATCTTCCTTCATCCAAGGGTTTAGGTCTCATGTAGATATTGGTCATGATGTGTTCTCACCTAGAATACATGTTGTACATCGCAAAACCAATATTATTATAATTTCTGAATTAAACACTGTGTAAGTCATTTAAAAAATATTAATCATTAAATACATTTTAATTAATGTTTTCAATAAAAACTCATTAAATTAATACTTTATACTTTTAAATTAATTAGAGGCCCTTATTTAGTCCATGGTTTAAACTATTTCATTTATTGTCATTATATATTCAAATATTTTATAATGGGTTATAATATAATATAAATTATCCTATGTTTATCCCATAGGATAGTTATACCAAGTACGCAGTAATAACCTTTGTCATGTACCATGTTAATCATTACTCAATACCTACACACCCTTTTCGGGGTTGTTAAACCTAAGTACATATGATTTAAAACCACATCCACTTGTAGAATCAAAACTAGTGAATATTTCTTGTAAAAACCATGAAATATATACACTAACAATATTATAAGATGTTCTTTTATTAATATAATAAAATTAAATATTAGGGTCATGTTCAATAATCTATGTTTTCTTAAATCTTGTTCCCATTGTTGGTACTAAATATTCTATGATACAAACTATAGTGAACCAACCCTGGAAAACCCAGATTTAGTGTCAAGGTACCATTACATTAGCATAAGATACAAGTAAATCACATCAAAACGGACCAAATAGTTTAGAAGTCTTTGTAAACTAGATACAAACATGTGTATTTAATTATAAATTAATAACAAAATTACAAAATAAATTTTTATGTAGAATAATAATTTTATTCCATCAAGTTTATCCTTTCATATTATTCTTAGAACATTTTTGTGAATCTAAGAGGAAGGAAACTTCATAAGGGTGGGATAAAATTCTTATTAAGTGCATGTAATGTGAAAAAAATATTGAATAAATGATCTTAATTATTATTGAAAACTAAATATATGGAATATAATTCATGTAATCAATAAATTTAGAAGGATTTGTGTAAAAAAATATGGTACGATTAATGACTAAAAACATGTTCCATAATAATAATTAGATAAGGTATAATCTATATATAAATGTAAGAAATTTAAAACACATTCCATTACATCAATAAAATGTAAATTAAATTCATCTATAGATTTTTTAATAGTGAAAATATCATGGATAATAAATACTTAACAAAAATGTAATAAATACTTAATAATTTGATGTTATATTTGAGGTAGATGAAAAAATATATCCTAAATACCACCTACAAAAAGATTTAAAACTACACGTATACACCCATATAATTTTCAAAATGTATTTTTCTCATCAAAACATATCGCTGAATTGAGGGTATATATGATGTCTGGGTCCCACACATCACATAATGCACTAGGAATTCCTCATAATGGGTAGTCAAATTAATTATATAAAATGTTCTTTATCAAATATCCTTTCTAAAACATGTATATATATTTATAAATGTCTCTTTGCATAGTAAAATAACTGTCATATAAACACCTTATATAATTTTGGTGGATAGTTTATGAAATAATAATATTAATGAAAAATAATATGGATATTTATGTTAAATTTATTTTATAATAATAATATGAAACTAAATATTTAAAAGGGATAAAAATAATCTATGTAGTGAAATCCAATATTATCAATTTTTAAAGAAATCATAAAACATACATAAAAATTATAAAGATAGTCTCAATACAACATATTTAAATTTGTGCAAAATAAAGGGTTATTGTTATTGATGAATAGAAATACAATAAAAATATCTTCTAAAAAAGTCTCGAAGAAAATATCTTTTTGGTTTTGAAAAACATATTGAAATGATTTTCTTTTAAATTAACTTATAATAAAATTTTCATTAAAATGTGACATTTTAAACATGAAAAAAAGATTCAATGAAATGATTATAAGTAATTGCGTACATGTTATAGATGGTAAAGATAATATTATTTTTTTGGTAAAAAAATTAGAAAAGTGACATGTTTCTGAAAGATACAAGGAAATTCCATTGAAAAAAATTCTTAATATAAAAAGGTCAACATTTATTTAATAATTATTTCTTAATTATAAAGATAAATTTTAAAACATTTTTTGTAAAAAATGTATTTTTATCAGAAAATAGGTTCTCCCACTATAGAGATAATGGTAGTTAGGTTTTCATAATTACATTTTATAAAATATTTTTATTACCAAAGGGTGAAAAATGTTAATATTAATTGAAAAAGATCATGAATGACTAGGGGAGTATAACATTAATGGGTTTATTGAACAACTACCCCACTAATTCAATAAATAGAATTTGATGTATAAAGCATCTTGATTAGAATGAGACGGTGAAATAAACCCATTGAGTTAATAATAGATCAATTAAATGATTATGTGTGTAAAATGTAAAAACACATTGAATAATTGTATGTAAATAAAATTATTTTCAAATACATTATAAATTTATTCATATTTTATAAATAAAAATAATCAATTAATATAACCCAATGAGAAATGAAATGATTTATAAAATTTCATTACCGCTTGGTAATGTTACGTTCAAATACCCATAGATGAAATTATTCAAATTGAAACTAAAAAAACCATGATTAATAAATTATTCATTATATTAAACTTAAACGGGGCATTATATACACCATATAAAATAAAATTGGAGTATAAAATTATAATATATCTCAATGATATGAAATTGGGACGAAATCCCTTACCTTGTGTTTATTTTTTGGTGGATATATTTTAACCACTTATATAAGGGTTTTAAATGTGATACTAACTAATATAAAATCAATAATAATATATACAATATCATATATTTTCTTCTTATATTATCTCAATATCCATTTGTTAAGGATGTTGTATTACTTTCACTATTTCCAATGTTAATGGCCTAATTTTCTTGTTGAGTTTTGACTTGTTATTTTTAGACTTATTATGTCGATCATGATTTAATAATCTATAAATTGAAATATATTATTTAATTTTAATATAAATTCTTTTTATATTTATTTATATTAATCAATAATATTTTAATATAGAAAATTAAATGCACCGTTCATGGAGTGGATAAGTCGTATATACGCAAGAACACTACTTCCATTTACGTTTTCTTTTAAAAAATTAAAATTAAATGATATATATGTATCAATATAATAATATAATATTATTTATTTCAAATATTTCACATGTTTATATTTAAATTTTTTTTAATATATTCATTGTAATCTATGAATGAATCACATAGCTTTGAAGATGCGGTAGTCCACATCTCCACAAATAATGTTATTGTATTCCAATGAAATGTATTGAATGAATGTACAATTATTTAAAATGTTAAAAAAATAAATTAACTATAAAATATATATATATAATGTAAATCAAATAGCATTTCAAACATTGAATGGTGGTAAATGGTAGAACGAATGACATTGGTTTGTGTGGTGGTTGTCAACCGTACACACGAACGATGATTGAGTATCTCATTTGCTAGATGTGTGATAAAGTGTAGGTCAAATTGTTAGACTAATAAACCATAGTGTATTAAAGATACTAAGGTTATTATATAATCATGATAAAAAAATAATTGAAGGGCTGGATAATTACATGACATAAAAGTGATCATTGAGTAATGATTCCTTTTGTTCGAGTAGCATTTTTTATTTGTATCCAAATAATTCATTAGTTTTTATTGTACTAATATTGAGTCATATGTTATGAGTAAAAAAATTTATATATTATTTGGGTTGAGTCTGGGTGAGAAAAATGGTTTGATATGTGCGAATTTGTTGGAGGGGTGACTTATTTTTCATATCGGACGTGGAGTGGAATTCATCTAAATTTTTGAAATAAAAATTTTCTCCCATATTTTATCCCTAGACAGTGGCTCTATTAATAAGCTGAATTCATCAAATTTAAGTATAGGATATAAATATTTCCATTAAATTTATTTTTTACTAGTTTATAGGTCATTTTATACAAAATAATATGGTTCAATCCCATGTTAATCTTTATTTTACCTGAATCGCTATAATTAATATTTATTACATTCACTCATATTTTTTTTAAAAAAACTAATTTCCCCATTATATTCATTATAACTTATTCATATTTGAAATTATCAATCCATTATTTTAAATTCCTATCACATAAGTGGAATCTATTAATTTAAATTTAATAATGCAAGTGGGAGGAAAATGGTGTTTTTGAAGATAAAATATTAAAATGTTTCATATATTTTTTTAAAAAAAATTAATGATAAATTAAATAAAATACAAAAAATTGGATTAATCAATTAATAATTGGAATAATGTTAATTTTAATAAAAAAATTTAATATAAGTTATCCCTATAAATTAATTATAAAAAACCAGTCTTCAATAAAAATTTAGCAATTTTCATTACTCATCAAAAAATGAAACCTCTTATAAAATTACCAAAAATTAACCCTAACCGAATTTTCTTTTTTATACTTCAAAAAATATGTTAATTTTTTCTTATTAAATTTTTGAACATTTCCAATGTCATAATTAAAATTGGGGTTCCAATAAAATGCTTTAAAATTTCGGTTATAAAAATTTATGTTTTATTGTGTGAAATTTGGTTTTGTTTTTTCTTATACATAAAAAAATTTGGATGAATATAAAAAATATTTTATTGAATATAATATATATATATCATTAATAATATACATTTATAGTAATAAATGTAGATTATTTGGATAATACACCTTTGTACTCATAAAAATAAAATTATTTCTTTTACATTAAATTGTTTTATATTTATTCTTCCAATTTATTTGTAACCAATGAATTCTAATTATTTTTTTAGAGCCATATATTTTCCTATGTTATTTAATCCTATTCATAATCACTAAATTAATGGATATGTCTTATATTATTATATTATATAATATATATTTTTATTAATATATAGATGTTTGGTAAAACTCAACCTTCTGTGTTACGTAATCTATCAAAGAAACATTTTTTATGTGTGATGAAACCTAACTAAGTACTACATACATTGTAAGATATATAATATAATATATTTACATAAAATATTAAATTGACCATAATAACTCAAGAGCCTATATTCATTTTTACCTTTGGTGTTGTGTGCCATACACATTATCGGATAAAAAGATACTCTTAAAATGTCTAGGGTATTAAAATTAGATAAGTTATAAACAATATGATGTGATAAATAAAAGAAAAAAGATTACATTTAGATAGTAAAATGATAATAAAATATATCTAGATATAATATTATTATGAAAATTACATGGAAAATAATAATAACATAACATTAAATTAAATAAATGCTTAATTTTGGACTTCATGATCTCAATGGTTTTGATACCTATTCAATAAAGACCATTTAAATAGAATTTTAAGACAATGGGTAAATAACTACTTTGATTCTGGAAACTGATTTATCCCATGGGATAAATCAATGAATCTTGTGGATATATATAACCAAGGGAAACCTGTAACATCAATTCAAAATAAATCCCCACAAAATGAATAAAATCATTAATATATTTTTCAATGTTCATTATCATAAAATATCCCAATTTATTAATGATATATATGTAATAATATATCCCTAATTAACCAAATAACATTCAAAGTAAACACCATTTGTAAAAATTTTGTATGTTTTAGAAAATAACCATATACAAAATTAAAGAAATTTTATATTGAACAGAAATTTAGATTCTAAATTAAATTTACCATATTAAATTTTTTGTTTCAACATACTATAAACAATCATAATAAAAAGTTAGATTGAATAATAATTTTTTACATAGCTTAAAACATTTAATTTGTAACATGTTGATGAATAAAATAAAACTGATAAATTAAGAATCATGAATTAATATTTATTCAAGTTAAATAAATCAAGGGGTCATTATTTACACCTCATAAAAGTGAATAGATTTATATTAACATATATGTCTTAATGAAATCGAAATTGAGAAGAAATCCCTAACCATATGACTTAATTCTGTGAAATGTTCATTAAAACCATGTATAATCGTTTAAATAGTGATATAAATTTCTAACATGACCATAATCATTTTTATAACATCATATATTATAATATTATAACATTTTAACACCCTTTTGTTAATAATATTTCATTATTTGAATTATTTTGGGTGTTAATTTCCTTGTTTTCTCAGGAAAGTATTGTCATGAATGTATTATTTATTTTACATAAAATATTATAAATTATATATAATTGATAAAAATGATATAAATATTATATTGACTAATTATGTACACTGTAAAAATATTTCCTAAAGCTTTTGCATAGAAAATGATTTTTATCAGTTCATAGAGATGGCATGCCGTATGTATGCATGAGTAGAAATATCATTCCATTAATTTGTGAAATAGTAAGGGAATTTATGATATATTAATTTTATTTAATATAAACATTTAATATATATCAAATATATTCAGTATATTTATCTATATTAATATTCACATAATGTGTAAGAGAAAAAAAAATTCACATCACTTCGTGATGCGGTAATCTATCGTACACATGCATGATATTTTCATTTTTTAAACAAAATTAAAATTATTAATGAATATGTTATATTATAATTAAAAATTAATAACTATAGAAAAAATATTATATATATAAATTAATGACATTATTATATCTTACAATGAGATGTGTTGATGGAAAACAAGTTACGTTGGTTTGCGAGGTGGTAGTCAGTCATACACATGATTAATGATTTTGTTTCAAATTTGATATAAGTCAATATGGATATATGTTGTTACCTAAACATAAAAACATATTATATTATTATAGAGACATTTTGATTATATTATCAAGGTTGAATAATATTTGATGTAGATGGGGGAATAAATTAAAAAAATTAAGAGTGTTGCCTCTTCTTCAGATGAACCTCTTTAGGTTTACAATAATAAAATTCATTTGATGGATTTATAATTAAATAAGGATATATAATGTTTTAATAGAAGTAATTATTTTCTTTTTGAAGGTTTTTTATAATCAAAATGGATTCGGATGTTTGAATTTTTGTGCAGAGGGGTGACCTCATATACATGGGGGAAGAGAATACAAATGGGTTTTCTGAAAAGAATCAATAAATACAATGTTTTTTTATTTTTTGAAGAAATGAAATGGATTATTATCTAAATTTATATTTAAAAAGTAGGTATTGGTTTCTTAGAATCTATTAGGTCATTTTAACTATTATAATTTTAGTTCAACCGCCAGTAAATTAGTTTTCTCCTACATTGTTGTAATTAAGTTTTACTAATTTTCACATTCTTAAATGTATAAATATTATGTAAACCATATATTGAAATATAATTTATTATATTTAAAAATATTTTATCAATTTATTTGAATTAAATAAAAATATTTTGACGCTTGAAATTTAAAATTATACCCACACACATGACGAAAAATATTTTTTCCAAGGTAAAAATTCCCATATATTTAGATGTTATCTATATAATCATTAAATATTACATTGATTATGATAAAATGTATTGTATTTATTAAAATATTTTTAAAATATTTTTATATTTAACTATATTTTAAATATTTTTTTCAGTGTAAATAATTAAATTATGGATGTAGTTTTTAAAAAAAGTCATTATTTTGACAATTCATTGAAAAATGAAACTTTTCAAAAAAAATCCCAAAAATATAATTTATGATTATTTTTATATTCATATATAAAACATTATTTTTATATTATCAATTAATTTTTAAAAATATTCCAAATTTTATTATTATTATATATTTATAAGAATTAATGAAACTATTTTCATGGAAGAAAATAGTTTTCTAGAAAACATTTCTTTTAAATTATGAGGATTATAGTTTATATTTTTTTATAAAAATAGATAATAAATTAATTTATATGAAATATAATTTTTATATAATTTATTTATCCCAACTTATACCCCCCCAATTTAATAGTTATGTTATAATGTTCATGTTTGAATTATATTTTAATAGAGTGTCGTGTTTCCTTTAATCTCAGTGGTCTATGTATCTCAAGCTACCAAAAAGATTTAAAATATTTAAAATGAAATACATATTAATGTATTACGGTGTTTAATATAACCATTTATTTTATTTTATTTATGTTTAACTTATTTAATTTCAATAATTTAGATTACATAATACATACCCGCCCACATAACGGATAGGTTATAGTGGTTATTTTTTAATAAAAATATTTTAATAGAATTTCTTATTTCATATAAACCATGCGTTATGAGCATAACAAGATATTATATTTAATAAAAAATATCATAACGTCTCGTTTTTTACATTCAATTGAATTATTTGTGTTATGTGGCATACACGCTATAGAATGTGATATTTTAGTTTTGAATTCTCATCGTATTACATTCTACCCTCCCACCCTAAATAATTTTCACTCATGCATTCAATTTTATTAATCGTAGGTATAAAAATTTATAAAACCCCAAATTTGAAAATGGTTTTATCAAAATTACTCTTCTTAAGATGTAAAGGTAATGTTGAAGTTCATTTTGAGTAACACATAACTATGTTTCCTGGTTAAAAAAATAATGAGAAATGAAAATATGGATATAGAAGAGTAGCATTAATAAATATACAGAGTGATATAGATCACTAATCACAAAAATAGAATGATAAATTAAATATTAATGACCTCCAAAACATAAATCATTGATTATGTAAAAGACCAATTTTTTATTGGATTTGAAATTAAAATAATGATATTTTTCCTCAATATTTTTTTCTTAAACATATGGAATTATTTTACTCCATATAAATATAAGTAAATAAAGACACATGATATATTTATATTTAATATGAAAAATTTCACCCATAGTTTTTTCTTTAATAAATTTTCACGTAAACTTTTATTATATGTTATGGATATCTAAAAATTAATTTTTTATTCCTAAAGGAAGAAAATTAACATTCAATGGATCATAATGTATATAAAAAAGTTAACATCATTTCTAACCATTACTAATTATTTTCTAAAACCATTATGGTTGGAAAAGATATATTTTACATTAATCTATTAAACTCAATATTAACACTCTTATATTAAAATTAACATTTATCCTTCAAGTCACATAATAATAATAATTCCATATACAATCGAACATCACATAAACCAGTGGTAGGTGTGACACCGTTTTCTCCATTTGTGTAAGGACCCAAACAGATTTTCCCAGAGTTGGTGCCTTGTTTTATTAAATTGGCATATAAACAACTAATATGCATCTGGACAGACTGATTAGTTTATGAGATATCAAATAAAGATATATACACAAGTTCAACATTATAACTGGAAATGAAATACAACATATTAGTTTTGTTGGGAATATCTATAAATCAATGTTTTCCCTAGTTTTCATTCATAATAAACTATTCATGTCCTTAAAAAAATAAAACAATATAAAGGGATGATCTCAAATTCTCATTAAGGGTAAAAAATATATTGGAAGTTGTCATAATAATAAACATTAGACTTCAAGAAAAACTAAAAATGTAATGGCACGAACCTTTTCGGTCCATTACGTTGTGAAATTTTTGTGTTGGAGGTGTTCTGGGAGGTCAAGGGGACTTATCCCCAACACTTTTCCAATTTTCCAGTTCTGTGAACAATGTTTCCAATTTTATGAATAGTAACAGATCGGTCTCACAGATCAGTCTGACAAATCGGTCTTAGAGACCGGTCTGACAGATCGTTCTCACAGATCGGTCTGACAGATCGGTCTCACGGATCGGTCTGACAGATCATTCTCACAGATCGGTCCGACATATCGGTCTCACAGATCGGTCTGACAGATCGGTCTCCCAGATCGGTCTGACAGATCGGTCTCACAGATCGGTGTCACAGAGCGATCTGAGAGATCGGTCTCACAGATCGGTCTCACAGAACGGTCTGACAGATCGGTCTGACAGAGCGATCTGACAGAGCGGTCTAACAGAGCGGTCTGACAGAACGATCTGACAGATCAGTCTGACATAGGGGTCTGACAGATCAGTCTGATAGATCGGTCTGACAGAGCGGTCTGACAGAACGGTCTCACAAAGCATTCTAACAGATCGGTCTCATAGAGCGGTCTGACAGATCAGTCTCAAAGATCGGTCTGATAGATCGGTTTCATGTACAGTAACGGTGGGTGAATAGTGATTCCAGATTCATACAGTTTTGCCGCTTTTGACATTTCCTTTGACGTAAAATACATTTAAATCCTTATTTTAAGGGTTCTAAAGGCAATTTCAAAGGCCATAAATCCTATATTAATTATTCCTAAGGCCTGGAATGCTTTTCTTGGGAAAACCGCGTGGGTTAATGCGATCGTCTTTTAATGGATAATTAAGCTCATCTTAAACTCTCGCGCCATTAAATCTTCAAAAGGGACAAGTTATCATTCTCCATTTTTCTTATTCTTTGTTCTCGGGAATGAGACTCTAGAACCTTTCAATCCATTCTGAAGGAGTTTCACGAACAAACCCTACTCTTCCTATTGGTTTCATTCTGTTTTGGATTCAACTGAGCTATGTCAGTGAATCTTCTATATAAGGTATGTTTTATCGACGTTCCTTTGAGGATCATATTCTCTTGTTTCTCCATTCCATATTATACAATTTAATCTCCAAGATTCTTAATGGGTTTTTTCTTGGGGTTGGTTGGTTCTTTCATATCGTGGCATCCTCTAGTGGATGCAGTTGTCGTGAGATGAGGATTCTGACCCGTTGTGTGGATAATGGAAGTCTAATTGTTGAGGCAGGGGATTCATGGCTTCTCTTTTCTTTTACATGCAACTGTATCGTTAACATGTTTCAGCCCTTTGGATCACAATGAAATTGACCTAAATAAATATTTGAACCAGATAATGAATTTTTTATCACTCATATGTTATTGCCTCATGTTTTGGTAGATAGTGTGATATCTATGCTTGCTTTTCTTAGCTGTTTGTTCTTGATGGAAATTGATAAATAACAGAAAGATGAAGTTAATTGATAATTAATTGTCTAAAGATAAAGAGACATGTAAATGAATCTGGTTGTTTCTATTGATGTAGTTGTTCTAAATTTGATGTTAATCAGATTGGAATAGTAAGCATGATTAATCTTTTGTGATAGCTTACTAATTAGGTTTCCCATAATTGGAACATAAAAATTGAATCTTTTAATTCAAGAGGGATTAACGAACTGGTTGGTTGAGAAAATCCAATGCTTGGAAGGGTTCTTAGTTACCCTATTTTTCATAAGGCCGAGTGCCTTGTGCTTTAGATCCAAGAGTGCTCATTTTGTATGAAGGCTATATTCCTTGTTAAAGGGCCAAGAGCCCATTTGATGTGATGTTTGTTTTCCTGCTGCTTGTGTGGTGATTTGAGCCTGGATGGATATTGTGATATGTAGAGGCAGGGAGGCCTTGTGGTTGTGGCAGTGGATGACACCTAGAGTGGTGAAATGCATTGGTTTATGCATGTTAGTGTTAGGGAGGACACCATGGATGATGGAATGGGATGAATGTGGTTGTTGGATTTTCGGTGGTTTGATTTGTTGTTTATCTACATTACTTTTTCCCACTACTCAATGAGGCTGTTTTTGCTTAACCTTCTTCTAAAAAATGCAAAGACACGTGGGGTATGGCACGCGCTTTCCGTGTTTAGCCTCTCGAGGGAGAATGGCTCTACGCTCTTGCTATAGGCGACAAAGACTCGACTGGTAGTATTACTACTCACCGTGTTGAGCCCCCTTTTGTTTAGTATCATTGGTTATTTTTCTAGAATTCCCAGGAATGTGGGAAGGTAATTATGTAATGAATAATTGAATAAATGATGTTAACTCATGGGGTTGGAGTTGCTGGAACATAATGACAAGGTTGTAATTTTGAAGGTACAGTGGATATTGGGTGTGATGTTAATGAAGTTTAATGAGAAATTGTTCATGGTTAATTATTATTTAAAGAATTAATTAATGTATAGTGGAATTGATAAAAAGGGAATGAATTAATCTAATAAACCTCTTCAAATGGTTTTGTGCTTATAGGATACCGTGTCTTAGAAGTAGCAGCCCGGAGTCTGAGAGACGTTATCTGCAGTTGTGTCTATGACTAGGTAATTCCCATAGTGTGGTTGAGAAATATAATATATTCTTTAATTTTTGTGTTTCTATATGCTACTCCACCCTACCAGTATGGTCAACTGACACCCTTGGGATTCTGAGCCCTGGGGGGTGTTTTCCACAACATTCTGGTGGGAGGACGAATGGATGACTACCCCCTTTGGCCCTGCTCTCTTCTCTTGGTAGAGACATATGCCAACAGGCACAACAGTTTGTTTCCCCATATATTTTTGTAGAGGGATGTAATGGCTTGTAGTTATTTCACACACCTATATTCTGGATATAGTATCATATGGACTACTATAGGTGTAACGTGTATAGGCTACGATGGCTTGAGGATCGCTACTCAGTGTATGGGATATAATGGCTTGTGGTATAATAACCAATGTATGATACACATTATGCGCGTTGTGGTGGCTCCCAAAACATACCTGGGTAATTTTCATTGTAAGGATGGTGTGGTACTTCGCCCAGGTGTCTGCGAGCAAGCCTTTGTGGTGCATGAGGTGTATATTGTGGAGCTTATCCCAGGTGTCTGCGGGCAAGCCTTTGGAGAGAGATGCACATGACGTATGTCGTTGGAAGAAAGCATCAAACCAGTGGGGAAGTAGTAGCGGTGTACCCTTGATATTCTTTACTATATGGTATATTCTTGTATGCATTACTTTGTGAGAGTGTCCATGGTGAGGTTGGGAACTTAGTATACTTGGTTATGTGACGAGTTAGTTTCACTTGTTCTTCACTGTGCTTTAGCATCCTTTCAATACTTTTGCACGAGAGGCTTTGGGGATGATCCTACTAGGTATACTTTTATACTCACCCTACGTATATATAAACTGTTTTTCAGGTCACTTGGATCATGTTGGAGATCAAGCTGGTTACAACTAGCTTGTGGTTGTAGGAGCTGTTCGGGCTTGTGGTCGATGCTGTTTTCCTCTTATTTTGGGTACTTGTAGTTTTCCCCTTTTAGTTTTAGTAATTTTTCATGGAATTTCATATATGTTCTTGGGTTCCTTTTATAGTTCAGTTCTAAGTTGGAGTCAGTTGGTGTATTCTTATCTCTCTCTTCTGCATGTGTTCTCTTAGAGGGCAATGCCTCCCATTTGTGTGTTTATTATACCCTCAGTGTTAGTCGCCAACCCGGGGCCTACTGGAGGCGGGACTCGGGGGGTCATTATCTCTCTTTTGACATTGTCGTCCTAGGAGGGGTACACTTTGTGGGGAGGGGGTCATGACAGAGTGGTATCAGAGCTCTGGTTGAGGGATAGGATAGAGTTTGGAGTTAGGCACATGTCAGGTTGCATGGATTGGTAGAGCAATAGTGTCATTCATGTTTATCATGTGAGGTAAACACTGCAGACTGAATGAGACATAGGCGTTTATGTCCCCCTATTATCTGTCATACAAACCTTTAAGTTTACACTGGATACTAAAAATGGTGATACTAGTTGCAGGGTAAAGACCTAGGAAAGGATCATGCATTATTATTCATTGTTCCTGCGTTTGAATGGGTAGACCTTAGGATAGGTTAACCTAAATGAATGAAAGAAAACAATAAATTAATTAATGTTTAGTCTTCCATATTCCAGACATAGGAGCTCTAACAGTTGTTATTTTACAGTTATGGCTCCAGGTCGACGTCCTCGTCCGGTTTGTACTGAAGATGTTCAGCAGGTTGTTCCAGAAGATCGCCGCCAGGTAGAGGTTGAAGACGACGACACATGGAGGAAGACACTCCGAGATTTTTAGCGACAGAGTCTGCAGAAGTACGAGGGATCCATTTCAGATGCAGTCTTAGAAGACTGGTTAGAGGAGGTCAACATCAGCTTCAGTTCTATTCATGCTCGGAAGGAGCACTGGGTTTCCTTGGTTGTGACGATGCTGCATGGAGTAGCGAGGTAGTGGTGGCTCTTGTTCCTCGAGGATCATGAGGGTTCATCGATCTCATGGGAGGAGTTTCGAGAAATGTTCAGAGTTGATTTCTATTCTTCGACTGAAAAGGCGTCCAGTCGTCAGGAGCTTCTTACCCTTCAATAGGGGAGATCCAGTGTTCGAGTGTTTGGAATCCGTTTCAGGGACCTTCTATGATAGGCTTCAGACCTGTTTCCAGATGAGTAGGCCAGGGCGAGGCATTTCGAGGAGTCATTGCATCCATAGATCCTGCGCCAGGTCACCCCTTTTATGTTGAAGACATATCTTGAGGTGCTGGTAAGGGAAGAGGTTGTTGAGAGGCATTTGGCTAGGACCGGATCTTCACGAGAGGGGAATCGTCATGATTCCTCACGAAGCAGAGTTGTGGTCCGGGGTTCCCGGTTTTCAGAACAGAACAGTTTCCATTCACCTGTGGGTAGGTCCCAGCCCTTCCCATCTCGTTTCTCTGGAGGCAGAAACTCTTAGACCTATGCCAAGGGATCATGCACTTTTTTCTTGTGGTAGTTGTGGTCATCAATAGCAAGAGTTCCCGACTTTTTAGAGAGGTCATCGTGCATCGGCTGCTCCGATCTAGGTTCCTCTGTTGAGTTTGTTCTAGTAGAGGCAGTAGCAGCAGGTTTCACCAGCTTTAGATCACCAAAGGGTAGATGGGGCAGGTAGAGGATATCCACATGATGATCCTCGTCATCATAGAGAAGAGCACAGCCATGGTGGTGGTCATCACCAGGGTCAGAGCGGTCGTGGAGGAGGTCATGGTTAGCTTCATGCTCTAGCGTTGCCAACTCCATGAGAGCCATATGTCATTCAAAGTACACTTTACTTGTTTTCTACCTTGGTGTATACATTTTTTGATTCAAGAGAGACACACTCCTTAATTTCACCTACCCTTATCCATGCTTTGGGACATGAGGTAGAGAGTCTTCCAATGCCCTTGGCGTTGACTACACCAGTTAGAGGTCGAGCCGACTTATTTGAAGTATATAGAGACTGTGAGCTAGTGTTGGGGAAACACCGCTCCTAGGGAGATTTCCTATGTTTATGAATACATCCATTTGAGGTCATACTCGGCATGGATTGGTTGTATTTTGTGTAGCCTATTGTGGATTTCTACAGGAAGAAAGTCATTTTATTTGATGAAGATGGAGAGGAAGTGGTGTTTGTTGGTGAGCGAGATCCTCAGATGGGTCATAGACGAGTTCCATCCTATCATCCATGATGACTGAGATGATGCTGAGTTATTTAGAGGTTCAGCCGTTGGCGTTTCTTAGGGTCGTAGAGGAGTACCATGATGTCTTTCCAGAAGAGGTTGTAGCGTTAACCCCTCGACGAGAGATCAAGTTTGGGATCGAGCTACAGCTAGGAGCGTATCCTATCTCTATGTATTCTTATAGGATATCCCCTTCTGAGTTACGATAGATACATATACAGCTTGATGGTATATTACAGTGCGGTTTTGTTCGGCCAAGTCTGTCACCGAGGGGTGCACCAGTTTTGTTTGTGAAAAATGCTGACGGCAGTTTGCGGTTGTGCGTCGATTTTCGTCACTTAAACAAAGTGACAATAAAAAACCGCTATCCTCTCCCGCAGATTGATGACTTATTCGATCAACTGAAGGGTGCATGTGGGTTCTCAAAGACTGACTTGTGGTCAGGATAACATCATATGCGTGTAATGGATAAGGATATCCCGAAGATTTTTTTCCATTGTCGTCATGGTCATTATGAGTTCTTTGTAATGCCATTCGGTGTGACAAATGCTCCATTGTGTTTATGGGATATATGAATGCGGTGTTCCGTGAGTTCCTGGACAAGTTTATGGTGGTTTTCATCGATGACATCCTTGTGTATTCCACATCTGAAGATGAGCATGCAGAGAATCTACAAGCCGTTTTGGGAGTTCTTCACCAACATCAGTTGTTTGGGAAGTTGTTGAAGTGTGAGTTTTGGGATCGAGAAGTTTGTTTCATGGGGCATGATTTTTACCAATAGGGTGTGGCTGTGGATCCGTCAAATATAGAAGCTGTTGTGTCTTGGGCATCCCACAAGATAGTTTCAGAGGTGCAATTTTTCCTTGGTCTCACAGGCCACTACAGAGGGTTCATAGCCAATTTCTCAGGGGTTGAGACTCCTCTGACAGCTTCGACCAGGAATGATCAAGCATTCATGTGGACTGATTAGTGTCTGGCAGCTTTCGAGTATATAAAGGATAATTTGGTATGTGCTCCAGTCCTTTTTCTTTCAGCTGAGAGACTCTAGTTTGATGTTTTCTCTGATGCTTCACATCTCATGTTAGGATGTGTTCTCATGCAGCAGAGGTTAGTTGTTTCTTATGGGTCTTTACAGTTGCATCGCCATGAACGTAACTATGCCACCTATGTTCTTGAGTTGACATCCGTGGTTTTTTCTCTGAAGTTGTGGAGACATTACCTCATTGGTGAGCACTTTGTGGTTTTCACCGATCATAAGAGTTTGAGGTATGTTTCCTCCCAGCGTTACTTGAACCTATGACAGCATTGGTGGATGGAGTTATTGTAGGAATATGACTTTGAAATATCATATACACCTGGAAAAGGGAATGTTGTATCTGATGTGCTGAGCCAAAAGTCACGTAGTGATACTGTGCGTAAATCCGGTGATTCCTAGAGAGTAATGGAGGAACTGTCTGCTTTTCATCTGGATAAAGAAGAGGTTGGAGGTAGAAGTTGTCTTTTCCAGATGACAATGCAGTCATCCCTGATGCAGAAGGTGGAAGAGTCTCAGTTGGGTGATCTAGAGGTAGAAGTATGGAGAGACCGACTTGTTTGTGGTGAGGCCCCTGATGTTTGGTCGGAGGATGTACAACACCGAGTGTTGTATCATGACAGGATTTTTGTTCCCTCATAAATGCATGATATGGTTCTCCGAGAACTCTATAGTTCACCCTTAGTAGTACATCCTGGTGTGACAAAGATGTAACAATCCTTGAGGAGTCAGTTTTGGTGGCCTGGGTTGAATCGTGTGGTTGCAGAGTTTGTGTCTCAATGTTTAGTTTTCCAGAAGGTGAAGGTCGAACTCCGTGTTCCTGGTGGTCTTCTCCAACCATTACGGATTCCTCGATGGATGTGGGAGGACATCTCAATGGACTTGGTTATAGGTTTACCTTGAGATCCTGGAGGACATGATGCTATTTGGGTGGTAGTGGATCGTTTTACAAAATCGGCCCACTTTGTAGCGATCAAGGAGTCGAGCTTAGTGGAAGTTTTGTCGATGCAGTATCTAGAGGAGGTAGTGAGACTTCATGGAGTCCCTAGGATGATCATTTTTTATTGAGATCCGCGTTTTACCTCCAGGGTGTGGAGAGGTCTCCAACAAGCTTTTGGTTCTCCGTTATGCCTTAGCACTTCTTTTCATCCTCAAATGGATGGTCAGAGAGAGCGAACCATCCAGACTCTTGAAGACATATTGCGCTCTTGTGTTCTTGTCTTTGGAGGTTCATGGATGAGGCACTTACCCTTGGTGGACTTCTCTTACAATAATAGTTTTCACTCCACCATTGGTATGGTGCCGTTTGGAGCCTTGTATTGTCGACCTTTCCGTTCTCCGTTGTGTTGGACTGGGGTCGGAGAGTCAGCAATTCTCGGACCGGAACTAATGTAGAATACAACAGAGATGGTTCAGGTGATTTGTGAGAATATGATGATAGAAAAAGATCATTATAAATCATATGCTGATCAAAGTAGGAGACCCTTGGCGTTTAATGCTGGGGATCATGTGTTTTGGAAGGCCCACCGTGGACAGCGAAGGTTTGGTCATGGAAGTATGAATTCTCCGCGGTTTGCTGGGCCTTTCGAGGTGTTAGCTCATGTTGGAGCTGTGGCGTATCATGTAGCACTTCCCCCATAGATGAGTCAGATACCTGATTTTTTCCATGTATCACAACTCCGTCGTTATCTTCATGAAAACTCCCACTTCATCAATTGGGGAGAGATCAATGTTGATGATGATGCAACCTTCGAGGAGCGACCTATGGAGATCCAAGACCGAAAGGAAAAGGTGTTGTGTGGGTGTTCTATCCCCTTAGTTCGTATCTTGTGGCGACATGGTGGAATAGAGGAGAGTACTTGGGAACGTGAGTCACAAATGTGTGTCCAGTACCCAGAGTTGTTTTAAGATGTTGTGTTGTGTTTTCTTTGATCCTTTCTTCTATGTACCTTTGATGTGATGATATTCTTGAATTGTTTGGATATGGATTTTTTTTCCTTGCTCTCGGATGTCATGGTGTTGTCCTAGCTTTAGAATAAGACAGGGTGGTTTTCCTCTGAGAGGTATCTTACAGGGTGGTTGTTCGGACCCCTCTTCACTTTAGGTTGGTTTTAAATTCTCGAGGATGATAATGTTTTGGGAGGTATCTGATGTAATGGACCGAACCTCTATGGTCCATTAATTTTTGAAATTTTGGAGTTGGAGGTGTTCGGGGAGGTCATGGGGACTTATCCCCGACACTTTTCTAATTTTCCAGTTCTGTGAATAGTGTATCCAGTTATACGAACAGTAACAGATCGGTCTCAGAGATCGGTCTGACAGATCGGTCTCACAGAACCGTCTGACAGATCGGTCTCACAGATCGGTCTCACAGATTGGTCTCACATAATGGTCTGACGGATTGGTCTCACAGAGAGGTCTGACAAATCGGTCTCACAATTCCATCTGACAGATCGGTCTCACAGATCGGTCTGACAGATCTGTCTCACAGATCGGTCTGACAGATCGGTCTAACAGATCGGTCTGACAGATCGGTCTGACAGATCGGTCTGACATATCGGTCTGACATATCGGTCTGATAGATCTGTCTGACAGATCGGTCTCACAGATTGGTCTCACAGATCAGTCTCACATATCGGTCACACAAATCGGTCTAACAGATCAGTCTCTCAGATCGGTCTGACAGATCGGTTTCACAGATCGGTCTGACAGATCGATTTCATGTACATTAACGGTGGGTGAACAGTGATTCCGGATTCCTATAGTTTTTCCCCTTTTGACATTTCCTTTGACGTAAAATACATTTAAAGCCTTATTTTAAGGGCTCTTAATGCCGTTTCAATGTCCATAAATCCTATATTAATTATTCCTATGGCTCAGAATGTTTTACATGGTAAAACTGTGTGGGATAATGCGATCCGCTTTTAATGGATAATTAAGCGCGTATTAAACCGTCGCCCCATTAAATATTCAAAAGGGACAAGTTATCATTATCCTTTTTTCTTCTTCTTTGTTCTCAGATATGAGAAGATAGAACCATTAAATCCTATCCGAAGAAGTTTCACAATCAAACCCTACTCCTCTGATTGGTTTCTTTCTGTTTTGGATGCAACCGAGCTATGTCGGTGAATCTTCTATATAAGGTATGTTTTATCGACATTCCTTTGGGGATCATCTTCTCTTCATTCTCCCTTCCATATTATACCATGTAATCTCCAAGTTTATAATGAATTTTTTCTTGGGGTTGGTTGTTGATGTCGTATCGTGTCATCCTCCAGTGGAAGCAGTTGTCGCGAGAGGAGGATTGTGACCCGTTGTGTGGATAAAGGACATCAATAATTGTTGAGGTAGGGGATTCATGTCTTCTCTTTTCTTTTACGTGCAACTATATCATTAGCATGTTTTATCCCTTTGGATCATAATTAAATTGACCTAATTAAATATTTGAACCAAATAAAGAAATTTTTCGCTCTTATGTTACTGCCTCATGTTTTTTTAGATAGTGTGATATCTATGCTTTCTTTTCATAGCTGTTTGTTCTTGATTGAAATTGATAAAGAATGTAAAGCTGAAATTAATTTATCATTAATTGTCTAATGATAACGAGGCATGTAAATGAATCTGGTTGTTTCCATTGTTGTATTTTTTCTAAATTTGATGTTAATCGGATTGGAATAGTAATTATGATTAATCTTTTGTGATAGCTTACTGATTAGGTTTCCTGAATTTGGAACTTAAAAATTGAATCAGTTAATTAAAGAGGGATTAAAGAACTAGTTGGTTGAGAAAATTTAACGCCCGGTAGGGTTCTTAGTTACCCTCTTGTTCATAAGGTCGAGTGCCTTGTGCTTTAAAGACAATAGTGCTCATTTTGTATGAAGGCTGGATGCCTTGTTAAAGGGCCAAGAGCCCATTTTATTTGATGTTTGTTTTCCTACTACTTGTGTTGTGATGTGAGCATGGATGGTTGTTGTGATATATGGAACCAGGTAGGCCTTGTGGTTATGGCAGCGGATGATGCCTAGAGTGGTGAGATGTGTCCGTTTATGCATGTGGGTGTTAGGGAGGACACGAGGGATGATAGAATGGGATGGATGTGGTTGTTGGATGTTTGGTGGTTTGATTGGTTTTTTATCTGCTTTACTTTTCCCCACTGCTCAAGGTAGCTAGTTTTTCTTACCCTTCTTCTGAAAGAGGTGAAGACATGCGGGGTATGCCACATGCTTTCCATGTTTAGCCTATCAAGGGAGAATGGGTCTTTGCTCTTTCTATAGGCAGCAAAGACTCAACAGGTAGTATAACTACTAACCGTGTTGAGTCCCCTTGTGTTTAGTATCATAGGTTGTTCTTCTAGAATGCCTAGGAATGTGGGAAGGTAATTCTGTAATGAATAATTGACTAAATGATGTTACGTCATGGGGTTGGAGTTGCTGGAACATAATGAAAATGTTGTAATTTGGAAGGTACAGTAGATATTGGGTGTTATACTAATGAAGTTTAATGTTAAATTGTTCATGGTTAATTATTGTTTAATGAATTAATTAACGTAGAGTGGAATTGATAAAAAGGGAAGGAAGTAATCTAATAAACCTCTTCAAATTGTTATGTGCTTATAGGATACCTTGTCTTAGAAGTAGCAGCCCGGAGCCTGAGAGACATTAGCTGCAGGTGTGTCTAAGACTAGGTAATTCCCATAGTGTGGTTGTGAAATATAAAATATTCTGTACTTTTTGTGTTTCTATACGCTACTCCACACTATCAGTAAGGGCAACTGACACCTCAGGGATTCTGAGCCCTGGGGGGTGTTTTCCCCGACATTCCAGTGGGAGGACGAATGGCTAACTACCCCCTTTGGCCCCACTCTCTTCTCTTGGTAGATACATATGCCAACAGGAACAATGGTTAGTTTCCCCATATATGTGTGTAGAGGGTTGTAATGGCTTGTGGTTATTTCACACACATAAATTCTGGATATAGTATCCTATGGACTACTGTAGGTGTACCGTGTATAGGTTGTGATGGCTTGAGGATCCCTACTCGGTGTATGGGCTATAATGGATTGAGGTATAATACCCGATGTATGATACACATTATGTGGGTTGTGGTGGCTCCCGGAACTTACCTGGTTACTTTTGTTTGTGAGGATTGTGTGGTTCTTTTCCCAAGTGTTTGCGGGCAAGCCTTTGTGGTGCACAAGGTGCATATTGGGGAGCTTAGCCCAGGTGTCTGTGGGCAAGACTTTGGAGAGATATGCACAGGACGTATGTCATTGGGGAAAAGCGGAAAACTAGTGGGGAAGTATTAGTGTGGTACCCTTGATATTCTTTACTATGTGGTATATTCTTGTATGCGTTACTTGGTGAGAGTAGCCATGGTGAGGTTGGGAACTACTATACCATTTTAGGTGATGAGTTAGTTTCACTTGTTGATCATTGTGCTTTAGCATCCTTTCATTAATTTTGAATGAGAGGCTTTGGGGAGGATCTTACTGAGTATAATGTTATACTCACCCTACATATATATAAACTATTTTTCAGGTCACATGGAGCAGGTTGGAGATCAAGTTAGTTACTACAACTTGTGGTTGTAGGATCTGTTCAGGCTTGTGGTTGCTACTGTTTTTCTCTTATTTTGGGTAATTGTAGTTTTCCCCTTTCAGTTGTTGTACTTTTTCATGGAATTTCATATATGTACTTGGGTTTCTTTTATATTTCTGTTCTGATTTGGAGTTGGTTGGTGTATATCTTATCTCTCGCTTTTTCATGTGTTCTCTTAGAGGGTAATGCCTCTCATTTGTGTGTTTATTATACCCTCGGTGCTACTCGCCAACCCGGGGACTACTGGATGTGGGACTTTGGGGTCATTATCTCTCTTCTCACATTGCCGGCCCAGGAGGGGTACACATTGTGGGGAGGGGTTCGTGACAAAAAAACACATTCCCTTAAAAAATGATCATATACACATTATAGATGGAATAAGGGATGTATAAAAAAGACATAACAATTCATAATCATCATAATTATACTAGTTTAAAAGCCTCATGAAATTTCAATTACAAGATTCATAATTAGGAAATGAAAAATTCAAGACATTATAATTGTATTGTCAAGGCCTCACGCCAATACCATAAATAATAATTTTTCCTAGGCCTTGTTCCAATAATTTATTTTGTATCATAAGACCTAAAGATGCATCAATGAGATATATATGGAACCACCCATCTCATACTAAGTCCAATGCATTACACATATTAATGGGGAAAAACATAAACAACACATACATTTATATTGAAACTAATATATGAAATGTCAATAATGTTCCCTGAACATTAAGTATGAACACTAACCATTCAGAGTAAATTGATGAACAATTTTAAAATATAACATGCATATTAAAACTAATAATATGCCCTTAGATTAAATATTTTAATAAAATCATCTAGTAAGTCTTGAGATATATACTTCTTTATTTTGAAAAGAACATATCTTTTGGAAAACCTTGTTTGTAAACCCAAATGTTAGGTAAGATAGTATTTACATAAAATAATGAGTTATTTTATAATGACAATGGTTTCTAAAAATATATTATAGAGTTCCATTGAAAATAGGTATGTATTTGAAAAATTCCAATTAATCTGGCTTGAATTTTGTGAAGAATTTTTGAAATACCCTTTTAAAACATATTACTCCCCAAAAATTAAAGTAGTATTCTAGTTAGTACACATGTATATTAAATTAACATAGAATTTATTAACAATAAATGTCAACAAATAATAATTTTATTGAGCTGCGTAGAGAATAAGCGTATCCCAAATTAAAATAGATATTCGGGTAGAAAATCCATACCATAAGCCCGAAGTGATCTTTAGTTTATTTTAATAAGAAAAAAAAATCAGGTTCAAAAATTAATGATTATAGAACCCCAAATAAATTTAATAGATTTATTATAACCTTATTTACATTATTTCATGGCCTTTTATGGGTTATGATATTGAATTTCATTGTTTGGCAGTGTCTTTTTCCTTGGTTTTCATGATCGGTTTACATATTTTAATATATGGATAAACATGTAGATATAAAATATTTTTCTAGAAGATAAGTTCTATGATATTAGTGAAGAAACATTATTTTATAGGGTTACATAATTCATTTGGTTTTTGGGAGAGAAGATGAATAATTATATAAAACTTTAATGACAATTGCTTGGGTTAATTGGTGGTTCCTAATCACAACGGACACATTTTGATGTATAAATTAATATCATGTGTAAAAAATGATTAAGAACTTTAAATAAGTTCAAATACATATCATATTGTCTGTTTCAACCATAAAAATGGTTTCATGACTAGAATTGATGAATTTTAATTGAAATTGAAAACCCATCACCCTTAAATGTGATAAATTAACACATCTCAGATGGTGTTTCCATTTGTAGTATTAAAGAAGGGGAACTAAGATATGAAGAAAAACTATCCATTTATCATAGAAACATTACTGTACATGTATGGTATTGGAGTCATCACATCATTTGGATGAAATTAGGCGATGATAGAAAAATAAATGAAATGAAAAGTGGAATTTACTTATTGATGTTTTCTTCCTTCAGTGCTTCTTCAGGGAAGAGTTTTTTGTCTTTTTATGAGACCAAGGGATCCTGGACATGGGGGAGGATATTGGGAGGATATTGGAATCGAATTTAGCCAATGAAAAATTATTTAGAGGAGTGAAGAGAAGAGGGAGTCGGGGTGGGGGAGGGTTTATAGTAGGGGAAATGGGAGTTTTCCCATTATTTTAATCATTATTTTATTATTTTCCCAACTACAAACAATAGTGTAGATTCTTGTGGCCAAAAATAGTAATAAGTGCATATGATTCCAATCCAATGGTCATTTACCTCATCCATGACTCACGCATTATGCAAAAATTAACTTATTTAGCATATTTTGTAAATTATTAAATTTCAATATTCACCAAAAAAACATGTATTTTCAAAAAATACAAAAACATTATCCTAAAAATGTTTTGATTTGTATAATTTAAAAATGAACTCCAATTTTTGAAAGAAAAAATTCAAAATAAGATTATTTTAATTTTTATATAGAACTATTATTTATTCAGAAAAATAATTTTAAAACTATAAATCAATTTATATCATGTGGAATAATCAATTAACATAATAAAATTATGATAATAAGTTAGTAATATGATTTAATTTTAATATGGCTCATATTACTATTTATAAGGGTATTTTACTATTTACCAAAAAATAAGTTTGTCTTTTCAAACTCCAAATATCTTACTAAATGCAACAATGTATGTGAGTTTTTCTAAATTCAAGTCACAAAGAAGGAAATAATATATTTACTAGCTCTGTTATAATTGATGTGGTGTTTTTATAGTTTTAGTGTTTCATGAATATAATATTTAATTTATTTATAAAACTATGTGGTGTCAAATTATCCCCCACATAGAAATATTTCCTCCTCAAAATTACTAGAATTCTACCTAACAAAAATATTTGGATAATTATTCCTTATAATCTCCTCTGGATCCAATGTTGCATCTTGGGTTTTATGATTTTTCAAAATTTTATTTACCAATCATTTCATTAGATTACACAACACATGTTCATTAGTTTCAAGAATATAGATACTATATCAACAAGAGGATTGGTCAGGATCAAATAAAATACCATAAGAATTGAGAACATGCATTGAGTTTGGCATTTACTTTATCAACAATAGAAAAAATGTACACATTGTGTAATTAAGAAAGGATTGGTGTCATAGCCAAACAATATGAAAAATATATAATTCTCTATAGAATTTCAAAAGGTCATATGTTCTTAGGGCTGAGTTTCCCTTTCATTAAAAATCTTATAACACATTTCAATAAAGATACTATCATGAAAACATGATCTCCTAGTTGAAATTGTAAATCCATTGATTATTATTATAGCTATTTTTCGTCATATGAGATTCCTTGATATGGGTTTTAATTATCATTAAAATAGATTTTGTTTCCTCCAAAAGCTCTGGGACCACTATATTCCTTTCACCAACTTCATCCCAGTTTGTTGTTGTACGTAATCTCATTCTGTACAATGCTTCATATGGATCCATTTGAATACTAGAGTTGAAAATATTATTGTAATAATACTCCACCAAGGGTAAATATTGGTCCCACATAACATTAAAGATATGTGATCATGATCAAAACAGGTTTTTTAATGTTTGGATCATCTTTTATGATTTCCCATCAGTATGTGCATGATAAACAGTACTCATATGAAGATCACTATCCAAATATTTCTGAAGACTTCTCCAAAATTTCAATATAAATCGATGATTAAGATTAGATACTATTGAAATAGGCTCCCTATGATGTCTTAAAACATGATTGATATAGATTAGTTCAATCCTCTCTAGTAGAAAATCCTCACTTATAGCCCGGAAATATTTAGATCTTGTATGTTAATCCACAATTACCCATATTTCATCATTCTATATTGGAGAATTTGGTAATATTTTGAAAACATCCAGGGTGATGTCATCCCATTTCCATGTAGGAATTGTTAGAGGTTTCATTAATCCTCTAGGATGTTGTATTTGTACATTCACTTGTTGACAGACTAAACATCTTGATAAATAATCAGGAATTTCTCAATTCATGTTGTCCCACCATTAATGTTCTTTCAAATATCTATACTTTTTAGTGCTACCAAGGTGTATTTGGAAATTCACGATATGGGAAACATATGATAACTCCCTTTCCGACTCAGATATATATGGAACACATAGCGTCTTTCAAAATTTCAGAATTACATCTTGACACATGAAGTCACCCATCTTCGCATCTTTCATTGAAAATGTTTTCTTATGATTATTCTTGCCATCAAACTATTAAGCATTTCTTTATTTTCGATAATGATTCTTGGGAATCCATTTGAAAAAGTAAAGATGTATCACCTTATTTGGTAATTCCCATATCCGTCCTCACAATATCTATGTATAAATGATCCTTGTCAATCCTTATTTGGTTTTGATCTCCATGATCCTTCATGGTCAATGCAACTGCTACCTTATTTTCATTTTTCTGGGTGGTATTATATAAAACAATCATAACTATTGATTTTTTCAAGCCATTACCTTTGAATCATGTTGTGTTATTTATATTTGAATATATATTTTAGACTCTTATGATCAAAATATATCTCATATTTTTCCATAGAGATAATCTCTCCATATCTTCATAGAAATGATTACCACTGCCTACTCAAGATCAATAGTGGGATAGTTTTGTTCATGAATTTTTAACTACCTTGATGCATATGAAATAACATTATCATTAAATAGAAGGACACCACCAAGTACTTTCATTTTTATACCAGTAAATATCTCAAACCCATCATTCTTAGATAGTATTGTTTTGATCGGTGAATTCACTAATCCCCACTTCAATTCTATCAAATAATCCTCACATTCTATTGTTGAAACAATCATTACCCCTTTTCATGTAAGCTTGTTCATTAGGTTGGCTAAATAGATGATGTTATTAACAAAACACTGATAATAATATTCTAAACCAATAAAACTATGTACCTCAGTTGTAACACCCCAATATTTCGTAGTATGTTATTTCATTATAGTAATTCAATAAATTACACTACACGCAACACAGAGTTCAAGTGCACCAAGACTTACCAAACTAGCCATTCAAAATATGTTATGAAAAGTATTAACTTAATTTTCAACATTATATAATCCTTATAATTTTAGAATCCATATTATGAGTTTCATAGACATGATGAAAAAACAATTTCATTTTTTCAGATAAAAGAAGTATTTTTCCAAAAAAAAATTACCGCCTTTTAATGACAAACCTTTTTTAAATCCAATATCTGAAAATTTTATATATTTAATTGGACAAAATAAACTTCTTATTTAGAATCGGGACATAAGAGTTTAGTTTCAATAATTTATTTGTGTTTTTCTGATAACATTCATATTTGGGTGAATAATGATAAATACTATATTTAAACATAAAACAACTTTTTTAATAAAAAAAATTTACAGTGTTAGATTATAAATTTTAATGGTATTAAATTATAAATAAATTATATTTTTACCATTTATTCCAATTCAGGCCATTGAAAGTAATTTCACTTTGAAATTGGTGATAAACAAGTGTTAATATTTTGATAGTTATTATTTCTTAAAAACACGCTTTTTGGTCTTGACAATGGGAATTAATTTTAACTTAATAAATGAAAAGTCTATGTATTTAATTTGGTAAAAGGGACTTAATTTTTTATTTTATAATATCAAAATTATTATTGGATGAATTTTTGGTATTTTTATGAAAACATTCAATTTTGATGAATAGTGAAAAACACTCAGTTATAGTTTAAAACAGAATTTTTATTTAAATAATTAATTATTTTATTTCAATTTATTTTAAGTCAAAATAGATACATAATACATATATTTTTTCAATGTAATTCATTGGAGTTAATTTGTAATAATATTTGATATGTAAAATATTATTGAACTTTTCACCATCATTTACTCACCTCCGAGAAGTATTTGAAAATTTCCATAAAACATAATTTTACCACTTAGATGAATTAAATTTAAAAAATCTGAGAGACACAGTTCATATCATTAAATAAATGTGGTTCAATAATATATAAATAATTTTTTTTTGAATAGTAACTTTTTACTTTTATTTACCACAGTTAAAAGTAAATAGGGTATATAAGTGTAAAAAATGACATTACTATTATCCTAAAACTTGTCCTAATTCTTTTGGATAAGTTTAATTTGACCATGAACATCCCTGGGAATAAAATATGATCCTTTAGGTCTATAAGGATTAGATTAGGACATTTACTATTATTTAATTCAAATAAGAGTTAAAAGTATTAATTCAAAGTGTAATAACTAAACCATTTTTAATATATGGTTACAAATAAGATAAATTCGACAATAAAAATTAATTAGAAATCTAAAAATATTACCTACATAATGGTATTTTATTTTATGTTTTTTGATATTAAATAATTAAATTTATTTAGGACACAATGATGATGTAGTAATTACCGTATTAATGAAAGATTGCAGTAATTGATATTATAAATATCAAAATAAATGTAATGTGACTCTTTTTATTAATTATAATAATATTTCAGGTTAATATGACATATTAGGTTTGGTTAGATAAATTTTTTTTGAAGTAATAATGCTATTATGAATTTATAAAAAACAAAATACAAAATAGTATCAAAATTGACATAATAGAGTTTTTAAGACAAATATTATATTATTAATTGATATAATAGTCAAAAAAATCTATGGTTCATCCAAAATACTTATATAATTATATATATGACATTACGAAACCAATTATAATTTTATAGTTAGTTTATTGACCATATAATATAAAAATAGAAAGAGATATGGTTAATGTTAAACTATTTAACTAAGAGTTAAATCTAAAGGTTAAGGTCAATATGGTGACATAAACCTATCTAAAACCTATTGGTTGAGAGGTTTTCAACCCATACCCAACTTATCCTTTAAATAATTCATTTTTGAGACATTATAAACTGATGAGGAATTTATTATAAAATAATATTTTATGTTTTTTATATGGTTCCCCTCACCCTCTTATAATAGTGCACTTCCCCTTCTGCAAAATTCACACCTCCAAAGCCATTTTTCTTGGAAAAAACCTATCCAAATATAATCTAAAATATACTAAGTTCATCCTAGAGTCATTATTTTGATCATAAATCCAACTTATGGAGCCCTTTTTATCAAATATAAAGGAATAACCAGGAGAATAGGTAATGATTTCACCACACTCTTTCAAGTTCTTTTCTTCTTCCACATACTCTTTCTTTGTTATTACCATACATAAATAATAAATCCAGTACCTTATATATACTATAATGATATTATAAATATGGGACAACCATATTAATTATTTTATCCTTCCTATGAATGATAATGTCACCATGCGTTCTTAGGTACGGCTTACCGTCTCCACGATGTGGGGTAATTTTTTATTCAACACTATCTTATTTGGATGGATATAATGATGATTAATATGTATATAAATAATGAAAATAACATGATAATTTCTCTGAAAAATTAATATACCATCCAATTCTACACCTTTAAGGAAATTATTTGTTCGCTCGTGTGTATGTACAGATTACTGTCTCCACGACGGGATGAGATTCATTTCCAAGTTCACAATTCATCGATGATTATAAAAATCATTATTAATATGTATGTAATATATCAAATAATTATGCTACTGGAGATATATATTTATGTATGTATGTATGTATGTATGTATGTATGTATGTATGTATGTATGTATGTATGTATGTATGTATGTATGTATGTATGTATGTACTTACATATATCTTATTCGCTTACTTCCGTTCAATACGATATGAAAACAGAAACAATGTTTATGAGTATGTATGACCTACTGTCTCCATAAACGGTGCCTTCCATTTCATATATACATCTATTATAAATATTTATATTATAAATATATATGTTATATAAATCATGGTTTATATTTTGGAATCATTTAAATCATGATATAAATTATACGATCAAGAATAACAAGTTAAAACACATACGATAAAGAAAGCGATTATTACCCAAGATCTTAATTTAACATGGAAATCATTATTAAATGGTTAGTATAAAGTAATAAATGAATCATGATTGATATAATAAATATTAATATGGCTCTGATACAATTTTATAACATACTATGGTCATTATTCATGAGGTTAAACATACCCTCGACGAAAGGAAAGTGCAAGGTAATTCTTATTTTCACAATATCTTTATTATCTGAGGTTGTTTTTACATATGTATCTACTAGAACATATTTATTATCCATGTTAATGTTTCAAAAATATTTTTCAAAGGGATTTTTATAATTAAATTTTTAATAAAAGATCATTTTAAATGTTTTAATGATTTATTCTTCGAATTCATTTTCATTAATTTCCATGTTTTAAAAAATGGTTGTAAGGATTTATTTAAATGAACATTAAGGTTTTAAAATGTACATTACTTCCAAAATATTCAATTTTGTATGGTACACTTTGATTCAAAAATTTATTTAAACTTATTCCATTCTAAATTGTGTAACATTTAAATGAATTCATGAAAAATGGATATTTCTCTCAAAGAGTTTTACAAATAATTTTCAACTATGTCAAAATCCATTTAAAGGATTTTAAACCTGTTTGAAGTTTACTTATTATGATACAAATCTTCCATATTATACTGAAGGTTTTGTGATATGTTTGACTTTGGATGTATTATTTTTATACCATTCATGGTTTATTGGTAAAGTATTGAAATTTCTTATTCCAGTTTAATATTAATGTTTATGTTATGTTTTAACCATTACATATGAGGAATGAATTGGACATATTATGTTATGGATGGAGCCTCCTATAGCTACTCAATGAATCGGTAGGTCTCAAGATACAAAAAAGTGTCTTGGAACAAGGACTTGACAAAATATTATTTGTAGTCTTGGAACAAGGCCTTGACTATGTGGTTATGAAAGTCTAGCATCATGCATTCCATATTTATGAAAGTGGCTATTGATGTTGCATGTGATTATTAGACTAGTAGAATATTGATGTGAATATGCTAATTGAATTATGTGATTTTATCTTTTCCATATTTTGTTGATGTTAATGTTTATAAGTCTTTTGTTTTAGTCATATACATTGCCTTAAATGTTAATTCATATTTATGAATGGTTCTGCTATATCATTATCCTTAATTAGCATATGAGCTCACCCCTTTAAATTTTTTATTATTCCCATGATGCAAATAAGTATATTATAACTGACTTGAAGGGATAGTGTATGGGATCTCAGTGTTATCTAAGGGAACAATGTTGTGGTGGTTTTCCATTTTATGATGTAATGTAATTCTTATGAATGTATCTATTAATTACAAGGATACTAAACTAATCGGTCTTTGGTGATGTGATCTTTTGTGATCATGCCAATGACATGTAGTAATCCAACGACTCTGGGATTTTGGAGTGATAACATTATAGTTGGTATCAGAGGAAGTTTATTACAAACCATGGAAAGTAGATTTAGGTAAACTCTGATTCGAGCACATAACCCTAAGATAGACATTGAGGATTAGTATAGAAGAACATCCAAAAAATTTGTTATTATAGAAATTTTGTGAGTTTTCCAAGTAATACATCCATGTCTGGATACGATTAGGTAGAGGAAGCTCTGGAACATATGTACCTAGAGGTAAAACCCGAAAATACCACTTTTAGCTAGACTTGAATGGGTACTCATACACGACAACAGGCCTTTCGGCACTTTTGTTTACGACACTCCAGGGGTATATGCTTAGTATAATTCTCATTTTTATTACAAACCATTATGAAGGGTTTATGAGTATATACTTCCTTAAGGAAAACATTTTTATGATTATGGATTATATCCATAAACAGTTCAATTTACATTAGGTATTTTAAATGTTTGGAATTATTCATTGAAATTCATAAACTGACCTAGGGTAAGCCATTGTATAGAAATGGCGCCCGGTTGAAGGAATGTGAACTCTAGATATTCATATGATCCAAAGAAGAAGAAGGATCATATCTTTCATGGTATTATTCCACCATTTAGAAGAGAAATAGTCTTCCAATTATTTTCAACATATGAAGAAATGGTATCATGTGTTAATAAGACAAGTAAATAATTCTCTGAGTCCTATGGCTTTGAAGGGAAACACGAGAAGAAAAGGATGGAAGATATAAATATAGATAAAGGGAAAAGGTAAAAGAAATATTTTTCTATATGTCATAACTATAGAAAGAATCACCTTGGTAAATTCTTAAGGGGAATGTTAGTTTTTTATAAGTGTGGAGAAAAAGGATAGGAAGTACGTGATTGCAAGGCTAAGAAAAAAGTTTCAAATGTACAATGCTCCATCTGCAAGGATTTTGGACATTATGTGAATCAATGTCCAAATCATCAGAGTATACCCCAAATGATATTATTGGATAATAATAATGTTATGGTACTACCGAAGTTGAAGAGGAATTATTAGATTTCTTACATTTTTATTAAAGCATTGTGTCATTTGATTATTGAATTAATGATGTACATGTTATATGAATTATAGAGTATATAAGGATTTTACTGCAGTACTATTCCACTAAGGACTTGAGATTGTGTGGAACCAAGAAAAGTGACTCAATAGCAGGTTAAATTTATGGAAAATATAAGTTTGAGTGAAATATAAACAATAATATGGTTTTGATACTGAGGTAATGATTTTTGGAATAAACCATGATTGATTTGGATAAATTATATTGGATATTCTAGACTATATTGAAACTGATTAATGACTGGTATATTCCATCATTGGTGGAGTTTAAAACAATTTTAGATAGAATGAGTATATCTAGTATGTTATAAAGAATAAGAGAGAATGAATGTAATCAATAAGGTTTTATGGTAATTTGGGATGTTGTAGTGTTTTAAAATAATACATGATGAAGGTGTTCACATGTTATTACATGGAAAAATGGATCCGATTTCTGTTTACCTTCCTTATAAATTTTTTAATGTGAGTTTGGATAAATGAATTTTGGATAAGTTTTGTTTGAGATTATTTTTGGATTGCCATAAAAAAGAACAACCCGAAGGTTGGGTGGCAACCCATCGCATCCAGCAAGGCCGTGATAATTGAACCTGTAACCGAAGGGAGACAAGAGTGTATCCCCTACCACTAGCCCACGTGATGTCCAAGATTGAATAATGTGCTTTTTTTAATGGTCTGGTAGATGAATTATAAATTCAATTTTTTTGGAAACCTATACGAATAGGATAAATAGAATTTTTTTAAGTTCTATTATCTTTCAGAGTGAAAGATAAGTTTGAGGTAGAAATTAGATAAAGGATGGAAATATACTTGTCAAGTATATATTCTTTTCCTCTCTTATTCTATGAATAAATTAATTCTTAAACATTAGGTAAGGTTTCTTAAAAGTAAACATGTGTTATCCTAATACCTTATGTTTTTTTGATCCAATGATATTTTAAATCACCATAGATTGATGGATTTGAGGCCCTCAATTGTACAATTGTTTGTGACTGATGAACTCAATAACTCCCTATAAATATTTATGTTTCCCCTCCAATTATGTGTCTATAATTTCCACCAATTTCCCCCTAATCATGGCCATAATTTGGTCATGACTTTTTCATTCCCATTTTCCTCTTATTAAGACTAAATGTTATTAACCCAATTTCCGATGTAGGTTTTTCCACAACTGTATTTTCTATATTCATACTTTTATTTTCGAAGAAAAATTTAAAATTTAAAGGACACAATTTATTGAATTAGGGAAGAATGTAACCCCCCAATATTTTATATTATGTTATTTCTTCCAAGTAATTCAACAACTGGCAGTTCAAGCAATACCGAGTTCATGCACACCACAACATACCAAACTAGCCATTCAAAAGAGGTTATGAAAAGTATTAAATAAATTTTTAACTTTATATAATCCATATAATTTCTTAATCCATATTAAGAGTTTCATGACATAATGAAAAAACATACTCATTTTTTAGTATAAAAGAAATATTTTTTAAAAAATGCAATTTTACCGCCTTTTAATGTCGAACCCTTTTTAAATCCAACATTTGAAAATTTTATATAATAAATTTGAAGGAATAAACTTCTACATTAGAATCAATACATAAGATCATAGTTTCAATAAATTTTTTGTGTTTTACTGATATCTTTCATATTTGGGTCAAAAGTGAAAAATAGTATATTGTAACAGAAAACAACTTTTTCAATCACAACAATTTATATTGTTAAATTATAAATTTTAATGGTTTTTAAGTATAAATATATTATATTTTAAACTTTTAATCCAATTCTGGTCATTTTATGTAATTTGAATTTGAAATTGGACATAAACAAGTTTTAATCTTTTGATAATTATTATTTCTTAAAAACACGCTTTATGGTTTTTACAACGGGAAATAATTTTAAATTAATAAATGAAAATTCTATGTTTTGAATTTGGTAAAATAGACTAAATTTCTCAATTCATAATATCTAAATTATCTTATGGTGAATTTTTTGTATTTTTCTAAAAACATTCAATTTTTTGGCGAATAGTGAAAAACACTGTATTATAGTTTAAACTGAACTTTTATTTAAAAAATTAATTATTTTATTTAAATTTATCTTAGGTAAAAATAGATAAAAAAAACTTATATATTTTCAATGTAATTCATTAGAGTCATTTTTTAATAATATTAGATATATAAAATTTTATTGAATTTTTCACCATCTTTTTCCCACCTCCTAGGAGCTTTTGCAAATTTACATAAAACATAATTTTACCACTTCTGTGAATTGATTTTTTCAAAAATCCTAGAAACACAATTGATATCAGTAAGTAAACTGTAGTTAAATAAGATAAAAATATTTTTTTGGTGAATATTAACATTTACTTTTATTTACTACGGTTAAAAGTAAATAGGGTAATTAAGGGTAAAAATGACATTATTATTACCCTAACACATGTACTAATTCTATTGGATAAGTTTAATTCGAAAAAAAACAACCCTAGTAATAAAATATGATCCTTTAGGTTCACTTGGATTAGATTAGGACATTTATTATTATTTAATTCAATGAAGAGTTATAAGTGTTAAATTTAATGTTTAATAAATAAACAATTTTGAATATAAGCTTGCACATAAAATAAATTAAACTATAAATATTAATTATAAATATAAAAATATTTCCTACATAATGGTATTTTATTTATATTTTTCAGACATTAAATAATGAAATTTATTTATGACACAATGATGATGCAGTAATTTCCGTATTAATGATAGATTAAAATAATTAATTTATAAATATCCAAATAAATGTAATTTGAGACTTTCCAAGAATTAAACTAATTTTAGGTTAATATGACATATTTTTGTTGGTTTTATGATTTTATTTGACTTAATAATTCAGTTATAAGTTTATAAAAAACAAAATACCAAATAGTGTCAAAATTGACATAAAAGAGTTTTTAAAAACAATATTATATTATTAATTGATAAACTAGTCTTAAAAATCTTTGATTCAGAAAAAAGACTTATATAATAACATATATTACATTAATGAACAAATTGGGGTTTTATTGGCATTTTATAGTATGTTTAGTAACCATAAAATTCAAAAATACAAAGAGACATGGTAAATGTCTAACTATTTAACGAAGAGTTAAATCTAAAAATTAATGTTAATATGGTGACCTAAACGTATATAAATCCTGTTGGTTGAGTTTTTCTCAATCCATCCCCACCTTATCCTTTAAATAATTCATTTTGGGGCCATTAGAATACGAAAATTAATTTATTATAAAATAATATTTTCAGTTTTTTCTAATGATCCCCTCACCCCTCTTATAAAAGGGAACATACTCTTCTCTCAAATTGACACCTACAAAGCCATTTGGCTCGGCCAAACCCTGCCCAAATATCCTCCCAACTATCATACCTTCAAATTGGAGTCATTATTTTTATCATATTCAACCTATAGAGAACTTTTGAATAAATCAAAATGAAGAACCCGATGAAGAGGTAATGATTTCACCACCCTCTTTCAAGTTCTTTTCTACTTCCACTTACTCATTATTTTTTATTACCATAACAAAATAATTACTCTAGTACTTTATATATACTGGGATTTTATTATAAATATGGAACAACTGTTTTCTTTATTTTATCCATCCTATGAAGGATAATGTCACCATGCGTGCGTACGTATGGCTTACCGTCTCCACGGTATGGTGTAATTTTTTATTCAACACTATCTTATTTTGATTGATATAATGATGATTAATATTTTTATAAATAATCAAAATAACATGCTAATGTCTCTGTAAAATTAATATACCATACAATTCAACACCTTTAAGTAAGTGATATTGTCTCTCGTGCGTACATACGAATTAACTTCTCCACAACGCGATGAGATTCATTTCCATGTTCACCATTCATCGATGATTATAAAAATATATATTATTAATAAGTTTGTAATATATGACATAATTTTGCTACTGGAAATATATATATATATATGTATGTATGTATATATATTTATGTATTTATGTACTTATATATATCTTATTCACATACTTATGTTCAATATGATATGAAAACAGAATCTGTGTTTATGCGTACATATGCCCTACCATCTCCATAAACGGTGCCTTGAACTTCATATATACATCTATTATATATATTTATATTCGAAATATATATGATATATAAATCAAGGTTTATATTCTGAAATAATTTAAATCATGATCTAATTGATATGATCAATATTAACAAGTTAAAACACATACAATAAAGAAAGCAATTATTACCCAAAATGTTAATTTAACATGGAAATAATTATTAAATGGGTAGTATAATGTCATAAATGAATCATGTATGATATAATAAATATGAATATGGTTCAGGTATATTTTAATAACATACTATGGTCATTATATAGGAGGTTAAATGTACCCTCGACCAAAGGAATGTGCAAGGTAAGGGTTAATTTCACAATCTCTTTATTATCTGAGGTTTTTTTAAGTAAGTATCTACTGGGACATATTTATTATACATGTCCATGATTCATAAAATAGTTTTCAAAGGGATTCGTTTTATGTTAATTTTTACTGAAGCACCATTTTAAATGTTTTAATGAATTATTCTTCTAAACAATTCTCATTAATGTCCATGTTTTCAAAATGGTTTAAAGGATTTATTAAAATGGACATGAATGTTTTAAAATGATAATTACATTAAAAATTGTCAAAGTGGAATGGGACACTTTGATTCAAAAATTACTTTAAATTTCTTTCTTTCTAAATTGTGTGACATTTAAAAATTTTCATAAAAAAGGGATATTTCTCTCAAAGATTTCTACAAATCATTTTAATCTACGTTAAAATCCATTAATAGATTTTAAACTTTTTTTAAATTGATTTATTATGATACGAATCTTATCTATTGTATTGATGGTTTTGTGATATGTTTGACTATGGATGTTATATTTTTATATCATTCATGGTTTATGGGTAAAGTATTGACTTTTCTTATGCTAGTTTTAATACGAATCTTTATGTTATATTTAAACCATTTCATATGAGAAATGCATTGGACTTAGTAATTGACCGGTGGAGACTGCTATAGCTCCTCGATGCATCGGTAGGTCTCCTGAGATAAACTAGTGTCTTAGCACAAGACCTAGAAAAAATCTTATTTGTAGTCATGGGACAAGGCTTTGACTATGGGGTTATGAAAGTCTGGAATTATGCATTTCATCATTATGAATGTTGTTATTGATATTTCATGTGATTATACGAGTAGTAGAATATTGATTTGAATAAGTAAATTGCATTATTTGATTTCATCTTTTTTATATTGTAACACCATGATATTTTATGATAAATATGTGTTTATGTATTTTGTTATACGTAACATCAAATGAATCTTTCCATACACACAATACTAGCTTGGCTTGCGTTATACGCAAGAGAAACCTTTCTCGATAGCGTGTGTTGTACGCAATATTGAGTTTAACTAAACAATGATATTTGTTATAATATTAATATGGACGAGCCGTTATGTATAGTAATAAGTAAATTTTTAATTTTTTAACATTATTATTCATCTTTCACATTTTCTAAAACATTTTATGTGACCAAAATAAATTTTCCACGTAAAATAAGTATTTTAAAAAAAATACATTTTTGACGCCTTTTGATGGAGCACCAACATTAAATATAGTTTTTGACATGGTTATAAGTTCAATTTTACAAAATAAAATTCTTATTTGGAATCAGGATATAAAAATTTACATTGGATAAATTTTTCATATTATTCTAATAACTTTTATATTTTAATGAATAGTAAAAACATGCTATTTTTTAGTTAAAAACAACTTTTTTCATCCCAATAATTTGTATGGTTAAATTATAATATTGAATGGTTTTAAAGTATAAATAGAATATATTTTTACCATTTAATATAATTTATTTAATTACCATTAATTTTACATTTAATTCATAGGTAAAAACATTTCAATCTTTGGCAATGTTTTAACTTTTAAAACCCGTTTTCTTAACAACGGGATTAATTTTAAATTATTTACTACAACTTATGTGTTTTGAATTTTAAAAAATTTATTCCATATTTTTATTCAATGGGTCCATATTCTATTAAAAGGTTACTTTTTTTGATATTACAAATAGTAACTACGGTAATTTTTATTTGCTGCAGTTAAAGGTAAATCGGGTAATTAAGGGTAAAAAATAAGACTCTAAAATTACCCTAAAACCTGACTAAATTAAATTTCATAACAAAAAGTCGATTCTTATCACCTAAGGGTAGGAATAAATTCATTTTATGTACTTTTTACCATTATAATAATTTAATTATTTTTAAAACCAATGAAAGTGACAACATGTCACTCTCTTATATCTTATAAGTATAATAATTTTAATTTAGTGATAAACTTCATTAAACTTCAAAAATGAATAGTCTCCAGAAATCTAATAAAATTATATATATCATGTGAATTTATTTATAATTTTTAGGGATTAGTTAATTATCATTAATTATGACACAATAGTGATGTTGAAATTATTTTATTGATTGAATTATCAAATAAATGATTTTAAAAGTATTAAAATATATTTTATAAAAACTATTAAATGTTCTCCACTAATTTTATAGATAATTATGACATGTTATAAATATATTAAATCTTTTAGTTTGAACATATATTCTGTGTATATTTTATTTAAATTCAAATAAATTAATAGTGTCAAAATTGACATTATTGTTATATTATAAAAAATATATATTATAAAATTGTTTAAAAATCACAAAAATATTTAAAAATTATCAATTAAAATAAATATGGTCAAAAATGTAATAAATTATACAATTATGGAAAATTCACAACATATAATATATTATTTATAATTATTTAAAATTTATATTATTATTAGCACAAATAAAATTAAATAGATTATATAAGGATAAATCAAGTTGATAATGTTTAAAATAAATTCCCAACATATCTAAATTTTATTGGTTGATGCGATGACAACCCTATATCATTTTATCTTCATATTGGAGTTATTTTTGTGGGTTTTTAAGTGGGTTTGGAATTTATTATAAATTAATATTTCTTATACTTCCAAAGATGCCCCTCTACTCCCCTATAAAATGGAACCTCCTCCCTCTCCTCCTCACACAACTTTGTGCATTAATGCTCGGCCAACCCCTGCCAATTTCTCTTCTCCACTTACCTAGAAGCATACTAGAGGTTCTGGTCTTCTTCAAATACCATCTTTAGCTCCCTAAGAGGATGTTAAGAAGAGGCGCGTCAAAGAAGAGGTAATATCCTCTACCGATTAATTCCATTTTATTTCATCTTCTACTTCTTATTATTTATTTGTTTCATCATAAATTAATAAAATAAGTATCAATCATATACTGATATGTTATTTTAAATATTAAACAACCATATTTGACCTTCTATCCATCATATAGAAAATTAAATCACCGTACATGCATACGTACGGAATACCGTCTCCACGTTGTGGTGTAATCTGTTTTCCACCACCACCTTACATGGATGGGTATAATGGTGTCAAGAATTACTATATATGATTTTTATAACATGATATTAATTCTAAGACATTTCAACTTCCACTCCAATATCATTCAATTGTTATGGGAACGATATCATCGCTCGTTCGTACGTACGGCCTACCGTCTCCACGATGTTATGCGACATGTTCTACATGATATTCATTGAATAATGATTATATAAATGAATTGAATGAATTAATATGATATATATTACACTAATACCATTCTGTAAATAAGATATCTATAACCTAAAAGGAGGAATACGAATTTATTCGACAACACATGCGTAAGAACATAAAGAAATGAACACCGGAATAACAAGTAGCAATGAAATATTACTAATAATAAGATAATAAAATGACAATGTATGATATCATAAAATGAATTTTATTTTCTATTAAGTCAATTAAATTATTTAAATCATTATACATGAGTTTAGGATACGTATAAATCATATCAGACCTAAGGAAAGGAAAAATATCACAATCTCATTTTTATCCGATATTGTTTATACTTCAGAATTTACTGGGGAATATTTATCATCCACATCCATGTTTCCTCAATATGTAATATTATTTCTATCCTCCTACAGTTTTTTAAATCCAATATTACCTATTAGTGAATTTTTAGTAAAATATATGAAAGAAATCTTTTATCATTTTCAGTACGAGATACTTTTGGACTTTTTCAGCCAAAGTACGAGAAGAATGTTTTTTAACATATATGGAATGAATGGATTTTTATGTTTCTATAGAACATTATTTCCATGAATATTACTTTAAAAACATTCATGTTTATTTTCAATTAATTTCTTTTAGTTTAAAATTTTATGACATGTTATGAAAGGAATAAATATTTATGAAGTAGAAAGGACATTTTCCTCAAGAATGAGTTCAAGATTTTTATCAAAATTATTTTCTGTCTACGATTATATATGGTTCTATTTCTATCCATATTAATTACATTTATTTGATTATGTTGTGATGGAATTATTTTTTTTTTATTCCTTTATCTTATATTAATTGTTTTTTGATGTCACGATGTTTAGGAATCCCATTTCTATTACATGGGTTATGTTATGATGTATGATTTATGATTTTTTGGTAAAAATAATAATGGTTTCATTATGAGATGGGTGGGACCTATATCTCCCTCCAATTAATTTGGTAAATATTTATATCTCATGAGAAAGACATGGCTGGAATGGCAGGTTAATCCGGTTTAGTGATACATGAAAGGAATGAGGAGTGAACTCGGTTCAGTAATGGACTTTGTCTGCTATGGTAGTCTTGGAAATGAGTCTTTACTAAAATGAAATTATGTTCTATGATTATGTGTGTATGCCACAATGTTTCAAGTTTTATGTTATGATTATTGGGATTACATTTCACTACTATGATTTATCCCATGTTATTATATTATGATATCTTTTGTAGTTTTAGATATTCAAAATGTTATGTTCTTAAGAATATGATATGATTTATATTTCTTTTTTACCCTTACTGAGCGTTTGAGCTCACCCTTTTGAATGTTTTCTTTTCCCCAGGTCAGGAAGAGTGTTATTAAGTAGGATATTCCAAAAAGGGACTCTAGATATGATGAAATAAGTAAGGGACAATGTAGAAGATTTATGAACCAGTTGTTTATGTATCCCAGTTTCTAAAGACACTATACCTATACGGTCCTACCATGATTTTGTTATATTTTGTAATAAGTATTCTTTAATTTTGAAGTAATAACCATTTATCTAAAGTATCGGTCGTTATATTTGGCATCAGAGTAATGGTATAGTCAACCTTTAGAAACTAGGATGTGAAAGCCTTGGTAAGAACCCTAATGATATGTCTAAGCATAAAACATAATCTTAGTATTTTAGAAATGGCCATGAATAACAAATGATAAGACCTAATGTGTGAAATTCTATTACTGATTATGTGGTTTTCCTATTGTAATTAGTGTTTCTCACACTATGCATCTTTTTTTAGTCAATTGCTAGAACCTGGAGGAATCGAGCTAATGCTGAATGCGACGGACACTGTAATGATTATACCCCTGAGAAACAAAATGTTATGGGATCTAGAATGAAAAATATTGTATCCATGCTCACACAAATTTCTCAAGCTATAAATCATGCAGGACTTCCAAATGTGCAAAGGAAGGAGCAACATTCTGTTGAATCCTTCATGAGGTAGAGTCCACTTTAATTCAGTGGGACTTATAATCCATTAGTGGCTGAACAATGGATCAGTACCACTAGATATTTTCCGTTCTACAATGTTCTGAACATGACAAAGTCATCTTACTAGTGTATCGTTTGGAAGGTGGACCTGATCAATGGTTGAAAATTATCAATAATACGAGGCAAAGGGATAAAATTGAGTCCATGGAATAGGATGAGTTCATGAAATTATTTTTCAATAATTACTTCCCTCGTACTCTTTGAAGAAATATGGAGAAGGAGTTTCTTGAACTGAAGAAAAAGGATGATGAATTGGTTAGAACCTACGAAGCAAATTTTACAAGACTTTCAAGGTATGCTTCTAGAATTATTATCCAACCTGGGAGTAAGATCGATCGATTATTTTTTGGCTTAAAACCATGTCTTTGAAGGGTGTTATCCATAAGGGACTTCAATAGATATGAGGAAATTGTTCGATGTGCTCTCAAATTTGAGATGGAGATTGGAGTAACCCATCAATCATATGGGTTTGATTATAAGAGGAAAATGGAATTCAAAGGAAAATATAAAGACCACACTGAAAAGAAGATGATTTTTCCATTATGCTCAAATTTTGGAAAGGAACATAGAGGGAATTTTCTTAAAGGGACAAGAAAATGTTTTAAGTGTGGAAAAGAAGGTCATTAGGAAATTGAATGTCGAAATAATGTGAAGAAGATGACTAATGATGCGAACAAAGAAAGGGATGCATAGAATGCACCTCCAACACTTCAATGTTTCATGTGCAAAAAGATGAGGCATTATGAAAATCAATTCCCAAATCCAAGGGTTGTTGATGATGATCGACATCAACAAACTCTTATGGCCAAAGACAAAGGAGTGTCACATGAAATTACTATCGGCGATGTGGTGTATGATAACAAAGTGGTGAAAGGTACACGTACCATACACTCTAATGTAGAAAATGTTTTATTTGATTCTGGATCCACCCACTCTTTTGTTTCTGAAGAATTTTCTAAGGGTATTGATGTATTACCTCAACAATTAGATGTTGACTTTGCTGTGACAACTCTTAATGGAAAAACAGTTGCATCAAAAGTTTAAAATTCTTCTCCGATTGAAGTTTGTGGGAAAGTGCTTCCTATAAATCTTGTGATCCTTCCTATAGTGGAATTTGATGTGATTCTGGGCATGTATTTAATTTCCTTATATGGAGATCATATCAATTTCCAATGAAGGGAAGTCACCTTTCATATTCCAGATCAATCTATGATCATCTATCGATACAAGGACAAACATGACCTTATAGTGGAAATTTATTCCATCTTATGGGTCTTGATTCCACTAAATGAAAGTTATTTATCTCAAATGGTTGGAAAGAAACTCACGATTAAGAATACACCCATTGTACGAGAGTTTGATGATGTCTTTCAGGAGAAATTTCCATGTCTTCCACCAAATCGTGATGTTGATTTTTAAATAGAACTCATACCGGGTGCTATACCTATTTCAAAGACACCTTATAGAATGGCCCAAATTGTGTTGTAGGAATTGAAGAAGCTACTCCAATAGAATCTTGATAAGGGATTCATATGCCCAAGTGCATCACCTTGGGGAGCACCTATTCTGTTTGTTAAGAAGAAAGATGTATCCTTGAGACTCTACATTGATTATTGAGAACTTAACAAGATAACTATCAAGAAAAAATATCCTCTCCCACGCATTGATGACTTATTTGACCAACTACACGGAGCTCAATACTTTCCCATGATTGATCTTCATTTAGGGTATCATCAATTAAGGGTCAAATGGGAGGATATACCAAAGACAGCTTTTTGTACATGATATGGACACTATGAATTTATAATCATGCCATTTGGTCTTACTAATGCCCCTGATATCTTTGGGGATCTAATGAATAGAGTTTTTAGAGACTATCTTGATCAGCTTGTGGTAGTCTTTATAGACGATATTCTGGTCTATTCAGAGAGTAGGGAAGAACATGAAGATCACTTGTGCATTGTATTAAAGACCTTGAGAAAGGAGAATCTTTATGCCAAATTTACCAAGTATGTATTTTGGCTTCCAAAAGTTTCTTTTTTGGGTCACATAATATCAAAAGAGGGGATATCTGTGGATCCAGGAAAAATAGAGGTTATCGAAAGATGGTCGAGGCCAACAAAAGTAACTTAGATCCGAAGTTTTCTTAGTTTGGATGGATATTATCTATGTTTTGTGAATGATTTTTAAAGGATATCTAATCCAATCACCAGGTTGACTTGAAAAGGAGTTATGGTTGTTTAGACGGAGGAGTGTGAAGAAAATTTCAAGGAGTTAAAATAAAGGTTATCTGGTGCACCTGTGCTCACACTATCATGTAGTGGAGAAAGGTTTGTGATCTACTGTGATGCATCCATGAAGCGATTGGGGTGTGTTCTCATGAAAAATGATACGGTGATAGATTATGCCTCATGATAGTTGAAAATCCATGAGAACAATTACCCTAATCATGATTTAGAGTTAGCTACGGTAATCTTTGCATTAAAAATATGGAGGCATTATCTTTATGGTGAAATGTCTGATATTTATACTAATTATAAAAGTTTTAAGTATATTTTCACAAAAAAGGAGTCGAATATGCGCCAAAGAAGAAGGTTGGAGTTCATTATTGATTACGACTTCTCAATTCATTATCACCATGGGAAAGAAAACAAGGTGGAAGATGCATTATGTCGACAAGACCATGCTAGCGTATCCATGATGAGGATCACAAAAGATCTAGTATTTAGGTATTTACAAAGGATGGATCATGTAATTATAATGGAAGGGGAAAATCGTATCATTTTCAAATGAATGTTCAACCGTCAATACATTTGATGATTAAAGAGGCATAGAAAAGAGTTGTAGAGTTGCAAAAGTAGGTTAGAAATGTTCTTGAATTTCACATTGATTGTGATGTAATAATAAAATTCAGGAATTGGGTTTGTGTTCCTCCAATCCTTGAATTAGAGGAGGAGCTTCAGGATGAGGCTCATAGTTATTCATTATCTACTCATCCGAGAAGAACGAAGATGTATAGGGTCCTGAAAGAGTACTTCTGGTGGGATGACATGAAAAGAGATGTTGCTGAATATTTCTCTCGATGCTTGGTTTGTCAGCATGTTAAAGTTGAGAGACAGAATTCTAAGGGGATGTTACAACTATTACCCATACCCTAATGTAAATGTGAAAACAACACTAAGTACATTTTCACTGGACTTCCTAAAAAATCCAAAGTCAATAATACTATCTGGGTCATATTTGATCGTCTTAAAAAGTCGGCACATAGAATTGCTATTATAGAAGATTTCTATCTGGATCAGCTTGATAGGATATATATAAAGAATGTTGTAAGATTGCCTGGAGTACCACATTCCATTATATCTAATCAGGATCTGAGGTTTACCTCGATGTTTTGGAGAAGTCATCATCATACTCTAGATACAGAGATGATTTTCAGCACCGCTTATCATCCTCAGACATATGGTGAGTCTGAGAGAACAATTCAAACTCTAGAAGACATGTCACGACCCAAATCTGGTCACCACCGAAACCAGTGCCAAACCTGGACCGTGACAAGGCCTGAAGGGCGTTCCCGATCCCCACGGGCTGGAACAAGTTCCCGGGTATCATGAAATGAGAATTGGGAATGATTTACCCGAGTTTATAAACTTAAAACAACAAAAGAATCCAATAAAACGAATCTGGATTTTTCAAACCAAACAATCTTTTACATAAATTTAGAACTGAATTACATAGCTTAAAATAATTCAAAAAGACTATACCAAAGGTAAAAAACAAAAATGAAACAGCCCAAGAACCCTCATGGCATGGGGCAACTCCCTCAAGCCACCTCCACAAGACTTCACCACCAAGGACCTGCTAGAAACCCAAACCACTGGAACAAAAAAAATTGTACCTAACCTGCGACAAAAAAAAACCAAGTCTACATACACCCAAAGGTGTATGTAGGGTTTGAGCCAATTCCCAGTAGGATACCACCACTATGAGATTCCCTGTGATAAACATTCAAAGACGAAAAGCATGCAAGCTTTAAAAAACATGTAATTTCTAGTTACAATTTCTAAAAGATGCAACTTAAAAAAACAGTTTTCAAGTGGGATAATTTAAAGAATCAACAAATTTAAAATAAATTCAAAAGCTACTGAATTTTCCAGCCCAATATACCGTATGCCGACGATAAGTATAAAGGATCAAATTAGCACAAGAAATAGGAAATAACCCCTAGGCACTAGCTAGCTGTGGGTCCCAGGTACCTCGTATCTCGGTGAGAGTAACCACAAAAATTATCCATTCTCGTGCACGAGACACTAGTAGGGAACATACCCATAACCTATTGGTCCCCAATCATCATCATCATAGTTTAGTTAGATTTGTAAGTGTCAATCCTGCTAAGTGAAACTGAGGCCAAACCCCACGGATTCACTAGCATACTAGTACACGTCCACCCAGCTAGATACCCAGGTTTTCCCTTTGTGATCAAACAAGTTCAACAAGCCAAGAAATATACTTTTCACATGAAAATATCACTTCCACATCACACATTATCCAAACAGACCCATGCACATCACACAAGTCATAAATTTAACATTTCATTAAAATTCATTTTGAAATGAAACTCACACCAAAATAGCCCACAACACTTTTTTTCATAACATCCACAATCCAACACATCCTTTAACAATTTTATGAAGTCCCTAAAAATATGATAAACATCACATAATAGAACTATTTACATCTAAAATGGTTCATTTGAAAGTATAAACAATCAAAAATAGTTTTCCAATATGGTTTCACCACTTAAATAAATCATTAAACCACTAAAAACATTCATGAAACAATTCTAAATAGTGCACCAAAGATTTTCAAATAAAACCCATTTCAAAACCATATTTCAAGGCCAAAATCACACCAATACAAATTCAAAACAGAATTGGAATCCCCAAACACATTTATTAAACAACTCCCATGTGTGATACAAACACCTCAACCAATAGTACAAAAGATCCACATGAAACACACATGTTTTCAAAATCACTTTCAAGAAGTAAAATAATGTTTTACACCTTAAAACCTTAAAAAACATCTTTAAGACCTAGTGGCACACCAATACCCCACCAAAACATAATTTTCATCCCAAAAAATATTTATTAAACAAAATTCATATGTTATAAAACAATCCAAAACAATACCCAAAGGGTTGCAAATGAAAACACCAAATTTTAAGCTAGAATGAAACTATAAAAACAAATGCTTTACTAAATCCAACATAAACAGTTCACGCACCACAAACAGCATATTAGGAACATTACAAATAAGTAATTCAAGCGAACTAACTCATCTAGAAATGTTTACACATGGAATCACCTACCTTTTATGACGAAACCCTCAAAATAAGGTGCGTAACATCAACCGCACCAACCCGGCACCACAAGGAATATAAATCCAGACCTAGACCACCAAAAATTGACCTAAAAGATACCAAATCATACCTTAGTATAAAACCCCAACTTCTGGACATGAGTAACTTCAATAATAGGAAATAAAACAAAATGAGGATGGAGGGAACCAAGAAGGAGTTTCTTTACTTGAAATATCTTGAAGAAATCGGCCCCAATCCACCCAAATATGAATCTCCAAGTACCCAAAACTGGTATGGAGGTTCTAAGTAGTAATATTAGGTCATGTGGGAACTGAAATGGGGAAAAATTGATGAAAATTGAAGGAGTTATGAAAGATTCATTTTACCTCATCAAATCTGGTCGATTTGAGAAATAGTATGAGATATTTCCCTACTTCGTGGCTCTCCTGAGCTCCAAAATTGAAAAACCGATAATGGGGGTAATCCTCAGGGTATTGGCTTTGAGAGGGAGGTGGAATCACGGGAAAACAGTAAAAAAAATGAATGAGATATGAAAAATTTAAAAAACAAATTTAAAGCAGGAAATGGGCCTACGGGCATGCCCATTACCTAAATCAAAAACCCAAATCCATCATGATTTTGGATTTATATTTGGTCCAAAGGGATATGGTGGTTTTAATATATAAGGTTATTCCAATTGGGAAGTGGAATGTGTTTAAAATAGTAAAAATTGAAGGATTTATAGAAGAAACAAAATTACTGTTTAAATCTGGAATTGGGCTCGCGGTTTGGCCCAAATTTTCAAAACCCACCATTTTCACTAAAATGAGTGGTAAACCCCCCAAAAAATCAGGAATGTAAATTAAATGAAATATTAATATATAAAAAAGTTACGTGTGTGAAAATTCTCCCCACCATAAAACTTTCCGCCCTCGGAAAGCCACATCAAGGAAAAAAAACACCAAACCCAACCGACATGCAAAAAAAATGGACTAATTTTCTAAGCTTTGTCCCCAAAGGCCAAAACACCTCCAATGATCAATTAAGGAAGGAATACTTCACAACCAAAACATACACCTCATTTCTGAAATTATCAAGAACATTCAGGATTTGTTTCCCTAAAATAAAACTCCTCAAACACTATCTGAACAAGGCTCAATAAATTTACCCAAACAAACAAGAACATCGAACAAGGTTACACTTACCTTGATATAACTAAACCATTGGGAAATCTCCAATCCCAATGTTTACTCAAGGAAGATGTATGTGGTTATATAGCTCCGAACGAGAGTTCCCACATCCAATCCAAGACAAAGTACAAAATTGAGTTACTGGTACAAGGATACACAAATGGGCTCCCCAACCATAAGAGACAACTTAAATTTTTTTTTTCAAGAAAGAATCAAGACACTAATAGGGGAGCCCCGAAAAAACTCCCCAGTACAAGGGGTAGAATCCCATTAGGCATTTTCAAAATAATATACGTGAGACTCATAGTGGTTCTCCCCACCATAAGAACCATCAATCTTAACTGAACAATATGGGCCGGCATAGAAAAACCCCAAAACTTAAAGAGTTGGGGCGATAACACGGTTAACCCACACAGTTTGGGAAACTATGTTCTAACTATTTGGATCCTTATACCTACATGGTTTTCTAGGGAATGCTTAATAATAAGTGTTCACTGAACATGTCTAGAAATATCTAAAACCATTCCCCTAAACCAAAAGGAAACCAAAAGGGAAAAGAAAGTCATTGGGAGATAACATGGGGATGAGGCCCGCCACCTCTTTCCACCGAACGTGAACAAATGAAGCAAAATGACAACAAGAAATGATTGAACTATTACCATCACTCATAATAAGAATAGTTCATTGTACAAGGTTAAAAAAACTGGGATTTCCTCTGACTACGCACCAGCTTCTCTCCGGGACCTATGGTTGGAGCTGGAATGATTGAAGCATCTTCGGCCTCACAGTTAAGATTTGGAAACCCCTGAATAAAATTTCTTCTTCCGATGCTACAAAAAACTACATTAAATCTTAGATGGGTTAACCAAGACATAACATACCCCATAACTCACTTTCCCCTTACTGGGGATTTCACTAAAATAAGGGTTTAGAGGATGCACTCACATCACACCTTGTTTCTTCAGGTGAGAAACAATAGAAATAAAGGACACAAATAAACACCTTCCTCTAAAATAGAGGATGTCGAGATCTCCCAAAAGGAAAAACTGTTTTGAAAAAAAAATAGACTCACATAATATTGTACAACTTCACCGTTACAATCAAACGAGCACATGGCATCACAACATGTCACCGAACAAGACCAAAGTGACTGAGAGAAATAATACAAGGAGGGGGGGCCTTATACAACATCAACAAATATCACAGCATCCCAGAAAGTGTCCATAACATCCTCTCATGTCCATATTTCCCACACTGGTGGTTTAAAATAAACACTGTCTTCGAAGAGACTATGAAGGACTAAGAGACCATCTTAGACACTATCCATATTGACAACCCTAGACAACTTCCACCTTCGAAGCATTAGGTAGCTTAAGAAACTAAGGTCTCTTTAAACCATCCAAGAGCACTCTTCCGCAACAAGAGGATCTGAAAAAAAACAAAGAAAGTAAATGGTGTAGACTCATTCTAAAAATCTCAAGAAAAGATTCCTTACATTGATCAACTAGAGTATTTTCCAATGGAAAAACAATCCGCATTGCACTTCAGTTGTGCACTAAATCTTAATGGGGGCGCACCTTATCCAATGAGAGAACCCAAGGACCCAACTAAGCTGGTCCATTGGTAAAAACACGAAGCAAAACATATCCAAACTCATTAATGGGACCATATTAATGGTGTCCCGAAACATATATCATAGACGACTACTAACCAGACCTTTTACCTACCTTTCCGACCAAACACAAACCCCAAAAAAACAGTTCGAACAGGAGGGGTTCTTAGACTCAAAACATCCCACAACATCAAAATTTTACAAAAATACACAATATACACCATCCCAAAAAATTCATCAAGAAAACATGTTTTTATTTAAAACCATTTCTGAAAAAAAAAACAGTTCATCGGTGAGCGTATCCACCAATGGTACCCCATGGGCCTCACACATGCATGTTTTTGTGCCACACTAGGCACCCTCCTCATATCCGTCCTAGAACTCATCCAGTCATTAAATCAACCATATATCATCCCATATAACCCCATACATGTGGTCAATCATGGAAATACCAAAGGTCAATGCACTAATTCTTTCCACTTTTCGAAACCAAAATGGTCAACCAACGCATCATTACTATCAAAACCGCTAACCAGGAGGTCGAACCCAAATTTCCGCATTAAAAAAAACATTTCAGAAAGGCACAATCATTCCAATGAAAACTCACATTCAAGTTATTTACATCAATTTCAAAACATCTCATCCCATAAAAAATCATTTTAATAGTTTATAAAAATTTAATGGGAACACTTTTTCAAAACCAACATCAATATAGTTTCTGCTTTCGAAAGAGGTGTAAGAACACAATTTTCCATTTCAAAATAATTATGAATATTCAGTTCCACCATTTCATAAATCAAAACATTCCATATTTATTTGAAAATAATTTCACGAAAACATTACACTTCCTAAAACCAAGTCACTTTAAAACCAAAGTTCCAAGATTTCAAAACTAACGAACACCAGACAATGCGAGAGGAAACTAGTTTCAGTGGGTGACTTGGACATATGGTCGGCGGCCATATTCCAATCACTTCAATATCATAGAGAGTTTTCTAGGGAATATCCCAAGCTCCACTTGGCTTGCCAGACCCTGTGAGCTCATTGAGACCATTAACCCAACTCTCTTTTCATTTCCCCTAATCATCATCAAACCAAGAAAACCAAAAGACATAGACAAATCCCAACTTCCCCTGGTGACTTGAATCCTGAAATGAGGTGTGGTGATCAAGCACACTACCCATAACCAGAATTAAATGTCCCAAAAATCATAACTCTAGACTATCCCGACTATTTCCCAAATAACATGACTCCAATGGAGCGAACCTCCTCTGATACCATTTTGTCACGAACCAAATCTGGTCACCACCGAAACCAGTAAAAAACCTGGACCGTGACAAGGCTAGAAGGGCTATCCCGATCCCCACGGGCTGGAACAAGTGCCCAGGTATCATGAAATGAGAATTGGGAATGATTTAACCGAGTTTATAAACATAAAACAACAAAAGAATCCAATAAAACCAATCTGGATTTTTCAAACCAAACAATCTTTTACATAAATTCAGAACTGAATTACATAGCTTAAAATAATTCAAAAAGACTATACCAAAGGTACAAAACAAAAATTAAACAGCCCACGAACCCTCATGGCATGGGGCAACTCCCTCAAGCCACCTCCACAAGACTTCACCACCAAGGACCTGCTAGAAACCCGAACCACTGGAACAAAAAAAATTGTACCCAACCTGTGACAAAAAAAATAACCAAGTCTACTTACACCCAAAGGTGTAAGTAGGGTGTGATCCAATGCCTAGTAGGATACCACCACTAAGAGATTCCATGTGATAAACATTCAAAGATGAAAAGCATGCAAGTTTTCAAAAACATGTAATTTCTAGTTACAATTTCTAAAAGATGCAACTTAAAAAAACAGTATTCAAGTGGGCTAAATTAAAGAATCAACACTTTTAAAATAAATTCAAAAGCTACTGAATTTTACAGCCCAATATACCATATGGCGATGGTAAGTATAAAGGATATAATGAGCACAAGCAATAGGAAATAACCCCTAGGCACTAGCTAGCTGTGGGTCTCAGGTACCTCGTATCTCGGTGAGAGTAACCACAAAAATTATCCGTTCTCGTGCACGAGCCACTAGTAGGGAACATACCCATAACCTAGTGGTCCCCCATCATCATAATCATAGTTTAGTAAGAGTTTTAAGTGTCAATCCTGCTAAGTGAAACTAAGGCCAAACCCCACGGATTCACTAGCATACTAGTACACGTCCACCCACCAAGATACCCAGGTTTTCCCTTTGTGCTCAAACAAGTTCAACAAGCCAAGAAATATACTTTTCACATGAAAATATCACTTCCACATCACACATTATCCAAACAGCCCCATGCAGATCACACAAGTCAGAAATTTAACATTTCATTAAAATTCATTTTGAAATGAAACTCAAACCAAAATAGCCCACAACACTTTTTTTCATAACATCAACAATCCAACACATCCTTTAACAATTTTATGAAGTCCCTAAAAATATGATAAACATCACATAATAGAACTATTTTCATCTAAAATGGTTCATTTGAAAGTATAAACAATCCAAAATAGTTTTCCAATATGGATTCACCACTTACATAAATCATTAAACCACTAAAAACTTTCATGAAACAATTCTAAATAGTACACCAAAGATTTTCAAATAAAATCCATTTAAAAACCATATTTCAAGGCCAAAATCACAACAATAAAAATTCAAAACAGAATTGGAATCCCCAAAAACATTTATTAAACAACTCCCATGTGTGATACAAACACCTCAACCAATAGTACAAAAGATCCACATGAAACGCACACGTTTTCAAAATCACTTTCAAGAAGTAAAATAATGTTTTACACCTTAAACCCTTAAAAAACATCTTTAAGACCTAGTGGCACACCAATACCCCACCAAATCATAATTTTCATCCCAAACAAGATTTATTAAACAAAATTCATATGTTATAAAACAATCCCAAACAATACCCAAAGGGTTGCAAATGAAAACACCAGATTTTAAGCTAGAATGAAACTATAAAAACAAATGCTTTACTAAATCCAACATAAACAGTTCATGCACCACAAACAGCATATTAGGAACATTAATAATAAGTAATTCAAGCAAACTAACTCATCTATAAATGTTTACACATGGAATCACCTACCTTTTATGACGAAACCCTCAAAATATGGTGTGTAACATCAACCGCACCAACCCGGCACCACAAGGAATATAAATCCAGAACTAGACCGCCAAAAATAGACCTAAAAGATACCAAATAATACCTTAGTATAAAACCCCAACTTCTGGACATGAGGAACTTCAAAAATAGGAAATAAAACAAAAAGAGGATGGAGGGAACCAAGAAGGAGTTCCTTTACTTGAAATATCTTGAAGCAATCGGCCCCAATCCACCCAAATATGAATCTCCAAGTACCCAAAACTGGTATGGAGGTTTGAAGTAGTAATATTAGGTCATGTGGGAACTGAAATGGGGAAACAATGATGAAAATTGAAGGAGTTATGAACGATTAATTTTACCTCGTCAAATATGGTCGATTTGAGAAATAGTATGAGATATTGTCGTACTTCGCGGCTCTCCTGAGCTCAAAAATTGAGAAACCAATAATGGGGGTAATCCTCGGGGTATTGGCTTTGAGAGAGAGGTGGAATCACGTGAAAACAGTAAAAAAATGAATGAGATATGAAAAATTTTAAAAACAAATTTAAAGCAGGAAATGGGCCTACGGGAAGTCCCATTACCTAAATCAAAAACCCAAATCCATCATGATTTTGGATTTATATGTGGTCCAAAGAGATATGGTGGTTTTAATATATAAGGTTATTCTAATTGGGAAGTGGAATGAGTTTAAAATAGTAAAAATTTAAGGATTTATAGAAGAAACAAAATTAGTGTTTAAATCTGGAATTGGGCTCGCGGTTTGGCCCAAATTTTCAAAACCCACCATTTTCACCAAAATGAGGGGTAAACCCCACAAAAAAATCAGGAATGAAAATTAAATGAAATATTAATATATAAAAAAGTCACGTGTTTGACAAGACATGTTAAGAACATGCTCTATGGATTTCAAAGGTGGTTGGAATCAAAACCTTCCCTTGGTTGAATTTTCTTATAATAATAGCTTTCATTCCAGTATTCAGATGGCTCCTTATGAAGCACTCTATGGAAAGTAATGCAGAACTTCAACTTGCTGGAAAGAAGTTGGGGAAAGAAAGCTATTAGGACCTGATCTTGTCGATGATAGGGTAGAAAAGGTCAAATATATTCAATAACACATAATATCAGCTCAGAGTCGACAAAAAAGTTATGCTGACAACCGAAAAAATACCTATAATTTGAAGTGGGTGATAAAGTGTTCTTGTGAATATCTCCTTGGAAGAGAGTAATGAGATATGGAAAGAAGGGAAAGTTGATCCCTAATTATATCAGTCTATTTGAAATATTAGATCATGTTGGGAAGGTACCTTATCAATTTTCTCTTTTACCGAATCTCTCTCAATTTCACGATGTGTTCTATGTATCTCTCCTGAGAAAGTACATACCTGATCCTTCACATGTACTAAGCTCAGAAGTTGTACCGCTAGAGAAAGATATTTCTTATGAAAAATAGCCGATAGAGATTTTGTATCATAGAGAAAAAGTTATATGGAACAAGAGCACTCTCTTGGTGAAGTTTTTATGGAGGAGCCACCAATTAGAAGAAGCTACATGTGAGATTGAGGATATGATGAGGGAGAGGTATCCTCATCTGTTTATTACAAAGTGATGAATTTCGATGTAAAAATTCATTTTAAGTGGGGTTGAATATAACACCCTGATATTTTATGAGAAACATAATTTTTTATGCCTTATGTTATATGAAACATCAAATGAATCTTTCACTACACACAACACTATCTTGACTTGTGTTATATGCAAGAGCAACCTTCCACGATAGTGTTTGTGGTACGCAATATCGAGTTTTACTAAATAAAGATATATTGTTATAATATTATTATCGACTTACCATTATGAATAGTATTAACCAAATTTTTAATTTTATAACAATATTATTCATCTGACACATTTTCTAAAACATGGTATGTGAACAAAATAAATTTTTCGGGTAAAATAAGTATTTTTAAAAAAATGCAGTTTTTTCGCCTTTTGATGGCGCACCAACTTTAAATCTAGTTTATTACATGTTTATAAGTTCAATTTGACAAAATAAAATTCTTCTTTGAAATCTATATATAAGAATTTAGTTTGGATAAAATTTTCATATTATTTAGATAACTTCTATATTTTAATGAATAGTAAAACACTCTATATTATAATTAAAATCAACATTTTTCATCGCAATAATTTGTATGGTTAAATTATAATATTCAATGGATTTAAAGTATAAATATAATATATTTTTTCCATTTAATATAATTTATGTCATTACCAATAATTTTACACTAAATTCATAGGTAAAAACATTTCAATCTTTGGCAATGTTTTAACTTTTAAAACCCGTTTTCTTAACAATAAGATTAATTTTAAATTAATTACTGCAAATTCTGTGTTTTGAATTTTAAAAAATGGATTCCAAATTTTGATTCAGTGGGTCGAAATTTTGTTTATATGTTACTTTTATAAATTTGATATTATGAATAGTAACTACGGTAATTTTTATTTACTACAATTAAAGGTAAATCGGGTAATTAAGGGGAAAAAATAACATTATAAAATTACCCTAACATCTGCAAAAATTATATTGGATAAATAAAATACGACCCTTATTACCTAACTGTAGGAATAAATTCATTTTATAGACTTTTTTCCATTAAATTAATTTAATTATTATTAAATCCTAAAAATGTGACAACATGTCACTCTCTTAAATCTTATAAGTATAATAATTTTAATTTAGTGATAAACCTCATGAAAGTTCAAACATGTATAGTCTCCAGAAATTTAATAAAATTATCTACATCATATGAATTTATTTATAATTTTTAGGGATTTAATAATTATCATTAATTATGACACAATAGTGATGTTGAAATTATTTTATTGATTGAATTATCAAATAAATGATATTAAAAGTATTAAAATAAATATTATATGAACTATGTAATGTGCTCCACTAATTTTCTAGATAGATATGACATGTTATGAATCTATTAAATGTTTAAGTTCGAACATATCTTTTGTGTATAATTTATCTAAATTCAAATAAATAAATAGTGTCAAAATTGACAATTGTTATTTTATAAAAATGACATATTATAAAATTATTTACAAATCACAAAATATTTAAAAATTATAAATTAAAATTTATATATTAGAAAATGTAATAAAGTATACAATTTTGGACAATTAAAAACATATATGTAATTATTTATATTTATTTAAAGTTTAGAATATTATTATCGCAAATACAATTAAATAGATTATATAAGGATAAATCATGTTGATAATGTTTAAAATAAATTCCCAACTTGTATAAATTTTATTTTTTGAAGATATTACAACCCTATATCATCGAATATTTGGATTTTAGTCATGTTTGGAGGTTTTTAAGTGGGGTATGATATATTATAAATTAATATTTCTTATAATTGCAAAGGTGCCCCTCTCCTCCCTAATAAAAGGGCACCTCCGCCCTCTCCTCCTCGCACCACATTGAGCCTTCATACTCGGCCAAACCCAGAAAATTTCTCTTCTCCACTTCCCTAGAAACATTCTACAGGTCTTGGTCTTCTTCAAAGACCAACTTTAGTTCCCTAATAGAAGTTTAAGAAGAGGCGCATCAAAGAAGAGGTAATATCCTCTACTGATTCATTCCATTTTATTTCATCTTCTACTTCTTCTTATTTATTTGTTTCATCATAAATTAATATCATAATTATTACTCATACACTAATATGTTATTATAAATATTAAACAACCATATTTAACCTTCTATACATCATATGGAAAATGAAATCACCGCGCGTGCGTACGTACGGAATACCGTCTCCACGCCGTGGTTTAATCTGTGTTCCACCACCACCATACATGGATGAGTATAATGGAGTAAAAAATAACTATATATGATTATTATAACATGATACGAATTCTGAGACATTACAACTTCCACTTCAACACCATTCAATAGTTATTGGAATGATATCAATGCTCATGCGTACGTACGGCCTACCGTCTCCACGATGTGATGTGACCTTGTTCTACATGATCATCATTGAATAATGATTATATAAATGAATTGAATGAATAAATATGATATATATTACACTAATACCATTCTATAAATATGGTATCAATAACCTAAAATTAGGAATAAGAATTTACTGTACAAGACATGTGTAAGAACATAAATCTATGAACACCTGAATAACAAGTAGAAATGAAATATTACTAATAAGAAGACTAGAATATGACCATGTATGATATCATAAAAATGAATATTATTCTGTAATAAGTCAATGACATTATTTAAATCATTATACAGCAGGTTCGGATATGTATGAAGCATATCGGACCGAAGCTAAGGGAAAATCTCACAATCTAATTTTTATCTGAGATTTTTATACATCAGAATTTACTAGGGCATATTTATCATCCACATCCATGTTTCCACAATATGTAATATTATTTATATCCTCCTAAAAATTTTTAAATCCAATTTTACCGATTGGTGATTTTTTAGTAAAACATATGAAAGGAATCATTTGTCAATTTCATCAGAAGATACTTTTTGAATTTTTTGGAAAAAGTATGAGAAGATTGTTTTGTTAACTTATACGGAATGAATGGATTTTTATGATTCCATAGAACATATTTTCCATGAAGATTCCTTTACAAATTTTCAAGTTTATTTTTTCATTAACTTATTTTAGTTCAAAATTTTATGACATGTTAAGAAAGTAAAAAAAATTTTGAAGTAGAAAGGATATTTTCCTCACGAATAAAGTTCATGTGTTTTATCAAAATTATTTTACATCTAAGATAATATAGGGTTCTATTTCTATCCCTATTATTACATTGATTTGATTATGTTGTGATGGAATTAATTTTATGAAGTCCTTTATCTTATATGAATTGTTTTATGATGTCACGATGTTTAAGAATCCCATTTTTATTACATGGGTTATGCTATGATGTATGATTTATGATTTTGTGGCACACATAATAAATGTTTCATTATGAGATGGGTGGGACCTATATCTCCCCCAATTCATTGGGTAAAGATTTATATCTCTTGAGATAGACATGGCTGGAATGTCAGGTTAATCCAGTTCAGTGATACAGGACCGGAACGTGGAGTGAACCCAGTTCAGTAGTGGACCTTTTCTACTACGATAGTCATGGAAACGAGTCTTGACTAAAATGAAATGATTTTATATGCTTATGTGTGAATGAAAAAAAGTTTGATGTTTTATGTTATGATTATTGGTATTACATTTCACTACTATGATTTTTCCAATACTATGATATTATGAACTCTTTTTCATGTAAAGTTATTCAAAATGTTTTGTTCTTATGAATATGATATGATTGATATTTCTTTTGTTTACCCTTACTGAAAATTTGAGGTCACCATTTTGTATGTTTTATTTTCCCCAGGTTAGGAAAAAGGGTATTAAGTAGGATATGCCAAAAAGGGACTCTAGATATGATGAAATAAGCATGAGACAATATAGATGATTTATGAACCAGTTGTTTATGTTTCCCGGTTTCTAAAGAGACTATAACTATATAGCCCTACCATGTTTTTGTTATATGTTTTGATAATTGTGCTTCAATTTTGATGTAATATTCATGTATCTAAAGTATGATTCATTATACTTATTATGCTGAAGTTCAGGTTTTAAAGGCTTTTGTTTTAGTCTTATACATTTCATTACATGTTTATGCTTATTTATAAAATTTTCCGCTGTATCATTATCCTTACTCAGCATCTAAGGTCACCCATTTCTATGTTTTATTTTTTCTAGGATGTAAATAAGTATATTATGACTGACCTGCAGGGATAGTCTATGGGATCTCAGTGTTGTCTGTGAAACACTGTTGTTGTAGTTTTCCATTTTATGATGTAATGTAACCCTTTTGAATGTATCTAGTATTTACATGGATACTAAACTAATATTTCTTTCAAGACATGATATTTTGTGATCATGACAATGATATATAATAATGCACCGACTCTGGGATTCTGGGGTCGGGGTGTTACATCAGATAGTTTTTTTGGTGTAGTCCATTCTTTCGTAGACATTTTATTCATAGGATCAATAGATATTCCATCCAAAGATACAATGTGGAATATAAAACAAATTGGTTAAAGACAAAATTCACTAATTCTAAACATCCCATATACTTCATTTCATCTAAAAGTATATATGATAGTGCACAATTTATTTTCAGGATCATCGTATGTTTTGGAGTACAGCAATATATCATTAATAAATAACACCAAAAATCCATCAAGATATTACTTGAAAACTCTGTACACTATATACCTGAATATAGAGGGTCCATTAGCCTAAACAGCAGACATTACTGTAAAATTTTATTTCCAATACCTTGTTTGAAATGCTATATTTTGAATATATTCATTCCTCACATGAAAATGATGATATCATGATCAAAGATAAATCTTTAGAAAATATTGGGTACCAAGAATTTGATTAAATTAGTCATCATTGCTAGGTAGGGGATACTTGTTCTTTATTTTTATAGAATTGATATCCTTGTAGTCAATGCACAAATTCCTTGATCCATCATTCCTCTAAACGAATAGTACATGGGCTCCCCATGGTGACACACTAAGGAAAATAAATCATTTATAACTAAATTTATCTAGTTTTTTCTTCAATTATACTAATTCCACATTGTCCATTCTATAAGGGGACATTGATATGGGAATTGAATCAAGAATTATGTCAATGGGAATATCAATTTCCCGCTATATATGATGTCCAGGTAAATACTATTGAAATACATCAATATGTTATGGGTCTATTAGTACATACTCTATTTGAATATTCATTTCCGCACCCATATCTATATCATTTCATTACTTCTCAATAATTTAAATTAGTAGAGATGTTGGATAGGATATAGATGATAATAAATGGTGAAGTTTATGCCCTACTGATAAGGGATTCCACATCGTACTCAAAACATTTATCCTCTTTCTTCTAGTAATAAATTTTCAAATCATGTCTTGAAATCCAATCCATATTGATTACTATATTGAAGTCAATCATGGTAATGATAATAAATCATCAAATAAGGCACGTTAATATTCCATAATGGGGACTAACTTTCATAATTTATTTCCTAAGATTCTAGTATGAGGAGTTATGAATGACAAATAAAGATTAAATCAAATTGAAAATATATAATTATCCTAGAGCACGTGGAAGATATGAATGAATGATATATCTTGAATCAAATAAAGCATAGTCTATGTTTGATGTAATGAAAAATATACATTCCACCACATTGTTAATAAATTAAACCTCCACAGTTGTGAAAGTATAAGCTTGGCCTTACTCACTTTTCCAACTATGGAAAATATTTACTTGATGCCTAGGAATATCATTTGCATAATGTCGCCTCTCAACAAAATTATTGCATTGAACATTTTTAACTTCTTTCATACACATAAAATATAAATATAAGTTGTCTTTTTCTCCAAAGTTGTAATAAATAACCATACCCTTCAATAATTTCTAAGGAGTCCCTTCCTACAATTATCACATTTTTTAAGGCCAACTCTTCCCTTCTTCACCATTTATTTATTTCCTTTTACCATGTTTTTATCTACCATTTTTTTCTTGGTTTCCCTTAAAATCATAATACATAGATAATATTTTTTGCATCAAGATAAATGCTAAGACAATATCTTCATATGACGAGAAACATTGGGAGACAAGATCCCTTCAAATGAATGGTTTTAAACCATCCAAGAATTAATCAACCTTGCTCTTTGGTTAATTTATGTAGTCCATGACATGTATTTCTATCCTTTTGATATTATAATAATACTTTTCATAATTTTCATACACATTTTTACTCAAATTCAGAAATTTACTTTCCTTTTCTCCTCATTTTTCTTGAGAGAAGTAATTTTCTAAGAATATTTATTTAAAATATCTACATTCCATTCATCAATTTCTACCTTCTTATTTCTACTTTTAATTAAACACCACCATTGATATATAACTCATAATAGATGATAAACCACCATGATAACCTTCTATCTTTATTTACAACCCAATGTGATATATATATATATATTCTCTAATGATCATATCCACTATTTTGTATGAATGGGTTCGTATTCCTAAAAAATAATAGAGGATATTATCGCATAATGAGATCTAGCATAGCTCCTCTATGTTTTGGATTTGGATGCTCCATTTGGATAAGTCTATTGTTCATAACATGAGTACGTTATCCCACTATAGTTATAATTTTCTCAACACCATTTGAATATCCATATCCAACATCAGTATCATAAATTATTGGGAAATCCCTACATGAGATACACATGTTCATGTAGTTTCCATTCCTTCCACTAGGTGCCATTTATAAATATTGTAATACACTAGATTAGGTTAATAATATTAATGTATAATCTCAACATAAAATACATGGCATTAATTTAAATCTAATGTACAAATAATCCCATTATCATAAACATTGTTTATTTTTTTAAAAAAATACATTTAAATATTTCATAATGTATTGTAAAGAATATGTGAATTATCATAAGCATATAACCTAGGAGAGTCCAACTAGGTGTGCAATAATGTAGATTGTTGTCTTCCAGGATACCTCAGGTCAGTCCCAAAATTCCATGTCAACGTTTTCACTCATAAGTACATCTATTCTAAAACAACATAACTTGTAGTTTCTAGAAAAGTATTGGTTTTATAGAAAGATATATATAATATATTCCATACCACTATTCAAGGATTTTCTTGTATGTTTATCCTGAAATATTATGTTATAGTTTTTTTTATTTAATCTATATTTTATTAATCGAGTTAAATGGTTTTCTACTAAAATATATATGATTCCAACTGTAAGGACACAACCCCAGTGGTTAGAAGTGGGTGAACGTTTGTATTATAGTGGTATATAAACAAGGAATAGGAATCCCAAAGGACCGAGTAGTATAGTATCTTTGGAAATATGATACATACATAAGATCAATATTACAACATGAAATTAAATTAAACAAATATGTTTTATTGGTAACATCCACAACTCTATGATTATCCGTACAGGTAATTCATAATAAACATCTTCATATCCTATAAAAATGAAACATGTAAAAGGGGTGAGATCGAATTCTCAATAAGGTTAATCAATATAGTGGATTATTTCATAAACATAATCATTAGTCATGAAGAATAACTAAAAAACACATGGCTTTGAAAAATGAATTTGATCATATTATGGCAGGAATAAGATATGAATAAAAATTGTTATAATTAAGAAAAATCATTGATATTCTACTAGTCAAATAGCCTCATGAACATTCAATTACTAGTTTCATATTGAGGTAATTCATAATGCTTGACATCATAACCATACCCTCAAGGACTCATTCCAAGACCATATATAATCATTTTTCCACGGCGAGGTCCCAAGACCGTATTTTTTCTCATGAGACCTACCGAGGAATTTAGTTTCTATATCATTCCCCATATTTCACTTACTTATCCCAATTAATTACTCATTTTAATAGAGATAATAATAAACAACAAATATATTAATATTGAAAATAATGTATAAAATGTCAATAACATTCCCTAATCATTATGAATAAACACTAACCATTTGAAGTAAATTGGAGATATGTTCTAAGATAAAACATCCATTGTCAAACTAATCATAACACATTCACATAAATATTCTAGATGATATCATAAAATATTAATCCTAATAATACAAAATAATCAAAAAGTGTGTTGAAATAGATGAAGATACTCAAATAAAATCATCAAGTAAATCTTGAGAAAATTTCTCTTTTATATTAAAAAGATGATTTATTTTTGAAAAGTAATTTTATAAAACTAGATGTGATGTAAGATATTATTTTCATAATAAAATGCGTAATTTTGTAAGGATAATGGTTTATAAAAACATATTATAGAGTGACCTTGAAAAAAAGTATGAATTTGAGAAATTCCCTTGAATTTGGCTTATATTTCATGAATAATATTTAAAATACCCTTTTATTACATATAAATCCCCATAAATGAAATTAAGAGTCTAGTTGGTACACCTATATAGATAATTTACACATAATTTATTAATTATAAATGTGAATAGATAATTATTTTATAGAGGTATGTTTAGAATAAGAGTAACCTGAATGGAAATGGTGATTCGGGTAGAAAACCCTTACCTTAAGTCGAAATGAGTTCCTAACCCGATATTAATGACCCAAATAATAAAATTTAGTTTCCTAAATTAATGATACAAGATCCTCCCATACATGTAATTTATTTATTATAACCTTATTTAGATTCATTCATATCCTTTTATGGGTTATGAGATTCAATTTCATTGTTTGGGAGTGTTTTCTCGTTTTATTTTCCGGATTTTTTTACTTATATTCATGTATGGATAAACATGTTGAATGAAAATGGTTGTCCAAAATAGAATTTTTATGTTACTAGTGAAAAACCATAATATTAGGGGGTTTTAAAATTCCTTAGATTATAGGGAGTACAGATGCACCATTATATAAATATTTAATGAAAATTTTTTAGTTTAATTGGTGATTCTTCATTACAACAAAATAATATTGATTTATAAAATAATATATTGAGTAAAAATGTATTTTGGACACTTAAATAAGTTTTATTACACATATTATAGTCTACTTAAACCATCAAATTGGTTTATTGACCATTATTGAAGATGTTAATTGAAATTGAATACATGTTGTCATTAAACACATCTCAAGTGGTGTTATTATTTCTAGAATAAAAGAAAGGGAAAGAAGAGATGATGAAGATTTATCCATTTATCATAAAAAAATATAGTACATGTGATGTAATGGAGTCACCAAAATATTTGGATGAAAGTTTTTGAGGACATAAACAGAAATGAATGGTACATGAAAGAAAATAATTTAAAAAAGGAATTTAACTCTTGAAGTTATCTTTCTTGAGGGCCTCTTTAGAGAAGAGGTTTTTGTGATTCATTGAGACAAATGGATTCAAGACGTGGGGAAATATCATTTTGAGATATTAGAGCTTAAATTAGACATGGATCATGTCTTGAGAGTAGTGAAGAATAGGGGGAGTGAGTAGTGGTTTTATAGTGTAGGAGAGGAGAGTTTTCACATTATTTTAATCATTATTTTATTATTTTTCCCAAGAAAACCAATACTGTAGATTCATGTGACCCACAAAACAAATATGCTCATGTTATTTCGAAACTATGGTCATTTCCATCATCCATGACTCGATTATGATATAGAAATTAACTTTTTTTAGCATATCTTGTAAATTATCAAACTTCACATTTTAAAAAAATTCATGTATGTCAAATAAATCACAAAAAAATCACCCTAAACCATTTTTAATGTGTAGACTTAAAAAATAAAATCCATTTTTATGAATATAATTATCTAAATAAAATTAATTTAATATTTTTTAAAATATCAATTTTTTCAAAAAAAATAAAAACATTAAAACAATAATTCGTTTTATGTCACATTGAAAATTTAATCAAGATCATAACCTTTAGAAAATAAAATAATATTATAAATTTACTATTCATAAGGTTCATATTACTTTTCATAATACTATTAATAAGGTAATACTACTAATCACCAAATATTATGTTTTCTTATCAAACACTAAATATCATACTAAACGCAACTGTGTATGTATTTTGTTTAAAACTCAAATCAGAGAGGTGGAAAATTTATGTTTACTAGGTAGGTTATTACAAAAGTGGTGTTTTTATTTAATTTTTGTTTCATGTATTCAATATTAAATTATTTTATAGAACCATGGGGTGTTACAGTCTGGTTTTGAGTTCAAGAACCAAATCCTTTTTAGATGTGATGTATGTTCAGCCAACATATATGTTTTCAATTTTCCAAAAAACAAATATTACTATAATTTCTATAATATTACCAAATATTAATAACTAATAGTTACCTTATAATAAAATGTGCGATACACCTTAATGGATTTCAATACCTTCATAATAACCTATTTATCATTATTATATTAACATAGAGCACATCTTAAGGGTTATAAATCCTCAATTATGTGTTTAAAAATATCATTATAATTTCATCGAATTGCTTTTCCTGGTCATCAGTACCATTCAACATATACTCTAAAATCAGTTAAAAATTTTACTATAGTGAAATCTTTATAAATTTAATAATTATTATAAAAAAGTATCATAAAAAAATAACCCCTATAACATAATTCCAAAATCTAAACTAAATAAAATTAATCATTCCACTTATTCTGTAATAATAAAAAATCATTACCTTGATCCCTTGTCTTTTTAAGGTATATCCCCATGATGCTCAGTGAATTAATTTACATAGTGTCTTATCTCCTTCATGTTGAATCATTTCACATTGGAATATCCTTTGTTTCCCATATATTCATGTGCATGTGGTTGTTTATGTCTAAAAATGTAGAAAACACCCATTCTCTGTATGAAAGTACCAAAGTGTTTCATTCCACAATTATCACATGGGTTAAAATCTTTATTTCCCCTCTTCCCATTATCTATCTTTTTCACTTTCATCCCCATATTATCATTCATCACATCAAATACATATTACTGATAAATTTATTGTATTGTCTATATATTACATCATATTTTGTCCACATATGATGAAAATGTATAGGATACTTGTTCCCTTTAAATAAATGGATTAGTATATTAAATGAAAATGAAATTTTTTTTCATTGGATTACATACATAGTTTTTAAAATGATTCCCTATTGTTATATTGTTATCTTCTCACATAATACCATTTTCATCATCCTTTTCACATATAGAATGAAATTGTCTCTCCATATCTACTAATTTCATGGAAGGAAAATACTTTTCCAAGAATAATAACATAAAAACAAATAATAATATGTTTTTTATTTATTCTTAATCCTTTATAATTTTAATAAATAACTAGAATTGATTGGAACCTCCATAGAGATAATAAACTACCATCAAATCCTTCTACCATTAATTTCCTCGCAGAGCATTAAATAACAACTCTATGGACCTTTTTCATTACTCTTCTATAAATGAATTTATATTAAAATTTAATTATGGGTGTTTTGGATTCATAAAGAGTTTTCAAATTGATACATAATTGGTTTTATTAGTGGGATTATCCTTATGAATAGGTTTTTTTCTCATAAACCGATTCATTTTCCCCGACATGGTTATAATTTGATTAGTTTCAACAATTTGTTTAGATCCATATTTATTATCATTCCCATGACGGTGATCCATACATGGGTCATGTGAATTGATACAATTTTCATTACTTCTACTAAATTCAATTTGAAAATAATGGAATACAATACATTAGATCATAAAATTTTGAAACATATTATAAATACCAAAAATATTTAAATAATTAAAAAATTAACTAGTCTATAGATTTATAACATCATAAATATATACATGGTTTCTTTTGTAAATTTTTCAAATAAAAAAAATATTTTGAAATCCCTCATAATTTTTTGTAATGAATATTTTATTTATCCATGGAATATAAAACCTCATTACAAAACTATATTCATAGTATGCCTTTCAGGTAACAAGTAACACTATATTCAAGTTCGGTGAACCGTTTTCATAAAACATTCTCGTAGGTCCGTATGTACAAGAACAATGTACTCTTATAACAACCATATAGTTATGTATTTCTTTTTAAACCACATAATATCTTCCTCAAAAAATATTAAAGAAGTTCATATATAATTATAATAAAATTCAATATTATTATTAAATTCTTTAATATAAGTTTTCCTAATTTTAGTTCTGAGGATTCAATTAAACTTCCTCTAATAATAGTTATAAATACCACAAACCAAATATCCTAGATTAGATGGTTAATTTATTACATTGGATTAAGATACAACAAATATTATTAATAAGAACCAAATATTATAGTAGTCTTGGTATATTAGATTCTTTCTTAATCTAATTTTAAAATTAAAAACCAAAAATTTAACATGCTATTTTCTTCAATCACATCATTATTTACTCTAGAATATATTTGAATATAAATCATAATACATATATTAGAATCATGGGATAGAAACATAAGAAATGGGTAGGATCAAATTATTGGTATGGGTATTAATACATTGGAATATATAATTAATTAATAAGAATAATCAATATGAAAATGTAAATAATTGAAGAAATGGAATTCAATCAATTATATGATAATAATATATAATGAATAAATAATAATAAAATAATGTCAGATAAATAATCACATGTATTTAAAATATAACCATATATATCCTAAATTGTATAAAAATCACTTGTAAAATAAATAGATAACGTCAAATTGATGGGTTGTATTACTTTGTTAATTATAACCATACAACAGAGTCCTCATTCAATGACATATTATATAAATGTGTATTTCCATAGAAAAAAACCCATGACTATTTATCTCATGAGGCCTTCCAATTCATCAAGGGGTAATAAAATCCCCTCAAATCAATGAATGTCTAATTCATTCATCATATGTAATAGGGAAAACATATCAGTATAAAAATTCTTATTGGAAATAAAATCAAAAAAAATATAATATGTCCCTAATAAATAAACATAATCATAAACCAATCATTGTAATATGGAAAATGGTATTAAAATAGTACAACCTAGTAAACTTATCATAAACCATCCATAAAATTAATAATGTTGGTATCATTACAGAATATACATATGTAATATATGGTAAAATAGGGTTTGTTTCCATTAATGAATATAACAAACAAAAAAATCCAATATAAAATCATGATGAAAATATACTTTTCACTTTTAGAATCACTTTTTAATACTAAATGTTCACAAAAAATTAAATATTATTATTTGTAACAAAATTATTGCAATCTTCTAAATTATGAATTAAATATTTTTAGTGGATATGAGGGAAATAAACATAAATAATTGCATACATGTTAAAATAATGATTCCTTAGACATTTTTTATGAAATAAAAACGGATTTGTTGGAAATAGACATAAATATTGCCCCAAAATATTTTTTAAGAATTAAAACATTAGTAAACAAGTATTTAATATTTATTTTCATGAATTATAAATACCATTTTGGTTTTTATGGAAAACATTGTTTTTGATGAAAATTTAATTTTCACTGATCCAAAGGTTTCATAAAGAATGAGATATATTGTTAAAATTTTTTATTAAATGTTTGTGAGAACAGCATCACAAAAAAGGTTTAAAATAGAAATAATATAATCACTTTGTGAATATATCTCCCAAATATTGAGAGATAAATTATGGGGTCACAAAAGATCCATATCAAGATTACCTCTGAAATTTCTCTATTTTAGAGGTTATCAATGACTAGATTGGATTCCTTGTATATTTATGTAAAATCTATGATTATATGATCATTGGGACAAATTAATTCAATCTATTGTGGAATCATTATCTGTGGTACTTTTTGAGAAAAATAAATTATAATTTCCACCACCATAATGGTGTTGTATTTCTTCTAGAGTGACTTCCAAACATGGGGAACACAATATTTAAAAACATTTATCATCTCTAGCTATTTAGATTCTATGTCACACCCCTTGACAATTATTTGATAAAAATAAACCTTAAAAAATCCACAATGAGTGTAGAATACACCACCATAGCCCAAGGGTCCCGATTCACCTAAGTCCTCCCAATCCATTTTCACGTAAATCAAATTTTTGATCAACCAAAAAAATACATAATGTTTTATTTTTGAAAAAAAGGATATCGCTATCATTTAAATATTAAAGAGAACAAAAATAGTAATATTACTTGAAAAATCATGAATAAAAATATGATATGTAACTAGATTAGTTTTAATATACAATTATCAAATAATTTCTCCAATATATATCCAAACACATTCAACCTCAAATAATGATGAGAGTGTTAAATAAACCCTTATCGATTTAGTAATATTCAAAAAATAACCCCATGAAATAAATTACATAAAATTTATCTTTAAATACAATTTTGATAAAAATATTTAGGATATTACAAATAAAAATTTTCATTATATATTCTACATAATGTAATAGGTTTCGAATATGTCACACGGATCATGGAGGTAAATATGAGATGAGAAACCATTACCACATGTATGAATTCATTTTTTTGTCTATGAACTTATTTGATAATAAATATTGGTTGATTATAAATATATTATATAACAAAAATCATATATTTCACAACATTTATGATTTACTTATGGTAATTTATATCCCATTTATTAACAATTATTTTTTGAAATCACTATATCATGTGATAATTTCAATTCACTTCATGTATGTTTTTCATTGATAATTAAATTTTATTACATTAGTAAAGGTTCCATAATCTATATAATTTAAATCATGATATAAATATCATATATATTCATATAATATTTATTTCTAGTAATCTATAGGACCCTGATATAAAAAATGTATTACACTTTCATAGAGACCATATCTTGTATGTGTTCACTAACGTTGTTTCCATGTTATCAATGGATGAAAATAAAATAAACAAAAAATTTATTAATATTTAAATAATGAATATTATATAATCAATATAAATAATATTTATAAAATAAACCCTTATTACTATCCATGTATAAAAAGAAATGAATGTCATTTCACATAACTATGTAAAGGTGGTAATCCACATGTATACATGAGAAAAATTATTATTTTCAAAAGGATTAGATGATATGAAATTAGATGTGATATTACAGATCAATAATAATGGTTATGTCATAAATATAAAATATATTTATTTATATTATCTTTTCTAAATTTCTAGTAAATCTTACGTGAAAAAAGAATCACATCGCTCGGTGGGAAGGTATTGTGTCATAAATATGGGTGACGTTATTGTATCCCCGAAAGATAGAAATTAAGAAGTTATATATAATGTCATAATTAAAAAATTATTATAATTCATAACTGTTATAAAAATATGATAAATACATCATTATTTTTAAGGTATAATGGTGGTTTTGGAAAAACGAATTCCATTGGTTCTCCAGATAGTATTCGGTCATACATGTGATCGATAGTTTCATTTTCCGTCCATTTGAAAAGGATATGTATATTGGTCATTACATAAAAATAATAACATCACAGTATGTGGTATATTATAGTTCTATTATATTATAATAGAGAATGATATTATATGTAATTTTAAAAATATGTAAAATTAAAACGCATAGTTAAAAACATTACCTCTTATTCAAGAAACCTCGTTACGATTAACCTGAAGCCTTACTTTATTGTCTTTCATAACCATCCAAGCCTTCTAATATTTGTGGAAAAAATTATGTAATATATTTTTCATGACCTATACAAACTAAATGGTTTAGTGAGCATAAAGAGGTGATGAGGGGATCTCCTTTCATATGTCTCAGAGATAGAACACCTGTATGATTTGAAAGGAAAATGTTATACAAACATTTTTCACATTTTTCAAGCATCCAATAAGGGTTTTTATAGACCCGTAAAGATTATATGGATAAAAAATATCTAATTATATTTTTTTGATTTTTTTATATCATTTTCAACCATTATTATATTATCTAACCCCTAGTAAACCCATAGTTACATTTTCCATAATAATTAATTTTTACCAATTTATTATCCATTATGGATAATAATTAATTTGAAATTAATTTTTAATATTATTTATTACTATTTAAAATATTTAAAATACATTTCCAAATTTAACTCATAAAATTTGAACAATATATGTTAAAATAATTATTGATATTGCATTGAAAAAACTAATTTTTTAAAAAATTCTAAATCTATCACATGTTTTTATATAAGAATTTAATATTATGTTGATTAAAATAGATTAAATTAGTTAAATTTTTAATATAATTATACAAATTAAACTTTAAAACACAAATTATATTATAATTTCCCTTTCTATATAATTTAATTTGAATGATTATTTCAATAAAAATAATTATTTGTAAATATTATTAACACAAATATTTCAAAAATTATTCTAAATATAATTTTAAAATGTATATTTTCAGAATAATATTTTTTACAAATACCTAATCAAAAATATGTTATAAATTATTTTTAATTATTTTATCTAATCGTGAAAAAAAATAATTTAATAAAAATAATGTTTTTTCAAATTCATTTCTTTTTCATTTGAATAAGATTGATTTTAGATCTAATCAATAAATTACCATTGATTTCATTTTATAAAAATTTAAACCATAATATTATCGTCATTTAGTAATACCTATTCATTCTTCCAAATATAATTTCTACATTATAATGGTCATCATTGAATAAAAATATATTAATAGAGTATTACATTTTTGTTGAATCCTAATGGTTTGATGATATCAGGATAAGATTTTTTAAAGACTTATATCATAATGTATTAAGTTGTAATATTATCTTCTAAGATTTCTGTTTTGCATCATATATTATATCAAACTATATTATCCTTTATTAAAATATTGTATTATTATTGTACATCATTTTGAGGTATGCATTCCTTTAATATTTCACCATGATGAATGTATTTCAAGGAATTATGAGTGTTGTTGTGATCCTATGAGTTTCAAATTCCTAGTTTGATCAAATGACGTAGTTTTTGGGATATATATCATTTGGAATATTCCTAAAATACTAGTTGTAAAAATATTTGTTACCCAGGGAGTGTCATAGTTGACGTATTACCAATATATTGGTCATCGATTTGTTGGTGTCCTGATGGTGGGTATCTAATGGGAACAGGGTACCCGATGAGTGAATGCAAGGAAATAACTGGGTTCCAATCTTGAATTAAAAAAATTATTAAATGATTGTTTATTAATTTTATTAAATGATCCCTTAATTCGTAATTTTTCTCAATCACTAGCATGATCGCACTATAATACACCCTTAGTTTGTCCTCCTACATGTTTTAGTCCTCCATTATTCCTCTCATTATTTTATTGTTATCAGTTATTGTGTGTTTTAGTATGTGATTTTACATATATTGTTTCCTATCATCATTAATTCTCTTCATATATATTCTAATTCCATTAGTTATTAAATATTTTTTTGGATTTTTTTGAATGATTCTTATTCCAATCATCCATAACTAACTGATATAAGGCTATATAGTGAGTGCAATTCCATTAGACTGATCTAAACTGTCATTTACCAGCCCATATGGTTTATTATTATTTCATGTGATCTATTATAAGTGTCATTTCGTCTTATATATGATTGACCTATATATTCATTATAAATTTTACCATATTCCCCATCTCATTATAGTAATAATGGATACTTCCATTTTGGTCCATTTCGATATTATAGTATTATAACTAGTTTTTATTAGTCATGATCTTGACATAATGTGTACAAAACAATGTTCTCCAAACCCCTTTGTCATAATCCATTAGTTATATAAAATAATAATATACCAATATTAGTACCTGAATCCAACTTATACATAAGAAATACATGGAATTGAAAAGTATTTTTCGGGGACTAGCCCATTCTAAACCAATGTGCTTCCGTTCAGCATAAAACTTTTTGAGTTATTTCTAGGGTGACTTTCAATCCCCTATTATCTTGTTTATAATTTATTTTATACTCCAAAATTATTTAAAACATTATGTAGAGTGTGAAGACACCATCCTCTCAATAATTCAAAGAGTGTTGGATAATGTTTCAACCTTAATGAGGGTTTCTTATGTCATGTTTGTCATGAATTTTTGTGTACATTTTTAAAATGATTTCTATTTACTGCGATGATCTTATATTTTTACCTACAATGTATTTATTTGGGATGATATTAGCAATATTAATTTTTCATACATTTTAAGGAATTATTATTCTCTATTTCTTATATTCTGTGACAGGGATGTTATGCTTATGGTGTTGGGGTTTAATCCCCCCCTAAATTCAACATAGTTCCCATGTGGTATGATGATGTTATTAATGCTATTAAATACCTAGTAATTTTTTATTTACCATAATTTTTAGAAACCCTTCCCCTATTTCGAAACATCCATCAAAGGGGATGAAATATCAATATAAGAAACCTCATGGTGTGTTGTGATTTCCTCTCATGAGATATTCTCATGACTATGGGTTATTTTACTTTTAGAGTGTATGTGAATGGCTCGTGATGTTATTTCCTCTCTTGATGATGCTTTATGGATATGATACCCTCTTTTTTAGGATTTCACAGGGATTTTATTCAAATGGTTTTAAAAATGTTATCAATATATATTTCCCTTGTATTTAGTACCACCTCATTAGGGGGAAATATTTCCCACTATTCATGTTATGAATCATTGATGTATTTCCCAGATATCAGTCATTATATTAGGAAATTAATTTATTACCATTACTAATGAAATGGGAAATTATTCCTAGTTGTTTGTTATGTGATATGTTTAGAGACACCTCAATATCAGCCAAAATAGTAATGGTCTCTCCTTGGAGTCTATTTGTTATTCTTAGTTGTTTATTATGTGATATTATGAATCATTGATGTATTTTAAATGGGAAATTATTCATAGTTGTTTATTTATTTCATGTTGACATTTATGTTTAAGGATGTCACAATAAACACACACAAGATAATATTGAATATGATTAGATTAATAATTGGTGATGGGATATTTAGTTTACTCACACCATTTTCAAGCACTCATGTACCAAATAAGACATTACAGTTTCTTATATATGAAGGGAAAAGAGCCCTATTATCACTAGATGATATGAAGTGATAGGTTATGGGGTTGGAAATTTTTTCAGAACATGATTTTTTTCAACAAATATTTAAATTAATTTTATATTTTTTATATAATATACCCATGAAATAACCTATTTAAATATATATATTTATGATTAGTGGATTTCATATTTTCATGTTTTGTAATAGTATGGATGATTTTATTATTACTATATAAAATAGTTTAGTGTTATTAAATTATTTATTCATTTTTTTATTTATGGGATATCAATTTTTATATTTCTTCCAATTTGATTTACTGTTTCGTATGCCAATGTTTTAATAGCCTACCCGGATTTAAAAATGGACTCCCACTCCCACCGACTAGGTTGTAAGATCTAGTATATAAAAAGATTCTATTGAGGTTAATAATGACCAATTCAATCATGGAGAAGATAAAATTTTTTAAGAAATTAGATAATCAATCTATTATATCAATATATAAAAAAATATGATATATTTATTTAATTATAATAGTTTTTTTGAATCATTGAACTATTAATTTATTGCATTATCACTGAGTAAAATTGTAATTTGATATTTTCATGAACCATCATGGGTACGCTAGGAACTCGATAATAGATCTAGTCTTGAAATATCCCAAATGACTTTTTATATCCCCATGGGTTAGTGACTAGCACCTGGAACCATACAACATTCAAGGGGGAATGATTTTTCCACTAACAATTTTGGAGAAAAAAATATATTATAAATTAAAAAATAAACTCCACTAAGAATAATGTTTAAGAAAAATAAATGAAAAAATAATACAAATGTGCTACAACCAACTTGTCAAAACTGGAAACATAACCCAAGTCCCTATGGAAAAAGCTCACCATGTCCATGAGACAACAGTTATATCCCCCTCTAAGAAAACCCTTTCCCATCATAAGACCTAGAAGGTAATAATATACTGATAATCAAAGTCACTTGTTGGATTTGAGATAAATAACCCAGTAGGGTGTCACTGGGTATTCCATAACAGATGCCAACAAATGATTATCCAAGTTAATTATTTCAATTTTTTAATATGAACTGGATTGGAATTTCAACGAATATTCAATGAAATCTTAATATAAATTTAAAATAATTAAAATACATTAAAATGGATTCATAAGTGATGGAATGCTACTAAATCAATGGGTTGAATTAAACATTTACATAAAACAATTTATGTAAATCCAATGGAATGTAAAATAATTTTACAACATTAAAAAATATTTGTATCTCAAATATAAATAATAAGAGTGAATCATATGCATCTATCAAATATGTACAATAGTTTTTCAACAATTGGACTCCACACTCTAAGTGATCTCATTTGTATCTCCATTCACATACACCCATAAAATTGGCCAAAGGAAAATTATCAACATCCCATCGGGGATGTGACCCACTTCATGTATGTTATAGAATTTTGTAATTTTATAGAGTGTGTATGAATAACTCACTAACCACCTAAGGCATTTTCCAGTTCTTACAAAATCAATGATGAGGTAATTATTTTATAACTTCTTAAAATATAATTAAATTTTATTTTTCAATTTCATATCCTCTTTTTTATTTGAAACTAAAACATGATTTCATATAAAATCATTTCTCTTTAATAATGTTAAACACAAGGGTTTCTATCAGAACATTTTAATCCATTTTCACAATTATGAAATCCATTTAAAACCAATTCTATCAATTTAACAATTAATTTACACAATTATAATCAACAATTTAATTAAAATAATTTCCATCAAAATTTCTATTTAAATTAAAATAATTAAATCAAACAATTTCTATAAAAACTCCCCAATTAAATATATTTGGGGGTTTTACCATTTTCATGACAAAACTATTTCAAATTTCCCAATGCAGTGGAATTGGGTTTTACCAAATAAACTAAAACAGAGTGTGATCAATTGTATTTAAATCGATAATTTAATTAAATGAATCAATTTAATGTTAATAAGTTTTGATAAAGCTGATGGAATAGGCTACCTATTTCCAGATATTCAACACTCACAAAGGCACCCATAAATGAGAGAGAATGTGTATAGAACCTCAAAACTCATTCTAGAGACAATATTCAACATCATAGATCACATAAATATCAAATTTAGGATGATATATTGAAATTACAATTTGGGAAAAGATATAAAGATGAAGAATGAATAATATCACAAACCCATGTATCACACCATAAGTGAGATGATGATCGAATTCCAAATGAATGGATACACAAGTGTTGGAATGATCGATGATAACCTTAGGAAATACTATATTGACAATAAAGAAACCGTAGTGAATTATAAATGGAATAATGTTGCCTCAATAACTTTTTAATAAGCTGTTCATTGAATTATATTATTTGTAATGCCAATACATGTCGTGAAACAGTTAATTCCTATAATTTCCAAAAAAAAATTATTTTCCTTGAATTAAAACCCCTTAATAATATAACTCACAATTGTAATTGCTAGTTATGACATATATCCTTCACTTCATACATCCCTTTTCCATTTTTTTTGAAAACCATTACCCATTGTGTAACCCAATTACACAGTGTGTTCCCATCCAACAGCCAGTAGAAAATGCATGTTAAATGTAAAATTGAAAAAAAAACTCAGACTTCACCATTACAGGTATCCTTCTTGAAATTCCCCAACCATATTTACCTAGAGTTAGTGCAATATTACATATCATTAGCATGATCACAAGAGATCACATCCTGAAATAACAACTAGATTATTAGCCTTAGAAGTACTAAATACAAACATAATTTTTACATTACATCATGAAATAAAGAAAAATAACATTTTATCCCCTCTGAACAAACTCATATCCCTTAGCATATTCCTATAGGTTACTAATGATATACTTCTTTACATCTTGGGATAAATAAATCATAGAAAGGGGTGATCTTAGATGCTCAATTTGGATAAAAATATAGGGTAAATTTTAATAAATAAGAAAATACATTTATCGTAATGTATAAGACTAAAACACTAGTCTTTTAAACTTAAATTTCTACATAATATGGAAAATATAAATCCAATAATTCCATTTATGTAATCACATGTATATTCTACTAGTTGAAAAATTTCATGTAATATCAAGAGAAATTTTCATAATGATGGAATGCATATTGTAGTACATCACACCACGTAGTCAATTCTTTGTTCCAAAACTACAAATAAGATTTTATAAAGGACTTATTCCAAGACATTTGTTTCTCTCATGATAGCTAATGATGCATCAAGAGAATAGAAGAATCCACTTGTCACTTACTTAGTCCAATGCACTCCAAATATGAAAAGGTTGGAACTAAACATAAACATTCTTATTAAAACAACCATACAAAATGTTAATACTTTAACCATAAACCATCAATGGTATAAAAATAGAACAACCATAATCAAACATAACACACTTAGTACATTATGTACAATATTATTATAATAAACCAACCTCAATCAAGACTAAAATACAGTTAATGATATTTACAAAGATGAAAATAACCAGTAAAACTATTTGAGGTAAATATCCCATTTTCACGAAAACATTTGAAATTATCACTATTTATCATAGAAGGAATTTAAAAGTGATTTTTGAATCCTAATGCCCCATACCACTTTCAAAAGTTTGACATTAATTATAATTTCAAAACATTAATGTCAATATAAATAAAACCTTAAAATCATTTTTTCAATATGGACATTAATGAGAATGATTTAGAATAGTAAATCTTTAAAACGTGTAAAATTATATTATAGTTAAAGAGTTACTTACCAAATAAATTATGTGTAAATAAAAAAATTTAGGTAATTGTAACATTATAATATCATGAAAATAAAAAGATTCATGATATACTGTACTAATTTATAGCATATACACAATGTAAATGTAAATTTCTTCATAACAACAATAATTTCTCAAAATAATGTAAATGGAGATGAAATCACTTATAAAGATTGTATCCTTTAGGTAAGGATATATCAATGAAATAATTATGTGTTACAAATATAAATAAAATCTATATTATTGGATTTTTAGTGTAAATTAATCAATGTAAATTCAAATATATTATTGTAACAACAACACCAATGACTTTGATGTTTAACTCAATGAATGGAAATTGAGTTAAGATTACCCCTATTATGTTCATATTGATGACTTGAGAATTTAAAAATGGAGTGATTATTTGTATCAAAATAAAATTCACACAATAGGGAGTGGAAATTACTAAATAAATAAATAAATAGTTATTTCACACAAAATCTTTGAGTAAAATAGTTAATGATGTTTGCGTAAAACCCAATGAGTGGAAATAGAAATTTGATATTCACTTACCGATTTGGTAAAATACAAATCATACATCCCATGAAAGAAGAATTATACAATTTTGTTGTAAATAAAAATTAATTGAATTATATTATACAAATAATACAATCATGGGTGGTACGTACACCACACAAAAGGAAATAGTGTAAATATAGCATGAATCTCACATGAATAAGAACTGAGATGATAACCCCTTACCTTGTACTTTTCATTATTAGAGAGTATGTTGACCTCCTATATAATAGTGTAATAATTGTCAATAAATTATAAAAGAAACATATACATTAATATGATATCATATATGATCTTTTAATATTTCATTACTATTAATATTTCAGTAGTATCATTGTTCCGAGTGTTAATTGATTTGGTTTTCATTATATGTTTTGTTACATAAGACATTTTTGTTTTGGATATGATGTATTTCATCTGTATCCTGAATGATATTTGTTTATTAAACATTATTTTTTAATCATAAAAAAATATTTATTCTTGAATGGTAATAATGGGAAATGAATCTCCTCGCGTATGTGGAGATGGTAATCTGTACATACGCACGAGCATCTATACCATTCTATGGATGGTGAAATCATATTTAATTGGATGGTATAACATATATAAATAATCATTAACATGTTATATATATTATTTACATCAATTATACTCATTATTATAACAATCCAAATAATTTAGTGTTGAATAAAAAACTACACCAAAACATGGAGACGGTAAGTCGTACATACACATGTATTGTGACTTTTTCGTTCCTAGGATGGATAGAATAATTAATATTATTTTACCATATTTATAAAAACATAAAAGTATTTAAAAAGTAATAGATTTATAATTATATTATGGAGACAAAAAAAAGAGGAAGTGTACGAAGAAAAGAACATTGAAAGAGGTGATGAAATAATTACCTCTACTTTAGGTGCATCCTTTTGATTCGATCAAAAGAGCTCATAAGATTAAATTTATGATACATTTAAGACCTATATGTTGAATTGAATGTAGTTGGGAGGATAATTGAGAAGTTTGGACACTCAAAATGGATTTGGAGGTGTGATTTTGAGATAATGGTAAGTACACTTTTATGAGAGAGGTGAGGGTCACTTTAAGAAAACCTTGAAATATTATTTTATAATACAATCATATTCGGTTTTTAATGGATAAAAAAGGGTTATTTTTAGTATAAGGTGGATCTATGTCGAAATAATTCATCTAATTGGGTTTATAGGGGATTAGGTCACTATATTAATCTTACATTATATATTTAACTATTGGTTAAATAGTTTAACATTTATTTTGTATCATTTTATTTTTATATTATACGGTTAATAAACATACAATAAAATTCCAAATTAACCCAAAGTCATTCATTAATGACATATATATTATTATATAAGTCATTTGGGTGAAAAATAGATTTATAGTACTATTATATCATTTAATAATATTGTATTTAGTTTTAAAAGACTCATTTATGTCAATTTTGACAATATTTAGTATTTGATTTTTGTGAAAGTCATAAAAATCTGATTTCATTGAATAAATTAAATTTTATAAACTCTAAAATGTAATATTAACTTATAAAATTTATTGAATGCATCAAAAATATTAATTTAAATTTATTTTAAAATTTATAATATCAATTATTTTAATCATTCATTAATAAGGTAGTTACTTCAACCTCATTGTGTCATAATTAAATTTATATATTTAATGTCTAAAAATTATAAATAAAATACCATGATCTAGGAAATATTATTACCTAAATAATAAATATTTATTGTCAAAATAATTTATATATAACCCTATATTGAAAATGTTTTATTTATTAAAATTTGAATTTAATACTTTTAAATATTATTTAAATAAAATAATAATAATTGTCTTATTCTAAACCAAGTGGATCAATAAGATCATATTTTATTCTTAAGGATGATTTTGGTCGAAATAAACTCATCCAATAGAATTATGACATGTGTTATGGTAATTATAATATCATATATACCATTAATAAACTTATTTACTTTAAACTATGGTAAATAAAATTCAAAAGTAACTATTCATCAAAATTATTTACATGTTATTGAACCAAATTTTACATAAGGATGTCAAACATGTCTCTCAGATTTTTTAAATTCAATTCATTTAAGTGGGAAAATTATGTTTTATTGAAATTTTCTAACTTTCCTAGAAGGTGGGTAAAAGACATTAAAAAATTCAATAAAATTTTCTACGTCTATTTTTATGAAAAAATGACTCCAATGAATTATATTGAACTAATATAGGTATTATGTATCTATTTTTACTTAAAAATTTAAATTAAATATTTATTTATTTAAATAAAAATTATTTTTTAAAATAACAACATAGTGTTTTTCAGTATTCATCAAAAAATTGAATGTTTTTAGAACAATACCAAAAATTCACCCTACGATAATTTTTATATTATTAATCCAAAAATGATGTCTATTTTACCTAATTTGAAACATATAATTTTAATTAACTAATTTAAAATTAATTCTTGTTGTCAAAATGAGGAACTTCATTTTTTAAATGTAAAAACCATCAAAATATTAATATATGTTTATGCCTGGTTTTAAAGTTAAATTACATCCAATTAAGAACATTCTATTAAATGTTAAGAAAATAATATAATTATTCTTCAAAACCATTCAAATGTATAATTTAACAATATATATTATTTGGATTAAAAAATTTGTTTTCAATTTAAATTTAGTATCATTCATTATTCATAAAAATATGAATGTTATCAGAAAAACACCAAAAATTTATCCAGAATAAAATTTTATGTCCCTCTTCTAAAGAAGAATTTAATTTCATAAAATTGATTATATAATAGATTAAAATATTGTATTTATAAAGGGTTCTCCATTAAAAGGTGAAAAAACTAATTTTTTGTAGAATACATTTTTTATCTGAAAGATTTAATTTGTTCTCTTATTAAGTGTAAGAAACAAAAAAGATGAATTTTAAACTCTTATAGGATATATATGAAATTAATAATGTTGTTATTAATATTTATAACCTCTTTCTAAATAGCTAGTTTGATAGGTCATAGTGTGGTTGATCTCAATGTTGCGTAAATCACACAATATTGTATTATTCAAAGAGAAGCATACCATGGTTGATCAGGGTGTTACATTCTTCCCTCCTACAATAAATAGTGTCCTCGCAATTTGAAAATTATCGTCGGAAATAAAATGATTAAAAATAGAAAATACCTTTATGGAAAACCCAAATTAGAAATAGGGTTAATAAAAATTAGTCTTGATAAGACGGAAAGGGAAATGAAAAAGTCAGCACAAAATTATGATTTTGAGTAGGACAACATTGGTGGAAATTACTATTGGGGAAAAAATATAAATATTTAACGGGATTGATTGAGGTCATCAATCACAAAAAAGTAAATGGAAAATTGAGGGCCTCAAATAAATAAATATAATATGAATAATGTAATTTATTAGGATAATAAATTTTTTGGTTTAAGATACCTTTCCCGAGGATTAAGAATTAATTTATTCATAGAATAAGAAAAAAATACTTAATAAGTAGAGTTCCATCGTTTAACTACTTTCTACAAAAATATAATCTTTCACTCCAAACAATGAGTATTCCTGATTACATGGACACACATAAAGTAATATAATATATATATATAGATTCACATAATCCACAAAAGATGATCTATATATTTCCCTTATCATTAGAAATTAACCAATTCCAAAATAGTTAGTACAAGATCAAATGATCCCCAAAAAGTGTAATCCATTAAGGAAATTAATACTAATATTAATTTTTTAAATTAAACCAACAATACCCAATGTTCAAAATATACCATTCAATATACAATTTCCCTTAAAATCCTTCAATATAATCTTGAGATAGATCGAACCCCAAAACTCAGAACAATTTGATTATGTAGTATTCCATGTTAAGTTGTATCTCCAAATAACATCATCTACTCTTAAAGTCACATACATAAAATTAATTAACTTAATCTCATATTTTATATGATAGGTTAATAATTTCTATAAATAACTAAATCACTATAAATCCAAAATAAAAAACATAGATATAAATCCACCATTATTCTTCAAATTAAATCTTATAATATTCTTCTTTCCTTAGGCATATAGAGTTCCCAATAAAGTGATCATCATAGAAACATTAATTTATAACTTAATCACCAAATCATTTTTCTATACTAAGGATATCTATTTGATAAAACATAATATCCCAAATATACTTATTATGGATCAATAAAATCATTTAACTAAAATAGATTAGTCACACTAACCTGAGACATCACGTAGTCCAGTGGTTGGAATAAATCCCAGTCACACATTGGTTGTGGGTTAGATTCTCATAGCTTTTCCTGATGTGAAGTCACACGGTCATCAAGTGATTCTTTTTCAAAAACAATACATTATAACCTTCCTAAAATGAGATAAATTTCTCAAAATAACCATAAAATAATTTATCCACAACTATTATATCATACCTCACATTTTCATCCCAAAAATAAATAACATGTAATTGCTTAAAATTCAAGGATTATATAAACCCAAATGGTTTTTATAACTATATACACTAAATAATAGATAATTCTTCTTTGAACATAATTTTCACATAACAAATAGTAGGGATAGACATACAATATAAAATTCATCCAATGTAATACCATCAAACAAATAGCACAAATTATTTTATACATGTCATCATCCATTTTTTTTCTAAATATGTTCTTCCATGACCAAAATGTTATATTATAGAATAGGGTATTGACTCAGGTAATTCTCAGGTCCCCTACATTTACGAAAAATGACTGTAAATTGATTTTTGGGATTATTTTTATTTTCTTCCATTGTACTCTTATTTTTTCTTTGGAAATTCTTTACATTATATCCTTTTTTCCCACACATAAAGCATTTATTTGTTCCATTGATACACTTTCCTGGGTGTCTCCATTCACATTTCCTACATGAAGAAATTCAATATTTATTTTCTACACAATCTCCACTATATGAGATCTTATCATTCACTTCGTTTCTCTTCATTTTTGAGTCCGATAGTAGGCAAACACATATCTTGTTCATCATATTTTTGGAAAACTAATTCGGTGAGGAAACAATATCTTTTACGCCTAATAAAATTCCATTTCGTTTCTCATTTCCACCACCATGACCACCTTTAACATTATGTTCAATGTTACTATGACTTCCTTGGGATCCAACCATTGACTAAAACAAGAAAGAATTGTGTGAGTAAAAATATAGATAAAATCATTTAGAAAATACAATTACACCTTATTTTCAATATAAAACACCCTTGGATTAACTAAGATTATTTATTCACATCTTATATTAAAATACATGAAATCAGTTTTTAATGAATATTAGAATTATCGTAACTATATCATTCGGAATTTTCGTAACAAATAGTGGAACAAGGCCCATTATAGTGCACCTGTTGTTGTTTGAGTCTAGCTTAAAGCTATGTTTTCGGGTTTTACCCCTAGGTACATCTGTTCTAGAGCCGCCTCTACTTGATCATAACTATTGAGGAATGTATTACGTAGAAAACCCACATAATATTTACATAAAAATAAATTTTATATGTTCTTCTATACTAATCCCCAAAGTCTATATTAGTGTAATTTTCTCTAACTAGATATTTTCTTAATATATTTTCAATGTTTATACTAAACATCCTATAATACCAACTGTAATTCCTTGGACCTAGTTATTCATAATCATTTAATTATTACATATCATTGGCATGATCACAAGAGATCAAGTCCCAAAAGACCGATTAGTTTAGTAGCTTTGGTAGTACTAGATATATACATATGTTTTACATTACATCAGGATGTAATGAAAAAAAACATTGTATCCCCTTTGAACATACTCATATCCATTAGCCTATTCCAGTTGGTTAATTATGATATACTTCCTCACATTCTAGGAAAAAAACATAGAATGGGATGATATTTGATGGTCAGTAGGGATAAAAATATAAAGAAATCCTTCAAAAATAAGCATAAAAACTTAAGGCATTGTATAAGAATAAAACACAATCCCTTTAAACATAATTTTTTGTATAATATTGAAAATATAAATCAAATAATTCTATTTACTTATTCACAAGGTTATTCAACTAGTAGAATAATCGCATGCAATATCAATGGATAATTTTATAACGAAGTAATGCATAATTCTAAGCATCACAACCACATAGTCATGTTCTTGTTCCAATACTAAAAATAATATTTTTTCAAGGACTAGTGTCAAGACACTAGTTTGTCTCATTAGACCTACCGATGCATTTAGGATCTATAGCGGGCTCCAACCATCTCTTACTATGTCCAATGCATTCTTCATATGAAAAGGGTGAAACATAACATAAACATTCATATTAAAACTAGCATATGAATTGTTAATACATTATCCATAAACAATGAATGGTATAAAAATAGAAAATCCACAGTCAAACATAACTCATTTAATTTAATATAGACAATTTTATTATAATAACGCAACCTCAATAAATAATAATATACAATGATGTATATTGACAAAGATAAAAATAATCTTGAAAAATATTTGAGAGAAATATTCCTTTTCTCTTAAAACATTTAAAAGTCTTAGTATTTATCAAAGAAGTCATTTAAAAGTGAATTTTAAATCAATGTGTCCCATACCAATTTATAATATTTGAAATGAATTTTAATTTCAAAACATTTATGTCTATATAAATAAAACCTAAAAATCATTTATAAAACTTGGACATTAATGAGAGAAATTTAGAATAATGAATCATTAAAACATGTAAAATGGTATTTTAGTAAGAGTTAATAACCAAATGAAAGATGTGTAAATAGAAAAAATTGAGTTAATTGAAACATTATAATATAATGAGAATAATGAGATTCACGATATACTATGTCAAATTACATTATATACACAATATAAAAGTGAATTCATGTATAATAAAAAATAAGTCTCAATAGAATATAAATTGAGATGAAATCCCTTATAAAGACCATATTCGTAGGTTATGGATATATCAATGATATAATTATGTTTGAAAAAAATAAATACACTCAATATGATAGGATATTTAATGAAAATATATAAGTGGACTTTCAGACATATTCTTGAAACAACAACACAAATGGTAAGGATGTTTAACTCAATGAATAGAAATTGAGTTAAGATTAATCTTATCAAGTTCATATAGATGACTTGAGAATTAATAAATGGAGTGATGATTTGTATCAAAAATATATCCAATCAATGTATAGTTCTACATAAATAAATAAAGAGTTATTTCAAACATATTCTTGGAGTAAAATAATCAATGCACTTTGCATAAAACCCAATGAGTTGAAACAGAAATTTGAAATTCCCTTACTGATTTGGTAACATACAAAACACGAAACAAATGAAAGAATAATTATACAATGAAGTCGTAAATACCCATAAATTAAATTATATTACACAATTAATACAATCATTGGTAGTACATACACCACAGAAAAGGAAATAGTGGCAATATAATATGAATCTCACGGAAGTAAGAAGTGATTTGAAAACCTCTTACCTTGTACTTTTTCTTAGTTGAGGGTATATTAACCACTTGTATAATGGTTAAATAATTTTTATTAAATAATACATGTACCAAATTCATAAATATTATATCATATATAATCTTTTAATATTTCTTTGTTAATAATATTTTAGTAGTATTGTAGTTTCGGGTGTTAGTTGATTCGTTTTTTCATTATATGTTTTATTACGTACATCATGTTTGATATGGATATAATGAATATGATTTGTATCTAGAATGATATTATGTTCATAAACATTATTTTTTAAGCATAAAATTATATTAATTTTTGAATGGTTATGATGGGGAATGAATCTCATATCGTTTGTGGAGACAGTAATCTGAACGTACGCACGAGCGACAATACCATTCTATAAATGGTGAAATCGTATATAATTAGATGTTATATAATATATACAGAATTATTTAAATGTTATATTTATTATTTAAATCAATTATACTCATTATTATACGCATCCAAATAAGATCTGAATAACAAACAACACCACGACGCGGAGACAGTAAGATGTACGTATTCATGTATGGTGACTTTGCCATTCATAAGATGGATAGAATAATGAATACGGTTGTACTATATTTATAATAACATCACAGTATGTGTAAGTTACTATGTGTATTATTTTGGAATGGAAACAACAATGAACGTTGAATTGGAAGAAGAAAAGAACATTGAAAGTGGTGATAAATAATTACCTCTTCTTCAGGTGCTTCCTTTTGATTTGACAAAAAGGGCTCATTAGGTTGGCTTTCTGATCAAATTAAGACCTCTAAGATTATGTGAGGGATGTTGATATGATATTTGAGCAGTGGTTGTCTTAGCCAAATGGCTTTCTAGGTGTGATTTTGAGAGATGGGGATGTACCCTTTTATAATAGAGGTGAGTGTCCATTTAGGAAAACATTGAAATATTATGTTATTATACAATCATATTCGGTTTATAATAGCTTAAAAGGGATTTTTTTAGGATAAGGCGGGTCTAGGCCGAAAAACTCTCCATCTAATTGGTTTTATACTGGTTTAGGTCACCATATTATCCTTATCTTTTAGATTTAACTCTTGGTTAAATATTTTAAAATTTACCATGTCTCCTTGTATTTTTTTATTATATAGTTAATTAACTTACTATAAAATGCAAGAAGAACCCAAAGTGGTTCATAAATGAAATATATATTATTATATAAGTCATTTTTCTGAAAAATATATTTTTATGACTATTATATCATTTTATAATATAGTATTTGTTTTAAAAAACTCATTTTTTTTATTTTGAAATTATTTAGTATTTTGTTATTTTAAAAGTCATGCAAATCATATTTCTTCGAAAAAAGTTAATATAAACAACCATAAGAAGTTATATTAACCAATAAAATTTGTGTAATGAATCAAAAGTCTCAATTTACATATATTTTAATATATATAATATCTATTTTTAATCATTCATTAATAACATAGTTACTTCATCGTCATTGTGTCATAATTGAATTTCATTATTTAATAGCTAGAAATTATAAATAAAACAAAATGTGGTAGAAAAATCTTCATATCCTTTTATTGAATATTTATATTCGAAATTATCTTATGTATAACCCTATATTAAATAAAATTTACTTATTAAAATTTGAATTTAACATTTTTATCTCTTCTTTAAATAAAATTATAATAAATGTCCTAATCTAAACCAAGTGGACAAAAAAGATCATATATTATTCTTATGTTTTATTTTGGTCTAAATAAACTTTTCCAATAGAATTGTGACACGTGTTATGGTAATTATAAAATCATTTTTACCTTTACTTACCCTATTTTTCTTTTAATAATGGTAAATAAAATTCAAAAGTTACTATTCAAGAAAAATTATTTTCATCTTATTGAACCACATATTACATAGTAATGTCAACCCTATCTATTGGATTTTTAAAATTCATTTCACAGATGTGGTAAAATTGAATTTTATGGATATTTTCTAACGTTCCTAGGGGTGGGTAAAAGATGTCAAAAAATTAAATATCATTTTATACATCTAATATTATTATAAAATGACTCCAATGAATTATATTGAACTAATATAGGTATAATTTATCTTTTTTGACTTAAAATAAATTTAAATAAAATAAATAATTATTTAAATAAAAAAGTCCATTTTTAAACAATAACACAATGTTGTTTACTATTCATCAAAAATTGAATGTTTTTAGAAAAATAAAAAAAAAACCACCCTAAGATAATTTTCATATTATGAATTCAAAAATTAGGTCTATTTTACCAAATTCAAAATATATAAGCCTCATTCATCAATTAAGATTAATTCTTATTATCAAAACCAGAAAGCAGGTTTTGGAGAAGCAAAAACTATCAAAAGATTGATATTTATTTATATCCAGTTTAAAATAGAAATTACTTTAAATGAATAAAATTGGATTAAATTATAAAAATATAATATATTTATACTTCAAAACAATTGAAATTTATAATTTAATATAGTAAGTTATTTGGATTAAAAATGTTTTTTCAATTAAAATATAGTATCATTCACTATTAATCAAAATATGAAAGTTATCAGAAAAACACCAAAAATTTATCCAAACTAAATTTATGTGTCCCACTAATAATAAATAATTTAATTTAATCAAATTTAATATATAAAAGTGTACAATTTTGGATTTAGATAGGGCTCACCATTAATAGATGACAAAACTGTAATTTTATAAAAAAATTAATTTTTATCTGAGATATTGATTTTTTCCTTATATTATGTCAAAGAAACACAAATGGTGAATGTTAAAATTATTTTAGATATTTATATAATTTAAAATGTGGTTACTAAAATTCATAATCACATTTTAAATGGATAGTTTTATTGGTCATGGTGCGTTTGAACTTAGTATTGAATACATCACACACTATTGAATTATTCAAAGAGAAGAATATTGTGGAAGCTAGAGATGTTACACTCCCAATCCATTCTCAACCCCCCACCTAGTCAAAAAATAGGACAACCCATGAAAATGATAATGATGTAACTATCATATTGGTAATGTGATGTTATAACATCCCCACCCTAAAAACATTATATCCCCAGAAATCCTATAATGATTTTTCCATGGGGAAATTATGAGGCCACTTCTCTCCCATCAGTGAATCGCATTCTTATGTCGATTGATTATCATAACAATTCTTACATTGAAAATATACCAAATTTATCATCATATGATAAAGTTCCTTGGTCTCAGAATCAACTATCTTGATTAACTGCTCATCAAATGATAAATTTAGTTCAATCTCATGATCACTCCAGGTCAAAACATGAGATGGATGAGATAAAAATATTTTTTTGTGATGCATTGAATACATAATCTATTAACCGTAGATTTTTTGGATTTACTAAATGATATGAAACTTTCTCCACATTTTCAATAACCTCAAATGGTCCCACAAAATGAGGTGCAGCCTTCACATGCCTCTTAATTGGTCGATGACCCAAGAAGGGTCAATCATTCAACAAAACCTTTTAACTAATTGATAATTCCAAAGGTCTATCATGATAATAAACAAAAGACATATAAAGGCTATTTGATTTTAACATTATCTGACGAATTATCAAGATCATTGTTATCATCTCATGCACCAAACATGGTTAAACCAAGGATATTTCCCCATTCTCCAACCAACATGATGAGTATTTAATTGTACATCTATACAAGGCCTCAAAATAATCTATTATAGAATTTAACTAGAAATTATTGTTGTAAGAAAACTCAACCATCACCAAATGATCTTACCAAGCCCTGCCGAAGTGGATAACAAAAGTGAGAATCATATCCTCAAGATTCGAAATAGAACTTTGTATGTAGCCTACACCTATAGATTATAGGCCATGATCAAATAGAACTGAGATACCAGTGCCTCATAAATGCCTCTATAGAAGAGATATGTAATCTGAGGATCCCTATCAATGACTATAGAATATGGAAGTCCATGAAAAAGAAGAAAATCTATTTCTAAGAAAGATTTCTCACCTCCTCAATGTTGTCAATATAATTATTGGATATGAAGTGATTTGGCGAGGTCAACCTATTTTTGACAACCAAAATAATTTTATTCTTTCCCATTGTCCATGGAAAACCAACAAAAAATTCCATAGATATCGCATCCCACATTCATGTAGGGACTTGAAGTGGCTTAATCTAACCCAAAGGTTTCTGGTGCTCATCATTAACATGTTGGAACATATAACAATGTGATAGAAACACAATGATGCACCATCTCATGATCATACACTAGATCTACCACCACATGTCATAAAACATCATTGTGTTACCTGGGTGCACAACCTATCGTGAATTAGGAAAATACCCCATCACATCCTTCCATGTCAATAACGGCACATTGAACTTATTTTGAATTCATAGAACACCCTTTTGGACAATGAACAATGGGAAACTATTTCACCACCATAAAGATATTCACTAATTCTATGGAATTAATTATCAATATCTTGATCCTAATGAATCATCTCAAGAAGAGATAATATCAAATGAAAGATTAAAAAATCATTTTCCATAGTCTATTTAAATCCAATATTAAACTGTGCAATAAGAGGTTTCCAATTAAAGTCTTTCGAGGATTCATTCATTTACTAGGTTGGAATTTTCATTATCAATGCACATCAAAAGATATTATCATTCACTAAGGTATAACAAATGTCAAAGTTGAAATATTTCTGGTACTCTATCCAACTCCTCTGGTCGAGATACAAATCTTTTTTAGATAAGATATTACTGTTTATTTTGTGTACTTAATACACAGTAAACCTTTCAGGATAAATGAAATGACACTAAATATTAAAAATGTGGATAATATATAGATACTTCATGTCCTGGATGGATAATTATTCTTATGTGCCCAATACTGACATGATCTGCAACAAACAACACGATCACCCTGCATAATAACACATACCAAGCTTGTACTTGATGCATCACTATAACATACCAACCATGGTGCCTCAAGCCGGTTTTCCACAAGACCTCAAGTGGTTCTAAACATACACTAGAGGCTGCTGACTAGTAGTGAAGGTCTGGTAATTATATCATTGAGACATTATACAAACTATTATTATAGTAATAAAACAGTGGAAATTGAATAAAAAATAACAAAATCATACAAAAATCTTAAACAATACAAATGTCATAAGATATCCAAAATATAAAGTAAAATTTTCAAAAGAAAGGGAAAACATGTTATGCTGATGTAAGTATAAAATGGCCTATAATGAAATCGAATGATAAGACACTTCTACTTCCCAAGAGGGTTCCAAACCATGTTTGGTCCCCTCATCCAATCTCCATCAAAATCAACAATAAATCTTAATGCCTTTTCCCTTATCTTGTCTTACAAAAATATAACATATTTGAGTTCCTATCACGCAGCCCAAATAGAGTTGGTAAAAATAAGTAGGAAACCACAAACTGTGTCTAAAACAAGTTCTTCCAGAAGGTAGTGTTTACAGTTCTATAATAAATATTTACAATGTATAAATAAACAGTTATTACATTTTCATTTATTCTTATCTAACAGCATTAACTCCAACATTCACAAGGAGACCCTTAACCCAACAAATTCTTCATCTCATGTTGGATACCAAAGTGTTACCTAGTAAATATAATATCGTAATACCCAATTATTTCCAGATCTCGAATTATCCAATGGTTCTATGATATCTCAGTAACAGATTCATCTCATGGTGGATTTATAAATATTTTTATGCAAGGCCATTACTCCGAGAGACATTATCTCCTTTCATTATCTAAAAACTAATATGATTCATTAAAAATGTTTCCATTATCAAAAACATACTTAATATGAAAATTTTACCATGCTCACTCCTCAATAGAATGATCTTGTTACTATTAACTTCACTCATAACTAATATCACCTTGTTACCATGATTATTCCACAACAGAATAACCATGTTCCCATTCACATTTCTCATAAGAATAATGACCATGTTACCGTGTATACTTCTCAATTTAGAATTATGATGTTTCCATTCATTCACTCATATGTGATTTATAATTAATTATCCACATCTATTTCATTACTAATCTAAATATTATTAACAAAAAACATCAAAGACAACAGTTAACACTATAAATAAATAAATTCTTCAATACAATTGTCTTTTCTAGTAATTAACTAACCAATATCACAATTATTAAACCATAATTAATTCTCCAGAATTAATTAAATCATTCTTAATCTGGACACATCAATATTAATCCCACAATTAATTATTTCAATCATAATCTCAAATCTCATAATTAATTAACAATTAATTATATCAACATAAACAATTTGATATATTATAATTAATACTTTGATTAATAATATAGATTAAAATATCTAAATATTTTACTCAATTTCCAATATTATATATCAAATAATGTAGCTCATTAGTCTCAGGATTAATTCCTCAATTAATTATTTAACTCTACAATGCATTGATAAATTAACTATTCAACCTAATTAACCCAATTAAAGAAAATAAATTCTAAATCGTGATATAAAATCTAATATATTTAATATACATATCAAATTACAAATATGGGAATTATAATTTATACTATCAACCTTGATTCATTGATGTGATTTCTCTCAATAAATATCACCAAAATCTGAGAAACCCAACGATGTAGATATGATTTCTTTATTTATACACCTAAACCCAAACAACGATATAAAGATATACTGAATTTAGAAATATTTCTACAATCATAGATCTATATCTCTCCATATAAAATAATATCTAAAGAAACATAAGATATCATATATGAAAAGATCATTAAAGAGGTGAAGAATGTAGGGAAAGGCATTGTTATGAGATCCACTTAATGGGAGAATAGAGGATCTTCAATTTGGGATTTCAATAGCAAATAATATAGTTCCAATGGGACTCAATCCCTTTGGGTCCATTGTGGAACCTTTTTACCCTTAAGATAGTAAAATCCCACATTAGGGCCACATAGGTGAAAAAAGGGGTCATTAAAAGTTAAAAATGAAGTGAGATTAATAATTTTGGGATCTCACTACTTACATTTTGTTAGTTTAGTTTCAAGGTCCAAAAACCCATGTGATTAAATTTTATTATAAACCACTTCATGGGGTGCCTTGATTTTTTTAATCACATGGCCTTCCAAATCATGATATAACCGTACAGATGCTACTGCCCCAAAAGGCAAAAGAGTTCCTAGTTTTTCCTAGACTCCCACAGATTTTATATAAACTAGGAACAAATCATGTGATTCCCCTTTTTTCTAATTTTTTCTTAGACTCAAACAAAATTCACCCCATTTCATAACTGTCGTCAAAAGAAAATATGTAAAAAATAAAAAATATGTAAAATTACGACCGATACAACTCCATAATAGGTCAAGATCCAATAATATCCCCACCTTATAACATATTGTTCATGAGCAGCACTTCCATGCCTTTATAATATTAAAATGCCAAAAATACTGGTCCATTGATCCCTCATATATGACCCCCTTTCCGATTTTCCATCTTGCACATGTCCATGTTTCCATTACTCAAAAACTTTCGGCATGATGTTTCCTCGCAACACATTTTTACTGAGATCAAGAACACATATCAGATGCCCCTCAAATTACACATCTATCTCAATGTCAAACTCATCCTCATCAATCATATTAGAAGTTGTAGGTTGATACTACTGACATTGTGATAGAAGTAAAACATCATAAATATTGATGTATCTCTATGGAAGAAACAATCGGTATGCCACCTATCTGATTCTCACCATTATCTCAAATGGTCCATCAAACCTGAGAATTAACATGACCTACCTCCCTATCCTATGGTGACCCCACAAAGGACGCACCTAAATAAATACAATATCACCAACTCTAAACTCTATTTCCCATCTTCTTCTATCAATATAAATTTTTTTCTACACTTATCCATAACCATAGGATTCCAAATCTACTGTACATTCTTGGATATATCCTACATGAGATTCAGTCCCAAAAACTCTTACTCACCACCCTTAATCTATCATAGTAGTGATCAACATATCCTAACATAAAAACCATCATATGGATCAATCTATATATTTTCCTGATAACAATTGTTATAGGAAAACTCAAATAAATCCATGTGATTTTCTAATGATACAACATATTCAAGAACACGTGCCCATATCATATTCTCCAGATCCTATATAGTCTGTTCTGACTGCCTATATTTATGTGGGTGGAAATCCATGCTCAATAATTCATGTCTTCCAAGTTCTTTCTGCAGGCCCTATCAGATGTGTAATGTAAAACATGAATCATGATCTGAAACTATACTTTATGGAACTCCATGTAGATGAATTATCTCCCAAACATATCATCCACCAAATTGTTCTACAATAACGGTTTACCTTATAGGAATGAAATATGATACCTTTGTTCGTTAACCCAAAATGACCTAATAGCATAATTCTTCCTAAGAATCATTTGGAGAATCACCCCAAAATCCATGGTCACTTCATCCCACTTCCATTATATGATGGGAAATGATTTTAGAAATCCTCCACGTCATTGATGATCTACCTTAACCTACTGATAGGTGAGGCATATTTTCACAAACCTTAATATCTCATTTTTTATACCTGGCCACCAAAATTGTTTGGGTAGAACATGATATATTTTAGTTACATCGGGATGTAACAGCCGTTTTCTGGTATAGAATTCTCTCATGACATACTCTCACATCCTCTAGGTACCAAAACTCAACATAGATGATTTCACAATGATCTCTCTACTAGTCCAAATGTGTATCCCCACCTTCAAATATTTACCTTAAAGATAAGAATTATAGATTCACATATTTCATTTCCCTGATATATCTCAAAATTGTTGACTCCACCATAACTGAAAGCTAAGTCTTCTACACCTGACTTTCTTGAACCACCACATGCTTTTCTACCATCATGGTAATCGCATTACACTCTGCACTCCTCTCCTAAACCATATATGTATGAGATTTTCTACTTAGGTAATATGCCACATAATTTCAATTCTAGATCATATATGATAGTTCAAAATATAATTAATTTATATACTCATCCCATCTATACTACTAAAGATTCAAATAACACATTGAATGTATATACTTCACGATCTTCTGAAATTTATTCATAAAAAACTTTTATCCCAAAAGATAATATATTCTACACTTAAGAGAATAAACCACATCTTTCAACATGAGGTCTTGTGTATGGTAATAATATTTTTGAGTCCTCAACTAATGATACCCATACACCACAACTCGGTAACCCTGCATCAACACAACTACACCTCTATTCCCAGAACAGTCATGATAAAATGTGCACTCCTCAATTGACTACGGTTGGATCAAAATTTGTTTAAATGTTAATATCATTTTCAAATCCTAAAAAACTCTCTCACAAGCCTAAAACCATTAAAAATTTACTCTCTTTTTGGTCAATCCCAAAAGCGGTGCTGGAAAATGGGAAAAGACTTGGATAAATACCTTATAATATCCAGTTAATCAAAAGAATCTTTATATATCCAAAATTTTCATGGGATTCCCCAAAGAAACCACTTCCATATCTTTCTTTAGGTCCATTGACACCCCTTCCTCTGAGGTTATATTCCCTTAGATGTGTACTTGGTCAATCCAAAACTGGAACATAGAGAGCTTGGTGTACACTGATTCACTTTTAGATACTCAGGATGTTGTAATGAAGTTGGGAATGATCATCATGAGTCTCTGAGTACACCAATATGTCATCCACAAACAGCACCACAAACTGATCTAAATAAGGATGAAAGATATTTTTCATCAAATAAATAAACTTTTCTGGTTCATTTGTCAACCCAAATGGAATTATGAAAGAATCACAAAGGAAATATCTTTTTATAAAAGTATCCCTCGGTATATCACAAGTCTGTACTATCAACAAATAATATTGTGATCTCAAATAAATCATTGATAACACACATATACCTTCAATTGGTCAAACAAATCATTGATTATTGGAGTAGGATATTAGTACTTCAGGTTCATTTTGTTCAAAATTCGGTAATCAATACACAAACATAAACACCTGTCAGTATTCTTTACGAAAAAGGTAGGTTCTCCTCAGGGAGACAAACATGGCCGGATAAATCACGTATTCTCCAACTCCTTAAATTGATTCTTGTGATCTTGATTCACAGTCGGGGCCATTCTTTATCATGGAATTAGATACTAACTCAGACCCTTGTTGGGCTAAACTATGAATTATACATCTCTCTTAGGTGGTAGCCTAGAAAATTCTTCTTGAAATACATCTTGAAACTGTTCAACTAACAGTGGGCGTACATCTTTATTTACACACCCATCAACTAATAATAGAATGAAAACATGGGCTATGAGATATCCTAGTTTCTAAGTAATTTCCCCTACTCGGCCTTTCAGGATATCCCACTCTCCAAGATGAATATATTTTCCACCATTAGGATAAACAATGGTCAATATCGTATGGTAAACCAAATCTTCTCTTGTTAGTTGACTAGAAAGTCCATACCTAAAATATTGTAGAAGATCATTATATTAATAAAATTTAGATCCCATAAGGAATGATATTCCCCAATATCTAGTGAACATACCTTGTATAGACATTTATCATTAGAATTCACTCTCAAAGGTGTATCTATAGTCATTACCCCACTCACAAATTCTACTTTTAGGGTTAAACCATCGACAAATGTTATATATATATAAATGAATTAGAAGCACAAATATCAAAAAAGGAACCAACTAAAGTAGAAGCTACTCGAATAATACCTCTAACTGTAGTTGGTACATCCTATCTATCCACATGTTTAGGTTTCACTGCATGTAATTGAGGTTCGCCTCATCCATGAGATGTTTTCTAACACCCCTGAGTAGAACCACTCTACTGATGTGGGAACTCTTTCCCAAATGTATCACATCTACTACCTCTACTTCATTATCTAGTATAACTCCATCTGCCAGCATGATATGTTGAAGAATATCCTGTTCTCATACTCGGCCTCAACCTAGAATCTCCTTCAGTACTAGTCAATCATTGAGACCTATATAATTTCTATATATTTCCCACTTCATTGAAAGATCTACACTCTACTGGTGGTCCAATACAATGTCTACTATTGTGTATCGACCCACCACACTGATGACAGATCACCCATCTATGGTTCTATCCAATTGGTCATCATTTCTACATATTCTTCTTCCAAACAAAATTTTCTTATGTGTTTATAAGGTCACTTCCTTCTCTCAGACACCACACCCCTAGATCATCTAGTAATAACTACATTTCTTGCACTAGAAGACTCCCTCTAGTTTCTATCAACTATGACATCCTGATCCACAACTTCTGAAAACTTTTTCAACCTAAATATATTCACCTACTACATAATCTCACACGTAATTCCATAATAAATGTGTTTTACATAGCTATATCATCTCCTATTAAAATTAGATTAAATCATGGTAGATATGTGTAGCATCCATCATATCCAATAACTAATATACTCCCCTATATCTGATTCATGAATTCATTATGCTTTTGGTCTCAGTTTCTATGGATAAACATTATCCAATATCCTCTCTAAAGAGACCTTACAAAACATACTTTCGGTTTATCTAATTCACACACGAATATACTACCATCTCATTATTGATCCCTGTAGAATATAAGCATCAAAATTAAACATCCTCTTGACTAGAGTCTCCAATGGGTCAGGAAATTTATCTTTGGACTCAAATAAGAATTCATCTCCCTCAGGTCCACCCTCTCTAGTAAATTCTACTTGGTGCTACAACTGAACCACCCTTGTCAACACAAACATACATTTCACAACATTCCATGGTTCTATATCAATGAATTTCATGAAGTGAGACAATTTCTTTTGAAACCTCTTCCCTTTATTTTTAGATGGCATGATCAGTTCATCATGTTCCCTAATTGGATTTTCATTTCTATTCACACCCATCAGTAATCCCCTCAATAAGCATTGTAGAGGAATAATCTATTAAATTCCAAACATAAATCTTAGGTCGTATAACATAACATTAAATCATCTATATCATATGAATAATCACAATAGGTCACAACATGTCTTATCCCCTAATTCTGGCCACACAGTGAAATAGAGGTGCTATCACTACCCTTAAATATCTTACTTTTATGTCTTTTGTAACAATTGTAAAAACACTATTGTGATAATTTTTCTCATTTAGACACCCAATTATTCTCATTTGCATAATTTTTTCAACCTTTTTCAATTAATTTTAGAATAAATTGTTAATTTTATTCTCATATAAAAGGATAATTGTCCATGTTTAACAACATACCCATAATCTATTTCCTCATCCATGCCTAAAATGATGCATGTCACAATAATCCGGAGTTCCTATAATGATTCATGTATAGTCAACTCTCCTGCCATTCTAGGATATGAATAAACACTGATAAATTATTAGAAAAAATAATAGAATCATACCAATAGTGTTTTACCCATGGAGAAATAATAATAAAATGTAATAAAAACATTAATAACAAAAATACCACCGTAGTTACTTGGGTTTTACCCCATAAATGGTTTTGAAACTCCAATGAAAAACACCATCACCAAGCACCAAAATATTAAAGTCTTCTATCTACATTTCCAAAAATAATCAACAAAATAGGAAGAATGCAAACTGGACCACTCATACAAAATTTTAATGTCCCGAACTGGGTTCCACAAAAACGTTCTCTATGACAATTCACCACATGATCGCAAGTGTTCCTCCCTATACGCTATAGGATTTTTCTTAGCAGCAAGGGTCTGGTAAGTCATTTAGGGGAGACTATATTTTATTTTATTAGAGAAAAATACCAAAAGAAGTTGATAATGAATAGTATAAGCATATATAAATCATAAATAGTACCAATGTTATAAGATAACCAAAATTGAAAGTACAATATTCAATAAAATGGTAAAATATGTTATGTCGACATAAGATTCAAACATCTTATAATAAAACTAAAACTAATGAAACTACAACTACCCAACCAGTCTTCAAACCATGTTTGGTCCCCTCATCCATGTTCCATCCCAAATCAGCAATCCATCCTTGGGACATTGCCCTTATCATGTCCTAGAATAATATAATCTATTGAAGTAACGACCAGGAAACCCAACTTGGATATGAGTATAACTCTATATCCAACCACCAATTGTGTCTACAACATGTCCAGTCAAAAGTTAGTGTATTTCATTCAAAATTAATTATTTAAAATGCATACATAATTAGTTATTACATTACCATTTATTCTTATCTAACTAAATTAACTCGAAGATTACCTAGGAGCCCCATACCCCAATACTCTATTCATCTCATGACATATTCTTATGTATTCCAAACATAATATCATATATTAATACCATATTCTTACTAGTTTTCAATTTATTCCAAGGAGCTATGATATCTCATTACTTAATTCGACACATGCCAATGTTTGAAATATTCTCATTTATGTTTATAACTTGCAGTTCAATTACATGATTTCATTAGTTTCACATTTATGAGGAGTATTCCAAAACTTACCATTATCACAAACATAAGTAATATAACCATGTTATCATTCTCACTCATCAATAGAATTACCATCTTCCCATTCTCTTCACTCATAAGAATGTTGACCAAGTTACAATAGTTACTCCTTGATAAAATGACCATGTTCCCATTCTCATTAATCATTTGTATAATGAACATGTCAAAATTTATACTTCTTAATTTAAAATGACTATGTAACCATTCATTCACTCATAAGTAATCCATAATTAATTATCAACTTCAATTCCATTACTAATCCAATAGTTAGTTAAATACTTCAAACCCATTAGATAAAACAAAAATTAACTACTCCCCTCAATAACATTAATTAATTCAATAATCAATTAACTAATATAAAAATTAATATCCCATAATTAATTTTCCATAATTATTTATCACATTCATAATCTAATATCACCATCATTAATATGAAAATTAATTATCTATATCATAATATAAAATCACATTATTAATTCACAATTAATTATCTAGACATGACAAATTTAAAATCTAATAAAGAATCACTTGAATTATTATCATCAATAAAATACCCAAATAATATTATCAATTTATTAAGATAATTATCCAATAAGTAACCACCTTTTCTAGGTGATTAATTTCTCAATTAAAAAATTCAATTATAAATCAAATAGTCATCCTAATAAAAAAATTTAAGAAAATATGTTTCTAAAGGAAGATAAAAATTCAATAAATTCTCAAATACGCATCAAATATACTACAATGAAAATTATATTTTTTTAACACCCACCTTGGTACATTGACTTTTGTTTACTCAACATAAGTCCCCACAATCCTAGAAGCACAATGGCATAGATAAGTGTTCCGTATTTAAATCCCTAAACCAAAAATAATATATCATGATCTATTCAATTTAGTTCTATATCATAAATATTTGTTCTAGATATTACTAAATAGGTTAAGTTATAAAGAAAAATATGATATATTTCATGAAAAGATTTTGTAAAGAGAGGAGAATGAAAGGGAAAGGCATTCGGATCACATCTACGTAACAGGAAAGAATAGGATCCTAGATTTTGGAAATCAATATAAATAAACGGTGGATTAGGGCCTTGAAATCCCTCTAGGTCAATTTAAGAACCTTCCTTTACCCTTAGGAATGTAAAATCTTGATTTAGGTCAATATATGAGTAGAAACAGGACATTAAAAGGTAAAAATGAGTGACAACCAAAATTGTTGGTTCTCACTAAAGACCCATGCATGGTTGAGTCATAAGATTATACAATTGGTTCCCTAACCATTATTTAACCACTACATCAAGGGTGACCTCAAATTGATTCCTTGAATAGTCTCCAAAACATTTCTTTAACTGTAATGAAAAAACTACCTCCAAAGCCCAATGAGAAAATAGTTTTTCCTTAATAGATGCATGGTTTATTCAAATCATGAGCCAACTATGTACTTCCCCTTTTTCACCAAAATTTAAATAGACTAAACTCAAAATAAACTATATGAATATATAAAATAAAAGGTAAATAAGTAAAAAATTTACCTGAAATCACGCTTGAGAATATACCTCAAAAGGTGAGGATCATACAATTACAAAAGACCACATAGCCCCACCCAGCCTCTAGAGGAGTCAAAATCGATGCATTAATAAAAATATGATTCACCCCCACAAAATAATTCATACATTTATCATTTAAAAAAAAACATCATCCCTTTACCAGTTAGAGTTGTCATCAGAGAAGCCAACATTGATAAGTTATTTATGAACAAGCAGTAATATTCGACTATGCACAAGAAGATATGAATCTCAAAAAAATTAAGTAGTTATCCAAATTCATAATAGCCTTCAGCTTCATATGATCAACAATTATACCATTTTCATACAACAATTTTCCTAATAATTTCACTTCCATAATATATAAATCACTACTTGAAATCATGTCATAATGTGGGTTACTTCTCAGCAGCCTCAGAATTGTTCTCAAATAAAGCACATGATCTTCCTCAGATTTGAGTAAATGAGGATATCATCCACATAGACTGTGGTGATGGTATCTAGAAACTCATTGAAAATATTTTATGTTAAATTGATGAAAAAGATATTAGAATTTTAAAAACCAAAAAGAATAAAAATGTACTCCTAATGGTCATACATTCTACGAATGGTGTTTTTATAGATGTCAGAATTTATGTCCATAACTGATGGTTTTCAATGATTGAATATCGAACATTGAAAAAATTTATCCCCTTTTACCTGTTCAAATAGATATTCAATTTGTTGAAAAATATTTTCTTTATTTACATTAAATCAATTGAGCTTTGGATAATGAACACATTAGAGAATAGAATCATCCACTTTCTTAGCGACGATAATTGTCGCCACCTAGGGTGACACACTCAGGAATATAAATCCATTACGAAGAAGAGAATCCAATTTTTCTTCATCTCATTCATTTCGGCTAGATCTATTTGGTAAGAGGGAATTAATACTTTTTTAGTTCCATGCATTATGTTAATGGAAAAATCCACTTCCCTTACCAGTGTAAAACGATAGAAATTATCACAAAACACATCGAGAAACTCAACTAAAACAAGAGAGAGATCACCACTCAATGATTCCCGCTCCAGATCAAAATCAAACAGTTATATTACATTCTACAACTCCTGATAAGATGTTTTTACCTTGGTAGACCTTGTGTACCATTCACAATGACAAACATGATACAAACAACTAGGTTTAGTAATGTAGACCCTTCAAAGATAAAATTCAATCTAGGATTTATTATAAATGTTCCAATGTGTCCCAAATATGACAAAAATATATTTCATGTAAAGGAATAGAAATATCCAATCTTGATTGAAATATTATATAGATAAGACACAATAAGGACAATGGAGACCATTTTCTCTCTTATACCAAGGGGAGTAGTAATATCGATTGTACAAGAAAAAACCTCCATATGAAGATAAAAAACATTAACAATACTAGTTGAAATAAATGATTGTTATGCACCGGTATCAAATAGAGTAGTCACTTATGATAAATATATATTAATGATACCTCTCATAGGGGATAAACCTTCTTCTTACTCCTCTGTAATATCTTTCATTATGTAAAGTAACTTCGTTCAGAATACCTATGGTTGAAAGCTTTTTATATGTGAATAATATTATTTCACCATAGATTTAGGATGATATAAAGATCAAGATCCACTATATGGAGTGGGAAAGAAGTGGAAGAAGCTCTGTATGAGCCATGAACATTCGTAGGAGCCACAATCCTTGGTTGCGTCAGTGAAAACCCTCTAATAATGTCCAATATTTTAAAATTGATAACATATTACAGTACTTCCTCTGGAACTATACTAGGCCTGTAAAGACTCTTACATAATGATCTACCATGAGAATCCTCAAGATTATGTTTTCCCATGGAGGAACATAGGTTTCTAATGGCGAGAAAGAAACTTTTGATTACCTTGACTTTCAAACCATCTCAATATAAACCATCATTTCCTTATGTTTCACGTCAACATAATTGGGTTTTTTCAACAAGAAAACCAGATAACAGATATCTTATCAAAGTCAAAACTAATACAATAGATCATTCATCCTCTCATAACATACTATCAAAGGGGAAAATTAATGTATCTCAACAAATATGTTAGAGTATTCCCTCATGGTTGTGTCATCATTCTCAATATTGAAAAATTCAACATCATTGGTTAACAGTATGGACACTAGATAGAACTGGTTGGTGATTATGACCTAGAAGTATTGTTTATGAACCTAGACCTTTTTTCAGTTATGGTTTTTTCTTTTCGGGTGTTCTTGAGAAAAAGAAGATAATCTGAACATTTAGGGAGTACAGACAGTGTACTTTGGAGTACAAGTTGTGTAATCGGTTGTCATGGGTGACCGTGTAACGGCTGAGTACATAAAAATGTTATGTGACCTTGTCAACACCTAAATTGAATACCTACAAATTCATACACACGTCATGTAATTTTAAAAGACACATATTGTACTTTTCTATTTTTACTTGTTATATCAGACCGGGGTCATGACTCGCTCATAGAAAACACTTCTTCTCAGCCCGTCTCATCTAAGAGAGACAGAAGTCAATGATTCTTCTCTGATCCCTTGACCCACCATCTGTTCTACAAATCAACCACCATTTATTGCTTTGGAATCATCGCGGTGTGTTATTCTATCTTATAGAGCCATGTTTATTGATTTTTATCCTTTAGTGAGATATCCTTAGTTGACCATTTTAGAGGTTTTTTTAGATCTATGTCATTCTAGTCTAATTCAAGGGTCAACACTAGTTTATATCGATCGTACAACACTGAGGTAGGTGGTTTGTGCCTTTTCATAGTTATTATTTTAATATTATGTGAAATAGTGTCCAATAACCTTGAATGGGGTATTTAATGTTTAGGGATTTTAGCTTTGTTTATGCTTGTTATGCCTTGTGTGCCGAAGTAGAGGTTGTCAGATTGTGAATTGGGTTATTTTCCATGCAATGGATTTATATCCCTTGGTTGATTTGATATAAACCATTTGGTCTAGATTTATTTAGGCTAATTTTTTTTCATGCCATGTGTTGTTAGGATGGAGGGATATTATTCGATGTTGTTATATGCTTGTACTTGTTTACCCCTGTAGTTCATGAATGTTTTTAAACAAGTAGTTCTTAATGTTTACTATGGCTATCGAACATCGTAGTGCACAATTTACTTACATTGGGATGTGATAACATGGTGTAATAGACCATAGGGGTAATGGATTCTGATAGATTCTCCAGAGTGTCTACTGAATTTTACATTACGAGAGGGGGATGGTCTCTGTTCTCCCTCAGAGTGTTTTTAGTTCCACATTACAAGAACATCGGGGGAATTGGAAGATGAATGAATCCTTAGAGTGTCTATAGTATCTAATATGCTACCAATGGGGGAATTGACAGTGAGTGCTTCTTCAGAGAGTCTTTGGTAAATCTGAACCAGAGGGGTTAGTCAAGGAATACATCCTAGAGGATTTCTTCTGATTGATTAGATAAACCAGAGGGGTAAAGATGTGAGTACTTCTTAGAGGGTTACATGTTTTTTATTAGAGTTTTAATTGATATATTGAAATTACTGCATTTGAAACTATAGGATTGGTTACTTTTGAGTACTTCCTTGCATACTACATCATTTTTATAATTGAATACCATATATATTCACTGATTATTAGGCACCGAACGTTACTTGGTTGCCTACTAGGATTTATATCGCACACTGTTTGGGTCATTCTTTGGGGCACAAATAGGTTATATTGCAACATTTCTAGATAAGGGTAAGCACCCTTTTACTTCAGGTACTTGATTACTATGGAGATGGAGAGAATGGGACCAAGCTGATTCTTGTGATGCTGCTAGGGATTATATTTATTCATTGAAATTTGGTCTAGTGCGGTATTCTATTATTGTGACTCGTTTTGCTTCTTTTCTAGACATATGTATCATGCATCATTTATAAGTATGTTATCCAGTTGTTTACTACATCTAGTCTTCCTCTGTTAACATATTTCATGTTATTACTTCTTCCATTATTGTTATTTTCTTCTCTATGTTTTCATTACTCTGCTAATGGGGGCTTAGTTTCTCCACTATCACATCCATTGCCCTCACTACTAGTCGGATGCCTCTAGAATTTGAGAAAATTCACAAAAGGCAATGCGACCAACTGGTTATGGGGCTCCTCTATGTGGCACCCGGAATTAGTTTGTTACAATGTGTTATTAGTGGGATTCTTTTCTTCTTATCTTACTATTTGAGCCTATAGTCAGGTATAGGAATAAATATGTACTTGGTAATAATATATTCTTGGGAGTAGCTAACCCATGTATGGAGACATTATAATTTACCTTGATTATTTCAATTTATAATGTTTTTTATTTATTTCAGTTGATTATATTTCACTGTTGGGTGATTCAAATGTTTTCTGCTGTTATTTTTTATATTATTGGGATTCTATTTCTGTTGCAACCTGATGATATGAGGGTATGCCCTCTCATGCATAAAATAAGAATCTTTTATAGATCACATGTCATGAAATCTTTCCATTCCATTTAAGGTGAATTACTTATTTCATGTTGTTTTGATAGTTTTTGTGCTTGATATGCAAGTTGTTGTGATAGATGCCTTGATAATATTCCTTTTATTTCATAGAGTGTTGTATTGAATAAGGTTTTGTCTAAATGAATTCCAAACATTGGTTCTTGATTTGTTATAATACCTCATGGAACAAAATTGGGTTAACCATTACATTTTTATTCCTTGTATATAACATAAATAACATGAAATCGTATATTTTTAGGGTGTATGGGAGCCCAAGGATCAGAATATGGCACTTAAATGTTTGTTTTAGTGTTTTATGGGCTCCCAGAGTAGTTTCTGAGGCTTACTGTCTTGATAAATCCAGAATACACGGTGTGTATTACTGAATACATGCCATGTATCCTTCTTTTAAGGAATGAAAATTTTTTCTTTAGTACACTCCACGTACTATATGAACACTCCATGTAGTCTCTGAATGTTTCACTAGTTGTGTGGGCAGAGACACGGGGTTGGGAAATCCTTGGTGGAACTTGCCATGTACCATAAGTACATGCCATTTGTATAGATCATGAGTCCATCCATGTGACCAAATAAATTGATGTATTATGGGTAGTAAGTATACACTGTGTCTAGAGAAAACATTCCATGAAGACTCAGCCATGTAACCAGCCGTGTGACTAATAACACGGGTCAGTATAATCATTATAGTACATGTAATGTCTTGCATGAACACACAATGTAGTCTCATTCTAGGTTAGATGTGTGTGTTATTCATGTAGAATAATATGAGTAGGGGAACATAATTCAAGTACAATACATGTCCTTGGAGAACAGGATGTGTGTTTGGGGTGTTACACGACCAGGGATGGTAGGAGTACATTCCCATGAGAAGGCTAAAGGAAACACACCGTGTTGTGGGATAAACATTCCCCGTATCCAATTTATAGAAATATATAATGCATACATTATACTATTAAATTCTTTTAATTCCGTGTTTTATTCCATTATATTATTGAACTATGGTTGGAGATTAACCTTGTAGATTTATTCCACCACGACATCCTCCGGTTGTATGCCAGATTCCGGGGAATGAGCAGACACCATACAAGGTATATCATGGACTACTAGTAAATCCTCCCATTATGTCGGTCTTTTATAAAGCCAGCATTCCATATACCGGCATCAATAAGCAGTTCTGAGAAGGATTCATGAGGTTAATGCATATTTTCAACGGAGCACTTTATCATCTCCCGTTTATGGCATAGTTGATGCGGTTCGTTCAATAGCAAAATCCTCTCACTTTTTTACTGGATAAAGGACCTAAAGATACAGAGTGCTTCTTATAATCCATTATATCGATCTTCAATCAACTGGTGATGGCTCTAGAGAGGAGGGTGAATCTTTCTACTTACATGCATCATGATTCCTCCAAGAGATGGTGGGATGTGATCTCGTAGGCAGGGCACCAGTAGGTTATGTCATGGGTGGAGTTCCAATGTGCCTTCTACTATTAATTCTACCTAGATACATTGAGGTATGATCGAGATTAGGTTTTAATGATTATAGAATAGGGTACTCTTTCAGCCATGGAGTACTCTTCTCTATTCATAGAGCTTCAACGCTTCACACCCATCCCAATAGGTGATGAGTTATTCTTGGTGAAGAAGATTGTGGATGGTCTCAGGCACGACACCTGATCTTAGGTAAACATCTTCAGGTTGAATTCCATAACCTCTATAGTAAATAAGGAAATGATCATAGAGTGAAATATGAGGAATTCAAGAGCTGTGAACTAGGGCGACCAGAAATACGGGGTTGGAACCCCTTCGACAGACAGCAGGAAGCACTGCAGGGAGTCTATGAGCTTTGATCCAAGGAGATGGGATACTTTTATAGTAGCCAGGTGGAGTAATACCAATGTTATAAGAGTTGGAATACAATCCCACATTTCCTGAGAGACCCATTGGGGTGTTGATCTTGCCAAAATATGGGACATAATCTATGGTTCTATCATTTTATCTAACTAGCAGCTGATGATAGGGGTTCTATTTCAACTACTAGTATTGGAGAAGGACCACCAGTCCCACATCAGTTAACGAACAGGAGTTCGTTCGACCTTCCAGAACGAAGTGGATTTCATGGTCGTGGTGTTCAGATGCATGGTTTTCGATGGCCATAGGGTGGATCAGCTCCGGGAACTCAGTCAGGGTCATAGAGACGTTGTACATGACAAACTTTTGTAGTAGAAAAATCACAGCAGTAGTAGGATCCTGAACCCTCTATAAATTTAGGTACGATCATTATTGCATAGATATTAGCTTCTTCACTGTTTGAAGTAGGGGCTTCCCATAGTTTAATATTTATTTCTGTTGTTGAGAGACTTGGGCTATGTATTATTTACTTCTACTAATCTATTGTCGCTGGACACTCTATTGGGAAGAAGAACGGATAGAGTACGTCAGTTCATGGATTTACCTCTTGAATTTGATGGGTTTTGGCATCTTATAGGACCTATATGTCCTAGAGATGATAGGATATGATGACATTATCAGAATTGACATGTTAGTTTCATTCCATGATCTTGGCGACTGATTTCTCTATAGGGTGAGTTTCACATCACCATAGGGTTGTTTGTTCTTACATAAGGTTGAATAGGATGTCTAGGAGAGAAGAGCGGGACCCAAGAATCATGGGTTGGTTGTAATCATAGCTCATATTTCATGTCTATATTTGGATGACAGAGGTACTTCACAGATGGACTTTCCTCTAGTGGTGAATCATTTCAGGGATTTTTTTATACATGTCTTTTTATGTTTTCCTTTAGACTGAGAGGTAGAAATCCCAATTGAGATTGTTCAAGGGGCAGTACCGGTGTCCATTACTCCTCATGGGATCTCTACACCAATGTTATAGGGGCTCATGAGGATGTTATAGGAGTTGCAATAAAAGGGTTTCATCTAACCAAATACTTATCTATGTGGTTCGCCTATACTATAAGTGAAGAAGGCAGACTATAACCTCAATATTTATGTCGACTATCGAATGATGAACCAGTTGATGGTCATGATCCTATATCCATTGCCAAGGAATGTCGATCTCTTTTATATACTTTGAGGAGCTTGGGTATTCTCGAAGATTGAAATGAGATCTGGATATCATCAGTTGCACATTAAACCATCAGATATACCAAATATATCCTTTTTGGGATGGTATTGTCTATTCAAATATGTGGTTATGTTGTTTGGTATCATGGACGCGCCTTCAATTTTCATGGAAATGATTAACCGAGTATTCCATCCCAACTTCAATTCTTTCGTGGTAGTCTTCGTGGATAATATAATGGTGTACTGTCACAGTTAACACAACCATGCCACACATCTTGAGATCCTTTTGAGTACACTGATAGGAAGTCATTTGTATGTTATGATCTCAAAATTATACTTTTGGATGTACCAAATTCACTTCATGGTTTATGTTATCATAGATATAAGAGTATTGGTATTCCCAGAGAATTTGAAGGTAGTGGTTTCTTGGGAGCAGCCAAAGAACACCTTTGAGGCATGCATATTTCTAGGGTTGCCTGCATACTACAGATGTTGCATACATTAATTTTAACATGTATTTGTTCCACTCACAGACCAGACTAATAAGTGTGAAGAATACTTGTAGTCAAATTATTGTGAGTAAACCTTTAAGTAGTTGAAGGAGAGGTTGACTTCAACACTGATTCTAGTATTTCCAGATCCAAGGATGAGATATATTGTATACTTTAATGCATTAGGTATCAAGCTGGGATCAGTTCTTATTCAAGGGGAAAGAGTAATTGCATATGGTTATCGGTAGTTGAGGCCACATGACAGAAATTTCCCGATGCATGATCTCTATTTGGATGTAGTTGTTCTTACATTACGCTATTGGATACATTATCATCTGGGAGAGAATTTTGGATTTTTTACTGATCAAAAAACTATAAATTATATCTTTACTAAGAGCAATCTAAATTAGAGATGGCAAAGGTGGGTTGATTACCTTAAATCCTTTGATTTAGATATTTCTTACACATCTAGGAAAGGTAACGTAGTAGTGGATGCATTTAGCAAGAGGACTCAAATATAAGTAGATTAGGTGGATAGTAGTGAGTGGAATTATATTCCTCAATTCTATGAGATGCGTTTGGAGTAGCACAATAGAAAGTGGAAAACATTTATTTTTTAAATGGATGTTTCCTCTACTCTACTTTATCGAGTACGAATGAGAAACATATCAGATTATGAAGGCCATGTCCAATAAGAGAGTGTGTTAGAGAGGACCCTATTCTGGGATGGATCATATGCTAGGATGAGATCTTGCGTTTTCATTGGAGCGTATGGGTATCAATAGACATACATGAGAAGTTGATGGGGTACATTCATCCCTCACTTTGGGTAGTTTATCTGGGTTTCACCAAGAAGTATCGAGATCTGTACTGTCATTATTGGTGTCCACGTATGAAGAGAGATGTTGCTTGGTTTTCCATGAGGTGTTCCAGTTGTCAGCAGGTGAAGGCAGAGCATCAGCAACCAGCCTTGATTTTGATGTAGTTACCCATTCTCGAGGGAATGTGGAATGATTTCATGATAGACATTGTGAAGATATTACAGAGGTCCCCTTGAGAGAATGAATCAATTTGGGTTGTCATTGACAAACTCACAATGGTTTCTCACTTCTTTCTGATCAAGGAGACCTTCAGTGTGGATGACCGAAAAGGTTGTACATCCGAGAGAGTATACATCTATATGGGGTTCCACACTCTATAGTTTCAGACAGGGACACCCTTTTTACTTCTTGGGACTAGTAGGGACTAAAAAGTTCATGGGGGTACATAGGTGCTTTTTAGTACAGCTTACCTTCCCCAGACAGATGGCCAGTCCGACCATATGATTCTCATGTTGGAGGATATGCTTCGAGCATGCGTTCTAGATTTTGGAGGTTCCTGGGAGAGACACTTACCTCTAGTAAAATTTTAAGAAAATAATTTTTTCAAGAAAATATTTATATAGAACCATATGAGGAATTCTACGATAGGCCATGCTGATAACCCTTATGTTGGATGGAAGTAGTAGAGGCAGGTTTGTTGGGACCTCGATATGTTTAAGAGACCAAAGAGTAGGCGGAGTTGATTTAGAAGTAGATGGCTATTGCACAGTCACAACCGAAGTCTTATGGTGATCCATAGAGAAGCCCTATGAAGTTCAAGATTAGAGAGAAGGTTTTTCAACATGTCACAATGAGGATTAGACATTAGAATATTCGGAGATAGGGAATTCTTTCACTAAGATATGGTTGACCATTTGAGGTTTTGGAGAGAGTCGGGATGGTTTTATATCAGTTGCATTTACCTTAGTGGTATAGGACAATGCACGGAATCTTTCATGTTTCACATATACGATGTTACTTCCCAGACATTTCTCATGAATTTTAACCCATGTAGGTTGAGCTGGATGTGCATGCATCTTTCAAGGAGCATCCTATCCAAATTATTGATCTTAGTGAAAAGGTTCTTCATGGTAAGTCTTTTCCTCTGGTGTGGGTTCTAGGATAACACTTGTGAGTACAGGACGAGACATGGGTGTGGGAGGATGATGTATGATAGCAGGGGCCAAGGCTGTTCGAGGATACATCTTCTATGAAACCTTTCATGGGAAATTCGAGGATATATTTCATTAATGGGGGGGAAGTTTATATGAACCATGACCTTCTTTTATAGTATTAGGTTTTATTTTCTAGTTTTTTAGAAAAATAGGTCAACATATAAATTGATTGAGTACACGTTGTGCACTTTGGAGTACACTCCCTGTACCAGGTTGTCGCAGGTGACTATGTACTGACCATGTAATGGCCGAGTACATGGCCATGTGGGGTTACATGGGGAAGCCTAAAAGGGGACCCAATAAAGGAATATACAAACGATTTACTTTTTAATGACATATGATGTATTTTTTTAAAAGTTATATTAGACCAGGGTCACGTCTCGTTCATAGAAAACACTTCTTCTCACCCATCTCATCCATGAGTGATAGAAGATAATGATTCTGGTCTGAGCCCCCAACACTTCATTCATTACCAAATCAACTGCCATCAATTTCATGGGAATCTCCACAGTGAGTTCTTCCTTCTTCTAGATCCTTGTTTCATAATTTCACTCCTTTCTTGAGATATCCTTGGTTGAATTGTTTAAAAGTTATTGTATATTGATGTTGTTCTTGGCCGATTAAAGGGTAGACACTAGAGTATATCGATTTTACAATGCTGATATAGGTGGTTTGTTCCATTCCTTAGTTAATCATTGAATATTATTTTCAAAAGTGCCCAATACCATAGAACGGGGTATTGCATGTTTAGGGTTTTCAGCCCTTTTAATTCCTAATATTCCTTATATTCCTGAGTAGATGGTGTTTTATTTTGAATATTTTTATTTTCAATGCTTGGTATGTATAGTCCATGATTATTTTGATATTGACTATTGGGTCTAGCATTGCCAATTAGGCATGTTGTTTTCCATTCCTATTTTTGTTTGGATAGAGTATTATTATTTGATGCTATTATATTCTTGTAGCTATTTAGAAAAGTAGTTATTGAAAGTTGTTAGCCAATTATTTTTTAAGTTTTAACATGTGTGTTGAACTTAGTTGTGCTTTTATGACTTACACAAGGATATGGGATCCTGGTGTAGTATACTATAGGGGGAATGGATGCTGAGAGCTTCTCCGGAGTGTGTTTACATTTACATTGCAAGACCATAGGGGGATGGACATTGTACTCCCCCACGGTGGATGTAGTTCCTTTTTGTGAGACCATAGGGGGAATCAGATATTGACTTCCTCCTCCAAGTGTCAATAGAAACTGATATGAGACCGCAGGGTGAATTGGCTTTGAGTGCTTCCTTTGAGAGTCATTACTAAAGTAAAACTAGAGGGGTTAGACTTTGTATACATTCTAGAGGGTTTTTGGTGTATGATTGGTTGAACCAAATGGGTTCTTCTATGAGTACTTCCCATAGGGTTACATGTTTTTGATTTGTTGTTTACTTTCTATATGAAAACTAATTCAATTAAAACTATATGAATTTTTACTTTTGAGTACTTCCTTGATTACTGCTTCATTTTCCTTATTTCCTACCATATATATTCACTTATTTTTAGGTAGATATGTTTGGGTTTTTGTCTACTAAGATTTGTCTCCCAACTTATTTGGGTCAGGCTTTTGGGCCCAAACAAGATTATATTGCAGAAGGTATAGATAATGTAAAGCACCCTTCTACATTAAGTACTTGATTGATGTGGATCCATGTAGCATGGCACCATGATAAGGCTTGCGATGTTGTTGGGGTTTATTAGATTTCTTTGTTCTTGGTTATAGTACTATATCCCATCATTTTGACATGTTTGGTAGCTTTTATAGACATATTTATCATAAATCATTTATATATATGTTCTCTAGTTGTTTATTACTTCAAATCTTCTATTTTTTAATTATTTCATGTTATTACTCCATCCTCTATTATGATCTCTTTATATCCACTTCATTACTCTGTCAATGAGGGAATAGTTTCCCCATTATCACACCCATGGACATTGCTACTAGCTGGAATCATCTCACATGTTTGGAAATTTTCTTGAGTCCATGCGGCCAACTGGATATGGGGAACCTCTGGGTGGCACTTGGAACTCGGACGTTACATCTTTCCACTCTAGTCCCTCGTGTTTCTTTGTTGTCACCATCATGTCCTACCATCTCATTCTTGGTCCCTCTATCATGAAGCTGGAATAAATAAAAATGATCACATATCGAGTCTCCAATAATTCTAAGAGATGTCCAATATATCCAAAACATTCTTCAGAATGTCAACGATCAGTGGATACATTGAAAATTGGTGGCTTCTAGCGAACGAAAAGATTATAATTATTTCAAATAACATACCCCTATGGATCTAAAGTTGGAGCCTCAACAAAAATTATATGTTGGGCCTATCTCAACCCATGGACTGTACACACTATCACCTCAAACAGATTCATATCCATGTTAGGATTAACCTGCCAATGTTCATTAGTAGCCTTATTCGGGATTCGATTCACATGTATTCTCAGAGCAATGATTCCTGACCACATCTTTAGATAATAATTAATACATTTGACAATGATCAATCATTGAACCAAAGGGAAATACGATCCTAACCAATATAATAGAAATGATTTGTATTTCACGCTATCCAAAAAATAATGAAAAGACTAGAACTATTCAACAAGAATATATTCACTAAAACCCCACAGAGACTTAAGGTTCATTATCGTGAGAGTTGGCCAAGAACTGGATCACAACGACCTCCAATGTCCCAAAAATATTTCACAAATTCATACCGAGTTCAAGAAAAATTATTAACAAACTCTCTATGATACCAAATTATTATGATCTTGCCCGGGTACCCTGGTATCCTGATAACTATGATATCCCTTACATAGCCTGAAGGGTTTTTCCGATCCTCATGGTTCAACAACTAGCACCTCGAATCATAAAGATGCAATAAGAATAATTTTTTTCACTAAAAATGAGGAATAAAAAGAAACTGTAAATTATGATTAACAAAATAAACTCCACTAGGAGTATTTTTACCAAAAATAAAATAGAAAAAAATACAATAGTGTTAAAACCAAGATACCATAGTTGGGAAACACAACCCATGTCCTTAAGGAACCTAATCACCAAGTCCATTGTCTAATTAATGGATCCAATCAAAAGTGTTCATGTTCCCCTGCTCGAACCTGGAAGGAGATAGTCTACAAACACTCATTGGAATAAGTAGGGTGTGAGGTACAAATCCTAGTAGGTTCTTGCCATGGATTCCATAAGAGATTCAAACAAATGATTAAATAATATAATGATTCAATTTTATTTGAGAAATGGATAGGTTTGGAATTTCAAATCATATATCAAAAAAGAAGGATATATAGTTTAGAGGATGAAAATACATTGAGAAAAAAAATCATAATAAAAAGAATATTTCTAAAATAATGGAATAAACTATACAGTTACATAAAATAGAATATGTTAATCAAGAAGGATTCTAATTTTGTTATACAACATTGGAATACATTTATATCTCAACTATAAATAAAAAGCGAGAAACCTGGACATATTACAAATAAGAATGGTCGTGTTTCAAGATATGGGACTATGTGATCACTATGTGGTCTCATAAATATGTGTATACACATGTCTCCCTGACACTAGCTAACGGAAACTCATCATCATCCCATCGGGGATGGGACCTGCTGAATATATTATTATGATCGTTGTAATGGAGTAGAGTGTTCCACGATCACTCACCACCTACCTAAGGCTAGCGTGTTCTCTTAAATAATTAATGAGTTTATATTTATTCAATGACTAATAGATATATAATTAAGTCATATCGTTCAATTTAAATAGGAATTCTCATTTAAAACCATAATGGGTATTAATAGAAAAATATTCCTCTAACAAGAAAAAAACACTTTGTTTCTATCTAGTCATTTCTATCCATTTTCACATGCCTAAAATCCATTCAAAACAATTTATTTAAATTACAAAATTATTTTAATAATAAAAACCAATATTTTAAATGAAACCATTTCAATGAAAAATATATTTTTTAATTTAACAATTTAAATCAATCAATTTCTATAAACACATGACAATTAAATGGAATTGGGTTTTACCCCAATAATCATTCCAAAATCATTTCAAATATTTAAATTCAATCTAATTAGGTTATATAAAAATAAATTGAAAGATTTTTTAGAAATTTAATTTAAATAAATATATATAAAAAACTAGTAATTTAAAGTTAATGAATTTAGATAAATAAGAAGAAATCATCTACCTCTTTATCAAAACTCAATACTTAAAACGACACCCATCAATGAGAATGATGGTGTAGAGGACATTGATACTCAGCTAAGTGATAGTTTCCAACATCATGGATCATATATCTACTAAATTTAGAATGATATATTTAAATTACATAGGAGGAGTGTGAGATAAATATAATTAATGGAAAGGAATGCTTTCTCAGGTATCACACTACATTCCCAATGATGATCGAACACTGAATAAACGGATTTGGATGGATTATAATGCTCCATGATTTCTTGGGAATGGCCTCAGGTTGGGAGGAAAGAAATTTGAGTGGAGGAGAAAGGAGAAACCCAACCACACTTCCTGTTTAAAAACTATTATTGGCGTATTACATGATATGTAATATCAATACTCATCTTGTAACACATAATTATCATAACCGCTGAAAAAGTGTCAAAAAAAATTAAAAAGAATTCATTAAATAATGAATCATGTGTAAATTATAGTCATGCTGTGTAACATTCACATAATTAATCTATTCTTGACTTGTTTTATAAAATTATTTCATGTTTTGTAACCCAGTTACATGGCTTTTAACCCAGTTACATGGATTGTAACCCTCCATCAGCCATAATAAAATGCCGATTAATGTAGAGAGTCAAACAAATCAATGAACTCATCATTATTGGTATCCTACCATTCCATTCTCAACCCCACCCAGTACAAAAAAGGAAAAATCATGACATGTTTAATGACATACCTATTGTATTAGTATCAATATGTTACCTATATAAAATTATTACTATGTTTCATATTTTATATTTATGTAACCCATAAACACCAAAAGATTCATTTATAAATATAGTTATATATAATGTTGTTCCTATAATATTTTAATATATTAGATTAATATATGCATGGAAAGCCAAAATTTTACTTCATTCTTCTTTTACATAAAATATTGCTAACATACATTAATAAATCGAAAAATTTATTTACAATGTGTCTTCAGTTTCATATATTGTGGATTAACATTCAAGGATAGAACCTATTGGTTATTTCTAAGTGATTAATAAAATTTAATTGTGTTAATTTCCACATAATGTGAGTTATTTTATATTCTTGTTCCATAAGAATGTCACATATCTTTCTTTAATATTATTTTTCAGATTTGGGTTTATATTTCCACTACTATTAGTCATGATTTATTTTATTTGAACACTTCATTAATATTGTATAGAATTTTTTGAGATTTATCTAATATTATATAAAATATATAATCATACAATATGAATGATAAATCCATAAATACTCTTTTATACAGGAAATATAATTCACTACAACAACCTTATATTTTTTCACTATAACATCATTTCATGAAATATAATATCCTATTGTATATAATATATAATAATTTATAATAATATCTATTAAATTATTTTTTATAGTAATAATTTTTTTCGTTATCCAATATTTCTTAAACATCGTATAAAAGCATATCCCAATTACAGGAGTATCAAAAAAATAAATAAAAAATGAATGGTATAAAAAATTGAATAACATGACATTTTTATATATTGATGGTTTTATTAAATAGATTTTAAATATAATAAATCATAGTGGAATCAAATATATTGATTCCTAAACACAAGATCCCCTAGCAAGGAAATAATGATAAACAACCTTATGGACTCTCATTGACTCAATTCTATTCGACACCCATTAATAGTACAATAATATTGGTATAACATAAGGTACATCACTAGATTATAATTAATTGACATGTATTTGTCTAAATGAATCATAAAAACATTCATATAGAAATTATTAAATAAATAATAGATGCTCTAATAGATTAAATGTTAGAGAAACATTATGTGAACAAAGTCATATTATATTCTAATATTTATATTTCATTTTAACTATTATGTTATTATTTTATGAATCATTTAATATTATTAAGAAATTAATGAAATATCAATTAAAATGATATAGAATTTAAAGATTACCTTGTTGCTTCATCTAAGACATGTTTGTTCCGAATCGTTTTCTTCAGAGGAAACAGGGAAGTAGTGCTAGGAAGGCATGCAGAAGGAAATAACCTTCCGAATCAGCATCCTGAGATGGTCGGAATTGGACCTGAATAGTTTGTTGTAGTAATGGCACAGTTGAATCAAGAAATAAATGGTGGTGGTATCCATGAACAAGATCAGCCAGATCAACCGCAGAGGAACATGTCAGTGGTGGAACATTTCATGAGGTAACATCCCCCATCATTCAGAGGATCATCTGACCCTGTGCTAGCTGAAGGGTGGATTAAAGCACTGAAAAAGATTTTCGATGTCATGGGGTGTCCAGACAATCAAAAGGTTAGTCATTCTATTTACCGTTTGGAGGGTGAAGCAGATAAATGGTGGTCGATGGTTAAAAATATCCGGGACACTGATGAGATTGATGCTCTCAACTGGGATGAATTCAAAGGTATGTTTCTTGAAAAGTATTTTCCTAAGGCTGTTCAACTTAGGATGGAAAAACAATTCTTATAATTGAGGGAAGAGGAAGACTCAGTGGCTACCTATGAAGAAAGGTTCACTCGATTGGAAAGGTATGATCCAAATTTTATCCGAGACCTTGATAGTAAAATCAATTGTTTTTACTCAAGATTAAAACCAAAATATCGAAGGGAATTAGCTTCTCGTGAGTTTAAAAGTTATGAAAAGCTTGTTTGATGTGCTGAGATGGTGGAAATGGAGTTTTCCGATAATCAAGTGTTCTATAACAACTAGTAGAAGAAGAGACCAAGGTGGGAGGAGAAAGGGAAGAATTCTTCAAAAAAGTATTATGGTAAGAAATATAAGTTTCCAGTTTGTGGTAAATGTGGAAAAAGGCATGCTAGGGAATTCCTTCTGAATTCTGGAACGTGCTACCGTTGTGGTAAGATGGGACATAAGGCTCCTGATTGCAATGAAAAAGATCAAAGTGAGGGTAAGACCAAATTTGATTTACAGTTATTAAAATGTTTTAAGTGCAATGAGATGGGTCACCATGCAAACGAGTGTCCGACAAAGAGCTTGAGTGAGGGGAAGTAGTTAGACTACAAGCAAAAGGGGGTGGTGAAATCCTTTGCAACTACTTCAGCAGATATTGGGCCATCAAATGAAGTTTTATCAGGTACTTTGTTTATTTTTTCAGATTATGCCAGTGTGTTGTTTGATTCGAGGTCCACACATTCTTTCATCTCTGAAACCTTTTCTAGTAAAATGGGAATACCATCTCAAGAAATGACTCCTGATCTTTTGGTAAAAAGACCTGGGGGAAATTTTGAGGCAAAAAGATTTTATAAGAATCTTCCTATCCTTATTTGTGGAAAGAACCTACTTTCAAACCTTATTGTTCTACCACTAGTAGAGTTTTATGTTATCCTGGGTATGGATTGGATCTCTATTTACCATGCTAAGATTGACTGTAGAGTTAAAGAAGTTTCTTTTCATAAATAATTTCAGTTTGTGTACAAGAATGAACCCTTACTATTGATAACTTATCAAGAGGCCAAGAAACTTGTAAAAGATGGAAATGAATGTTACCTTGCACAAATTTTTGAAAACAAGGGAACTGCTCAGATTAATGATGTTCCATTGGTAAATGAGTATCCTGATGTTTTTCCTGATGAGTTTCCTGGAATAATACCAAATCGAAAAGTTGAGTTTACTGTTGACTTAGTTCCTGATGTTAAGCCAATTTCAAAACCCCCTTATCGAATGGCACAAATTTAACTTTTAGAGTTGAAGGAGCAATTGCATGATTTATTAGAGAAAGGTTTCATTTGACCTAGCACATCACCATGGGGTTCTCCTATTTTATTTGTTAAAAAGAAAGATGATTCAATGAGACTTTGCATTGATTATAGAGCCTTGAATAACATCACTGTTAAGAACAAATATCCTTTGCCTCATATTGATGATTTGTTTGATCAGCTCCAGGGAGCTCAGTATTTTTCAAAGATTGACTTGAGATCGGGTTACCATCAGCTGAAGGTAAAGGAAGCATATGTTACGAAGACCGCATTCTGTACAAGATATGGCCATTATGAATTTTTAGTAATGCCTTTTGGGCTAACCAATGCACCTACTGTATTCATGGACTTAATGAATAGAATTTTCCATGAGTTCTTGGATATGTTTGTGGTGGTTTTCATTGATGATATTTTGGTGTTTTCTAAAAGTAAAGTGGAGCGTGAATGAAATTTAAGGATTATCTGGAAAACCTTAAAAGAAAAGAATCTTTATGGAAGATTCAGCAAGTTTGAGTTTAGGTTGCAACAAATATCTTTCCTTGGTCACATTGCTTCTAAAGATGGGATAACTGTTGATACTGCAAAAACAAAAGTTCTGTAAGACTGGCCAAGACCCACAAATGTAACTGAGATTCGTAGCTTCCTTGGTTTTTCAGGCTATTACAAAAGGTTTGTTAGAAATTTTTCTCGGTTATCTAGTCCAATGACTAAGCTAACTCGGAAGGGTGTTCAGTTTATCTGGACAAAAGAATGTGATGATTGTTATCAGGAATTGACAAGAAGATTGGTGAATGCTCCAGTTTTGGCACTACCTTCCAGGAATGGTGAGTTTGTTATCTACAGTTATGCTTCATTGAAAGGACTTGGTTGTGTCCTAATGCAGAATGATCAGGTAATTGCTTATGCTTCACGACAGTTGAAAACTCATGAGTTAAATTACCCTACACATGATTTGGAATTACCTGCTGTTGTTTTCGCTTTAAAACTTTGGAGGCATCATTTCAATGGAGTAAAGTGTGAAATATATACTGATCAAAAATGTTTAAAGTATATATTCACTCAGAAAGAGTTAAACATGAGATAGAGGAGATGGCTGGAATTAATCAAGTATTATGATTGTACAATTCATTACCATCCGGGAAAATCATATAATGTGGCTGATGCTTTGAGTCAAAAAAGTAATGCATCAATAGCAATGTTGCATTTGGAACGTGATCCTTTGGATAAGGATTTGATGAAATTTGGCATAGAAGTTTTTGGTGCATGAAGTTATTATGTTTTGTTTCATGTATCAGTGAGATCATCTCTATCAGATAGAATCAAGCAAGCATAGAAGCAAGACAGTGAGTTGCAGAATAAGGTAGAGTTGGTTCAGAAGGGTAAGTTGCTTGAATTCAACATTGATAATGATTGAGTTTTGAGATTTGGGAAGAGATTATGTGTTCCTTGTGATTCACATTTGAAGAGAGAGTTGTTATGTGAAGATCATAGTTCTATGTTTTCAGTTCATCCTGGCAGTACTAAGATGTACAGAGATCTGCAGGAGTATTATTGGTGGGATGGAATGAAAAGAGATATTGCTGATTTTACTATGAAGTGTTTGACATGTCAACAGGTTAAAGCAGAGTGGCAGTTACCGAAAGGTATGCTTCATCCTTTACTAGTGCCAGAGTGGAAATGGGAGAATATATCCATGGACTTTGTTGTGGGATTGCCGAAAAAATCTCGAGGTAATAATGCAATCTGTGTTATTGTTGATCGTTTGACTAAATCTGCTCATTTCCTTGCAATACGAGATAATTTTTCCCTAGATCAACTTTCCCATTTGTATATTAAAGAGATATTCAGGTTACATGGATTTCCCCTCTCCATTATATCCGATCGTGATCCTAGGTTCACTTATAACTTTTGGAAAGGCCTTCAGAAGTCGTTGGGTACTGAATTGATTTTTAGTACATCATTTCATCCTTAATCAGATGGGCAGTCAAAATGATCAATTCAGACCTTAGAGGATATTCTATGAGCTTGTTCGATGGATTATCATGGAAGTTGGGACCAAAATCATTCTTTGGTTGAATTTTCATATAATAACAGTTTTCATTCCAGTATACAGATGGCACCATTCAGGCATTATATGGGAAGCGGTGTCGAACTCCAGCTTTCTGGGATGAAGTGGGTGAAAGGAAGTTGATGGGACCATAATTGGTAAAAGAGATGGTAGAAAAATTTCAGCTGATTCAGAAACACATGAGAACAGCTCAGAGTAGGGAGAAGAGTTATGCAAACAACACGAGGAAGGATCTAACTTTTTTGGTAGGTGATCATGTTTTTCTCAAAGTCTTACCATGGAAAAGTGTGATGAGATTTGGTAATAAAGGAAAGATGATTCCAAGGTTCATTGGACCGTATGAAATTCTGGAGAGAGTTGGATCAGTTTCATACCAGGTGGCTTTACCTCTGAGTTTATCTCAGGTACACAATGTTTTTCACGTTTCGAAGTTGAGAAAGTATATGCCAGATCCATCTCATGTTTTGAGTCCAGAGGTAGTTCAGCTGGAAGAGAACCTATCTTATGAGGAACAACCAGTCCAGTTTCTTGACCACAAGGAGCAAGTGTTATGAAATAAGGTGATTAATCAGGTAAAGGTTTTTTGAAAAAACAACATGATGGAAGATGCAACATGGGAATCTGCAAATGCAATGAGGGATAAGTACCCCCATTTATTCGATAAGTAAATAAATTGTGGGGAAGCAATTTTCTAAAGGGGGGGAGGATGTAACATCCCAAGTAAGTAATGAATAATAGATATTTTTATCTATGTCTATTAATGAATTAGATATTGTTTTAGAGGCTTAAATTGAAAATAAATCCAATCTTCAACATGGAATACACTAATATTTTTTTAAAGGATTGTTTTACTGCCTTTTGATGGAAAACCATTTTTAAATCTATCTTTTGACAATTTTATAAGCTATGTTTTTTAAAATAAACTTATTCTTTATTATTAGGACATCAAAATTTACTTTGTCTGAATTTTTGGTATTTTTCTGACAATGTTCATTTTTTTATGAATTGTGAAAAATACTGTATTTTACATCAAAACTACTTTTTAATCTACTTTATTTATATGATTAGATTATCTTTTGGATTGGTTTTAAAGTTAAATTAGAATATATTTTTACCATTTAATCCAATGGTGGTCATTAGGATTAATTTCACTTTGGAATTGGGCATAAACTCATGCCAAACATTTCATAGATATTGTTTAAAAAAAACCCGCTATTTGTTTTGACAACGAGAATTATTTTTAAATAAATTATTGAAATTTTTGTGTTTGGAATTTGGTAAAATGGATTACATATTTGGAATCATAAGGCCCAAATTATGTAATCAATACTCTTTTGTTTTTGGACATTATGAATAGTAACGACGGTAATTATCTTTAATTATCTTGATTAATGAGTAATCAGGTAGTTAAGGATAATAAAATGATATCATAATAATACAAAAATACCACACCATGTGTCCTAAGGCTACTGGTTGTCTCATGGCAGACGATGGGATGTCTTGTGCCAAAATTGGGGGCCCCATGGAATCACCTTTGTGAGAAAGTGACTTTTTATGTTTTTCTTTTTAAAAAATGTTAAATGTGACAAAGAATGTATCACCTAAGTAAAATATATTTAATTTTGTCTACATAAAATATAATTTCATTTATAAATATTCTTTAGAAAGCTAAAAATATTTCCAACATTATGATATTTTTTTATAATTTTTAGACATTAAATTTATTAAACTATTTATGACATTATGATGAAGCACTGATTACCTCATTAATAAAGGATTTAAATAAAATGAAATGATAATGTAAAATATATGACCTAAACATGTCCAAATCCTATTGGATGGGCGGATTTTGAACCGTTATCACCTTAACATATAATTATATCAATTTGGGACCTTTTGAATCCCAAACGCATTTTAAAATAAAGTAACTTTTCTTTACTTTCCAAGAGTGCCCCTCCTCTCCTCTTATAAAAGGCCCCCACCTCTACCTCCTTACCCACACTCCCAAAGCATTTGGATCGGCCAAACCATGCCCATTTTGTCTCTACACATCCCTATCTTACTCCTTGAATCCTCACATTGGGCATAAGGCTTCCCAAGGAAGCCTTTGAGCTCAATCCAAAGGGAGTTACTCGATTTTAAGGTAATATCTTCACTTGAGTCCTTTTGTTTTATTTTGCTTCTACAACCCCCTAAAACCTTTTTATTCATTTATTTTGTAACAAATCCAGTATCATAAATATACTAGGATGTTTTTATAAGAAGGATTCGAGCTACAGTTACACACACCTACATCTAATTGTTAAAGAACATATTGTTTCCGTGGATGGTGAATTTATGCCTCCCGAAACGATGATTGTTCAACATTCTTTTAACACCTTCAAAGGTGGACATTAAGATGTCACTATATTTATATATGATATATAATATGTTTATGTTTTCCTTAAGCTTATGTATTTTTCATTTTGGTTATACCTTTATGGTTTCCATTATGGGTAAACATGATATCTTTATTTAAGGAAGTGTGGACTACCGCCCCCTCAAAGTGATTTGATTCGTTAAATACCATATATGGGACGTATAAAGGATGGAACTATGATATTATATATTATATTATACTAGAAAGATAATATACCTTTATATAATTATGATTCCATTCTATAAAATACGAAATAGAAATGAAAGTAGCGTTCATGCGTACGTACGGCTTACCGTCTCCATGAACGGTGCATTTCATTTCTCACCTCTAAATGATTATGTAATATTATAAATGCATGCATATACTGAATATATATGATCATGATTATAATTCTTGATATAATGGATACATGAACAAATTGTAATTATAAAGGGTTTATTTTTTACTCAAGTACCAATGATCGTTAAAACGACCGTTATTAACTTAAATAATTACATAGTGTTCATGACATGGAAATAAGTGGTATAAAAGGAATAATGAACTTGAAAAAGGTTCTTAAGCAAATTGAAATTAACTCAAGTTTATTATTTAGGACATTAAAGAACGATCGAGTCAAGTCAGACCCGAGGTATGGGACTTCGTCTCAATCTACTTTTGTTGAGGCATATTTTGTTTTATACTCAACCTTCTTTTATATGGTATATAAACCCCTTTGAATTTTATGATTATCCAAAAGGAATCTTTTTTATAGGAAGCGTTTTACTAAACGACAAAAGTGAATGTTGTTGTTGTATATATCCGGCGACAATGACTTCTCCGCCGCCATGACCTTTATTTGAGTTTCGGCTTCCTCTACAAGCCATACCTTTTTTAAAAGAAATTTAAATACCATGTTTTACTTTTCTTTTATTTTGGTATTGAAAATGGTTTTCATAATGTTTTTATATCAATGTGTTGTATTGATATCTTGTGATTGAAAGGTGTAAATGTTATGTTTCCTTTATGCATGTTTTATGTGATACGATTATGTTGAGGTTCATGGGCATTATTATGAAGACTGGTGGTTCCGTGATAAACTAAGGGCGGGTGAGCTCGATATAGCTCTCCAATTCATTGGGTAACACGAAGGAGTGAAACGATAGGGTATCTCCAATGATATTTAGGGAATATACTGTGATGGGTATTCCAAACGTAACCAAGAGGGTTCCTCCCTACGTAAGAATGTTATGAATGCATGAAGTTACCTTTATGTCATATGATTTCTATGATTTATTCATGATTTGATGAGGTATGTTAAAGTGCTTATGTTTTATCGGTAAAGTATGATTTCATTCTTATGTATATATGTACCCATGATTCCTTTGAATATTTTTAAATCCCTTACTGAGCTTTTTATGCGCATCCCATGTTTTTTAAATGTTTTTCATAGGTCAAGGGAAAGGTATATCATATGATAATAGTGTCAAGGAAGTGTCAAGAAAGAATCCATGTTTAATTTTAAATATGTTTCCATTGATGGGAAAGAATAATACTATCTTTATGTAACCACTTTGTTTATAGGTGGAATGTAATGCAAGTTTTATGATGTAATTCTCTAAAACTCTAAACCTGAAAAGATCCTCAATGAGTAATCTTGTAATAACTCAAGATTAAGTAAGGTTTAAGGCTGGGTCCTTATACATACACCCATCCGTTCTAATTCCGTTGTCCAGCAGAATCGTCTAGAAGCAGCGTGCCAATCCCACCAGGCAATTCCGGTGGAGTATTATAGATAGAAACATACACCTTTTTATAAATCATCAGCTAGTCAACAAGCTCATCTGATTACATACGATGGATCCCGCCAACCCAATGTATTGACAACTGGTAAATAGGAACATACACCTGCTTACAGTCATCAATCCTACCAGCAGCCTCATCTGTCAGTGTTGAAAGAATCTTGTCTACCACATTTGGAGGAGTGAAATTAGCAGGAAAATACACCTGGTAGTATTGATCAAGCCTGCCAACAGTCTCATTTGGTAGCACCAGGAGAGGTCAGTCAAAATGCTCCAGTGACAAACAGGAGGCAGACTCAATTCTCTACCCCCACACTTACGTACTGTCGGAATTCACTAACAGGAAAAGGAGGAAAATAGCAGAAACACACACCTACTACAATAACGGAATGGACGTATATCCCTGTTCTGGAAACTGAAGTCACAAAGCACATTCTGTCAACTGTGAAATAGGAGATGCAAATCCCTGCTCATATTTTGGATTCCTTCCAGGATATTATAATAGCTTTAGCAGCATCACAGGAAAAGAAATGAAAATATATCCCTACCAATGGAGTGACTCATCAATAGATCACTCTGGAGCAGATACACACCTCTGTTCCAGTCCAAGAGGGTTGTGGGATGAACTCCCCCATATCATACAGATAACCATGTCAGTCACATACACCTGATTTGAGTAGAGATCGCCAGCCTAACCTGGCCATCTCTCCTGATCCAGAACATACACTTGATCAGAGTATCCACATTCATCAACAAATGGTTTCCAAGTCGAGTAAGAAGGCGTCTAAGAAGAAGACCCGCCCAGCATAGTCAAGAAATCAAGAGCCAATCTGTAACAAGGCCTTGCTCGATTCTGGTGTTCTTGAAGCCCTCAGATAGTTATCTGTTGGAATCCAAGATTCTACTCCCTCATTTCCCAATAGTGGGAACATTAACTCCTTAGGTCTTCAACAGACACTTCCTCATGATGGCTTGCTTAATGACAGTTCGGTCGATCTTGAAGTTTCATCTTTAGATTAGAGCTACAATAACCCTCTATGTGTCCAGAAGACCACAGAGTAAGAGATCTCATCATTTTCTATAACCCACTATGGTGGTCCTCCCCATGATGATGAATTTCTCTGCGAAAGTACTCTCTGCAGTAGTGATGCGCATTGCCCGAAAAATGCTCTAGTGGACAATGTAGTGTCGAGAAAGCCCTTTTATCTTGAGGCACTTGCAAATGCGAAACCAGTCTTGTCCGATGCTTTACCATTAGCAAGTGAAATACATTCTCAATCAGAAGATATCCCGAGGGGTGTAGGTCATTCTACGAACCACCCCTGGGTTATTTATCTTCTAGTGTGATCAGTGGATTCTCTACTAGTCTTATTGAATCCGATGAAGCAACAAGAAAGCACCAGATCTAGACTAAAAAGGTAGAAGAATCTTCATTGACTGATAAAGAGAAAATGTTGAACATGAGAAAACAACTGGCGAATGGTGAAGTGACAGTCATGTTTTGGCCTTTGGATGACTCTCAATATGACATTCCAGAGATGTTGATGGAAGATGGGATTGATGACATTCGTCTCAACATATAGAAAAATCTTTGTCAGTTGAAAAAAAATATATTATCTTATGATGAATATGAAAATCATGTCAAGATAAAAGAAGGGTTACAATGCCAGATTGATTTCACATCACTCTCAGTCTCTCGATATTCGAAGGCTGAAAAGCAGAAGAGATCCCTTCAGCTTTCATGCCTTAGCGCACTAAGAATATTGCGTTAGTTAATTACCAATGCCCCATATGTTATTCATATCAGGGGATGGGGTGTTCATGGAGAACTACATTTTACTGTACTCTCCAGTCATAAAAGTTCGCCGAAGATAGTCTCATGAAATGTTATTACCCATGGCCGGCCATAGTCAACTGGCATTGTTTGTAGTCAATGGTTTGCTCATGAATAGGCATCAACTAGTTCTTCTCAAAATCAAATATACAGAGAACATGTTGTTGAATTACTCTTACATTAAGCAAACGATAATATTGAACATGACTCTCATTTAGAGAAAACACGTCATCAAGTGACATAAATGTCATAAATCATCCAGCATTCACTTGATCCAGGTGATAAAAGTGAATACAGGTTGATGCATCCAGCAAATTTCCAGAATAATGTCTGAAAAATCAAGAGATATTTCATGAAAGTCTCAGATATATCATGTCAATAACCACCCCAGCTCACCAGATTGGGGACTCTTTTAACCCAACCCTCAGAATCAACACATAGGATTCAAGGAGATGAGCGAGAATAGCAGGAACAGCCCCAGTCCACAAGACTGGGGACTTTTTCAAATCATCAATCCCTCCCTCAAATAAAGTCGGTCTTCTTCCCTTGATTAGGGAATAAGCCCCAAGTGGAACAAAGATCCAAATTATCAACATATTCTCTCCAAATTACGGTTCACCAAGAAGTTCATGAGGGATAAAATCAACAAAAGGAAATGTCTTGACATCGACATAGAAGAAGACACTGTCACAGAAATGCTTATAGAAGGGATGTGATGTGTTATGCATCAATTAATGTCATCAATGCCGTTATTGCTGACCCACCAGATGAGGCTCACTCAGAGGGATCAGATGAATAGGTTCATACTCAAGAAGTTGTACGCACATACACAAATGAAGAAGGTGTGAGTATATGAAATCAAAGGATTACCCAAAATCTGGGTGTTCCTTCAAGTAACCCACTCCCCCTCTCCCAAGGGGATCAAACAAGGTAAGGGAAAGAATCAGGTTACATATCCTTCCTCTGGAGAAGGATAATCGCTCTTACTAGAACAAAGATTTTCGCAACAAGTGGAAGAAATGAAGGAATTAAGGAAGATGAATGCAGAACTACTTCAGGGTAGTCTTCCTCCTAAATTAGCTGGAGTCAGTCAGCCAAAGGAGTTTGTTGTAGCTACTAAGATGGATCAAGAATATCCTCCTCTATCAGTACACCCTCAAAGGTCAAATCCTACGGTTCAAGTGCCACAAAAATCACTGGTTCTACCATCAGTTGCATTACCAGCCACCATACCTGTCTAGACTCCAATTATTACACATGCCCAAGTATAAGTTCAACCGGATGATTCTCAAAAGTTAATAACTACCATTGAGTCATTAACAGCTCTGTTAGAGACTATGGAAGGGAAGAGTGTGTAGGTTCAACCAGAAAATAAAGCTTACCCTGAATGGGTAGATTCAATCACTCACCCATAATGTTTTGGGAACCATGTATTCCCTATTTTCAATGGATCAGGCAATCCTAAACAGCATTGGATGAATTACGTGTCTTTTTTAGATCTTATGATGGGTACTCCGGAATGGAAAGAAGAAGTGAAACTCAGATTCTTCGTGCGAACCTTATAAGGACCAGATTTTTTTTGGTATACAAGCTTGAAATCCCGGTCAATTACGAGATGGGAAGATCTCCCTCAACAATTCCTTCTTCAGTTCAGCACAAATATTCCAAAGAAAACAGTTATTGATCTTACAAACTGTAAGAAAAGGGAGAATGAATGAATTTCAGATTTCATTTCTCGCTGGAAGGTATTAACATATTCCCTAAGCTTAGCACTCCCTCAAGAAGAATTGTTGCCAATCTGTGTGTAAAATATGCGGGACAAATTACGCACGCCGTTGATCCATGTGAAATACACTAGAGGGTTCTGAGACCTTACTTCAATCACTCCGCAGATTGATGATTTCCTTATACAGACTAAGGTTAAATCTTTTGTAATTCCATCAGTTCCAAGAAGAAGAATGGGTAAAGTAGAGACTGCTACAGCTATGCTTAAGCAAGCACCCGTACATTCTTTTACTTCAAAACCTTCATCTTCCCGATGGGCTCCACCTCCTAAGAGTCAACAACACAGGTCGTTTCGTCAAGATGATCAAAGAGATAAAATATGGAAACAATTTAAGGATCTGAAGAGAAAAGTTTACTCTTTCCAAAATGAACACGTTCCTGGCTACTACATTTCAGATCTGGAAAATAATTTTGTTCAGTTTCCAAGGCCAAAAAGTCCAAACAAGGAAGGAGATGAAGACTGTCCCAATTATTACCCATTTCATCAATTGTTGGGGATCTCATCCAGGAGTGTTTTTTATTCAAAGACCTCCTTCAAATGATGGTCGACTTGGGACAAGTCAAACTAGATAGCTCTTCAACCCAGGTAGCATGTGTTACTGCTACAGTTCAAGAGTAAAAAAGGCGAATGGAAAGAATTCAAAAGAAAAAATGTGTAGATATATGATGATTGGATGGTTAGGAAAACGATCAAACAAACTCATGCCATTTTTCAAACACAATTGAAGAAACTAATTGTGTCTTCTACTATGGATGCAACAACAAAATACTCTTCAGAAGGAAATTCCTCAAAAGGGCAGCATAGTTTGACGAAAGAAAAGCAATCAGAGGAAGATGAAATTGTTTCAAATACTATGTTGTCTTTAACTCTGGTAGATTTCATGTGAACTACTTCGAAGCCACGGGCACCATCCCACCAAACCGCATAGCTTAAATTGTCTAGTCAGGCATAGTATTCATCAAATGAAGAACTGATCTTTGGTTCTGTTAATATGATCCACTTAACAAATCTTTATTCCAGTCACAGTATCGATCTCGATAAACCTGGGTTCCCTGTATCCAACAGAGGAATCAAAGGGAGTTCCAAAGGTCAGGGATACAAAGGAAGATGTGGATATCCCAGAAGCCACTATTCAAATTCTACCCCTGGTAGAACTGTGTATACAGTAGAAACTCATGGCAGAGCCCTTCAGTGAGCTCAACAAGAACAAGAATGTTCTAAATCCAGGAATATTGCCAACTCCTATCCCGATACAAGATGAATCAACTACCAAAGCATCAACTTCCAAGGAACCTGCTATACCACATGTTCCTGTTGAGAAACGCAAGCCTTTAGATCAAAAGTATGATGTATTGAAACACCTGGCCCAATTACTGGACAATTTATCAATTTTGGATGCTTTGAATCTGTCAAAGGATCTTTGGGAGGGACTCATTGAGGCTTTGTCAAGTCCTCAAGAGTTTGAAACTGAAATTGTTGCAGCTGAAGTCTACCACGAAGAAAATAATCCTGCAGAATGCCATGGAGTGATATCTTTCACAGATGACGATGAAGATGATTTCATGAATGGGAATATTAGACCTTTGTACTTATCTTGAATGGTCCATGGCATAGATATGCAAAGAGCGTTCATTGATAATGGTTCATGAGTCAACCTCATGCCCATTCGTACACTTTGTCGATTGGGCCTCACGGAATCTGATTTATCTCCTTCTATTATGATGTTATAAGGATATGATAAAAATGAACAAGAACCATAGGGAGATATTACACTCAGAACTCAGTTTGGAGATCTTGTATCCAATTCAGATTTCATAGTTGTTGACCAAGACTCAGCCTTCAACATCTTTCTTGGAAGACCCTCGCTACATCAACATGCAGCTATCCCTTCATCATACCATCAATGTCTCATGTATTGTTTCGATGGTCAAGTTGGGACATTGTATGGTGATAAGTCCCCATTCAAGACATGTGAATCTCGATACATTGAGGCAGAATTCTGTCACATGAAGGGAAAGGAGAAATCCACAACAAGGGAGATTACCAAAGTTAATGCTCTATATGGTTTGGAGAAGATTCCAGAAAATCCATTTGCACATCTGAGTACAGATCATGTGTTTCCTATCAGTCAAATTGAAAAGATAGACCCAAATCATAATAATCTTATGGGGACTTCCATAATGTCAATTACGACAATCTAGCCAGACATCATTGGAGAAATTGTTAACCCATCAAGCGGCGATGAAAGCCCAAATGGAGATGTCTTTATTTCATCTGCTGAAATCCAGAAAGTTTATACTTTTCCAACTAGGCTAGAAGAAGTGATAGAAATGACAGAGGTGAACAATGATGTCGATTATCAATCCATCATCTCCTATTTATTACCCATGGAAGACCCTTCATCTTCAATTGGGTCAGAAATGGATACCTCTTCTTAAATATGTTCAAATTTTAATATCTCTCTTAATCATGGAAATTATACTTCATAATCTACTATGTACGTAGAAACAGAAGAAGTAACACATGTTGAAGAAGAAGAGGATGATCTCAGAGATTCTCCTCCAGCATTTGAAGAGGGTATCTCTACCACTGTGGATGAACTCAGATAAATCAATCTGGGTATAAAATAAGATCCACGCCCCACTTTAATCAGTGCAGCCATGACTCTTGAAGAACAGGAGATTTGTATTTCCTTTTTAAAGAAAAATAGAGACATATTTTCTTGGAACTGTACAGAGATGCCCAGGCTTGATCCTGATGTTGTTACTCAGCATTTAGGTTTACCATAAGAACATCGAGGATTTAAGAAAGTTGCAAGAAGTACACACCCAACTTATGATTCCAAAACTGAAGTTGATATGGATAATACTATCAAAGATAACTTAATCAGAGAAAGTCAATATCCCAAGTGGTTGGAAAATATTGTCCCTATGAAAAAGAAGAATGGACAAATTAGAGTTTTCACCAATTTCAGAGATCTTAATCGGCATTGTCCTAAGGATGATTTTTCAGTTCCGATCACAAAACTCTTAATTGATGTAACAGCTAGATATGAAGCACTTTCCTTCATGGATGGATATTCCGGATATAATCAGATCTGAATGGCTCAAGAAGATGAGGAATCCACATCCTTCAGAGCCCCTGAGGTTGTGTTTTTCTATCGGGTAATTCCCTTTGTCTCAAAGAATGCAGGTGCAACATATCAGTGTTCCATGCTTTGTATCTTCAAAACCTTTTTAGGAATGTTTGTTGAATATTATGTGGACGATTTGGTGGTCAAATACAAACAATTTTCTAATCACTTCTCTGATTTAGATGTCATATTCCGCAAGCTTCGACAACATAATTTGAAGATGAACCCCTTAAAATGTGATTTTGGGGTAACCTCAGGAAAATTTCTTTACATTTTTGTATGCCATCGGGGTATTTAAGTCGATCCTGAGAAGAAAAATTCAATCCTTGGTATGTCACCTCCTCTAAATTTGAAAAAATTAAGAGGACTACAAGGAAAGTTATCCTATATTCGGCATTTCATCGCCAATTTGGCTGGGAAAAGATTACCCTTCACCAAATTAATGAAGAAGGGAGTCACATACCAGTGGGCTGAAGAATTTCAAGAGGAATTTGATATTCTCATGAAATATCTCTTGAGTCCACTGGTACTTATGCCACCTATTGAAGTAAGGACACTTATCCTCTATGTGACATCCTTAGAGCGATCATTGGGTGCCGTTCTTGCTCAGAAAAATTATGCTGGGAATGAAAACAACCTCTACTATCTCAGTTGGACTATGCTTGAAGCAGAAACCCGGTATTCAAATATAGAGAAGTTCTGCCTGGAATTAATATTTTCAATTCAAAAGTTATGACACTACCTGCAACATCACGACGTCCAATTGGTATCTCGCAATAACCCGCTCAAATTCATCCTTAGTCAGCCAATGCTTGCAGGACATCTGGAAAGGTGGGATGTTTTTTTGCAGCAATTCGACATTCAGTATGTGTCTCAAAAGGTAATAAAGGGCCATGATCTACCTGATTTCCTGTCTGAACATCTTTCAGTAGAATATACATCTTCAGATATTGAACTCCCCGATGAGGAAGTCTTCTCTATTCAGGATAGTCCTCAAGTATGGGAAATGTATTTTGATGGTTCTTCCAGTAGTCCAATAGGGACGAAAATAGAAGATCCTAAATTCAACAAATTTGGGTTAGGAATTGTACTTATTTCCCCAGAAAAGATAGTGTTACTTTATTCATTCTTGTTGTGGGAAGGTGGTACCAATAATGAAGCAGAATACCAGGCCCTCATCGCAGGATTAGAGTTGGTGCTTCAAGAACAAGTGAATCACAAAAGTGTGAAAGGAGATTTAGACCTTGTAATCAAACATGTAAATGGGGATTATGCAATCAGAAAAGAAGAATTGATCCCTTTGAGTGATTATGTCAGAAAGGTAATGGAAGAATTTCCTACGGAACCGACATTTTCTTATGCCTCACGATCACAAAATGCTCAAGTGGATGCACTAGCTAATATAGCCACAGCTCTGGCAGATCCAAATTGGGACAAAACAACCATAACTATTTCCCACCGTCATACAATTACACCTTGTGTTTGAACCTGAATAGAGGAGATCAATGAAATTAGTCCCATTCCTGAACAGTATGGTCATACTATAGGATACATGACACCTATCAGGGAATAACTTCAAAATGGAACACTTCCACCTGATATAGCCGGGAAAGAACAGATCTGGAGACAGGTGGTAAATTTTACTCTTTATGATAGCCCATATCACCTAGAGAAAATTCTCTACAAGCATGGTATTGATGGAGTTCTCTTAAGATGCATTGATGGTGAAGAGACCATGGTTGTTATGAAAGAAGTGCATGCAGGAGTCTGTGGTGCCCTCCAATTTGGACATAGACTGTCTGATCATATTCAAAGGCTTGGATACTTTTGGACTTCAATGATACAAGATTTAGTTGATTTCACAAAGAAGTGTCATTCATGAAAAGTACATTCCAACTTCATTCATCAACCTCCAGAGTTTCTTCATACAACTAAATACTCGTGGCCATTTTCCACATGGGGAATGGATGTGGTGGGAATTTACCCTTCATCTATATCCAAGCAGTTTAAGTATATTCTTATTACTACTGACTTCTTTTCCAAATAGGCAGAGGAAATACCTCTCAAAGAAGTTAGTTCTAAAAGCATTGTTAGTTTCATCAAGTCTAACATCATTACCATATTTGGTGTCCCTCATACCATATTGACGAACAATGGCACCAACTTTTATTCATCCGAGGTGAAGAAATTGTATTAAGAATACAACATCAAATCCAATCATTCATCTCGGTATCATGCGGTGGCCAATGGCTAGATAGAAGACTTCAACAAGACTTTGTCAAATATACTTCAAAAAATGGTGGATAAGGATGAGAGGTCATGGCCTGATACACTCTTTCATGCTTTATGGGCTTATCGGACCACCACCCGCAATGAAACGCGGTCAACTCCATATTCCCTGGTATATGGAACAGAAGTAGTCTTACCAATTGAGGTTCAATTACCCTCGCTCAGAGGAGCTATTTTTGATCATTCATCTACAGATGCACAATATCAAAAGTGATTGGATGGATTGGAATGGTTATATGAGAAATGATTGTGCACACAGAACCACTTGGAAATCTACCAGAATCGAATATCACGAGCTTTCGAAAAAAAATTCATATTTATTCATTCATTAAGGGAGAACTGGTATTGGTTCTCGGAACTAAAATGATACCAGGAGAGAATCCTCCCAATCTTGAACCAAAATGGTAAGGACCATATTCAATACATAAGGTCTACTCCAATGGAGCATATTCATTAATCTCAATGGATGGAGAACTCATCACTACTACAACCAGTGCCATATTTCTGAAGAAGTATTTTGTATAAACACAAAATAAATTATTGAGGTCCAAGCATATGGCCTTAAACAATTTTCATGTCCCTTAATTCCAACACGACATTAAACTGCACCATCCAGGGTCCATACATATGACTTTAAACTATTAGCACTTACGTCCAACATGATGTTAAACTGTGACATCCAGACTACATGATGCTAAATTGTACAGAAGTCCCTTACGTCCAACAAGACGTTAAACTGCATAACCAATGGTCCATGCATATGACCTTAAATAATTCTCACTATCGTCCAACATGACGCTAAACTATATCGTCCTTTATTCATTCAACATGACTTTAAACTCTAAAAAAGTCCCTAATACGTCCCACATGATGTTAAAATGTGTTCTCTTTTGTCCTCCCTACATGACATTAAACTACACAATCCTCTTTTTTCCAACATGAAATTAAACTGTATTGTCCCCATAATCCTAACTACATGATGATAAAAGGTATAGAAATCCCTTAATATGTCCTACATGATGTTAAACTGTATTTATGTCCCTGCTACATGACACTAAACTGTGCAGCACCAATAGTCCTAAATGAAAGACTTTAAACTGCATAGTCCCTTCATATGTCCTACATGACATTATGCTTTGCATCGTTAAGGTTGTTGATACATCTTTTTTCTCACACCTAGTATGACTCACATGAGCTTAGAGAAAACATCAAACATAACACCCTCTCTGGGCCGCTAACCATGCATAAGTCCCAACACCATTTTTTAGGTCGTTTTCCCTAAGAACTACTTGATCACTAATTAATTCTTTAATTGAACTACACTGAATTTGATCCTTGCCTTCCAGGCTGGTTACGTAGGCAACCTCTTGAGATTCAAGCCCAAAACCAATCTCTTCACATCGGTTCACCTCTATCTTGTACGATGTTGATTTTTCAAACTGCCCCTATAATCAATATATTTACATTGGTTCAACTTTGTCTGTGCTATATGACGTTAAACTGTACAGCATTGTTTTTTCAGTATGAAAATAAACTACAACATTCTTTGATACCCTCACCTGAGAGGAAATCATTATTTACATTGATCTCCAATCATGTTTTATTCCAAAGACTACGTGCATACATGGCAATGCCCGAACCATTTATTTTGGGTCAAACCATCATTGCACTAAATTCCTCTTTCACCCTTCACTTGTTCGAACCAAATATATACAGAGGGTATTTTTACAACTATGTGGGCTTGATTCCCATCCTCATGGGATACAAAGGAACATTCGAGTGTACCTTGAATCAATCCCCCAATCTTTGGGCCTAACCCCAAGTTCCACTTTCAGTCCCTTAGCCGAAAAATCCCCATAAAAACACACACTGTATATTTCTTATAATGCTCCGAGCTCTATGACCCTAAACTAAGATCTCCCATACTTTATTCCCACATGACATTAAACTGTATTTCATGAAATACGTATGGATTGATTTCCATCGTTATGGGATACGTAGTGAAGTCCAATATTTCAATTCAAGACCCAGCCACAACGTGATTATGGTTAGAATTGATCTATGTATCTTTACATACATTGAAAAATACCCATTTTTATGTGTCATAATCCTAACCATAAATATTTTATGATCTTCATAACCCTTTTCTGTAAGTTCTAATCACAAAGTGCCAAAATTCTAAGAATTATTTTGCCTGACCATGCAGCATGTGCCTTTAGGAGGCCTTGCATAAACAGTCTACATAATAGACCCTTCATCCAAAAGATTCTATTATTTTTCTATGCTGCCAATGCCCTTAGGCAGCCCTTCATATTTCAACCCCCTAAGGGTTTGTTAAATATTGGTAAATTCATTATTAGGATGAAAATATCTTTTTTTCCTTAGTTGTCTTAACGACGATATATAGTGATCCGCAAAAATATACATTCTTTACATATTTGTCTCATACTCATTTTAATGATCTAAAAATATTCATGTTTATGGTTTATATTTTCCCTTCCCTACGTTTGGGTCAGACCTTCGTTGGAGTGACATTCATCCAGTTCTTATACAACTTTGTTTGGAAATATCTTCTCCATATTCAAATACCTCTCTTCATACAACAAACTCTATGCTTTGGAAAATTTGAATCTCCATAAACTTCCACTGGCTTTTTAGCAGTAGAAAAGTAACATTCTGAGAGTTCTTTTTTCTGACTATGCAGAATGTGCCCTTATGCGGCATTGCATAAAATAGTCTACATAACAGACCTATCATCCTAAAGATGCTATTATTTGACTATGCAGCCAATGCCCTTAGGTGGCCCTTCATAATTCAACCCCCTAATGGGTTTGTTAAATAATGGTAACTTAATTCTTGGAAAATACTTCTTTTAATGCCTCTTAGTCTTTTTTCATATCATTACTTAGATTCAAAATTTCTTAAGTCATAGTTTACATTTTTCCCCTTCCATACTTGAATATGGTAATATGTTTTCAAAAAAATTAACACGGAATTGAGTCAATTTTTAATCCATTCGGTCAAATCTATTTCGACCTTAAATATTAGCCTTTTTATGTCTGGCGTGCATGACTTTTAAATTCATGCAAAAGACAAGGGAACTATGAATAAAAGTCATTTTCCTGCTCACTAAACATAAATTTTGTCTGATTTTAGGTAATATTGAGCAATCAAACAATTCAATGTTTGTAGGGTTTTTTTATATAATCCTAAAAAAAATCAAACCTTGTTAACTAGGACTATTGGATTACGTAAAATTTAAAGTAAGTAGCAGGAAAATACGTGCACAAGTGATTGAAGATAAAAGTTTTCATTTCATTTGATGTACAAAAGTTAGAAGGACATCCACAAACTGGAGTCTCTTCTCTTTTCTAAGAAATTACAAGAGGCTGTCAACATAAGTCTTCATTTGATATACAGCATCCCGAGCTTCACCAGCAGCCCCTTGAAGCTCATGCACTCGACCAACTTCACTCTTTTCAGCATGATGAAGAGCTTTTTTGGCATCCGCAATGGCTTTCATACCATTCGTTTGAGCTCCCTCTAGTGAATTATTGAGTTGGTCAAGTTCCCCAGTAATAGCATTTAACTATTGCTGAAGTTGAATCTGTTGGACGACATTATCTTTGATCTTATGCTTCAACTCCTTCATCTTGGAAGCATAATCAGCCTCAGCTCGAGATAACGCAGCCTAAAATTCACTGATATTGACTAACAGCTTCACCCTGGTCTAATCTTCAGGGAACTATTTCTTATGCTCCCTTCTTAAGATAACATGTTTCACCGTGGTATGGATCTATTGATATCCAATACTGCCATGTCCTAACATGAAGAACAGGGACAACAATCAAGAAATCTTTGATGGCAGCTCTTCAAGAGGCACTTCAGATATGATTTTACATATGTTGTTCTATGCCTTGCGTAGTGAAATGTTGAGCGCCTTAAGAACCTCCAGGTCTGAATCGACATCATCATCATAGGGGGCATGTAATCTGGGATTAATGTATTTAAGGAAGTGCGATGTTATGCTCCTTCCCCCCTGACCCTGGTTGCTTCTCCTTCTACTATTGTCCGGGTGGAAGTTGAGACTTCACTTCCAGATCTAGCCATTTATTTTGATGGCCCTGTTTGATCAATTAAAAGTATGATTAGTTTCATAGTAGATCAGTAGCTTAAGAATACTCCTCCCCATATTTCCCAGTTTCAATAGGATCTTCAAGATGGGTCTCATGAGGGCTTAATGGGTTTAGCTCCACTTGAGCTAATGTTTCTGCAATGGTCGGGTTGAAATAAATTTCAACACCCTCTTCAAGCATTGGTAGTTCAACATCTTCTTTGGATGGATCTACATATTATTTTCAGCCATGATTAGAAGTGTAAATTATAAGAAAATTTACCGGACGAAGGATAACACTCACACCCAAGATCATATAAATCACATGATAACTTAGCATGATCAAAAAATTATTCTAAATACATGCCATGATTCATCATTTCATCCAATGATATTTTAGAATCCTGGTTAGTCTCACCAGTGGGAGAATATGATGTGTCTTCCTGGAAACCCTCATTCTGCGGCCCCTGACCCTGGACAGATTTTTCTGGAAGGATGGAAGATATATTTTCCACGACCACCAATGATTCTGGTGCAGGTGTTATACCTAAAAAATCACATAACGGAAGTTATTTGATGTTTTAATTCGACATTTAATGAATAATTGTATGAAGCATTGTTAAATTACCAGAAGAAGGTTATTCTCTACTTGTAGCAGTAATAAGAGTAGGACTGGGAATAGATGTTGGCCCTTTTTCAGAAGTAGCCATGTCAGCCTGAATTTGGGTTTTTTCCACATCACCCTCTGTGGTCCTCAAAGGAGGATTATTCCTCTCCCTCAGAGGGGAAATTAAAGAAGCAACTGCAATCTGAAGGAAAATGAGCAATCATTTCATGGTTTAAGACTCATGATTATCCGAAGGACTTACCACTACTGATGAAGTGTTTAGTTGTGGACTTATTCTTCCGACGCCTTTGTCCCTTTGGCTTTTTGGGAGTGTCGGTAGTCTCCATTATAGGTACCTAAATGGGAGAATTTAAACCCATGTCCAAATACTCATCCATGGCCTACTGGCCTGGAGATACCTCACCCGAATCACAAAGAGATTAAGTAGTAGTCCCGATGGCAGTACCACCAGGGATATACTATGGTGAAGGAACTTCTGTAGTTCCTTTCCTTGCAAGCTATAGGAAAAAGAATGTAATTTCCTTGAGTAAAATTTTTTTTACTGAAATCGAGTTGCAAAGTAAATAAGGAAAGAAAACATACATCATCAGGAGCCACATACTCATGCCACTCCTCATCAGTGGTGCCATGATCCATCATTTCCTTCACCCGCTTGGTGAGAGGGATAGAATCATCGGTGGAATGTATATAGGACCTCAAATCTTTGACATAGTCTCTTACTTCATCAGTGTTATCCTTGAAATGAATATTTGCAAGAGCCTGAATAGTCCATATTCCAGGAACATGTATCCCTTCACATATCTCCAGCCAGATAGTTTCAGTATCGCAGTATACATCCTGCCATGTCTGGATGGCCTCTGGTCGTAGATATGTAGGTATACTCGAAGTCTACGAATAGGGTCCTAAAACCATGGATTTTAATTTCTTTCTAGCTCCTGAAACTATAAAAATAGAATGAAAACTTGTTACTCTATAAAGTTACTAGAAATTAAATTTCCACAATAAAGTCACTCACCAGGAGTTGATGGAGTGGATCTCTTGATTCTGACAGGAGGATTATATATGGCAGGTGGCCGCTTTGAAACATATTGTATCTCTTGAGAATCTGATGAATCAGCCTCAGTTGAAGAACTCGGTGAACCAGCATCAGGAGTGGAAGAATCACCTACCACATGAATTGTTTCTTTCTCAATGTTTCTCTTCTTCTTCCCCACCCGATAAATAGGTTTATTCAATACTACCTCATGATATGATGATATCCAGTTTTCAGCATACCATATGGCCAAATTTCTTACTGCTTTAGCATCTGGTAAGTCAAAAACTACCCCAGTCCTTTCCATATCCATTAGTAACCATAGTTGTCGGGGAACCATTGGATGCTTCTATGACCTGACGTGCACTGTAAGAGATACAACAGTTGTCTCCAGACACTTGAATTGGCGTGAAAATATATATGGAGCATAGGCCTGACATATAATTTTACCATCAATTCTGGTGGGCAGTACACTATCTCTGTAGGCCAGTATGTAAGACCTCTGTTCCAAGTTGGCTGATCCATCGTCAACAAATCGCCATGTCGGTGGATTTCCATATGAAAAGAAGTGGAATTAATTATGCATACAAATCCTTGGCCTAATATTATTGGCATTGAGGGACAAAGGAAAAACTCCAGAGAAGGCCTGAATAGACATCCTGAATGAACTTCCAAGAATCTGTATTCTGTTCTGTACAGCATATGTCCGTAACTGAGTGGTGATACCTCCCCACAAAACCTGGAATGGTCCCACTAATCTCAAATGATATATACCCATATAGACGAGGAGTATGATCCTGTGAATATTTTCCAAAACTGGGGTATCCAACCCCACCATCTTCCTTTCATCCAACTTGGCTGCATTAACAAAGGTCCCTGGACTGACGCCTCCCTTTGAATCTCTGACTGGAAAAAGATAGACATTGATCCATAAGGCTAAAAAGCCTTCCATACGGGTCTTCTCTGGGATTTTATGATTCACTTCATACCCCCATTTCTCAAACTCTCCTGCTTCCATATTCAGGCAGAATGTGCCAGAAGCACCTCTCTTATCTTCTCTAGGGTAGCTAGTAGGACGAGTGTAGGTAGACCCCTTTTCCATCTTCTTCTTGAGAAACACATCCATCTATTCCTCGAGATGAATATCCCTTCTTGAATGAGTCTTTTAAGCCTTTGATATTTTTAGATTACGTTAAATCATCAATAACTGTCGAACCAAATCCGAAGTCTTCTTCGAATCATTCAAGGTTGCCTTTGGAGGGATGCATTTGTCATACATATCACCGAAAATTGGAACACCAAGGATCTTGTAGACATCCCACAAACTAATGCCTACTTCTCCATGGGCCAGCAGAAAAGAATTAGTTTCTGGGCTCCAGCGGCTAAGCAACTCCGGTGCAAAATTATCATTCCTATAAACATACGTCTGCCCAGCCCAAATGGATTCATAAATTGCAGCTCCCTTCAGATCCTCGAAAAACTCTTCACAATTTTGTCGCACCCAATAAGCCCACATCCAAGATGTCTTCACCCCTCCTAAAGAAGGGAATTTCCATTTCTCTTTCTAGCCTTTGGATTGATCCATATGAGAACATCAAAAGATTGAGGGATACCAATGTGGTTGCAGCTCATGTTTGTGAGGTTTCAGATCTGGTGCACATGAGCTATGATGCATTATATAGGATTTCATTACTATTAAAATATTAAAAAATGTTCCTGCGATTGAGACATTTGCTGAAGGAAAGTTGGTATATGACTGAAACCAGCAATGCGGGAGATAGTTCTTTGCCTCTGGAATATTGATATCTTGCACATGACCATGTCCATACAGAGGCAGATTAAAGCTATGTGGGAAATTAATATGATGATTATTCAAGTACTTGGCTAATTCTGGGAGAGTACTTTCATAGGTGGAATAGTAATCATGGCCAATGATATCCATCATATCATCAATTCTTTTTCTTTCCAGTTCATTAGCTGTTCCAATTCTCTTGGGAGCCATTGGATAGACACAATATTTGAATAATTACCTCTTAAAGTATGTTAATTTTTCATAAAATTTGTGAAGGGATTTGAAAAATTGGCTAAGGTATTTAGGCACGCAAGTCCCATAATTGGCGCACAAGTCTCCTTCGGTCGCGCAAGTATTGGTCGCGCATGTATCACCACGCAATTCCAAATACTTTAACAGAAGAGTGATGCAAGAAACAAGAAGTGAAGACGAGTGAAAGCCAGGAGTCCACTTGCGTGCTGAGAGAAAAAAACAAGCGAGAGCCGAGTGCTTTGCGCAAAGTGAGGCCATCTATTTATAGATGAGGCCATACCCCTATGCTCCATACCCTGCACGCCCAATGCCCATTTGTGCGCCATACCATGCGCGCCCTAATTTCCTTTTGTTTCTCGTTTTCCTCAAAGTCAAATCCTCATTCCTTTTTGGATCCAACTCTGAGGGGGGACTTTTTTTGAATCTCCTTTTTCGTCATAGATTCGAAATGAAATACAAAGGGAAATTCCTCAATCAAAGAAGATTCATCCTTTGAATAAACATAAAAAAAAAGTGAAAGGGATGAACAAGGATAACATTGCGCATAGGTCGCGCATGTAACAGCATGGTCGCGCAAGTATACTTGCGCGCCGCCCAAATGGTCACACAGGTGACTTGCGTACCCCCTTTTAATGTCGCCCAGGGTCTTCTCAAGCCTATAAATACCCCCAGTGGGCCCCCCATTTGAGGAGGATTTTTTCCAAAATTCAGATACAGAGCTCTGAACACCCAAGTCTCTTCTACAAGTATTTCAAATACTTATAAGGTATTTCATTACCTAGAATGGAAGGTCTAAACAAGATAAATAAGGTCTATGTGTTAGAATTCAATAACACTTGCACGCCTAAGTGTTTTACCCTTAAGGAAAATGGACACACTTGCGCCCCTCCTTACTTACTCCTTGAAACTTCCGCGACACTCTTCTAGATGTACCTCGGGATAATTCCAAAGGCTTTGGTCAAGGGTCGCCCATGTATTACCTTACTGGTTAACCATCTCCCATGTATATAGGTGTCGCGCAAGTATTCTTGTGCGCCCATGCAGTACTTGCGCGACCCCCCAGGACTTGTGCGCCCTTCTATTTTTGGGTGCCCTTCCTACCAATTTCACCTCTCTTATGCCATTCCACCTCTCCTATTCAAGATTCAGTCTTAAAGACACTCTTGAAAGCAATTTATGGAATTTTATCTTGATTGAAATCCTTATCTGAAAGTAATTCCATGGAAAATCTCTCAAAAACAAGTTATTTACACATATTTATGTCACTAATGTTAGATATTTCATTCATTCAATATAATCCTTTAAAATGATAGAACCCTATCCCTGGGCCTCCTTTTCAGCAGTAAGCCCCAATCAAAGTTCTCTTAACTTTGGATTTCTCATTACGATTAAGCCCCAAGTCCCTTAACCTGGGCCTCCTTTTCAGGAGTAAACCCCAATCTCAGAAATCCTTAAATATGGGCATCCTCCTCAAGAGTAAGCCCCAAGTCCCTTTATCATGGGCCTCCTCCTTAGGAGTAAGCCCCAGTTCTCAAGTCATATAACATGGGCCTCCTCCTTAGGAGTAAGCCCCAGTCAGAATTTCTCTTAACTAGTCTTCATTTACTTTTGATATGAGTTTCCTTTTCATGAGTAAAACCCAATTATAAGTCCCCTCCTAATTTGGGAATCTTTCCCTGGGGTAATCCCCAAGATAGAGTATCCAAATCTCCATAAAGTACATATACCATTATGGACCCTATTTCTGAGTTTCTTCCCAGAAGTAAATCTTAATCTTCATTTATCTGGGAAGTCATACATACATAAGCCCCACATTATTTATTATGATTGTATCTGTCAGGGCACAATTGTCTGGTTTTACCAATACCTCTTGTTTTATCACACCGAGCATGACTCACATGAGCTTAGAGTGTATAAGTAATTATGACATATTTCTTAGAGACATCAATCATTCATAAACATCATATTCCCTTACTTGAACTACGTGGGATCTGATTCCTTCTCTACATAAGGATTCATAGGTATCCCATCGTAGGGTGTGATCCCAACACTGAAATAATCTATGTCCTTCTGAATGATAATAAACTTCAATTTCCCTGCTGAGTGGCTTTAAAACCAGCATGGTTATCAAAATAACCAAGATACTTCAATATAATTTATTAAAGGATACCATTGACTAAGAATATCTAAACAAAAACAGATGATTCTCTATCAATGATGAACCTCGAATACATATAAAAGATTCTCTAAATTTCATGCATATTTATCATTGATTTTCAGATATAAAAGAATGCTCATTTTAATACTTGGTAATGTAATAAGGATTCACGAACATAACTTAAATCTATATAGAGTGTCCCAGAGTAGACAATAATTCCCCTCAAAAAGGTCTGATGAGTCCGACCTCCCATCCTCTTGACCAATGAAAATTCCTAAGCCTCATCAGTGCATAACAAATGAGTGTCTGCCTTTGGAAAGTAGGTCCAAATGAATATGGAATCATTGGATGTTTCCAGTTCTACGAACAAACCCGTTAGAAACCACTTGGAATGTTTGAACCTTAAACCAACAAGTTCATTCCCAATTCTATAGGAAACACACTTGTACAGAAATAGTGGTCAATTCACAATATAGAGAGTTATTTCATTCTCATGGAAATTTATGTTGGCTCTATATAGGAAAATTTTAACATTCACATAATTTCATCAAATTCCACCAAAAGAAGTATGACATGGTTCACTAGGATTTATATCCTTCAAATTATAATATGGGAGGAGTTGTATACATTGAATGCAATAATTTCCCTATTTACCATTTTCAAAAATATATCTACCTCAGTTATTGAATATATATTTTGAATAGTTATATTATACTTTTTTTATGTGAGGGACTATGTGGAACTAGTACCAAAAATTATGTTATCTTTATTTTAATTAATAAGTAGAATACTTTTATCCTCATAATTTATGCGATTCACCTTAGTGGTTTTGATAGAAAAATTTCCACTATCCTATATTGGATTTTGTTGGATGTTTCTAAAAACCCTTTGATTAGTGCATTAATTTTCAATGTTTCGTGGTACCCTATAGTATAACAAATGAACATTGTGTTGTGGGTTGACAAGATTAGTCCTTTACACAATAGCATTAGTGGGTTTCTCCTATCGTTAATTGTTAAGTAGGATCCCTTTCTTCCCATAACAAACTAATTTCTCCTCCCCCCCCTTTTGAAATTTTTTGCCTTATTATTTCCACACCATCTATATGTGCAGTGTAAAAGTTTATTATCACTATTATATTTCTTCATTAGACTACTATAATTAAAGTCCACTTTATACTTCTTATCCCCATGATACCCTTGGGATTCATCGATCTCCATTTTTAATTTTAGAGAACATTAGTTAATTTTCTAATAGGTATCAATGTCATAAATCGTCCAAGATTTATATAGAAAAGTATTTATCCCTAAAAAGGAGTATCCAACCTTGAATTCAGGGGTAACGATAAATTTGGAGGTTCATTGTGTTGATATTTTATTGTTTTACTTGTACACCTTGATAGATTCATCATAATTTTCTTTTAGGGAAAAATCTATTTCTATTATAGGTTTGAGAGTATGAGGAAAATATTTATTAATAAAAATTTTCTAAAATTTTTTCCACTCTATTATTTCGATCTCTTCCCCTGGATATAAACTTATGATCATTTTTTCACACTAATCAGCTTCTTCCTCTATATGATAAACTCTTAGATGACCTTTCTCTTTTTCAGATCACTAATTTATAGAGAACATATTCTTAATTGAGTTGATCCATTATTCCATTATTAAGGGAAAACGATACATTAAAAGTTTGAGGACTTTTTCACATGAATAAATTTATTTTTTCATGTTCCCCTTAATGTGGTTTTGTGTTCTCCTCTTGATCCACGATTCTATTCAGAACCTATGTCAAGTGAGAGAGTATTTTCGTAATGTTTTTTATTCCCACTCCCATTGGGAGGGGCATCAAATTGGGGAACTCATCACACTTCTCATCACATTGATTGTTTAACTGATTCCTCCAATTACCAGAGAGTGGATAACATTAGAAGAAAAATATAGAAGATTATTTTGAAATATTAAAAACCTAAATATGAATCCAATTAAATTAATGTGATCACTTATAAATTATATTTATTTCATTATCATCTATATTTCTAGGCTTCAGTATATGTTATACATGATCTATTTTCTAACATATATTCTTATGCGAATTTTCCCTCTTAATAAGGTTCAGAAAAAGGTTATTAATTTAAAAAATTAATTGCTCTAATAGTGTCAAACCAGGTGCACATTAAGGCCCATTTTTATGTACCATGTTACCCTAACTCGGGCTCCAAACACCATATCATAGTGGTTATTATTTGATACAATTGTTCCAGAACCACATACAGTTGTATTATCTAGAGAGGGATGTATTGTCTTGATAAAACACTTAATATATACTAACCAAATAATAGGGATTTTATTTAATAGTTTTTATTTTTCCCATTGATTTCTCTATAGTTTTATAATACTAATAAAAATAGAAAAACATTTCCTTCATTGCAAATTATAAATACCCAAATCATTGTTTCAAATTAATAGTTGATTTATTACGTAATACTACACTTAATACAACATGGATGATATAGAAATACAGTGTCCTTGAGAATTCATTATATTACATAAAATCATAAAATATGTAATAAAAAATATTTATTCAAAACTTCTTTGACATGATAAAAATAATCCATTGAAATTAAAACTATATGGGATAACCATGGATCATACATAATAAAGGGTCGAACTAAAAATATTTTTATGGGAGTAAACATTTAATAATTAATACATGTTCAACAATAAGAATATCCATGGGGAATAAAAAGAACATGAATAACAAGGAATTATATAGTAAGGTAATCATTACATGGGTATTGTGGAAACAACTTAAAACATAGAATCCTAAACATAGGTCGAGGCTAAACTCATCCAACCATCGTTGGGTAAATAATCCCACAAAGTAATTAGGTTTACTTCCAACAGAAATGTGACTTATCATGATATTAATCAATACCCATTGTATATGAGTGCTATCTAGTTGAACCTGTCATATTCATTTCAGTTTCATTCAATGTGTTCCACATCGATCAGAATACATGGATTCATATATGATTATAATTTTTTCCATGATTATATAAAGTAAAATTTGTATATCTATTATGAAAATAAAAAATTATATGTGTCCAAATGTTAAAACTCTTGATACTAAATGTGTATTATATTCACTACAGAAAATTTTTTGCATGGAATATCGCTAATAAATTTTAGCTGCATAAGGACATCACTTAATGATTCCTTAAAATGGGTTACTGAGAGAGGAAGGGGTCTCTCATCACATAGAATAAAAATTGGTAGTAATAGGGACATGTAAAATAATATTCCAACATTATATATTTGGAAATAGAATGCATAATGTAATGATGAATCTTGAATAAGAAAACAAATACTAACGTTATTTCGGTATGGTAATGGGTGTACATAAAGTATCATGGGAGTCAAAATGTGTGGGGAAGAAGATATCATAATTTTTAAAGTAAATATAATATAATGGGAATATTTATAAAAATATTAAAAAAATGGAATTTTTCATATATAACATGAAATATGTTCTTATATGGAATTGAATAATGATAAATCCCATATGAATGTTTTGTATGGTAATAGGTGTACATGAAGGGTTAGGATGAATAATGAGAATTTAATGGTCCATTCAATATATAGGTTTAAAAATGAAATTATTATACATATATAAGAACATATACCAATCTAAAAAATGAAAATTAAGATGCATTAACAAAAATAAGTGAATGATTAAAAATTATATTAAAAGATCTAGTATATAAATTTATCATCGTAACAGCTTAAATAAGTTTCAAAATGAGAGGGGATAAATGATATATCATTCATAAAACATTAATTTGGTAGTAATGGAATTATTATAAAGGAATGAAAATATATTTCATTGATATTTAGAATTCCAATATCAAGGAATGTTCATGATTTAAAAGGAAGAGAGGAATGTTAGGATTGCTTACTTGAGTTTGTGATTCCAAATACCTAGGATAGGCTTCTTGAGAGCTTGGGAGTACCTTGGGAGGACTCTATAGAGTGGAGGTATGGGTATGGATGCTCTCTAAATTTTTTAAGGAAGGATAAATGGGATCTTGGATGTGTTTATATATGAAATGGGTGGATTTCATTTTTATTTTGGTTTTGGACTCATCATAATAAGATACCCCAAATCAATATTCATACTATAATTTATACCATGGTTTCTAAAAAATGGGATTGAATTTTTTTATTTTATAAGGACAATGGGATTAATTATTCAAATAATTCTCTTTCTTACTTGTAGGGGAGTCACACTCTTAATGGGATTAATTTAGAACCTTAAAATACATTATAGGCTTTGAAGGATTCATAATGGATTTAAAAAATAAATGAAATATAATTAAAATAAAATTTTTTAGAGTGAAAACATTTTTTTGGTGGTGGATAAAATTTATATTAATTATTACATAACTTTTGGGACATCAAAAATTTATAAAATAGAAAGAATATTTAAATTATATTTAATTTTTTCCTAAAAATTATAATATCTCAAAAAATAATGAAACATTCACTATTAAGGAAATTTTATGTTCTGATTCCATAAATATTAGTCATTTTTTTAAAATTATTTTTAAAATATTTGAATTCTAACTTCTTAAATAATAACTGAGATTTATTATAAATGACTGTTTTTTTCAATAATAGTTTTTAATCACATATAAAAATAACATTTTACCACATAAAAATTATATAATAATTTATACTTAAAATTTTTATTTATTAATAATATTTTTAAAAAAGATTATTTATTTAAAATATTTAATGATACATAAAAATAGATTCCTTAATTGAATTTTAATATTAAAAAAATATTATTTATATTTTATTTAATAATTAAAATATCATTAATAAATTAAATATAATCGGATGGAAATATATTCACTATTACATATTAAATAATATGCATATTAATATTGATAGGTTCTTGTTACATATCCCTTTAAATAGTGAAATCATTAGGGAATTCATGTCTAATTTTTCATCCTAAGGGTATGTAAAGATGATTTACCCTCAATTGTAAATTTAAATGAATATTGTTCCATAAAAAAATAGTAATTCAACCATGTATGCTGATCAATGTTTGAGTTACCTATATACAACAAGGTTCTTCTATTGTTTTATATATCTACATGGGTGATATGTACATGTAATATACACAATGAATTTTTAATAACAATAGAATATTTTTTATTAAAAAAATATAAAAAAATGCCTTTTTTAGTATTATTATTCACTTATAAATCATCAATTTACATCAAGTGACTATGGTTAAAGATTAGATCAATGGAGAGAACTCTTACATCATGAATTTTTTCAATATGTTATTTATATGAGTTCCATATTTAACAGACATTCGAATAGAAATTAAATTTAAATTCACTAATATTTCATAGTGATATTAAAAATAATATGTTCACCATTAATAATTATTAATATTGTCAGATACTTATGATGATTTTAATTATTAACTTTTTTAAATATTTCATTAATGATTTTATATGATGAAAAATAATATATATTTATCATGTAATTTTCCACACGTGAGATTCATTTATAATTTCAATAATAATTCAAAAAATATTATTCATGAAATTTTGATGGGGTATAACAAAAATAATGAAATTGAATATCTCATAGAATTATATGATGGGGAAGATACAATATATTATTTTAAATATTAAATAAATAGAGGATAAATAAGAACTTTAGGTGATTGATGTTTATTTGGTTCATGATCATTGTGTATTTCAAAGAAATATGTGTCAAAATACAAACCTAAAAAACTCGGATCTCAAGAAAATGTTGATTTTTTGTATTAACAACAATATAGTAATGGAAGTACTTATATGATTGGGTCTTATATTTAATGTGTATTAATAAGAAACGATATTTAATATTTGACTCGTTCAACATAAAAGGGAGAATATTGAAGAAAACGTGGTTCTAGTCTAAATAACCCCACACATATTTGGGAACTAGACGACACGTTATATTTTAAGAAGTGAATGATACATGCTCAAATCATGTATGAAAATTGTACTAAATTTGTGATGAATGAAAATTTATTATGATTATAAAATCTCCACCTATAAAAATGTTAGACAGGGAATGGTTTATGCTCTTATGAAGTGTTTAAACATTGAAAAAATATTTTTTTTAGCTTATTTTAATTTATGAATACAAGTGAGGAAGAATTGAAGAGGAAGAATAATGAATTTAATCACCTAGGAGGGTTTAATTGAAGATGATTAATTTTTGAAAAAAATTGATACCACTAATTTACACCCCACTTAATTATATGATAACTGATTAAGGTTCTATTGATACAACCTTAAATGTGATCACTAATCACCAGGTGTTGAATACTTGAAACATGGGTCCTAATAATGAATAAGTGAAAGTATTCAAAATATCTTTATGAATATTTATATGGTATAACACATATTTTTCATAGATTTTAAAAACATTATATAGGAGAATGAATATGAAATAAATTTAGTAAAAATAACCCAAAAGGAATTTTTTCCACAATAATATTTTTCCTAAAACAAATTTGTCATTTGTAAAAGAAATATTTATTGGACAGTTTCATGATGGGATAAATAATATTTCCATTATTTTGTTCTATATTGATTCACATACCCCCACCTTAAAAACCAAAATTCAATATCTATGATTAATCACCATGTCAGTCACAAGTTAATGGTCAATATTTCAAAAATATATTCATCAATATCAATTAGAAGTAAGTGATTTCAATTATATGCATCACATATGACACAATGAAAAGAAATTTAGATTAAATTTTTTAAACCAAAAAGGATTAATAAAGGGGTAACTCATTTTTTACTAGAAATCCATAATATATTTTGTGTTTTACAATAGCATATGATTATTCATTTATTATCCTAATTAATATGAACTGAAAATTCAATCACCATGTGAAAACATATCCAAGTGTCTTGCTGTAGGATAGGATTATATAACTCATATTTTAAAGGATACTGAATAACAAGGATAAATATTTATAATGAATCCAAAAAAACATAAGTGATTTAAATTATACTATATAATGTAGTCCTAAGAAAATGAGTTTTTATTATACATAGTCATAAAAAATATCCCTTAAATAATTTATCCCATCCAACATAAAACATAGTTAGAACCATTCAGTTAATTAAAATATTGACTACCTCTGTTATTAATTTAGTAAAAACCATAGGTAGTCATATGTAGGAATATACTATGAATCTCTAAATTATTAGAGACCACATACCACTTCATTATGAGATATTTTGAAATCCAAAAATTTAACTAACATCCCATAAAACCATTAAAAAATTATTATATAACTAAAAAACAAACTATCATAGAACAAAAAATTAACACCAAAATTAATGGAAAACCTAAGAAATTATCCATAAAAATTAAGATGAATTTTATGACCTAAAGCTCGAACCAATAAAAATAAACACACCTAAAACTCCGCTAAAACATTTAAACCCATAAGGAACATAATTATTAAATTTATTTTCACCAAAGTGGTTATGAAAAATTTTACAATCAAATAATGTGATGAATCATAATGTAAAAGAATAGGATGTACAATAATCATGGGATAATTACACCATGTATATTTGGAATTAAAATTAGAATCCCTAGTTAATAATGAAATATTATTAGAAAAGTGGGAGAAGTGAAGGAAAAAAGGAGGATTGAATTTAATTTTAATATAACCATGAAAATCACCCATGGAAATATGCTGGCTAAGAAGAGTGAAAACTATGGAAGGGATAATAATAGGAGTGCAAGGAGGCACACAAATGGGTTTGAGTAAAGTGATTTAGATTAAGAAAATGGGTTGAAATCAAGGAGTTGATGGAAAAAATATTGAAAGATACTCACTACAAACAATTTGAATATACTTAATGGTATTTTTTAGGGACAATGAGTTCTCTGTGGAACCCTTATTCTTTCATGGCCTCTAATAATACCATTGGTTTCCCAATGCAATGAATAATTTTATACTAAAACTTGTTCCCATATGGTATCTCAGAAAAACTATAAATCATAAAAAATGAATATTTCATCCAAAGTCACTTAATAATTTATCGTTCAACAATCTATATTATATAAAAATCCTAAAAATATTATCACCCAAACCAGAATTGAATGTTCAAACAATCCCATTATATTACTATCTATAATTCTTCTCTATGATCATAATAATACCTTAATCACAATATCAAGGACATGAAGTACAAAAAACCATGTTGCTTTCAAATTTTAATCGTCAATATTTCCATTGTGATGGTCACCAAAATAATAATTAAACATAATTAATAAATTAATAATTTCAAAAATCTGTTAAATTAATTGTTTTAAGACTAAAAAATCTATCAAATGACACCAAATCATACTAATTTTGAGACTCAAAGAACCCAAAAATGTTCATGTAAACTATATATGACCCAAATAATAGTTTATTTTATATCCTATATCATTTATCTTATTACCAATTCATATTTCTCAATAATTTTTAATTCATAAAAACAAAAAAAAATCTATATTAATGACCATAAGAATACACAATTATTTATCCTAAAAGGTTACAATATCAAAAATTATAATAACTCATAAAGTTCTCTATCACCCACTATATGTGAGACTCTAGGCGCACTAAGAAGATTTAAACCATCAAAAATTATAATTTCCATTGGATGAACCCAAATTATTATATTTTCAAAAATATAATCATTCATTTACATGAAAATTTATGACACTCACCACCATTAAAACATCATAGGTAATATATTCCATAATTTCCATGCATTATATCTTATCAAATAGATACATTCAGTCAATATCTAATAAAGAATCATTTAATTATTTAGGAACTACATCTAGCTAATTTTTTGGAATTTCCATATTTTATACAAAACAACCAATTATAAATCCATTATTTAATAAAACTCAATAGCCATATTTTGAACCAAAAAATTCCTCAATACCATTTTAAAGGTAGAATACAAATATAATTAATATTAAAATCCCACCAAATTTGAGAAATGTATTATTATAAAACATTGTGTACTAAGAAACTAATTAATTTTTAAAAACACTAAATTAAATTTTCAAAACATTCATTTTTTAAATGAATGGAAATTGTATAATAATATTCATGAAACCATAAAATTTACAATGAAATTTTAAAGCACTATGTTTTCCCAAAACCAAATAAATTATAATAACTAATATAATGGAAATATAATCCTTTGATTCAAAACATACCAAAATTTTCGGAAAATGAAGATCAATGAAATATCATTATTTATTGATCATATAATTTAAAAATATATTCTATTGATAAATTACACTCATAGACTCCTTTTGGTTACTCATACTAGGGGAACTAGGCTACCTTAAGGATTGAATACTAAAAAAAGAATATAATGTTTAACAAATGTTTTCCAAAACACTTATACTATAATTTCGAAATACAAAAAATAAAATCCATTCAAACTGGAAATATATAAATATCTAAAAATATAACACAATCCCAATGAAAACAACAAAGATATTTAGAAAATTGAAAAATTAATCAAATTTAGAAATAAATGAATTATTTAGAGAAAAAAAATTATTTATTTTGGAGAATTTCAAAAATGGTGTAATAATAGTTATTTATGTAAAAAATATATTAAAAATACCTGAAAAATGATAATTAGACCAAAATAATCATTAAAAATATGATATTCCCTATAGATATCTAAAAAAGAGACATGTTTCATTCTAAATTAAAAATATAAATAGAAAACATATACATTTGTCATTAAATTGAGAGTATAGAATAAATAATATTTTGGAAGATAAAACCTTATAAAATATTAAATAATAATCATGTAAATAAGAATATATATCTTTATCAAAGGAATAAAATAATGAATCAAATTACATTAATCATTGACAATATATATACAATAAAACACTATATATATATATATTATGTGTCTATTGATTTTTAACTTGAAGTGGATCCAACTGCTATACAAAATTCATAGGTGTGAAATAATTATAGAATGGGATCTTATATTTACCTACCTTTTAATTGCTAATATGATTCCAGAATCCAATAAAGATTAATACGCATATTTGTGTACTAAATGAACATTTAAATTTTAAATCATGTTTGTATGAGTTATACAAATAAAATACTTGCTTGAGTTTATAGTTATTATCCATGTCTTATAGATATCATAGTGAAAAAAGATTATACACTAAATATGTTCCTATTGTAACACCCAGATATTTTTGATGAAAATTAAGTTCAATATCATACATCCTACACAACTCCAACCAAAATGAACCATGAGATATTATTATATATTACCATTAAAACCAATCAATTAATCTGGTGAGTAAGAATATGATCAAATTCATTATAAAATTTATATAATGTTCATATTTAATATATATAAATCAATTAATCATTATTAAATAATCACTCAATTTTTATTAATGTCATTTTATAAATTCCATAAAAATGATTTTATTACATTCTGTGGGAAAATATTAAAAGTTCATTATATATTTTTGTGCAATTTTATTTTATAAAATTAATTTTATTTTATAATTCCTTATCTAAAAATTTATTAGGATAAATTTATGAGATTGTTCTAAAAACTATAAATTTTAAATGAATAGTAAAAAGTAATGATTTTTATTGAAAACTATATTTTCATTTCCAATGTGTCCAAATTTGTATTTTTTAATAAAATTTATAAAAATAAAATAAGAAAATTTTCATAATAATCTAATCAATTTTATTATAATTAATATTATGTATTATCACGGTATAAAAACATTTTTATAAAAAATAATTTATCTAACACAATATTTTTAGGTGTATAATATACTTCTATATGAATAAATAAAATTATTCACTATTGGATATTTATTTAAATGAAATTTAAATATTATATATTTAATAAAAAATGTACATTCATCTTGTATTTTCAATTCATTTGATACGAATAAAATTTGTTCTTTGTAATAAATGTATTTTTCGATATAATAGTTGCTCATTGCCTTTTGCGGAATTTTTTTAAAATTAATTTCCTCTACTAATAGGTATTGAATTTCATATAATGGGTTCCATATACAGAATCATGACATTAAAATATGGTAAATAAAACCCCTTAATTTTTAAAATTTATGTATATTAACCCGTTAAACTTTATCATCTTGGTTAAGGGTAAATCACATTAATATAAGTTAATGGTAATTGATTTGGCCATGTTACTTCATCCAATAATCATATTGGATGAAGGTAACTCATCCCTTATTTCCATATGATAGAAACAGTTTTGTTTTATTGGAATTTGTTCATGAAAATTAACAATATAGTAATTAAATCCAAAAATGTCACATAATGGCACTGGTTTATTTATAAATAACACTTGTATTTTTTCATAGGGACAGCTTGGAGTTATTAATGAATATATATATCTATTTCAATATTAGTAATAAAGGTTACTTAATTGAAATTTATTTCTAATTTTTAGAAATTTTATAATTGCCTTTAGATTTTATTAAACACAAATGAGTTATTTTAAAAATTAAAAAAGAAGAATAAATGATTTTGAAAATATTGAATTAAATATATTTTGAGTCGGTTAATGTGTAAAATAAATTCTGTAGATGAATATGAAATATTATTTTTATATTAAATATTTATATTCAAATTTCTACTTTGTATTTATTTTATTTAAACCAAATTGAATTAATTGTTTCTAAATTGGAAATAATGATATTCTATGAAAATATAATTATAACAATATCTTAAAAGTCATAAAAATATGAAAATTGGGAAATGGGGAAGTGATATGGTTTACATTGTAATCCCTTCACCATTTATATTCCATTTATAAACCTTTATCTTGAGATAGAAATTAATATATTTTCATTATTCAATATTTATATATGTTCTATATTTCAAGTAATAATACCCATTTGGGATAGAAATAGCCAAAGAGGGGATGAATTGGGGTAAACGTTTTTTTAAATGAATTTTTTTTCATCATGGTAGAATGAACTTAAATTTTTTTATACATTCCATTCAATAGTAACATATATATTGTAAAAATTAAATCATCATGGAAAATATTATACATTTTTTTCATAAATGGGTAAAATTCATAAAGAAAAAATATTGTTGTGTCCCATGTACTTGTAATTATTAAATCATTATTTTATGATTACAGTATATAGGAATAGAAAAATAATGAATCCTATGATAACTAAAACTTCGTATCCCTATATCTATTATTTGGAGATAAGATTACAAATATTTTTGCTCATAATTAATAAATTAATTGTGATTAATTACAGAAAATTGGAAATTCATGATTTTTATAACACCAAATAAGTTTAAAATAACACTGTTTATAATAGATTTATCAATACTTAAAAACATGATTTAAGATAGTTTCTTTATAAAATAAAAATATAAAATGTTTTAATTGAGACAGTTCTATAAAAACATTTCAAATTAAGAGTGTGAATAAAAAACCAACATTATGAAAAATATATATATAAGTTCTATAAATTTCATGTTAATTTAAAATATATTTTAGTAATAAGAATTCAATTACAACTAATTTCATTTTATTCATAAAAAATAAGTATTCTTCAAAAAATCGTTCTTATTAATTATTTAAAAAATTTATATTTAATTTATACTGCTTTTGGAAAATATATTTGATAAAATTAACTTCATTTATTAAATAATCATTTCTATATTATCTTTGAGTGAATTTGTTTTTTTTAAATAATGATTTACTTTTCTGTGAATTGTAAAAATGAATTATTTTAAAAAAAATATTCTTTTTAATAATTTATAAAGTTTATTTGTAAAATTATATAAAAGTGAAATTATTTAATTTATATTATTGAAAATGCAATAATATTTATTATAATAAATCTTATGTTGGATTTTATTATAATATAAATTTATCTATAATAAATAATTTCTTATGAAGAATCGATTTTCATTAATTTTTGGAAGTTTTAATATAATATTAAATTATATCTCTCATAGGAATTCAATTTCAAAAAATATATTGTATATTTTATAATCATAATAATTTATATAATTTATCACATCTACATTTGATTCATTATAAACAGTAATCAAATTAAATTTTTGTCACCTCAGTAAAAGATGTAAATCTAGGATAAAACATTTCCATGATGGTTTTAAATATCTCTAAAACATTAATTTACATAATTATATGGGTGTTTTTTTGGAAGATATATTATGAATGTCTTAAATTATTTATTTTTTACCCTTATTTTTAATTTGAAAACCTAATATTATCTTTTGTGAAGATAAGATCAGTTTTATTTAAATTAAAAACTATTTCAATGTCTTGTTCTTAAATAGCATAGTTAATTTTAGATTGATCAAAAATACTAAAACCCATAAATTATTTTATTTAACCAAAAAATAATGGAAATTTTTTTAAAATATTATTTAAAGGAAAATTAATTATTTTCACTTAAATCCAACATTTTAATGAAATCTATTATTCATGTGTATTGTGTTATTTCAATAAATATAATTTATTCCACTTGATGAAATTCATCCTGATAAAATGGATTCAAAATATATAACAATAAATTAAAAATTTTGTCATAATTATTCATTTATTTTTTCATATAATTATGTTATAAAGGTAAAAATGTAAAGTTATCGTGATTAATGTTAGATGAATTTAATGTTTTTTAACTATGAATTGTGGATTAAAATGTAACTAAAACATTGAGGAATGGTATTTGATGAGTTTATTTAGATTATATCACAAATTAGCATTATATATGGATTTCCTTATTTTCACATGTCATGATTAAGATATATATAATAATATTTTAAATCCCCTAATGTGAATCCTCTACTTTATTTATAAAAAGGTGTCCCATATCATATATTTTCCACATATAAGTATATATTTTTATATATAATTCCCAATTATCTTCTGATTTCCCTTCCCACATCCAATAGGTATTATTTTTTGTGTAATTATAATCTTATATGGCTTAATGTTTAATGAAAAGGAGGTTTTTCGAAGAAGAGGTATATATTTTAATATAATGTTTTATTTTTATTCAATCATGCACATACCAAACTATTAACATTAACATTTTTATATATCCAAATCACTATATAAAATTTAATTATATGTTTTTCTCTTTCTATAGTATCCTTATTCTATATCCTCTTCCAACAATTGAAAAATGAAACCACCTTTCATGTGTATTATAGACTATCACCTCACAAATATATATTTTTTATTACATAACCTCTAGTCATGAGTAGTTATAATGATGGATATAATGAATATATATTTTATTAGTTACAAAATTATAATTTTATAGAGATAATATCTCATACATTTTCTTATCTTTAAATCCAATTAATAATGATAATGTCATTCATGAGTATGTGTATATTATCACCTCCATGAAGCTATGTAATTCATTTTTATTTATCACATCACATGAAAAATATAAATAATATAATCTAATGAAATAATATAATATATAAGATAATATAATGTTTTATAACAAAAATAAAAACTATGTACCTTCATTCTCTCATATTCATTGAAAAATGGAAACGTTACTAATGATTATGTATGGTCTATGTTCACCATGATTGTAATATAATTAATTTTTCAAAACCACCATACATTGTTTGTTATAAAATTATGAATAATTTATAAAAATAATATTTATATCATGATTATAATACCATGTATTATGGAACAATGACCCCTTTTACAATGGGTAATATGGAAATATTTTTTGGAAATTATGAAGTATACATCCTCAAATTAACCAACATGGATATAACCAATTAACTATTTAAGAATTTAATCATTTAAAATGGAAAAAATATTGATATTATAATTAAAATATAATAGGTTCTTAACAAAATTAAATACTTTATATCAGTTTATAATACACGAGTTAGAGTATATACATTGAAAGTCCTAACTCAAGGTAATAAATATTGTATCAATTTTCTTTCAGATAAATGTTTTAATGTTATAAACATATTTTCATTTATAAGGTATGTCAAATAACATTTTTGATTTTATATAATGAATTATTCATACTGACTTTTATTTAGATATATAATTTATTTTATTTAACACAATGAGTTTTCATTTAGAAGTTATGGAAGTGGTACATTATTTGGTAACACAAATTATTTTCATTATAATATATTTCATCTTCAATATACTTGTTATTGACGCTAGTATTTCATGATTCTAATATGTTGGTATCGGGACTCAGATAAAGTATTTTTTTTTATGATGGTGAAGACATACCCTAGTAGAAAGTGATCTTTGATTATAACAGTGACGATGATTATGCAAACTCCTTAGAGAAGAAAGTAAAAATTCGGGTGGGTCTCGCCGGCTTTGTGATAATATGGAGGTGTAATGTCCAGAAAACGCGATGGGGGTATAACTCGAGGAAGTATCTTGAATAAAGAAGAAATATGGGTGATGATGTGTTAAATATTGAAATTTGAATATTGTTGATGTCCCATTTTTTCATTTTCTTTGGAAATCTTTTATTCCTACTAACCCTTAAAGTGGATTTTTAGAAAATGAAAAAAATGGATTTTAAGTTCAATATATGTGTTATCAAATAATTAAGTGTGTAATAACCTTATTTTTATTTATTTTTAAATTTTAATTCGTTTTTATTTACATTTTATAAAAAAATAACTTTATTTATTAATAATCAATTCAATGATACATTTTTAAGGGTTATTTGTCTGAAATATTCCTTCTTTCATAATTATGACAATTTTCTACATCTATATTCTATTATAAAGTGTATATAACAACCCAAAAAATTCATTATCATGGATTTAATCATATTTTTGATATTTATTATTTCATATAACTTTATTTCTTTCATTTTATTATGTTTCAAAAGTTACCATAATGTGAAGTATTTTTATGACACAATCTCATCATATTTCACGATTTTCACTGTAAAAAGTTCTATTGTGTGGGATTATATTCTCTTATTTTATTAAAACATATATATATTCATCACATATTATAATTAATGTTTTCTATATGTTCAATTTATATTTAATTCATTTTTTATTAAGGAAACATCATGAAAATATATTTTAATAGATATTAATCTTATATATTTATTTAGATAGGGAATCATTCTTCTTTATATCGATGTTTTATAAAATTCATTAAAAAATATTCTTATTTACAAATAAATGATTTATTAAAATAAATTTCAGGTATCATTGAATATATTAATAGTGGTTTTAAAAATGAATCATTTTAAAATTATTCATTCAACACATTTTTGACTATGGTTACCAATGATTGATGGAATTTTTTTATTTAACATTAATAGGTCAACTGATTATTTGCACCATCATTAAAAAATTGTTAAATTATCCTTTTAAAATTTTAATTTTTTACCATATATTTTTTTAATTTTTCATTTTTAGAATTTATTTTCATAATTGAAAAGGTATTTGATAGAAAATGTCCTAAATTATCATTTAATGTATTTTTGTTGATCAAAGATACCAATATATGGTTTTACATATGATCCAATCTGTGTATGTTGTAATTTTTTCATCAATATTATTTTTTTAGATGGATTTTTTAATTTATTCTTATGTGACCCATTTCATTTCCATGATTAAATCTTGTTATGAAAAAAATAATGGTATATATTATATTGAAAATTGAATGATTATAATGGTTTTAAATATTCTATGGTACTGAAACATATGTATAGATGATTGAAGGTTGGTTCTAATACAAACCATGTATATATTGTTCCATTAAAATCTACCGATCTATGGTTGTGTAATAAAACAAGGACATGTTGTTCCATTATAGCCATCTAATGCATTTTGTAAAGAGACTTCGTAAAGAAGTTTTATGATTCTCTAAATAGATTGTTGTAATTTACTAAGTAAGTTACTCTATTTTTATGTTTTATTATAAGAGTGATTTAAAAATTATTTTCTATGATACCCACATGATTAATTTATACTTAATAGAATTTTCTAATATAACCATTGTTCAATGAGTTTTTCATGTGGATCATTATTATTAACTTATATAACCCTTTTGTTATGTTTACTTTTTATTCATTGTTTTATAATTTATAACAAAATTTCTTATTAGTATGAATTATATTTTTTTATTCTCTTACATTTTCATTATTATATCATACCATTATTCTAATTTTAGGATGATATTAAATTATTAATTCTTATGTTTTACCAATGTGAGTGTTTGAGATCACCCTTCGTATATTTTCATTTTCCCCAAGTTATTAAAAATTATTTCAAATTATTTATTTATATAATATTATCATGTCTGAATAATATTTTAGGATATATGTTTAGTTCATAATGTGGAATACTAAAAATAGATTATAGTGGAATAATACTCTCCTAGAGGCATGGGTATTTTTATATGACATTTTTCCCAATTCTCAAAAACACTAAACCTAAAAGTTCATTTGGTGTATAAATGAACCAATATTTCAATATTATGTTTTGTGATAAAGATGAGTAAAATTGGGACAAGTTTATTTGTATTAAATCCAGAAATATAAAGATTATATTTTTAACATTGTATTAGGGATTTCAGGTTTAGGGACATTATAGTTTTTATTAGAGTATGTTTTATATAAATTTGAATATTAAAATGTTTTTAAGTGAGGAAAAATAAATATTTATGAATTCTATCATGGATTTATAATTTTAATGATTATTATAATTTGAAAGTCATAGAAACGCCTTTTTTATGTTATATGTGATTTTATTTTGAGGTGTTCTATGACACATTGGAGATGTTGTTTGTGTTGAGGTATATGAAACCCTTAAGTTTAACATGAATTATTATTTCAAAATAATTTTATTAAATTTTTTAACATATATGTTGAATGGTATGACAAAACCAATTATATTAAAACATTCATTAATGTTGAGGTTATTATGTCTAATTTGTATATATGATTTTTTATTTATGTAATTGAATGTATAGAACCACTTGAATATTTTTTAGACATTGGATATTAATGTATTATAACTATATACTCAATTTATTCATTCTTTGTATTGTTATATCATTTTCTTACCATTTTATTTTTTCTAAATACGGAATGAATTTAATTGGATCATTTTTTATAACTCATGGTACAATATCCCATTATTTTCATCCATTGATAGTACATAATTATAAATGAATATTCAATACAATACACAGAAACACACCTGAATTCCATAATAGTTTAGTGTATTTGGAGACGTAGTACACAATCATTGAATTTATATAATGGTCTCAAAAATCTCATAAAAAAGATATTCTCATATAGTACTCCTCCTATGTATACCCTAACATAACCTATCTACGTTACCTACTGAAGAAAAAAATCAGGAATGGTGAGATAAATGCTCAGTATTGGTAAACATAAAAGATATAAATATATGATAATATAGTACAACAAGTTTATAAAAATGGTATGTGATCATGACTATAACCTATGAAGTTCATATACAATCTGTCCTAGATCATAAACATGTTTCATGTCATTAAACATTAATATATCCTAAAACATGACCCATAAAGATGATAAATAATCATAAAATAATCATAAAACAAATTCTCATGTCATTAATTATTCGTATTATAATAATAATTTTAATCTATTTCCTAACTGAAGGTTAACTACCATGACTATCAACACAGTGGATCTGGAATCATCACTTCTTCCGCATTCTGTATTGGGAAACATATGTTTCCCATAGTGGATCTGGACACACCTTTTTCTAATAGTTTATATGTAAACCCTTATTTACCATTGTAGATCAGGCCCTTCGACTTGTTTCTCATTGATATCTCATGATATATAAAGCTTTAAATATTTAATTTTTAGTATATATTGATCCCACCCATCTCATGATGAAAACCATCATTATTTGTGTCATCAAATCATAGAACATCTATATATCATTACATCATAACTTGTGTAAATAAAATTCATGTCATTAAAATTTCAACAATTCAAAATAGAATAACCAATAATAAATAAGTTAGTTTCATAAAAATTTATCAATATAAATATTAAAATTATAGAGAAATAATAATGATTCTATCATTCAATATTATTACCTATAAATCAATATTATCATCCAATGATGTCATCCTAGATGGGAAATAATTTTTCAAATATCATATAAATCATTTCATAAGAAAAATATCCATTACACTAAATAAATTGAAATATAAAAAAATTTCAAAATAATTTTATATTAAAATTAAATTCCAATATTATAAGAGAAATATCAGTGAAATGATTGATTATGAATTATGAAAATTATGTTTATGTCATGAATGTTAAAACTAAAATTCTTTACACATGTTTTGGTAAATTAAAAATGGAAATAGTTTTGGAAAATGATATGAAGATTCATTTAAAAACATTTTTTAATATATAAAATATAAATAGTAAATAATTGCAAAATTAATCATTGTGTAGAAAATTAATTTTGAAACATATTTACAATAATTAGTTTTTGAAAAAAATAGACCAAAGAGACGTATAAAATAATATTTTCTTTAAAGAATGTACTAAATTATTTTAAGTAATAGAGAGAAGTAAAATGGTACTATTAGATGAAAAAATCATTAAATGATATTGTTGATGAAAATTCACGAGTTTATTTAAAGATGGATCAAAATATGTCTTCATTGGAAGCATAATCATAAACAATCTCAATAAATGGTGATATTGAAATTGGAGACTCTTACATTTTTCATAACATATAATTGTTGTCCTAATAAATAATAAAATTAAGTTAAATGTATAAAATCATTAATATAATAAATTTAATGGTGTAATAGGTTAAATTAATTTATATAAACCGATTAAAATAGCATAGGTTAGTAACATTACATATGTACTCAAAGAAGTAAAATGGGAAGAAATCCCTTACTGGTTTGGTATCTTTGAAACTGTAAACCCCATGAAAGAGGGATCCTAAAATAGATATGTAAATAAATATATATTTATGGATAATATTCATAAAATACATTCATTTGAAGCATATACACCGCAGAAATTAAACATGTAGTGAATATGGTATGTGCTTATAGAAAAATAAAAGAGAGAGGGAAATACATTACCATTAGTCTCAACATCCTTTCTAAAAGTTCAATCCTCATGTATAAGAAATATCATTTTATTATACATATATTGTATAACTATAACAGTATGTATCAAACCATATATGATTTTTTTATGGCATCTTATAACATTTTTATTTACCATTCCTTGTAAAAATCATGTTTCAGGTAATAACATCAATGTTTGTCAATTATGTTATAATTTTATATTTTTGGTCTTCAAACATGGACCATTGATGAAGAATCCAACTAATTTTGACCATGATAAAAATTTAATATATATTGATTATATATGGAAACATATAAATTAATAAAATTTATATATATAGTGAAATACCATGTTCATGGAGATTTTATATCGTATGTACACATGAACTCTGTTTCTATTTTCTTGAAGGATTTTTTTGAAAAAAGGTATATAATATTTTATAATTAAAAAATAATTTTTATTTAATATATATCACATATATTCCTTAATCATAACTTTATTGTCTTCTATGTAAAGTATTATTGAATCAAAAAACTTCATGAGGTGGTAGTCTGCCTTAAACAAGAACAATGCTATCGTATTTCAATGAATTTGAATGTTATAAAATGAAAATATAATATCATGGTCTAAAAATAAAAAATATATAAAAAATATGATATATAGAAAATAAATATATCATCATTTCCATTATTGATTCCTAGAAATCGAAAATTGATTCACATCTGTTCACAAGCTGGTGAGCATCCATACTAACAAAAGATGATTTTGGAGCCCATTTAATTGAAGTGGATATGGTTCTACATAATTCCATTGAAAAAAAATATTATTATATATAATATACTAATTTTATTATATTAGTAGGTTAATATAATCATTTAATTTTTGGAGAAAAAAAAATAAAAAAACTCGATAAAGGAAATTACATCTTCCTCATGTAGCCTCCATACGTTGGCACTAAAGTCCATCCAAAGATAGAATTATTCCTAAATTAAGGATTATATGAAGTGATTAAGGAACTTTTTTGGTGTTTATTCTAGTGGTGGGTTTATCCAAATGGATTTAGTGGTGTGAATAAGTGAGGGGGGTGAGGTCCCTTTTATAATCGAGGAAGAGTGGTATTTTTGTAAATACCCAAAAGTGTTCAATAATGGAAGGTCACTCCAATCTAATGTGGGATAAAATTGATAAATAATGTAAGGGATATATCATATGGACATGAAACACCTTCACACAAAAAATATGTTTTTAACATGTTATTTCGTAGCATTTATTTTTACACCTATTTATAGTTTTAGTTTCCACTACAGCAATTACTTTTTTTATCATGGAATATTAGATCTTTAATTTTAAAATAAAATGAGTCATATTATAATATTTACATTTTTATTATAAATAATTAATAACATTAAATAAATTAATATATTTTTTGTCTTTAAAATTTATATTAACACAAGTACAGTAAACGATTATATGCATTTTTTTGACCTTAACAAAGTAAACAAATATTTTACTATTTGGGGGTTAATATATTAACCATAAAAGAAAAATTGTGTCATTAATAGAATATAATGGATGGTTAATACGTTATACAAAAAACTTCTTAGAATATTATATTTTTCGTCACTTTAAATCATTTAATTATATATAATTTAATATAATGTAAATTTTGATATTATAAATTTCATTTTAATTTAAAAATATCATGAACATGATGGAATTACAATATATTATTTAAAAGAATTTATAAAAGAGTATATTTATCATAAAAATTAATGGTAATAAATAATTTTCTCAATTTAATTTACTTTTAATATTTCTAGTTTCATTTTAATTTATTTTTCTAATAACCAAATAATAAATATGTCTGGGTTTCTTAATAATTTAAATTAATTGTTTCTTCTCAAGAAATCAATTATAAATTATTAGAATAAAAGTCATTTATTAATTAAAATAATATTTTTAACTGACAATATGTTTTCTTTAATCCCAATTCTTTATATTATTAAAATCATGGAAGGATCTTATTTGAATTTTTCTTTATATAACTTATTATATACATGAATTTCATTGGATGGTGTCCCAAAAACTCATAAAAATATTTATTATATTTATAATTTTATAAATATGTCCATAAAATGGTTTTTATATATATTTTTGTGTCATTTTCCCTTATCTTCTTATTTTAACCCCAAATAAACCCATTTGTTACTTTAACTATATTAATTTACTTTTAAGAATCTCACTATTCATAGTTTTCATAAATTTAGTTGAAAATAATTAATAATATATAGTACTATGATTTAAAATGTGGAATCTATTTTTCATTATTCAATGCACACAATTGGAAAATATATTTAAAATTAATCTCATGGACACGATAAAAAATCAGGATTAAAAAATTGATCAAAATTTTACCAAGTTTTTTTATCCAATTTCAATATAAAATTGATTTAAATGAAATAGATTATATTAATATATATATATATTGAATAATTTTACTTGAAAATAATTTTAAAATATAATTTATTTTTGTAAATAATTTAAATTAAAAGACTGTTTTCAATTTAAAATCACTATATTTCACTATTAATAATAAAACTAAACTTTCCATAAAAAACATAAGAAATCAACCCAAGATAAATTTTATATTATTATTTCATAAATAATATTATTTTGTAAAATTAATTTTATAAAATTTTTAAATATTTATTTCATTATTATGCACAAGAAGAAAAAAGAACATTTTTTGAGAACATAGTTTATTTCAAAATGTATAAATACATTTATGAAAATTAAGTATTTTTTCATAAATATATTTTCAATATATAAAAAAAATATACATAATATTAATAAAATAGATAATATTTTGATGATATCAATTTTTAATGTCTAGGTTATAACATTTCTGTTTTAAAAATTATATTAATATTATATTTTTTTTCATCAAAACATGGTGTTGTGTGTAATTGTTGACACCAGAAAACATGTCCCCAAAATTTTCCAAATGCTTTCATATGTGATCTGAGATAGTGGCCCATTTTTGAGCTTCAATTTGGTAGTTGTAGGGCTCGAACGAAGTACTGGATTAAGAGTTATGGACATTTGATGTTGGGAAAAAAACTGGTTCGCAAAGCCCATTCACAAAGCCCCCTCCGCGATCACGGAGCGCCACTGTGAAGTAATTAGGTAGGATTCTCCATGAACCCCTTTTACATTTACGGACTCGACTCAAATCATTGAGGCAGAATGCTCTGCAAACCCCTTTAACGTTCGTAAACTCAAAACGAAGCGAGAAGGAGGGATACTCCGCGAACCCATTTGACGTTCGCGAACTCGCCATGAAGCGAGGAGGTGGGACTGTAATGTAACATCCCAAGTAAGTAATGAATAATAGATATTTTTATCTATGTCTACTAATGAATTAGATGGTGTTTTAGAGGCATAAAATGAAAATAAATCCAATCTTAAGCATGGAATACACTAAATTTTTTTAAAGGGTTGTTTTACTGCCTTTTGATGGCAAACCATTATTAAATATATATTTTGGAAAATTTATAAGCTATTTTTTTCAAAATAAACTTATTCTTTATGATTGGTACATCAAAATTTACTTTCTGTGAATTTTTGGTATTTTTCTGACAATGTTCATTTTTTATGAATAGTGAAACAAACTGTATTTTACATCAAAACTGCTTTTTAATCTAGTTTATTTATATGTTTAAATTATCTTTTTAATTGGTTTTAATGTTAAATGAGAATATATTTTTACCATTTAATCCAATGGTGGTCATTATGATTAATTTCACTTTGTAATTGGGCATAAACTAATGCCAATCTTTTCATAGATATTGTTTCAAAAAAAACCCGCTATTTGTTTTGACAACGGGAATTATTTATAAATCAATTATTGCAATTTCTGTGTTTGGAATTTGGTAAAATTTATTACTTATTTGGAATCATAAGGTCCAAATTATGTAATCAAGACTTATTTTTTGGACATTATGAATAGTAACGACGGTAATTATCTTTAATTATCTCGATTAATGAGTAATCAGGTAGTTAAGGATAATAAAATGATATCATAATAATACAAAAAGACCACAAAATGTGTCTTAAGGATACTGGTTGTCTCATGGCCGATCATGGGATGCCTTGTGCCAAACATGGGGGCCCCATGGAATCACTTTTGTTAGAAAGTGACTTTTTATCTTTTTATTTTTAAAAAATGTTAAATGTGACAAAGAATGTATCACCTAAGTAAAATATTTTTAAGCATGTGTACATAAATTATCTTTTAGACTATAAATATTCATTAGAAAGATAAAACTATTTCCCACATCATGATATTTTTTTATAATTTTTAGACATTAACTTTATTAAATTCTCTATGACATCATGATGATGCAGTGATTACCTCATTAATAAATGATTTAAATAAAATGAAATGATAATGTAAAATCTATGACATACACTTGTCTAATACCTATTGGATGGGTGGATTTCGAACCCTTATCACCTTAACCTCAAATTATATCAATGAAGGACCTTTTGAATTGGAAAATCATTTTCAAATAAAGTAACATTTCTTTACTTTCCAAGAGTGCCCCTCCTCTCCTATTATAAAAGGCCCCCACCTCTACCTCCTTACCCACACTTCCAAAGCCTTTGGCTCGGCCAACACCTACCCATTTTTTCTCTAAACTTCCCTATCTTACTCCTTGAAGCCTCACTTTGGGAAGAAGTCTTCCCAATGAAGCCTTTGAGCTCAAACCAAAGGGAGTTAGCCGATTTTAAGGTTATGTCTTCATTTGAGTCCTTTTGTTTTATTTTGCTTCTCTAACCCCTAAAATCTTTTTATTAATTTCATTTGTAACAAATCCAGTATCTTCAATATACAAGGATGTTGTTATAAGAAGGATTCGAGCTACACTTACACACACCTACATCTAATGGTTAAAGGACATACTGTTTCCGTGGATGGTGAATTTATGCCTCCCGAAACGATGATTGTTCAACATTCCATTAACTCCTTCAACGGTGGCCATTAAGATGTCACTATATTTATATATGATATATAATATGTTTATGTTTTCCTTAAGCTTCTTTATTTTTCATTTTGGGAATACCATTATGGTTTCCATTATGGGTAAACACGATATCTTCATTTAAGGATGTGCGGACTACCGCCACCTCAAAGTGATTTGATTCATTAAATACCATATGTAGGACGTATAAAGGAAGGAACTATGATATTATATATGATATTATACTGTAATTATAATATTCATTTATATCATTATGAATCCATTCTATAAAATAAGAAATTTAAATGAAAGTAGCGTTCATGCGTACATACGACTTACCGTCTCCATAAATGGTGCATTTCATTTCTTACCTCTAAATGATTATGTAATATTATAAATTCATGTATATACTTTATGTATATGATATATAAATCATGATTATAATTCTGGATATAATGGATACATGAACAACTTGTAATTATAAAGGGTTTATTTTTGACTCAAGTACCAATGATCGTTAAAACGACCGTTATTAACTTAAATAATTACATAGTGTTCATGACATAGAAATAAGTGATATAAAAGGAATAATAAACATGAAAAAGGTTCTTAAGCAAGTAGAAGTTAACTCAAGTTTATTATTCAGGAAATTATAGAACGATCGAGTCAAGTCGTACCCGAGGTATGGGACTTCGTCTCAATCTCCTTTCATTGAGGAATATTTTGTTTTATACAAAACCTTCTTTTATACGGTGTATAAATCCCTTTGACTTTTACGTTTATCCAAAAGGAATCTCTTTTATACGTAGCATTTTACTAAACGAAAAAAGGGAATGTTTTTGTCGTACATATGCGGCGACAATGACTTCTCTGCCGCCATGACCGTTATTTGAGTTTCGGCTTCCTCTACAAGCCATACCTTTTTTTTAAAAGAAAAATAAATACGATGTTTTAATTTTCATTTATTTTGGTATTGAAAATGGTTTTCAAAATGTTTTTATATCAATGTGTTGTATTGATAACATGTGATTGAAAGGTGGAAATGTTATGTTTCCTTTATGCATGTTTTATGTGATATGATTATGTTGAGGTTCTTGGGAATTATTTTGAAGACGGGTGGTTCTGTGATAAAATAAGGGCGGGTGATCCCGATATAGCTCTCCAAAGCATTGGGTAACTCAAAGGAGTGAAACATTAATGTTTCTCCGAAGAGATTTAAGGAATATACTGTGATGGGTATTCCAAACGTAACCAAGAGGGTTACTGCCTACGTAAGAATGTTATGAATGCCTCAAGTTACCTTTATGTCTCATGATTTCTATGATTTATTCATTATTTGATGAGGTATGTTAAAGTGCTTATGTTTTATGGGTAATGTATGATTTCATTCTTATGTATATATGTACCCATGTTTCCTTTCCATATTTTTATATCCCTTACTGAGCTTTTTATGCTCATCCCAAGTTTTTTGAAATGTTTTTCACAGGTCAAGTGAAAGGTACATGATATGATGATAGTGTCAAGGAATTGTCAAGAAAGAATCCATGTTTTATTTTAAATATGTTCCCATTGATGGGAAAGAAGAATTCTATCTTTATGTAACCACGTTGTTTATATGTGGAATTTAATGCAGGTTTTATGATCTAATTCTCTAAAACTCTAAACCCGAAAATATCCTCAATGTGTAATCTTGTAATAACTCAATAATATGTAAGGTTGAAGGCTGGGGCCTTATAGTTGGTATTAGAGGTCGGTTTAGATAACATTAGGAGTTAAAATTCTATTAAATGATTATCCAAAAATGTTTTTTCATGGTCAAATTGAAGTGATATAGTATTTGAAGATTACCATGTTGGTTCATCTAAAACATTTTGTTCAGAATTGTTTTCCGCAGAGGAAACAGGGAAGCAGTGCTAGGAAGGCATGCAGAAGGAAATAACCTTCCGAATCAGCATCCTGAGATGGTCGGAATTGGAACTGAACAGTTTGTTGCAGTAATGGTGCAGTTGACTCAAGCGATAAATGGTGGTGGTATCCATGCACGAGATCAGCCAGATCAACCGTAGAGGAATATTTCAGTGGTGGAGCATTTCATGAGGCAACATCCCCCATCATTCAGAGGATCATCTAACCATGTGCTAGCTGAAGGGTGGATTAAATCACTGGAGAAGATTTTCGATGTCATGGGGTGTTCAGACAATCAAAAGGTTAGTCTTTCTATTTACCGTTTGGAGGGTGAACCAGATCAGTGGTGGTCGATGGTTAAAAATATCAGGGACACAGATGAGATTGATGCTGTCGAATGGGATGAATTCAAAGGTATGTTTCTTGAAAATTATTTTCCTAAGGTTGTTCGACTTAAGATGGAAAAACAATTCTTGGAATTGAGGTAAGAGGAAGACTCAGTGGCTACCTATGAAGAAAGGTTCATTCGATTGGCAAGGTATGCTCCAAATTTTATCCGAGAGCTTGATAGTAAAATCAATCATTTTTACTCAAGATTAAAACCAAAATATTGAAGGGAATTAGCATCTCGTGAGTTTAAAAGTTATGAAAAGCTTGTTTGATGTGCTGAGAAGGTGGAAATGGAGTTTGTCGATGATCAAGTGTTCTATAACAACCAGCAGAATAAGAGACCACAGTGGCAGGAGAAAGGGAAGAATTCTTCAAAAAAGTCTGATGGTAAGAAATCTATGTTTCCATTTTGTGATAAATGTGGCAAAAGGCATGCTGGGGAATGACTTCTGAATTCTGGAAAGTGATACCGATGTGGTAAGATGGGACATAAGTCTCATGATTGCACTGAAAAAGATCAAGGTGAAGGTAAGACCAAATTTGATTTACAGTTAGTGAATTTTTTTAAGTGCAATGAGATGGGTCACTGTACAGACGAGTGTCCGAAAAAGATCTTGAGTGATGGGAAGCAGTTAGACTACAAGTAGAAAGGGGTGGTGAAATCTTTTGCAACTACTTCAGTAGATGTCAGGCCATCAAATGAAGTTGTATCAGGTACTTTGTTTGTTTTTTCAGATTATGCCAGTGTGTTGTTTGATTCGGGGTCCACACATTCTTTCATCTCTTAATCCTTTTCTAGTAAAATGGGGCTACCATATCAAGAAATGACTCCTGAACTTTTGGTAAAAACACATGGCGGAAATTTTGAGGCAAAAATAATTTATAAGAATCTTCATATCCTTATATGTGGAAAGAACCTACTTGCAAACCTTATTGTTCTACCTCTAGTAGAGTTTGATGTTATCCTGGGTATGGATTGGCTCTCTATTTACCATGCTAAGATTGACTGTATAGCTAAAGAAGTTTTTTTTCAGAAAGACATTCAGTTTGTGTACAAGAATGAACCCTTAGTGTTGATAACTTATCAAGAGGCCAAGAAACTTATAAAAGATGGAAATGAATGTTACCTTGCACACATTGTTGAAAAAAAGGGAACAGTTCAGATTAATGATGTCCCAGTCGTAAATGAGTATCCTGATGTTTTTCCTGATGAGTTGCCTGGAATAATACCAGATCGGGAAGTTGAGTTTACTGTTGACTTAGTTCTTGATGTTAAGCCAACTTCAAAACCCCCTTATCAAATGGCTCAAATTGAACTTTTAGAGTTGAAGGAGAAATTTCAAGATTTATTAGAGAAAGGTTTCATTCGACCTAGCACGTCACCATGGGGTGCTCCTGTTTTTTTTGTTAAAAAGAAAGATGGTTCAATGAGACTTTGGATTGATTATAGAGCCTTGAATAACATCACTGTTAAGAAGAAATATACTTTGCCTCATATCGATGATTTGTTTGATCAGCTCCAGGGAGCTCAGTATTTTTCAATGATTGACTTGAGATCGGGGAACCATCAGCTGAAGGTAAAGGAATCATATTTTTTGAAGACCGCGTTCCGTACAAGATATGGTCATTATGAATTTGTAGTAATGCCTTTTGGGCTAACCAATGAACCTGTTGTATTCATGGACTTAATGAATAAAATTTTCCATGAGTTCTTGGATAAGTTTGTGGTGGTTTTCATTGATTATATTTTGGTGTTTTCTAAACGTAAAGAGCTGCATGAAAGACATTTAAGGGTTATCTTGAAAACCTTAAATGAAAAGAAACTACATGGAAAATTCAGCAAGTGTGATTTTTGGTTGCAACAAATTTCATTCCTTGGTCACATTGTTTCTAAAGATGGGATAACTGTTGATCCTACAAAAAACAAAAGTTGTGGAAGACTGGCCAAGACCCACAAATGTAACTGATATTCGTAGCTTCCATGATTTGGTAGGCTATTACCGAAGTTTTGTTAGAAATTTTTCATGGTTATCTAGTCCAATGACTAAGCTAACTCGGAAGGGTGTTATGTTTATCTGGACAAAAGAATGTGATGATTGTTTTCAGGAATTGAAAAGAAGATTGGTGAATGCTCCAGTTTTGGAACTACCTTCTAGGAATGGTGATTTTGTTATATATAGTGATGCTTCATTGAAAGTACTTGGTTGCGTCCTAATGCAGAATGATCAGGTAATTGCTTATGCTTCACGACAGTTGAAAACTCATGAGGTAAATTACCCTACAAATGGTTTGGAATTAGCTGCTGTTGTTTTCGCTTTAAGATTTTTGAGGCATCATTTGTATGGAGTAAAGTGTGAAATATATACTGATCAGAAAAGTTTAAAGTATATATTCACTAAGAAAGAGTTAAAAAAGAGACAGAGGAGATGGATAGAATTAATCAAGGATTATGATTGTACAATTCATTACCATCCGGGAAAATCAAATAAAGTGGTTGATGATTTGAGTCGAAAAAGTAATGCTTCATTAGCAATGTTTCATTTGGAACGTGATCCTTTGGTAAAGGATTTGATGAAATTTGTCATAGAAGTTGTTGGTGTAGGAAGTTCTTCTGTTTTGTTTCAGGTATCAGTGAGATCATCTCTATCAGATTGAATCAAGCAAGCATATAATCAAGACAGTGAGTTGCTGAAAAAGGTAGAGTTGGATCAGAAGGGTAAGTTTCCAAAATTCAACATTGATAATGATTGCGTTTTGAGATTTGGGAAGAGATTATGTGTGCCTTGAGATTCACTGTTGAAGAGAGAGTTGTTATGTGAAGCTCATAGTTCTCCGTTTTCAGTTCATCCTGGCAGTACTAAGATATACAGAGATCTGTGGGAGTATTACTGGTGGGATGGAATGAAAAGAGAAATTGATGATTTTACTGTGAAGTGTTTGACATGTCAACAGGTTAAAGAAGAGTGGTAGTTACTGAAAGGGATGCTTCAACCTTTACCAGTGCCAGTGTGGAAATGGGAGAATTTATCCATGGACTTTTTTGGGGGATTACCGAAGACATCTCGAGGTAATAATGCAATATGGGTTATTGTTGATCGCTTGACTAAATCTACTCATTTCCTTGCAATACGAGATAATTTTTCCATAGATCAACTTTCCCGTTTGTATCTTAAAGAGATAGTCATGTTACATGGAGTTCTCCTCTCCATTGTATCTGATCGTGATCTGAGTTCACTTCTAACATTTGGAAAGGCCTTCAGAAGTTGTTGGGTACTGAATTAAATTTTAGTACAACATTTCATCTTCAATCAGATGGGCAGTCAGAATGAACAATTCAGAGCTTGGAGGATATTCTATGAGTTTGTTATATGGATTATCAGGGAAGTTGGGACCGACATATTTCTTTGGTTGAATTTTCATATAATAACAGTTTTCATTCCAGTATACAGATGGCACCATTTCAGGCATTATATGGGAAGCGGTGTCGAACTCCAGCTTTCTGGGATGAAGTGGGTGAAAGGAAGTTGATGGGACCAGATTTGGTAGAAGAGCTGGCAGAAAAAGTTCAGCTGATTCAGAAACACATGAGAACAACTCAGAGTAGGCAGAAGAGTTATGCAGACAACAGGAGGAAGGATCTAACTTTTGAGGCAGGTGATCATGTTTTTCTCAAAGTCTCACCATGGAAAAGTGTGATGAGATTTGGTAAGAAAGGAAAGCTGAGTCCAAGGTTCATAACACCATATGATATTCTGGAGAGAGTTGGATCAGTTGCATACCGGGTGGCTTTACCTCCGAGTTTATCTCAGGTACACAATGTTTTTCACGTTTTGATGTTAAGAAAGTATATGCCAGATCCATCTCATGTTTTGAGTCCAGAGGTAGTTCAGCTGGAAGAGAACCTATCTTATGAGGAATAATCGGTCCAAATTCTTGACCACAGGGAGAAAGTGTTACGAAATAAGGTGATTAATCAGGTAAAGGTTTTGTGGAAAAACCACATGATGGAAGAGGCAACATGGGAATCTGAAAATGCAATGAGGGATAAGTATCCTCATTTATTCGATAAGTAAATAAATTGAGGGGACACAATTTTCTAAAGGGGGGAAGGATGTAACATCCCAAGTAAGTAATTAATAATAGATATTTTTATCTATGTCTATTAATTAATTAGATAGTGTTTTAGAGGCTTAAAATGAAAATAAATCCAATTTTAAGCATGGAATACACTAATATTTTTTAAAGGATTGTTTTTCTGCATTTTGATGGAAAACCATTTTTAAATCTATCTTCTGACAATTTTATAATCAATTTTTGTCAAAATAAACTTATTCTTTATGATTGGGACATCAAAATTGACTTTTTGTGAATTTTTGGTATTTTTCTAACAACGTTCATTTTTTATGAATAGTGAAAAATACTGTATTTTACATCAAAACTGCTTTTTAATCTACTTTATTTATATGATTAGATTATCATTTGAATTGGTTTTAAATTTAAATTAGAATATATTTTTACCATTTAATCCAATGGTGGTCATTGGGATTAATTTCACTTTGGAATTGGGCATAAACTAATTCCAAACTTTTCATAGATATTGTTTAAAAAACCGCTATTTGTTTTGACAACAGGAATTATTTTTAAATCAATTATTGCAATTTCTATGTTTGTAATTTGGTAAAATGGATTACATATTTTTAATCAGAAGGTCCAAATTATGTAATCAAGACTCTTTTGTTTTTTGGACATTATGAATAGTAACGACGGTAATTATCTTTAATTATCTTGATTAATGAGTAATCAGGTAGTTAAGGATAATAAAATGATATCATAATAATACAAAAAGACCAAAACATGTGTCCTAAGGCTACTGGTTGTCTCATGGCCGACAATGGGATTCCTTGTGCCAAACTTGGGGGCCCCATGGAATCACTTTTTTGAGAAAGTGACTTTTTATCTTTTTATTTTTAAAGAATGTTAAATGTGACAAAGAATGTATCACCTATGTAAAATATTTTTAATATTGTCTAAATAAATGATATTTAGACTATAAATATTCATTTGAAAGATAAAAATATTTCCTACATCATGATATTTTTTTTATAATTTTTAGTCATTAAATTTATTAAATTATCTTTGACATCATGATGATGCAGCGATTACCTCATTAATAAAGGATTTAAATAAAATGAAATGATAATGTAAAATATATGACCTACACATGTCCAAAACCTATTGTATGGGTGGATTTAAAACCCTTATCACCTTTACCTTGAATTATATCAATTTAGTACCTTTTTAATCCGAAAATCATTTTCAAATAAGGTAACATTTCTTTACTTTCCCAGAGTGCCCCTCCTCTCCTCTTATAAAAGGCCCCCACCTCTACCTCCTTACCCACACTTCCAAAGCCTTTGGCTCGGCCAAACCCTGCCCATTTTGTCTCTCCACTTCCCTATATTACTCCTTGAAGCCTCACTTTGGGCATAAGTCTTCCTAAGGAAGCCTTTGAGCTCAATCCAAAGGGAGTTACCCGATTTTAAGGTAATGTCATCACTTGAGTGCTTTTGTTTTATTTTGTTCTCCAACCCCCTAAACCCTTTTTATTCATTTCTTTTGTAACAACTACAGTATCCTAAATATACTAGGATGTTTTTATAAGAATTATTCGAGCTACACTTACACACACCAACATCTAATGGTTAAAGGACATACTGTTTCCGTAGATGGTGAATTTATGTCTCCCGAAACGATGATTGTTTTACATTCTTTTAACACCTTCAAATGTGGCCATTAAGATGTCACTATATTTATATATGATATATAACATGTTTATGATTTCCTTAAGCTTATGTATTTTTCATTTTAGGCATACCTTTATGGTTTCCATTATGGGTAAACACGATATCTTTATTTAAGGAAGTGCGGACTACCACCCCCTCAAAGTGATTTGATTCGTTAAATACCATATGTGGGATGTATAAAGGATGGAACTATGATATTATATATGATATTATACTGGAATTATAATATACCTTTATATCATTATGATTCCATTCTATAAAATACGAAATAGAAATGAAAGTAGCGTTCATGCGTACGTATGGCTTAACGTCTCCATGAACTGTGCATTTCCTTTCTTACCTCTAAATGATTATGTAATATTATAAATGCATTTGTATACTGGATTTATATGATATATTCATCATGGTTATAATAATGGATATAATTGATACATGAACAAATTTTAATTATAAAGCGTTTATTTTTGACTCAAGTACCAATGATCATTAAAACAACAGTTATTAACTTAAATAATTACATAGTGTTCATGACATGGAAATAAGTGATATAAAAGGAATAATGAACTTGAAACGGGTTCTTAAGCACGTATAAATTAACTCAGGTTTATTATTCAGGACATTAAAGAACGATCGAGTCAAGTCGGACCCAACGTATGGGACTTCGTCTCAATCTCCTTTCATTGAGGCATATTTTGTTTTATACACAACCTTCTTTTATACGGTGTATAAACCCCTTTGAATTTTACATTTATTCTAAAGGAATATTTTTTATATGTAGCATTTTACTAAACGAAAAAAGGGAATGTTTTTGTCGTACATATGTGGCGACAACAACTTCTCTACCGCCGTGACCGTTATTTGAGTTTCGGCTTCCTCTACAAGCCATAAATATTTTTTAAAGAAAAATAAATACCATGTTTTAATTTTCATTTATTTTGGTATTGAAAATGGTTTTCGAAATGTTTTTATATCAATGTGTTGTTTTGATAACTTGTGATTGAAAGGTGGAAATGTTATGTTTCCTTTATGCATGTTTTATGTGATATGATTATGTCGAGGTTCTTGGGCATTATTATGAAGACGGGTGGTTCTGTGATAAACTAAGGGTGGGTGAGCCCGATATAGCTCTCCAATGCATTGGGTAACGCGAAGGAGTGAAACGTTAAGGTTTCTCCAAAGAGATTTAGGGAATATACTGTGATGGGTATTCCAAACGTAACCAAGAGGGTTACTCCCTACGTAAGAATGTTTTGAATGCCTCAAGTTACCTTTATGTCTTATGATTTCTATGATTTATTCATGATTTGATGAGGTATGTTAAAGTGCTTATATTTTATGGGTAATGTATGATTTGATTCTTATGTATATATGTACCCATGTTTCCTTTCCATATTTTTATGTCCCTTACTGAGCTTTTTATGCTCATCCCAAGTTTTTTGAAATGTATTTCACAGGTCAAGGGAAAGGTACATGAGATGATGATAGTGTCAAGGAAGTGTCAATAAAGAATCCATGTTTTATTTTAAATATGTTTCCATTTATGGGGAAGAAAAATACTATATTTATGTAACCACTTTGTTTATATGTGGAATGTAATTCAAGTTTTATGATCTAATTCTTTAAAACCCTAATCCCGAAAAGATCTTCAATGTGTAATTTTGTAATAACTCAAGATTAAGTAAGGTTTAAGGCTGGGTCCTTATATGTAATATGAAACCCTTTGAGGTTCATGAACCCGTCGCGGAGCAAGAGTCATCTTCACATTGAGAAAGCTCTGCTTCACAGCGCCCCATGACTATAAATACCCATCTCACCCCATTCTCCAGACAGTCACCCGGCCCCTTGGGCGGCTGATCTCCTAGTTCGTGGAGCTCCACTTTCTTTCACGAAGCGACTCCACGAGGCCATGCTCCGCCAGCAACATCCTTTGCAATACTGCTCCATGAGTCCATGCTCTGTATATAGCGTTTTCACCTTGCTTCTCCGCAAGTCCATGCCCCACGATTCCATGCTCCACGAGTCCATTCTCTGTGAGTACATGGTCCGTGAGTCCATACTCCGCCTGTCCATGCTTCACAAGACCCCATGTTCCACGAGCCCCTTTTCTTCATGATTCTACATCACAATGAACTATCCTTTGCGAGGATCCTATCTTCATGCCCATAGGTCCTAACTGTAGTGGCTATGCCCCCGCACTCCCTCTTGGGGTCAGTGGCCGGATGCGGTCTCGATATTCCAGCCCGGATCCTTCTCTACTGTCAGTGACCCCCATGAAAAATGGAGAGTCGCTATGAGAACTTCTCTGGCTGGGATGTCAAAATTTTCCATTGTGCCCTTAGGTTCACCCACCTTTCACCTATGGAATACCATGGATTGAGATACTCCTCCACACTCTGTCAAACACCTTGAGTTGACATATTCCTCTTGGTTCATTTCCCATGTCATGAGTTTAGATTTTCATCATCAACTCCCTGAGTACATTGAGTCGAAACGTTTTTCAAATAACTCATCCAAAACTCATCTCTTAGCTCATATGTGAGTTTGGACTAGAAAAGTATGCCCTTGCATAAGTCCCAACACTATCCATTTATAGGCACCTTTGGCTTAACAATCCTCTCTACATGACTATAAACTATAGTGTACCCTATGTTCCAATCCTAGGATGCCTATTTCTCCAAACAAGATATGCCTTATGTGACATGCATTTGATGTCAATAGTCTTATCTACATGACTTTAAACTGTAGTAATCTTTATGTTCCAAACATAGGATTCCTCTTACTCCAAACAAGAGATTCCTTATGTCCCAAGTATAATATTCCAATAGTCCTATATACATGACTTTAAACTGTAGTAATTCTAATGTTCCAAACATAGGATGACTCTTGATCCAAATAAAATATTCCTTATGCACTAATCATAAGATGCCAACAGTCCCCTCTAAATGACTATAAATTGTAGTAGTCCCAATATAACAAATATAGGATGCCTCTTTCTCTAATTAAGATATTCCTTATGCTCCAAGATTGAGATGAAAACTGTCGTTTCTTGATGACTCTAAACTATAGTACACCAAATGTTCAAAACATAGGATTCCTCTTACTCCATTTAAGAGATGGATTGTGCACCAAGCATAAGATGCCCAAATTCCCCACTACATGACTATAAACTATATTACACACTCTGTTCCAACATAGGATACCTCTTTCTCCAATTAAAAGATGTGTCATACTCCAAGCATGAGATGCCAATAGTCTTCTCTACCTGACTATAAACTGTCGTACACCCTATGTTCCAAATATAGGATGCCTCTTGATCCGAAAAAGATATACCTTATGCTTCAAGATTAAGATGCCTAATAGTACTATCTACATGACTTTAAACTATAGTGTACGCTATGTTCCAATCATAGGATGACTTTTTCTCTAAACAAGAGATGCCTTATGCTCTATGCATTGGATGCTATTAGTCTGTTCTACATGACTATAAACTGTTGTACTCCCTATGTGTCAAACATTGTATGCCTCTTTCTCCAAAAAAATATGCCTTACACTCCAAGCATGAGATGCCAATAGTCCATTCTACATGACTATAAACTATAGTACACCCTATGTTCGAAAAATAGTATTCCTCTAGCTCCAAACAAGAGATGTCATATGCTCCAAGCATGAGATGCCAATAGTCCTATCTACATGTATTTAAACTATAGTCAACCCTATGTTCGAAATACCTGATGCCTCATACTCCAAACACGATATGCCTTATGCGCCACGCATGAGATGCCAATAGTGTACTCTACATGACTATAAACTGTAGTAATATATATGTTCCAAACATAGGATTCATCTTACTCCAAATAAGATATGCTTTATGTGCCATGCATGAGATGCCAATTGTCCTCTATAAATGACTATAAATTGTAGTACTCCCTATGTTCCAATCATGGGATGCCTCTTGCTCCAAACAATAGATTACTTATGCTCCAAGAATGGGATTCCAATAGTCCTTTCTACATGTCTATAAACTGTAGTACACCCTATGTTGCAAACATAGGATGCCACTTTCTCTAAAAAAGAGATTTCTTATGCTCCAATAATGAGATGCCAATAGTAATTTCTACAAGACTATAAACTATAGTACAACCTATGTTCCAATAATAGGATTCCTTTTTTTGAATAAGGGAATCTATATGTGCCGATCATAAGAAGCATTATTCTATGATCACAGTGCCATACATTTAAGAGCATAGTAATCTATTCAGACATTCTATCACTCCACCTAATACATTGCATGTCCTTCATTCGGATCATCACACTCTTTCATGTCTTAAGGAACCCCATAACGGCCAGGTCCCTTACCGCATCGGCTCACCTACCGTCATGGGCCGACGACCTGTAAGACAGTGGACAACACATCGAGTCAAGTGTTGTGTATCAAACATAGTCAGCAGTTGACCCTCTTTTGATTATCCCCATTTTAGTCTACCATGATATGGATTCCATGGTTCAAACACAGTAAACATTTATCCTAAATCACCATTACACCCTCGTTGTGTTCTGAATGTCGGGCATGTAATTCACACTTTTCATCTCCCTTTTTCAGACTGATTCCAATTCCCCTTGGTGTTATCCCAGATGTGCACTTTTGTATAGGTGTTTTCTCAATTATATACCTCAACCCACCAGTGAGTTTGGATGCCCTCATGGCCAGACAAGAGGAATACATTACGGGCAGCTTCCATCCATAAGCCCCATTCACTATTGCTGCTCCATAGCGGCACACGAGCATCTTCCTTGCATAAGCACCATTAACCATTGCCTCTCTATTACGGCACCTGGAAAGCTTCTTGCGTAAGCCCCATCACCCATTGCTGCTCCATAGTAGCACCCGGGCAGCTTCCATGAATAATCCCCAGTCATCACCCTTCATGGACGCTCCTTTGCACTGTTATCGTCAGGTCATTGCTACCTCTTGTTTTTAACATCGAGCATGACTCATGTGGGCTTAGAGTAAGCATTGACCATGACATCCTCTCTGGTTCATCCTAGTGTGTAATCCCAACAGACCATTCCGAACTACAAGAACATTGATCTTTGCCAAGGAAAGGTATGTAGGATGCCTCTGCGAGGTTCATTCCCCACAACCATTAGTCTCGACTACCCCACATCGGTGCACCATGCCGCATATCCTGAACTACAAGGTCTTTGATCCTTTCTATGGAAAGGTACGTAGGAATCCTCCCTGAGGTTCAGGCCAAACTCTCAGTCATTCCGACCATCTCCATGTTAGTTCACCAGCACTTTGGGAAGCCTAGAGTGTAATCTCCACACCTCCTTAACTACGAGGACTTTGATCCTTTCTAAGGTAAGGTACGTAGGAAGCCTCCACGAAGATCAATCCCACCATCGACTGGTCGTCCCAAACATCTTCTCATCAGTTCCCACCACCTAATCTATGGGGTCTTTGGTATTTTCTATGGGAAGGTACATTATAATCTTCTATGAGGTTCAAGCCACCATCTACTTGGGCCCCAGGTTCCCATTCACATCGGTTCGACCCCATCCAGTGGTAAGTTGTTGTGACCTCAATCAACAGTAATTCATTTCTCCAACATTCAGTGGTAAGCCATTGTCAACCCCATTCAGTGGTTAGTCATTGAAGTCCCCAATCGATGGCAAGCCGTCATTAGATGAACTACATAGACTTCGATTCCCTGCCACTGGGATATATAGAAAACCTTTATGAGGTTCAAGCTCAGAAACCGTGTACTATCCTCATCTATACCTTGATCCCTAGTGTTTCGAGAAGATCATGCCCCATCCTGGAGGTTCTACTTCTTCCGGGTCCCATCCATGCATTCATTCTCATGGGCCGCCACCTCTGGTGTCCTATAATCCCACTGAACTATGCGGTCTATGATTCCCTGCCACAGGGATACATAGGAAGTCTATTCAAGGCTCAAGACCAACACTACTATCACCTTCACGACAGTCCCATCTACTTCCCCCACCACACCATTTAACTCTCCATCATCCATCCTGATTCTCCCCCAGGACGCCACATCCCGGTAGGATCATGTCATACACCTCCTCGTTTTTCCTAGTATTACTTGGGCCACAATTCACACGTAAGATCCAAGATATCTCCAGGTCATTGTTCTTTGTGTACCCCCCATATTCATCACCCCTTCGAACTACGTGGGTTTTGATCCGTGTCATCAATACATTATACGTTGGAAACCTTCATGAGGTTCAATCCCATCCAATGGTAAACCTTGGTGCTTCCCCGTTTTGGGGTGCACACACCCTAATCCGCCCTCAGTGGTTTCCAGATCATCCTTCATAGTGTGACGTCTTCCCTTTATGGGACCACCATCATGGCACTGTTCATATTGAGTGTTCTGATCCATCTACCCTGTTAACACTCCTGTACCTCCCTCCTAGGGATTTTCCAATCTGATTTATCTCTAATAAGTATTGAATTTCATATAATGGAGTCCATATACATAATCCTGACATTAAAATATCGTTAAAACCCCTTAATTTATAAAAATTATGTATAGTAACCCTGTTAAACTTTATCATCATGGTAAAGGGTAAATCACATTAATATAGGTTAATGGAAATTGATTAGGCCATAATCATTCATCGAAGAATCTTATTGGATGATGTAAACTCAACCCTTATTTCCATATGATAGAAATTCTTTTGTTTAATTGGAATTGGTTGATGAAAATTTCTAATATAGTAATTAAATCCATGAATGTCAAATAATGGCACTCCTTTATTTTAAAATGTCACATTTATTTTCTCATCGGGATAATATGGAGTTATTAATGACTATAAATATCTATATCAATATTAGTAAATATATTTACAAAATTGAAATTTATTTCTAATTTTTAGAAATTTTATAACTACTTTTAGATTTTATTAAACACAAATGAAATATTTAAAATATTAATAAAAATTATAATAAAAGATTTTAAAAATATTAAATGAAATATATTTTGAGTTGGATAATGTGTAAAATAAATTTTCTTAGATAAATATGAAATATTATTTTTATATTAAATATTTATATTAGAATTCCATCTCAGTATTTATTTTAATTAAACCAAAATAAATTAATTGTTTATAAATTAGAAATAATGATATTTTTTTAAAATATAATTATACCAATATCTTAAAAGTCATAAAAATATTAAAAGTTCAAAATTGGGAAATGATATGGTTTACAATGTAATCACTTCCCCATTTATTGTCCATTTAGAAACCTTTAACATGAGATTGACATTAATATATTTTCATTTTTCAATGTTTTTATATGTTTTATATTTCATGTTATAATAACCATTTGGGTTAGAAAAATCCATAGAGAGAACAAATTGGGTTAAACATATTTTTAAATGATTTTTTTTCATCATGGTAGAATGAACTTAATAATTTTATATACATTCCACTCAATAGTAACATATATATGGTAGAAATTAAATCATCATGGAAAATATTATACATTGTTTTCAAAAATAGGTAAAATTCATAAAGCAAACATAATGTCTGGTTCCCATGTACTTGTAATTATTAAATCGTTATTTTATGATTACAATATTTTTGAATAGAAAAATATGGAATCCTAGGATAATTAAAACATTTTATCCCTATATATACTATTTTGAGATAAGATTGAAAATATTTTAACTCATAATTAATAAATTCATAATGATAAATTACTAAAAATTGAAATTCATGATTTTTATAACACGAAAAAAGTTTAAAATACCCTTATTTATAATAGATTAATCAGTACATAAAAACATGATTTAAGGTAGTTTCCTTATAAAATAAAAATCTGAAATATTTTAAATGTGAAAGTTCTATAAAAACATATCAAATTATGAGTGTGAATTAAAAAACCCACATTATGAAAAATATATATTAAGGTTCTATAAATTTCAAATTAATTTAAAATATATTAAGAAATAATAATTCAATTACAAATAATGTCATTTTATGCATCAAAAATATGTATTCTTCAAAAAATGGTCCTTATTAATTATTTAAAAAAAATTATAATTTATACGACTTTTAGAAAATATATTTGATAAAATTAACTTCATTTGTTAATTAATCATTTATATATTATCTCTGAGTGAATTATTTTTGTTTTAAAAAATGATTTACTTTTCTGTGAATTATAAAAAAAATTAAAAAATGGGTTTCTTTTTAATAATTTATAAAGATTAATTTTAAAATTATTTAAAAGTGAAATTAGTTCATTTTAATTATAGAAAATTATATAATATTTATTGTAATAAATTTTATGTTGTATTTTATTATAAAATCAGTTTAACTATAATAAATCATTTCTTCTGAAGAATCGATTTTCATTAATTTTTTGTATTTTTAATTTAATATTAAATAATATCTTTTATAAGAATTAAATTTCAAAAACTATATTAAATATTTTTTAATAACAATAATTTATATAATTTATTGGGTCTACATTTTTTTCATTATAAACAGTAATCATAGCAAATTTTTGTTACCTTAGTAAAAGATGTAAATCTAAGATAAAACTTTGGCATAATGCTTTAAAATATCTTTAAAACATTAATTTACCTAATTATATGGGTGTTTTTTTGAAAAAAATATATTATTAATGTCTTGAATTTTTTATTTTTAAACCATATTTTTAATTTAGGGACCTAATCCTGTCTTTTGTGAAGATAAGATCAATTTTATTTAAATTAAAAACTATTTCAATGTCTTGTCGTTAAATGGAAAAGTTAATTTTAGATTGATCCAAAATACTAAAACTCATAAATTATTTTATTTTACCACAAAATAATTGGAATTTTTTTAAAATCATTATTTGAAGTAAAATTAATTGTTTTCACTTAAATCTAGTGTTTTAATGAAAAATTTTTTTAATGTGCATTTTTGTATTTCAATAAATATAATTTATTCCACTTGATTAAATTCAGCCTGAAAGGATTGATTCAAAATATATAACAATAAATTAATAATTATATCATAATTATTAAATTATTTTTTCATATAATTGAGTTATAATGGTAAAAATGTAAAGATATCATGATTAATGTTAAATGAACTTAATGTTTTTTAACTATGATTTGTGGATTAAAATATAACTAAAACATTGATGAATGTGATTTTCTGTGTTTATTTAGATTATATCACAAAATAGAATTATATATGGGTTTCCTTATTTTCACATGACAAGATTATGATATATATAATAATATTCTAAATACACTAATGTGCATCAAATCCTCTGTTTATAAAAAGTGTCTCCTATCCTATCATGTACACATATAAGTATCTACTTATATATATATAATTCCCAAATACCCTCTAAATTCCATTCCCACATCCTATAGGTATTATTTGTTGGGTAATTATAATCTTATATTGCTTAATTTTTAATTAAAAGGAGGTTTTTTCAAGAAGAGGTATATATTTTAATATAATGTGTTCGTTTTACTCATTCTTTCACATACCAAACAACTAACATTAACATTTTTATATAACCAAATTACTATATAAAATTTAATTATATGTCTTTCTGTTTCTATAGTATTCTTATTCTATGTCCTCATTCAACTATTGTGGAAATTAAACCACCGTTCATGTGTATTGTAGAATATCACCTCACGAATGGATATATTTTTTATTACATAACCTCTATTCATGATTATTTATAATGATGCATATAATGAATATATATTTTATTAATTACACAATTATAATTTTATAAAGATAATATATCATATATTTTCTTATATTTAAATCCAATTAATAATGATAATTTCATTCATTCATACGTTTATATTATCACCTCCATGAAGCTATGTAATTCGTTTTTCCTTAGCACCTCACAGGGATAGTAAAAATAATATAATATAACGAAATAATATAATATATAAGATAATATAGTGTTTTATAAAAAAAAATATGTACCTATATTCCCTCATATTCATTGAAAAATGGAAACGTTACTAATGATTATGAATGGATTATGTTCACCATGATTATAACGTAATTAATTTTTCATAACCAACTTAAATTGTTGGTTGTAAAATTATAATTAATTTATAAAAAATATAATTATATCATGATCATTATACAATGTATTATAGAACAATGACCCCTTTTACCATGGCTAATATGCCAATATTTTTTAGAAATTATGATGTATACATCATCAAATTACCGAACATGGATATGACCAATTAACTATGTAAGAATTTCATCATTTAAAATAGAAAAAATAACGATATAGTAATTAAAATATAATAGCTTCTTAAAAAAAATTAATAACTGATATCAGTTTATAATACATCAGTTAGAGTATATACATTTAATGTCTTGACTCAAGGTAATAAATGTTGTATCAATTTTTTTCATAGATGAATGTTTTAATGTTATAAAAAAAATTCATTTATAAGGCATGTCAAATAATGTATTTGATTTTATATAATGAATCATTCAAACTTAATTGTATTTAGTTATATAGTTCATTTTATTTAACCCAATGAGTTTTCATTTATAAGTTACAAAATTGTTATATTATTATATAACACACATTATTTTCATTATGATATATTTCGTCTTCAATATACTTGTTATTGATGCTGGTATTTATTGATTATAATGACTGGTATCGGGACTCGAATAAAGTGGTTTTTTATGACGGTGAAGACATACTCTATTGGAAAGGGATCTGTGACGATGAAAATGACGATGATGATGTAGAATCTAGAGAGAAGAAGATAAAATTTCTCATGGATCTTGACGACATTGTAATAAAATGGATGTGTAATGTCCAGTAGACAGGATGGTGGTACAACTCAATGAAGTCGCTTGACTAAAGATGAAAGATGGGTGACAATGTATTGTAAATTGAAATTTGAATATTCTGGATGTGTAATTTTTTCATATTCTTTGGAAAATTTTTATTACTATTAACCCTTAAAGAGGATTTTTATAAAAGGAAAAAATGGATTTTCATATCAATATACATGTTATCCAATGATTAATTATGTAATAACCTATGTTTTATTTATTTTTAATTTGAAATAATTTCTTATTTACATTTTTTCCAAAAAAAAATTATTTATTAATAATCATTTCAATGATACAGTTTTAAGGGTTATTTGTCTCAAATATTACTTCTTCTAGAATTATGACAATGTTATGCATCTATATTCTGTTATAAAGGGTATATAAGAACCCCAAAAATTCATTATCGTGGATATAATCATATTTGTGATATTTATTATTTCATATAACATTATTTCATTCATTGTCGTATGATTCAAAAGTTACCATAATGTTAAGTATTTTTATGATATAATCTCATTTTATTTCATGATTTAATTTGTTAAAAGTTCTATTATGCGGGATTTTATGCTCTTATTTTATTAAAACGTATATATATATATATATATTCATCACATCTTATAATTAATGTTTTTTATATGTTTAATTTATATTTAATTTATTTATTTATTAAGGAAACATCAAGAAAATCAATTTTAATATATATTAATCTTACATATTTATTTTGATAGGGAATCATTCTCTTTTATATCGATGATTTCTAAAATTCATTCAAAAATATTCTTATTTACAAATAAATTATTTATTAAGATAAATTTCAAGTATCATTGACCATATTTATAGTGGTTAAAAAATGAATCATTGTAAAATTATTCATTCAATGCATTTTTTTCCGTGTTTACCAATGTGTGAAGGAATTTTTTTATTTAACATCAATAGTTCAACTGATTTTTTGCACCATCATTAAAAAAATTGTTGAAGTATCCTTTTAAAATTTAAAAAATTTCCCATATATTTTTGTAATTTTTCATTTTTAGAATTTAGTTTTAGAATGGAAAGGGTGTTTCATAGAAAAGGTTTTTAATTATCATTTAATGGTAGTTCTATTGATCAAATATACCAATATATGGTTTTATATATGATCCAATCTATGAATGTTGTAATGTTAACATCAATATTATTTTTCTAGATGTATTTTTTAAGTTATTTTTATGTTACCCATTTATTTTCCATGACTAAATCTAGTAATGAAAAAATAATGTTTTATATTATTTTGAAAAGTGAATGATTATAAAGGTCTTAAAGAATCTATTATACCCGAACATATGTATAGATGATTGAAGATTGGTTTTAATATATACCAAGTATATATGGTTCTATTATAATATATATATCCATGGTTGTGTTATAAAACAAGGACATGTTATTCCACTATAGTCATCTAATGCATTTTGTAAAGAAACTTAGTAAACTGGTTTTCTGTTTCTCTGAATATATTATTGTAATTTACTAAGATAATCTATTTTTATGTTTTATTGTCAGAGTGATTGTAAAAATATTTTCTAAGATACCCACAAGTTTAATTTATAATTCAATGAATTTTCTAATATAACCTTTGTTCAATGAGTTTTTCATATGGATGTTGATTAGTAACTTATATAACCCTTTTGTTATGTTATTTTTTTATTCCAGGTTTTATAATTTATACAACATTTCTGATTAGTATGAATTTTATTTTTTTATGCTCTTACTTTTTCATTATTATATCATACCATTATTCTCATCTTAGGATGACATTAAATTATTAATTCAAATGTTTTATAATTGTGAGTGTTTGAGATCACCCTTCATATAATTTCATTTTCCCCAAGTTATTAAAAATTATTTTAAATGGATTATTTTTATAATATTATCACGTGTGAATAATATTGAAGGATATATTTTTAGTTAATAATGTGGAATACTCAAAATAGATTATAGTGTAATATTACTCTCATAAAGGCATGGGTATTTTTATATAACATTTTTTCCAATTCTCAAAAACTATAATCCTAAAAGATCATTTGGTGTATAAATGAACCAATATTTTAATATTATGTTTTATTATTTAGATGGGTAAAATTGGGACATGTTTATTTGTATTAAATCCATAAATAAAAAGATTATATTTTTAGCATTGTATTTGGGATTTCAGGTATAGGGATATTATAGTTTTTATTAGAGTATGTTTTATATAAATTTGAATATCAATATATTTTTTAAGTGAGGATAAATTAATATTTCTGAATTCAATCCGGGATTTATAATTTTAATGATTCTTATTATTTCAAATTCATAGAAACGCATTTTTTATGTTATAGGTTATTTTATTTTGAGGTGTTCTATTACACATTGGAGATGTTGTTTGTGTTGAGTTATATGTAACCCTTAGGTTTGACAAGAATTATAATTTCAAAATAATGTTATTAAATTTTTTAACATATAAGTTGAAAGGTATGACAAACCCATTTATATTAAAACATTGATTAATGTTTGGGTTATTATATCTAATTTGTACATATGATTTTTTATATATGTAATGGCATGTGTAGAACCACTTGAATGTTTTTTAAAAATTGGATATTAATGTATTAAATCTATATATTCAATTTAATCAATCATTGTATTTTTATATCATTTTCTTTCCATTTTAGTTTTTGTAAATACAGAATGAATTTATTTGTATCATTTTATATAAATCATGGTAAAATATCCCAGGATTTTCAACCATTGATATTACATCATTATAAATGAATATTCCAGACAATACACAAAAACACCCCTGAGTTCCATTAAAGTTTAGTGTATTTGGATACTTTGTACAAAATCAATAAATTTATATAATGGTCTCGAACATCTCATAAAAAAGATAATTTCATACTATACTCCTCCTATGTATACCCTACCATAACCTATCTATGTTACCTAGTAAAGGAAAAATAATAAATGGTGAGATAGATGCTCAGTATGGGTAAACATAAAAGATATCAATATATGATAATATGGTACAACAAGATTTTAATAATGGTATGTGATCATGAACTTAACCTATGAAGTTTATAAACAACCTGCCCTAGATCATAAACATGTGTCATAGACTTAAACATTATCATATCCTAAAACATGACCCATAAAGATGATAAATCATTATAAAACAATCGTAAAACATATTCTCAAGTCATAAATTTTTCATAGCATAATAAAAAATTTAAAATATATCATAACTGAAGGTTAACTACAATGACTATCAACACAATGGATTTTGAATTATCACTTAGTCCCCATTCTGTATTGGGAAACATATGTTTCCCATAGTGGATCTAGACGCACATTTTTCTAATGTTTTATATGTAAACCATTATTTACCATTGTAGATTAGGCCCTTCGACTTGTTTCACATTGATAACTCATGATATATAAAGCTTTAAATAATTAATTTTTGGTAGATATAACTCCAACCCACCTCATAATGAAAATAATCATTATTTGTTTCATTATATGATAAAACATCTATATATTATTACATTATAACCTGTGTAAATTAAATGGATTTCATTAAAATTTCAACAATTCAAAATAAAATAAACCATGATAAATAAGTTAGTTTCATAAAAACTTATCAATAGAAATATTAAAATTCTAGAGAGAGAATAAGGATTATATCATTCATTATTATTCCATATAAATCCATATTAACTTCTAATTATGTCATTCTAGATGGGAAATAATTTTTCCAATATCATAGAAATCATTTCCTAAGAACAATATCTACTACAATAAAAAAATTGTAATATTAAAAAATTTCAAAATCATTTTATATTAAAATTTAATTCCAATATTATAAGAAATATATCAGTGAAATTATTTCTTATGAATTCCAAAAATTATGTTTATGTCGTGCATGTTAAAACTATGATTCTTTACACATTTTTTGGTAAATTAAAAATGGAAATTGTTTTCGAAAATGATATGAAGATTCATTTTAAAAAATTAAAATATAAAAAATGACACAAACTTATTTCTAAAAATAATTAGTGTGTAGAATACTAATTTTGAAACATATTTTGAATAATTGGTTTTTAAAAAACATTATACTAAAGAGAGATATAAAATAAGATTTTCGTAAAAACATTTACTAAATTTTTATAAGTAATATAGGGTGGTAAACTGTTACTATTACTTTAAAATATCATTAAATACTATAGTGGATGAAAATTCACGAGTTTGTTTAGAGATGGATCAAAATATATCTTCATTGGAAGCATAATAAAAAACAATCTCAATAAATGGTGAGATTGTAACAGAAAACTCTTACATATTTATTAACATATTATTATTATCCCAAGAAATAATAAAATTAAGTAAAATGTATAAAATAATTAATATAAGAATTTTAATGGTTTAGTAGGTTAAATGAATGTATATGGAGCAAATAAAATAATATTTGTGGGTAACATTACATTTGTACTCAATGATGTAAAATGGAAAAATCCCTTACTGCTTTGGTATCATTGAAACTGTAAACCCCAAGAAAGTGGGATCCTCAAATATATATGTAACAAAATATATATTTATAGATAATAATCATAAAATACATTCATTGGAATCATATACACCACATATATTAAACATTTATGGAATATGGTATGTGCTTATAGAAAAAATAAAAGAGAGAGGAAAATAACTTACCATGAGTCTCAATATCCTTTTTAAAAGTTCAATCCTCATGTATAATAAATATCAATTTATTATACATATATTATATAACTATAACTATATATATCAAACCATATTTGATTTTTTGATTTCCTCTTATTACATTTTTATTTACCATTCCTTTTTAAAATCATGTTTTAGGTAATAACCTCATTATTTGTCAAGTATGTTCTAATTTTATATTTTTGGCCTTCTTACATGGACATTGGATTAAGAATCCAATGAATTTAGACCATGATAAAATATAATATATATTTATTATATATGTATACTTATTAATTAATAAAATTTATATATACATAATGAAATACCATGTTCATGGAGATTTTATATCGTATGTACACATTAACATTGTTTCCATTTTCTTGAAGTATTTTTTGAAATAAAGGTATATAATATTTTAAAATTTCAAAATCATTTTTATTTAATATATATCACCTATATTACTTAAACATAACCTTATTACCTTTTATGTAAAGTGTTAATGAATTACAACACTTCATGAAGTGGTATTATTCCAAAAACATTTACAATGTTATCGTATTTCAACAAATTTGAATGTTATAAAAAGAAAATATAATATCATGGATCGAAAATATAAAAAATTAAATTAATATAATATATAGAAAATAAATATATCATCATTTCCATTTTTGAGTCTGGGAAATCGAAAATTGAATCACATCGGTTCGCAAGCTGGTGAGCATCAATGCAAACAAAATGTGATTGTGTAGCCTATTTAATTTAAGTGGAGATAGTGCTACATAATTCCATTAATAAAAAAATATTATTATATATAATATACTAATTTTGTTATATCATTAGGTTAAAATAATCATTTAATTTTGTGGAGGAAAAAAATGCTCGATAAAGGAAATTACCTCTTCCTCATGTAGCCTCCTTATGTTTTCACTAAAGTCCATCCAATGATAGATTTAGTACTAAATTAAGGATTATATGAATTGATTAAGGAATTTTTTTGGTGTTTATGAAAGTGCGGGGTTTATCCAAAAGGATTTAGTGGAGTGAATAAGTGAGGGAAGGGAGTTCCCTTTTATAGTTGATGAAGAGTGGTATTTTTTTAAATACCCAAATGTGTTCAATAATTGATGGTCACTCCCACATGAAGTGGGATAAAATTGTTAAATAAAGAAAGGGATGGATGAAATGGACAAAAAACACCTTCACACACAAAATATGTTTTTAACATGTTATTTCATAACCTTTATTTTTACTCCATTTTATAGATTTAGATTCCACTACAGTAATTAATTTTTTTATCATAGATAATTATATCATTAATTTTAATAATAAAATGTGTCATATTATAAAATTTACATTTTTTTATAAATATGATATAACATTAATTAAAAAAATATAATTTTTTGTTTAGAATTTACATTAACACAAGAACAATAATTGATTATAAACATTTCTTTGACCTTAACAACGCAAACATATATTTTACTATTTGGGGGGTTAATATATTAACTATAAAAGAAATATTGTTTCATTAATGGACAATAATGGATAGTTAATACCATATATAAAAAACTTCTTAGAATATTATATTTTTCATCATTTTAAATCATTTAATTATATATAATTTAATATAAAATAACATTAATGTAAATTTTGATTTTATAAATTTCATTTTAATTTAAAAATGTTATTGACATGATGGAATTACAATATATTATTTAAAAGAATTTATAAAATAATATATTTATCATAAAAATTGAAGGTATTCAATAATTAACTCAATTTAATTTACTTTTAATATTTCTAATTTCTATTAATAAATTTTTCTACTAACCAAATAATCAATATTTCTGTGTTTCATAATAATTTAAATCAATTATTTATTCTCGAGAAATGGATTATAAATTATTATGATAAAAATAATCTATTTATTAAAATAATATTTATAACTAAAAATATGCTTTTTTCAAAACCAATTATTTATAGTTATTAAAATCATGGAAGGTTCTTATTTGAATTTTCCTTGTCAAAACTTATTATATACATGAATTTCATGGGGAGGTGTCCCAAAAACTCATAAAAATTTTCATTATGTTGATAAGTTTAGAAATATGTTCATAAAATGGATATTAGATATATTTTTGCGTCATTTTTCTCTTATCTTCTTTTTTTAACCCCGAATAAACCCATTTTTTACTTTAACCATAGTAATTAATTTTTTAGAATATCACTATTTATATTTGTCATAAATTAAGTTGAAACTCTAAAATAATATACACTATGATGATTCAAAATATGGAATCAATTTTTCATTATTCAATTCACACAATTGAAAAATTTTATTTAAAATTAAAATCGTGGACGCGATAAAAAATCATGTTTTAAAAAAATGATCAAGTTTTTACCAAGTTTTTGTTTCTAATTTCAATATGAAATTTATTTAAATGAAATAAATTATATTAATATATATATAATTTAAAATAATTACATGAAAACAAATTTAAAATATAATTTATATGAATAAATAATTTAAATTAGAAGACTGTTTTCAATTAAAAATCAATATTTTTCACTATTAATATAAAAACTAAAAATTTTAGAAAAATTGTAAAAAAATCAACCAAAGATAAATTTTATATTATGATTTCATAAATAATATTATTTTATCAAATTAATGTTCTAAAATTTTTAAATATTTATTTCATTATTACGCACAAGAAGAAAAAAGAACAATTTTTGATAACATAGTTTATTTCAAAATGTATAAAGACATTTAGGAAAATTAAGTATTTTTTCATAAAAATATTTTCATTATATAAAAACATATACATAATATTTATAAAATAGATAATATTTTGAAGATATCAATTTTTAATGCCTAGGTTATAATAGTTGGGTTTTAAAAATTATATTAATATTATATCGTTGTTCATCAAAACATTTTGTTGTGTGTAATTGTTGACACCAGAAAACATGCACCCAAAATATTCCAAATTATTTCATACGTTATTTGAGATCATAGAAAATTTTTCATTATTTGATTTGGTATTCATCGGGCCCAAACGAAGTAATGGATTAGGAGTTATGGTCATTTGCTTTTCGGATGGAAAACTGGTTCGTGAAACCTATTCATGAAGCCCCCTCTGCTATCACGTAGCGCAGTTGTGAAGAAATGATGTGGGATGCTATGTGAACCCCTTTGATTTTCGCGTACTCACTATGAAGCAATGAGGCAGGATGCTCTACGGACCCCATTGTCATTCACGGACTTGCCGTGAAGCGAGGAGCCTAGATTCCCCGCGAACCCCTTTGACGTTCGCAAACTCGCCGCGAAGCGAGGAGACCGGACAGCTTTGTGAAACCCTTTGACATTCATGATTCTGTCGCGAAGCAAGATTCTTCTTCCCACCGAGCGAGCTCTTATTCGCGTGCCCCATGACTATTAATACCCAGCTCACCCTCATTCTCCAGACGGTCACTCCTCCCCATGGGCGACTGATCTCCCAGTTCACGGAGCTCCACTTTCCTTCATGAAGCGGCTCTGTGAGCCCACGCCCCTCCAGCATCATCCTTCAAAAAACTTCTCCATTATTCCATGCTCTATAAGTAGCGTCCTTCACCTAGATTCTCCACGATTCCATGCTCCATGAGTCCATGCTTCATGATTATGTGCTCCGTGAGTCTATGGTCCGCGAGCCCATGCTCCGTGAGTCCATGCTTCACGAGACCCCATGTTTCATGAGCCCCTTTTCTCCCTGATTCTACTTCACAAATATCTATCCTTTGAAAGGATCTTATATTCGTGCCCACTGGTCCTTACCATAGTGGTTGTGCCCCTGCACTCCCTCTCAGGGTCAGTGTCGGGCTGTTGTCCCAGTCCTCCGGCCCAATCCATTCTTTACAGTCACTAACTCCCATGAAAAATGGAATTTGAATTGAGAACATTTCGGGCCAGGATGTTGACATTTTCCATTGTCCCCTTATGTGCCCCACCTTCAACCTATAGAATACCATGGTTTGAGATAATCCTCTACACACCGAGAAACACCTTTAGTTGACATATTTCTCTTAGTTCATTCCCCATGTCATGAGTTGAGATTCTCATCATCAACTCCCCGAGTACCTTGAGTCGAACCATTTTTTAAATAAATCATCCAAACCCTATCTCTTGGCTCATATGCCAGTTTAAACCAGAAAGGGCCACCCATGCATAAGTCTTAGCACCATCAATTTCTAGGCACCTTTGGCCTAATAGTCCTCTCTACATGACTATAAACTATAGTGTACCCTATGTTTCAATCATAGGATGCCTCTTGATCCAAACAAGATAAGCCTTATGTTCCATGCATATAATGCCAATAGTTCTATCTACATGACTTTAAATGTTAGTAATATTTATGTTCCAAACATAGGATGCCTCTTGCTCCAAAAAATATATGCCTTATGTTCCAAGCATAAGATGCCAATAGTCTTATCTACATGACTTTGAACTGTAGTAATCCTTATGATCCAAATATAGGATGCCCCTTGATCAAAATAAGAGATTCCTTATGCACTGAGCATAAGTTTCCAACAGTCCTCTCTACACAACTATAAATTTTAGTACTCCCTATATAACAAATATAGGATGCCTCTTTCTCAAATTAAGAGATGCCTTATGCTCCAATCTTGAGATGCCAATAGTCATTTCTGCATTTCTCTGAACTGTAGTATGCCCAATTTTCAAAACATAGGATTTATATTACACCATATAAGATAATCATTGTGTGCCAAGAATAAGATTCCCATAGTCCTATCTATATGACTATAAACTATAGTACACCCTCTGTTCCAATCATAGGATACCTCTTGCTCCAAACAAGAGATGAAGTATACTCTAAGCATGAGATTCCAATAGTCCTCTCTACCTGACTATAAACATTAGTACACCATATGTTCCAAATACAGGTTTCCTCTTGATCCAAACAAGAAATACCTTATGCTCCATGAATAAGATGGATAATAGTACTATCTACATGTCATTAAAATGTAGTGTACCTTATGTTCCAATCATAGGATGAATTTTGCTCCAAACAAGATATGTCTTATACTCTAAGCATGGGATGCTATTAGTCCATTCTACATGACTATAAACTGTTCTACTCCCTATGTTTCAAACATAGTATGCCTCTTGCTCCAAAAAATATGTGCCTTATGCTCCAGGCATGAGATTCCAATAGTCTATTTTACATGACTGTAAATTTTAGTACACCCTATATTCCAAACATAGGATTTCTCATTCTCCAAACAAGAGATGCCTTATGCTCCATGCATGATATGCCAATAGTCCTATCCACGTGTCTTTAAACGGTAGTAGACCCTATGTTCCAAAAATAGGATGCCTCTTTCTCCAAAAAAGATATGCCTTATGCTCCATGCATGAGATGCCAATAGTCTACTCTACATGAATATAAACTATAGTACTCCCTATGTTCCAAACATAGTTTTCATATTTCTCCAAATAAAATATTCCTTATGCAAAATGAATGAGATGCCAATAGTCCTCTCTACACAACTATAAACTATAGTACAACCTATGTTCCAAATATAGGATGCCTCTTGCTTCAAACCAGAGATTCCTTATGCTCCAAGCATGAGATGCCAATAGTCCTTTCAACATTACTATAAACTATAGTACACCCTATGTTCCAAACATTGGAAGCCTCTTTCTCTAAACAAGAGATACCTTATGCTCTTAGAATGAGATTACAATAGTCATTTCGAGAAGACTATAAATAGTAGTACACCATATGTTCCAATAATAGGATTCCTCTTATTCCAAATAAGATAATCCTTATGTGTCGAGCATAAGATGCATTATTCAATGATCATAGTGGCATAGCTTCAAGAGCATTGGAATCTGTTCAAACATTCCTTCACTCCACCTCATACATTGCATGAACTAAATTCTAATCATCATCCTCTTTCATGTCTTAAGGGACCCCATAACGGCCTGGTCCCTTGCTGCATTGGCTCACCTACCGTCCTGAACCAACACATTGTAAGACATTGGACAACACTTAGAGTCATGTCCAATTTTTTAAACATGGTCAGTAGTCGACCCTCATTTGTTTTTCCCCATTTTAGTCTAATGTGATATGGATGATGTATTTCAAACAAAGTAAACAGTTATCCTGTATCACCACGCCACCCACATTACGTTCCGAATGTCAGTCATGTAATTCACACTTTTCATCTCCCTTTTTGGGACTGATTCCAATGCCCCTTGGTGTTATCCTACTTGTGCACTTTTGTATAGGTGTTTTCCCAAATATATACCTCATCCCACCAGTCAGTTTGGATTCCTTCATGTCCAGACATAAGGAATACATTACAGGCAACTTCCTTGCATATGCCCCATTCTCCATTTCCGCTCCATAGCGGCACACGGGTAGCTTCCTTGTGTATGCCCCATTCACCATTGTGTCTCCATAGCATCACCCGGGCAGCTTCCTTGTGTAAACCCCATCCACTATTGATGCTCCATAGCTGCACCCTGGTAGCTTCCTTGCATAATCCCCAGTCACCACCCTTCATGGATGCACCTTTGCGATGTGATCATCAGGTCCTTGATTCCTCTTGTTTCTCACATCGAGAATGACTCATGTGGGCTTAGAGTAAGCGTGGACCATGACATACTCTCTGGGTTAGCCTAGAGTGTAATCCCCACACACCATTCTGAACTATAAGGACTTTGATCATGGACATGGAAAGTTATGTAGGAAGCCTACATAAAGTTCATGCCCCACAACTATTGGTCTCGACTACCCCACGTCGGTGCACCATACCCCATATCCTGAACTAAGAGGTCTTTTATCCTTGCCAAGGAATGGTACGTAGGAAGCCTCCCGGAGGTTCAAGACCAACTCTCGGTCATTCAGACCATCTACAGGTCAGTTCACCAGCACTTTGGGAATCCTAGATTGTAAGCCCCACACCTCCTTAACTTTGAGGTCTTTGATCCTTGCTAAGGAAAGGTAAGTAGAAATCCTCCACGAGGATCAAGCCCACCATCCACCAGTGGTCCCGACCATCTTCTCATCGGTTCCCACCACCAAACAAATGGGTTCATTGATCTTTACAATGGAAAGGAATGTATGAATCCTCCCCGAGGTTCAAGCCACCATCTACTTGGGCCCCAGGTCTCCATTCACATCTGGTTGACCCCATACAGTGGTAAGTCATTGTGACCTCAATCAGCAGTAAGTCATTGTTCCCCCATTCAGCAGTACAACATTGTCAACCTCATTCACTGGTATGTCATTGAAGTCCCCCATCGACGGTAATCTATCGTCAGATGAACTACATGGACTTTGATTCCCTGCCATGGGGATACGTAGGAAGAATTTATGAGGTTCAAGCCCAGCACCCATGTATTATCTTGGACTATCCCTTAATCCCTAGTGTTCCGAGAAGATCATGACCCAACCCGGAGGTTCTACTTCTTATGAGTCCCATCCAAGCATCCATTCTCATGGGCTAACTCCTCAGGTGTTCTATCATCCCACCGAACTATGCGGTATATGATTCCCAGCCACGAGGAACATAGGAAGTCTCTTCGAGGATCAAGACCAACACTATCGTCACCTTCAGAATAGTCCCATGTACTTCCCATTCCACAACTTTTAACTCTCCATTATCTATCCTGATTCTCCCGCATGCCACCACATCCCGGTAGGATCATTTCATCCACCTCCTCATTTATCCTAGATGTACTTGGACCACAATTCACGTGAATTCCCCAACATATCTCCAGATCATTTCCCTTTGAGTACCGCCCAATTCATCACTCCTTCGAACTACGTGGGTTTTGATCTATGCCATATATATAGGGTATGTAGGAAACCTCCATGAGGTTCAATCCCATCCAATGGTAAACCTTGGTGCTTCCCCATTCTAGGGTGCACACTCCATGATCCACCGTCAGTGGTGTCCAAATCTCCCTTCACAGTGTTACATCTTCCTTATATGGGACACACCATCCTGGGTCTGTGCTTATTGAGTGTTCTGATCCATCTACCTGGTTAACACTCCTGGAGCTCCCTCCTAGGGATATACCAGTCTGATCAGTCCCTATGGGATGTTCTGATCACCCTCATCCCTTCTTCACAAGACGTTAAACTCACGGACTACCTCATGATAAACATGAGATTCTCGAGGAGGACCTTAGAAGACACGCATTTGGTGTAACTATCTCTGCAAGACGTTATACTCATGACATACCCTGTGTTAAACATGGGAAGCTAAGGAAAACCTCAGATACATGCCTATGGAATATAATTCCTCGCATTCGATGTTGGATTCCTTGGGTTCTAGACCATTAAGCTGCCCTCTTATGAGGATGAATACATGTTTTCTTATGTCCACGCACCTAGAGATTCCTTGACATGGCGGATGCTGTCATCTACTCTGACCGATGGTTGCTACCATGTCATGACCCCATGGAATTTCCTGAAAGAAGTAGTGTAATTAACCAGCGTCTATAAAGATATGGAACTGGAAACATGATTCAAGATCTACGAAATAATCTTTAAGGGAGTACCGGATAAGGTGATGAGTCCTGAGGAGGAATCCATAAAAGGAAGAAACGACATCCCATCATCCCAATTCGATCAAGGAGGAAACATCCCAAAAAATGTGATGGATGTCTCCCGTCTTTGTAATGCCGGAATGTGAGGAAATAGGTGTGCATCACCCACAGATGGATGCATGCACCTTTTGTAATGTTTTGGAAACAGTAATGGAATGTAAATTTAGTGTTGACTAAAAAATAATCTTTCTAAAAATTAAGTTATTTGAAAAAATATATTACAAAACATGGGTAGATACATTATTCCCCCTTAAAAGAAATTTTTCCCTTGAAATTTATTACATTGGCTCTAACAAGTGAGGATACTCCAACCTCATTACATCCTCATGTTCTCACATAGCATCCACATGATTGTGGATTTTCCACAAATCTCTTAATAGTAAAATGGTCAAGTTTTATAGAACCATTAGTAATCAATCCATAATCTATATCAGATATTCATCATATAGAATATCATTCACATGTTATATGACCGATGAGTTTACTACATGTGATGGGCTAGGAATGTACTTAATTAAGAGGGATACATGGAACACATCATGGACCAGATAGAGGTTCATTTAATGCACCATGAGATAATATATGATTCCAATATGATCATAAATTTTTAATAAACCAACATACCTTGGGCTTATTTTCTCTTTCCTTCTTCTTTAGATAACTTCAAAGAATGAAAATCTCCAAAACATCAATCTTAAATTGCATCAAAGAATACTATCATAATATTTTTTTCAACATTCTGATTCCCTTATAAGATACTAAATAGATCTAACATTCTCTAACATTTAATAATCTATCATAGGTCCTAATATATTTATTTTTTCAACCTGAACCTAGTACATTGGAGTTATAACATTATTGGAATAATGGGATTCCAAATTATGCAACTAAATGCCCGAGTGAATGCTATAGTAATAGAAAATAAGTAAACTAGAATAATGTATTGATCCTAGTCACCACTGAAATTTATTGAACCGAATATTTCTATATCATCTGGAGTTTGAATTGTTCCCACAGACTGAACATCTGACTGATGAGGACACACTATACTGAAACTCAACTATGTATGATGTTATTTAGTAGTATTTTTCAAAACATAGTGGTAAATTTAAAATCCTGATCATATATAATTCAATGTGGTACCTCATTAAATCGTAACTCATACTTAATTTATATAATATAATGATTATACATAGATAATCATTCTCTGATAGAAATGAAATGTTCTTACTTGATTAGGTGATCGAATACTACCCACAATTACCTCAACATAAATTATATGGTAAACCCTTAAGGATACCATTAACATTTATCATATGTCCAGAAAGTGTAAAAGGATTAATCTTTAAATAAAAATTTCAAAATACAATAAAAAAACATAGGATTGTTTTCCAATAAATTTCTATTAAAATATTTTTAATCTTGATAAATTCGCATCACATAAAACCTGAAAAGGGATTTCAATGACATGGATCTTATTATTAGCCTCAAACAAATAAATTTATGAGAGTATCCATAACACATAAGTTAATCTTTCATGGAGGCATATAAACTTCCAAAATATAATACACCCTTTAATCCTTATATAATCTATTATCTTATATAAAAACATTTTAATTGAATTTTTGGTTTTATCATTACACTAATTGAATACCATAGGTTATTTCATTATTCCAAAATCCATGTTGAGTGAGAAATTGATTGAAATTTCACTAAATGATACAAAATATGATTTTCAATTGGATTATAAACCAAAATTGAAATAATAAATTCGCAACATGGAAGGGGAGTATATGTGTTCCCTAATTATCATGATTCACTTCATCCCCTTTAATTCCTCAACATTTCTATTTTCATTATCTTTATAGGTTTTTGTGGAATTTCAACCACATTTTCTATTATTTTGGGGAATTTATTTTCATAATTACCATAATACTTGAACATGAAATATTGGATGGTATATGATGAACATGTTGATATAATATTCTACTCCATTTCATGAACATGATAATTAATCACATTTTGACATTCTTAGGATTTATGACCTTAATTTCTAAATTTGAAGCACATCCCAGTCATATTCAATAAATTTCATTGATTACACTTCCCACTTTTCTAACATGCAGATGGATAGTTTTTATCTCCATCATTTCATTTTCCATGAGTCTCAATATTTCATTTTTATAAATACCATATAAATGGGGGTAATATCAAATTTCTATTTCTATATTCAACACATTTTGAAAAAATCATCATATCTATTATTTCCTCTTATATCCAAGGCCTTTTGATGATTTGTTTCTAGGAAACCAAAGAAATGATCAATTTTCTATTCAAGGATTATGATTAAACTAAAACATACCTTATAATTATATTCATATTAGCTTTATAGTACCAATATATTAATTATACTTTTTCATAAGTTAAAATAATTCTGTATTCATTATATTTCATAGAATAAAAAAGAAGTAATTAATAAAAAATATCCCATAAAACACTTACCATTCTATAGATTTTATTTTTTTGTGTTTCCTCATATTACTAATAAGATTATACAAATGATATGGATCAACATTCAAAGGATAAAACATGAAAATTAATTTATCATGATCTGAGCACTTATGAGTGAAAAATATTTTTTAGGTTGTACTGATCCATTCCTGAGTATCTTGAGGAACAGTGGAGACAATAAAAGATATTGATTGTTGACTTATAATAGAATCAGTAAAACATTGTTTCCCTAGTTTCTCCACATGAATTTTAATATGATTAAAAGATTGAGAAAGTTATTTTAGAATGTAAATAATAATTTTTATTCCATCTCCCAAAACAATTCGTTACAACAGAATAAAATAGTTGTATTTTTCATTTTATTTAGCATTAACATGTTTCCTTTAGGTTCCAACTATTATGAAAAACATGAAATTAACTGTGAGAAACCCTATTCATAGTGTGGAAGTACATAATTATTCTAAATCAAAGATAGGATATCTAAATAATGTAGCACTTTTTCAATCAATGAAACTATAATATTATCTAAGGCCATTCATAGTCACCATCTATTTAAATCCTCCATAATAGTTAATAAATAGTTTTTGAATTTATAAAAAACCCTATATCTATTAAAATAGGTTTGTATTATGGAAGGTCGTTGTACACATGGTGGAAATCAAGATGTAATTATTGTCAACTTTTTTGTGTTATTACCCTTAGATACCTCTATTCCAAAACCACATCCACTTATAGTATCTTGATAGAGATTTAATTTCCTGGAAACCACACACTTTATCATTTACCAAACATCTAAGATATTTTCTTATACATTAACTCATCCTTATATATATCCTTAGATATATCCCAAAACACATACTTAATTATATCCTTATTAAATTCAATAACATTTTCTTATCCATGTTTTCAATGGTTGATTAAACCATTACATAGACTCAATCTACCGAATCCCAAAAAATTCATCCAGATTTTACATATTTTTATATGGATATAAAATACATTAGAAAAAAACACATAAGAAATGATATAGTTTAGTTTCATTAGTTACTAGGGGAAAAATATTCTAATTTTATGAATTATCTTCCACATATACAAAAAAAATCTTATCACATATTAATCCTCTTATGCATACCCTACCTGAACCTTTATTCATTACCTGGGGTTGAAAATGTAATATTGTGTGATCTCATATGCTCAGTAATGGTAAAAATAATATATTTCAATATATGAATATATGAAACGATAAAAGAAGCATAAGGGTATGTGATCATGAACATAACAGTTAAATTTCATTCCAAATCCATTATAGATCATAAAAGAGAGTCATGGTATAAAAAATTATTATTTTCGAAGATAGCCAATAATTATGATAAATTATCATAAATCAATCATGAACCATAAAATCATTTCATAAATATGTAGAGCCATCATAAATATTGAAAACCATTTTCAATTTCAGTGTTAAATAAAATACGATCAATATAGTGGGTATAGAATCATAACCTATCTCCCTATAGGGATCAAAACACACATGTTTTCTATATTGGATCCGCACACGCATGTTTCTCTTAGTGGATCATGGACACTGACTTAATTCCAAATGATATCTCATGAGATAGAAATGTTTTCCAAAATATTTAAGGGTGATATTGGTCTATAAAATGTCATAATGAAAATCATACTTAATTTTACCACAATATCATAAAACATTCATCACATTATCACATCACAGAATATGTAAATAAAATACATTTCATAAAAATTTCATCAATTCACCATCGAATAACCCTAGAAAAATTATGTTACCTAAAAATTACATCAAAATAAAAATTAACCAACCAAATAAATAATAATATTTTTATTATTAAATATTATAAATTTTAAATAATATGTTTCTTTTATGGAATCCATTATAGATATAAAATAACATTGAAATGTCAGTTGAAACATTTACTGAGGAAAATATACCTTCTAAATTGAAAAAATATATATATAACGTTTTTAAAATCCATTTACTTTAAAATAAACAAGGTATATTATAAATTAGTCCTAAAATAAATTATTTTTTAGAATTTCATATTATTCTATTCATGGCATACTTATTAAAACAAGGATTTCAATCACATTTCTGGTGAAATTAAAAGATGAATTGTTTTAGAAAATGAAATGTATATTCTATTAAAAAAATTAATAAAATTTTAAAATTGTTTAAAATTTTAGTTTTAAATATCATAGGTGTATATTTAGACACTTTTTTGAAAAATTAAATTTGGAATAAAATGTATTTATAACCAAAGAGATAAATAATGTAATATTTCCTTAAAAATTCATTGTCAATTTTTTAAATTTTAAAATGGTAAAAATGGTAATATTTATTATAAATATAATGAATGGATATGTGATAATATAATTCCTTAGTTTTTTTATATATGTATAATAATATTTTCTCATTTGATGCATAATTATAAACAATCTTATGAATTATGATATTATAATATTAAACTCTTACCATTACGGTGACATTAAATCTAAATACTCATGAAATAACTGAATTAAATGAAACATATAATATCTTGAAAATTATATTATTAATTATATATATGAAAAATGGGTAGTATATAGACCACATAAAATAATATAGTTTTGTTACATAATATAAATCTCAAAGAATAAAAATTTTGGCATAATTCTATTACAACTTCAGTAACATTGAAACCATAAACACCATGATAGGGATATCACAAAATGGATATCTAAATCCACAAAAATTTGTAGATAATAATCATAAAATCCCATCATTGGAAATATATTAACAATATAAAGGAAATGTGTACATAATATAGCATGTGTCTCTTAAAAAATAAACCTAGGATGGAAATACCTTATCATGAGTCTCGAGTTCCTTCATACAAATTCAAAACTACTATTAAATAAGTATAAGTGTATTATAAATATATTAAATTACCATATATATATCATACTAATAATTTTATACAAATGTGTTTTTATTAATATATATTAATTGTTCCTTGTTAAAATCGTGTTTCAGGTAATAACAACTCTGTTTTTTCTATTTATTTTATTTTATTATTTTTTGTACTCTTGTTGGTTTGTGTTAAGATAAACTAAATAATGTTAAAAATGTTATAAATATATTATATATTCAGAATTCATGTATTTATATTAATTAAAATAGTAATAAATAAATATATATATATATATAATTAAATACATCATTCATAAAGATGGTAGGTCGTATGTACACAAGAACATTAATTCTATTTTATAAAATGATTAAATAAAATAAATGTAAATAATATATTATAATTATTCAATAATTTTAATTTCATTTATATCACATATATTCATTAAACTAATTCATATTCCCTTATATTTAAATCGTGAATCAATTACTGCTCTTCGCAAGGTTGTAGTCCATCGTACACATGAATAATGTGATCTTATTCCCACAAAATGGAAAGAGAAAAATGAAACATGTAATATCATGAATATATAATCATAATAATATCATAAATATAATATAAAAACAATAAATCAATACTTATTAAAATTATTTTGAGGTGGTATTTGAATAATGAATACAATTGTTCCGCAACGTTGTAGTTTTCCATATAAAAGAAATATGATTATTTAACTCAGTAAATTTAATTGGAGATTGTAATTGGTGATTTCCTTAACATAAAAAAATTTAATTAAATATAATATGTTCAATTTATTTTATCATAATTGTATAATAATAATTTAATTAGATGTAGGAACAAATAATATAAAATTTCATGATTATAAATGTTACGTCTTCATTAGGTAACCCCTTAAGGATTTCTACAAAATACTTCCAAGGATGGATGTATACCGAGTATAACGCCTCTAGAATTAGAGTAGTGAATTTTAGAGGTTATTTTGGTGTTTTTCGTAAAATCAAAATGGATTTAGAGGTATGAATTTGTGAGGGGTGTGAGGGACCCTTTATATTTGAGGAGGTGTGACTTTTTTTAAATACATTGATGTGTTCAACAATGGGAGTCCACTCTCACATAATGTGGCACCAAAATTGAAAAATAATTGATGCGATATATTCTATGGCCAATCCAAACCCCTAACACCAAAAGACCACATGTTTTAAACATTTTATTCGTTATCCATTTAGTTTACTCCCTTTTTACACTTTTGTTTCCACCATGGTGTTTTGTTTTTTAAATGTGTTAATTAAATCATTAAGTATAAAATAAAATTCACCTTATAAGATATTTTCTTCCAACTAATTAAAAAAAATAAAAAAAATTCAAATAAATTTTCGATGTTCCTTGAAAATTTATTTTCACAAAAGTTCATGTAATGTGAGAAAACATCATTTTAACATTCACATAACTAATAATTATATTAATATTTAGGGGAAAAATATTCACTATAAAATAATAATTGGTCCATGAATAGAAAATTGATTATATTTATTAAAATTTAAATATAACTTTCCTAAATATGTTTCTTAATTTTAATGTATTTAAAAAACATCATTTATTATTAAAAACAATAATGTTAATTTTTTTCATTATTCATTTAATTTGAATGTAAAAATAAAAATAAAATGATGGAAATTCAATTTGATATTTTAAAAAATTTATAAAAATATATATTTGTAAATATAATTAATTAAACGTAATAATTCATTTAATTTAAAATAATTTTAATATTGTTAGTATAATTTATTTTAATTTTCTTATTAACTAAATAACTACTATGTTTGTGTTTCTTAAGAATTTAAAGCCATAATATCATCTATAGGAATTAAAAATAAGTAAACTACCTAAAAAATATTTTTTATTTAAAAATAATATTTATTACTTAATATATTTTGTTTTTCTCCCAATCAAAATGATTTACTGATATTAATTGAAACGAAAATTTATTTATTTTTATTTTTGTTCCTCTTATTATATCCATCACATTCATGGAATAGTGACCCAAAAATTCTTATGAATAAATCATAAGGTTATTATGGTAGAAATATTTCCATTAAGTGGGTGTTAGACAAATAAGTGGGTCATTTTAACACGTATCATTTACATTTAACCCCCCACAGAACCCATTTTTTTACTTATCTATGGTAATTAATGTTTAGTCTATTCACAATTATTGTTATAAACAATAATTTTACCTGATGATATAATATAAATTATTCTAATTAAAAATATGAAATCAGTTTTTTAAAATTTTATTCAAATAATTTGAAAAGTTTTATTTAAAATTATTCTTATAAAGGTGATGAGAAAGTGGCTTTCCAAAGATAAGTTTTTATAATAGTTTAATATTATTTTATATCTAATTTAAATATTAAATATATTATAATAAAATAAATTGTATTAATAGATTTATAATTTGAATAGTTTTATTTAAAAACTAGTTAATAATATATTTTATCTTTATAAATAATATAATTGAAAAAGTATTTTTCAAATAAGTTTATGTAATTTTTCAAATTAATAAAAAAAATTAATCTAAATAGAAAATTATCAAATATTCACCCTAATATAATTTTTATATTCTTATTTATAAAACTATTTTTATTTTTATTTGATCAAATTTCTACAATTTCTAATCAATAATTTTATTACTTTGGACAAAAAAATAATTTTCTGAGAGAGTTTAAATTTCAAAACATATAAATACAATACAAAAAATAGATATATTTTTATAAATATTTTATCATTATAAAAAATTTATAAATACAATATAGAAATTATTTATTACTACTCATATAGATATGTTTAATGGAACGGTTAAGACATTCATGTTTAAAAAATAATATAAATGATATATCATGTTATGTAAAAACACAATGTTATGTGAAACACAGGAACTCATGGTGTAAAAAACGGTAAATATAATGTTACATATAATTCTTTAGGAAATTAATATTCATAATCAACATTTGGAGTAAAAAAATAAATTAAGGAGGAAACTAATTATAAAATTAAAATATAAATAAATTATGTTCACGGATTATCAAAACTCATGAAATTATAATTTCATATGATCTTAATATTGGTAGTAATGAATTTTTTACACTTTAAAAGGTTTCAGGATAAAAAAAATTATCATACTTCCATCATTTCAGATAAATCGATGGCCTTTTCAAGCCGAATTGATTTCTAGTTTCGTGGTTATTTAATTTCTCATTAGGGTTCATGTTTTTTTATAAATATTCTCTATAAACCTCCATCATTTTTTGAATAATGATGTTTTGCCATTTTCCCATAAATTTTCTCCCTAGTAATTTTATCATATTTATAAATCTAGTTTCGTGTGATTATATATGTTCTTCAAATTACAATTTCCCTATTTTTAAAAGAAATTTTTTATTAACCCTTTTTATAATGTGGGTTTTTGAAAAAGGTACATTCAAATGTAAAAAATGGGATTACCTGCCCCATGATAAAATTATGAGGATTAAATTTATTATATATGTATCATGTAAAACAACAATATTTTAAAATCTAATAGTTCCAGATAGATTTATTAACATGAAACATTAAGATTTAAGCAATATAAGATATGCTGTAAAAATATAAATAGTTTTAAATGTGACATTTATAACCCAGATATTAAATTTCATGTATGTTTGGGAATAACCAAATTATGGATAATATGTATAATTTTTTATATAAATAAATTTGATTAATATATTCTAATGAAATAATAATTTAATTTTTATTATTGACATTTTTTTCGTAAGAATACATTTTCCCTCAAAAATGATTTTATTACTTTTTGTGAGAAAATATTATAATTAATTTACTCTACTTTTGTAAAATTTATTTCTAAAATTGAACAAAATTTTTGAATTAATAATTTCAATGTTATCTTGAATTTAATTTTTTAGATTTTTCTAAAATGAATGATTTTTCAGTGAATAGTGAAAATATACATATATTTGTTGAGCATTTTTTATTAAATTTATATAATTTTTAACGTTACATTTCATTTTAAAATCATTCAAAACTAACATTAGTTTATTATTATTATTATAAATAAAATTAAGATCAACTAACTCAATTTAATTCTTTTTTTATCATAATAATATTTTATAACTATGAATTCAATTTATTTCAAAACCACTTGGTATTGAGTATTTTCTTATTTACAATTATATTATATTCTTCCACATTTTTAAATTAAGTTTTTATAAAATGAATTCAATATTTAGAGTCATACTAATTAATTTAATGTTACTGAATCAATGAAATCGTTGTCCACAATAAATAGAAATAATATTAAATATTTTTTACCACATTAAAATTAGTAAATCTAGGATAAAATTTTAGACTAAAACATTTAAATCTATATAACACATTTTATTACCTTATTGGATGTTATAGTAGAATATTTCAAAACAACATTAGTTTCAAAAGTGTATAGAAAACAAAACACTAATCCTCAATAAAACATGAAATATTATTATTTAAAATTTATAGTTATAGCCTAGGAATTGAATTGATAGGTTAATTTGGAATAAATAATTTTTCAAAAAAACAAATAAATGTTTTTGATACAAAAATATAGTTTTTTAGTAAAGTCAGTACATTCATTAAAAATGCATTTTCCCCAAAATTTATTCTTATTTATTTTTGTAAATAAATATTAAAAGTTGTTTCTTGATCTTTTATAAAATTTATTTAAAGAAAAATATGTTTTGAAATATAAATATAATAAGTATATTATAGATAATGTTTTTATAAATTTTTAAAAATACGGATTTTCAATGAATTTTAAAAAATAATTATTGGGTGGAAAATTATATTTTATTTAGATAATTTAAAAAGTTTCATTTTCATTAAATTTATTTTATAAGTAAAATTTCAACATTTATATTATTAATATTATAATTATGGTAATTATAATTTTTTTGGTTTTATAATAAAAACCATTAAACTTCATGAGAAAATTAATAAAGAAAACAACTTTTTATTAAATTTTATGGTTGTAATTTTAAATTTAATTCTACCACTTAGGTAAATTGTACCATAAAAAATGTAATTTATTAATTTAATAATTATGATAAATTGTGGTAAGTATGTGCCTTTAACATTTGGTCATTATAAACTGTGACCTTGGTGAATATTTTTCACCCGAATAAGCTTAAATGTTTTTTTAACAAATTTAGATAATGGTTTACAATTTCTCAAAATTATCCATTATCCTACTTTATGAGTGTATTTCCACCATTTATGTCCAATTAGTCAAAATAATTCAAATTAGTTTTATGTTTCATTTATATGAGCATTATATTATTTTGAAAATATAATAAAAACAAAATGGCACACTATTGTATTAAATATTAATTATATTTTTCTCTATTAATAAAAAGTTGTTGATTTTTATTTAAAATATTTATTTAAAATAATAATATATTTTATTAATCCTCTTAATTTATTTCTTAATTTTACTGATAAGATAATCACCTTAAATTAAATTGAAACACTAAAAATGTATTTAGAAAATTAATTTAAAAAAATTAATGACTATCAAAAAAATAAAATTAACAAAAATTAGATGAATTATTATCTTTTATTATTTTTATAGATATATATATAGTATTAGTTATTTTATAAAAATTTATATTTCAATTACATATTTTTATTAATTTCATTAATGTCAAATTAATTTAATCGAGTAAAAAAGTACATTAATGATATTTTATGAAGAAAAAAATTTTAACAAAAAAATTTAAAAATCAAAACAATAATTAAATAGAAGATAATTATTATATTTGGTATAAAATGTTATTCCATTTACATTTATTATCTAATTATTTACATATAAGTAAAATTACGACCCATTAATGTTGATAACGTTGTTTCCACCGTTCAACTAAAACAGGTTTACTAGGGGTTAATTTAAAAGTAATGGTTTATATAACATATAATAATGATTAAAACCAATTGTCTAGTTTTATTTATACACTAACCATATAAAATTGTCATGAGATTTATTTTGGTTCCATATTTTTAAATAAAATGACTAAATAATACTTTAATTCTTTTAAAATTTACAAATGTGACACTCAACTCAACTATAATTGGAGCCTCCTCCACTAAATTATTCAATCCTTTTATTAATGTATATCAACTAAAACCCGAAAATATCACTCCCCAACATCCTTATACAATCATAAGATGTTTTATTCACCCAAAATGACGAGAACTCAGGTCTTTAAAGGGAGATATAAATAATTTCGTTCAAAGAAGATGTAATCAGCTTAACCGATCAATTTTTTTACTAACATTTTACTTCCACAAATCATTTACATTGATCATAAAATGAAAACTTTAGTATCCTAAGAATAATAAAATTTATAATTTCTATGAAATAACTATGTCATAAACCATTCTAGGTACCCTAGTAACCTGATAACAAATCTATCCCGGACATAGCATGAAAGTCATTCTAGATTCCCACGAGTCAGTGACTTGCACATGGCATCAAAATAGAGTAAAAGTGGGATTGATTTTTTCACTATAAATGTAAGAATAAAATAATTAAGATAATATTTATATAAAAATAAACACCATCGAGAGTAATATTCTAGAAGTCAATAAGTAAATAATACCCAATGTGCTGCAACCAAAGTACCAAAATTGGGAAAACAGCTCCCAAAGGACTCAACCAACGTAGTCTAAGGTACAACTATTAGATTTACCTCTAAGAGATCTCATTGCATTGATTGAACCTATAGAGATATAATCTAAAAACACACGAAGTATTTTTTAGGGGTTCAGTCAAATCCTTGTCATATTTTAGGAAACAAATTTCATAACAGATGCCTACATAAAAATAATAAATAATATTATTTCAATTTAAAAATAATCATGTTTGGAATTTCAGAATAATATTTAAATAAATCATCTTTTACAATTTAAAATATTAAAATAATTCAACAGTTTATGTATTAAGTTTTAAAATAAGGAAATATATTTCAAAATATTGAATTTTAAATTAATCAAACGACCTTTACAAAAACGGAACATTCCTAAAAATTGGTGTAAATAATCCCTTTTATATAAAACTGTGTATATAAATCCACAAAGCATATAAAAATTTTTACAAAAATGTGATATATTCATTTTTAATACAAACAAGTGAGAAACATGGGCATGCACAAAATATGTTTGATATTTCCATGATATAGGGACCCAATAATGTGAAATGAATAGTATGTACGTACTCCCATATGGGACTAATGAAAAGGGGACTCATCACAGTCACCTAAGGAATGTGATGTGATTATAATATGTTTTAGATCATTGTAAATACTAAATAATATTCCCAATATCACACTAACTACCTTAGGATTTCAAGATCTTTAGAGAAAAAAAATCATAGAAAATATATTTCTAAACTGCTGAAAAAGAATTATATCCCCTCCCCCATTTCAAATATGACAATTTTCCCTTAAGAAAATAACATATATTTAATCAAAACCACGCATTTTCACGATAAAACATCTAGGTTTACTTCAAAACCATTTTTCATCCATTTTAAAAAATTTAGTAACTGACCCCAATTCATTGAATTAGACATTCCATTAAACCATTAATTTCATAAATTTAATTTTCATACAATTCCATCATTTCGATAACAAGAGCCCAATTCATAAGAATTGGGGTTCTCACAAGGCTCCATCAAAAAAATTTCCACCATTATGCAATGATTTTAATTGAAAGAATTTCTATCAATTTTTAAATTAAAATTAAGGAATTTAAATTACCACAATTTCCATAAACAGACCCATATTGAATGGAATTAGGGGTTTTATAATTTCATGAAAAAATGAAACGAAACCCCAATTCACTATAACTGTTTTTGTATTAATATGGATGGATTAAATTTATGAAATTATATAAAATTTCACATTAAAACAAAATGAATTTAAATAAATAAATTTATCTTTAATTAAATTGGAATCTAAAGATGAAACCACTTACTTTCCTCATAGAAACACAACACCCACAAAAGAACCCACCAATAAGTACGAAGGTGTAGATGATCTAGAAACTAAACCTATAAATAAAATTCAACAACAAAGAGATTAGATCCATGAAACAGATGGTGATCCATAACACTCTATGAATGAAATAAGGAAAGAGATGAAAAGGAATGAATAATTTTTATCTAGAATGACACATTGTGATCACCACAATGATCAATCAATGAATTAAAATGTCTAAAAGGTTTGGAGGCTACCAAAATATCATGTGAATGGATATAGGCCAAGATCAAAGACTGATGGAAGAAGAAAAAAATGGAAATCATATGGATTAATTTTAAAAAACAAGGCTTGGGGTTTTACATGGAATGAAACCTAGTAACACGTCATTTAATTGGAAATTATCATATCCACTGAAAACCCATCACATATTTCTAAAAAATAATTACTGTTATTTTAGGATTTACATGGAATGTAACCATGTTACACATTGTGTAATTCATTAGCAGGTTGTAGAAATGACCAGTTAAGTCATAGAATTCAATAAATGTCATACTTCACAAATATTGGTATCCTCCCAATACCTTTATGATGATTCCATGTAAATGAGAAAAATTATAACCACAACTAGGATTAAAACACAAATAATATAAAGAAAATTGGATGATACAACCTCCCCACTATAAAAAACATTTTATCTCCATATAGCCTTTGAAGAATCTTCCATTCCAAAATAATGATTCTAATACTCTCTTATCATTGACTCATGTTCCCAGGCGTCAAAAAAATTAGATTTGTACTTCTACATCACTCAAACAAATGGTATCATCCTCCCCTGAAGTAACATGGTTTCAGAATAAACTACCATGAATCTCAATATTACTCTAGTTCAAAGTGTGAAATGGATCTAAATTATTCCTTCATAGATAAGATATATGAAACCCATTATGTATTTATATTTACTATGGTGGTAGTGGATAATGATATGAATCTTTTCCCACCTCCTTAATAATTTCAAAATTACCAAAAAATTAGGGAGAAATCTTACCTTTCCTTCAAAGTCATTGATGGCCCATCCTGGGTAAAACCTTCAAAAACACATGGTTACAAACTGGGATCTCCAATGGTATATGGGATCGTTTAGTATAAGATTTATATCGGCTTTGTGTCATTATTTTCCTATAAAGAATTAATTGAATATTTTTGTCATATCTTTGACTAATGTCAATCCCACCAAAGAAAATTCACCAATATCTTACTAACACAATAGATATTTATATGGCCATCCATACGAGGAAAGAATGAGAAATTTTTATTGTGGGTAGGTAAATATTTTTATAAGCAAGCACAACCATCCTTAAATGATCATTTCATTCTCTCCCAAAGTCAAGAACACAAGAAAAAATCATATCCTTGTGAATATTTATAGATCATTACATCTGAAAATCCAACCGAGGATGGACGTTCATTATCAAATAGACATGAGATTCTTGTGCCGTTTTTAGGTCGCTTAAAAAGGGATAAGTGAAAAACAGATCCATATTAGAAACTATAGGGGATAAAAATTTGTGAAAATGAACAATATATGTAATATTGAGATTTCACAACATTAGAACTTTGGTTGTATAAAAAATGGGTAAGAAGTGATACTATTTCTTCATATTATCAATCAATACCCATATCATATTATTCATTATCTGGGTACATGGAAACACATCCACAAACTCCATAGAGATCTCATCCCACTACCATGTAGATATTGCATGTGGTTAAATAAAACATGAAGGTTTCTCTTTCTTGTCTATAAACAAAAAATATAAAGAAACTCAACAATTACCAACCTCGTACCTAGCCACAATAACTTCCACCAAATATTATAGAACATATTTGTGGATCCTGGGTACACATCCACCTTGGAATGATGACAATCCCCTATCGTAGTCCTTGTAAACCAAGATGGTACCAAAAAGAAATTATGAGAGCATAAAATACCCTATTTGGTGAATGGACACTAGAAAATGTCTCACCACCATAAAGAGAGTCTCTAATAATATGGATATCATCATCAATATACATCTCCTAAATAATAAATTGAGGAATTGTGGATTTCAACTGAACACTAGCCAATGAAACTTCATCCCCTTTCCCTTTAACACAAAAATGAAAATGATTAAATAGAGACGTCTATTCGACTATTCTGATGATTCATTTAATATTTGGGATGAAATTTTCATCCTTAAATAATTATCAATTATATTCAATTTTCTTTGGGGTATAAGCGATGTTGAAATTGAAATATTATTGGTATTCGAACTAACCCCTCTAGAAGAGATTTATATATTTTTTAGAGAAGATATAGCTAAATCCCTTGTTTTTAAAATACAATGTAAACCATTCTCAAAAATGGTAATTCCACTAATTTTTTATCTTGATCATTATAGCTACTAGTTCAAGGTGATGTTTTGGATAATTCTTCGCATATATACTAATATGAAGAGAGCCATAAGCAACTAAAAAATAATTGTATATAAGAACATAGATGAAGCCCAAACATTATGCATCATAAAAGACCATAGAGCCTCACCTATCCTCTAGAAGATTAAACTCTAGAACGGTAGTTAATAGATGTTTTATAAAAAAACCCTAATATTTCACTTCCCAAGATAAAATTACTTCCTTCAAATGTATTGTGGTCATTAGGGAATCAAACATTGAGAATTCATTCAAAAACTAGAAATGATATCAGGCTAAGCATAAGAAGATCCAAATCTCGAAGAAATTGTGTCGGTGTTCCCTTGTCATAAAAGACATCACTTTCTCATGATAAAATGGTATTATCTATTCTAACACCACATGTCCCATGAATTTAAAATCACAAATCCTGAAATAATATTTCTAAATATTGGCATAAATTAATGCATTTTTTAGAAAACATAAAACCATTCTCTTATAATGCGCATGATCTTCATCATACATAGATTAAATGATGATATAATCTGCAAATACTTCCTTGAAGGTATCATGGTACTCAAGTAAAATTATGTTCATAAAATCCATGAAAAATTTAGTATCATTAGTTAGACCAAAATGCATAAAAAGGAAATCATAACCGTCGTACCTTCTAGAAAAGGATGTTTTATTGATGTCGTGCCCTTTTATCCTCAGCTTATGTTAACCAAATCTATGTTCGGTCTTTGATAACCACTTATCGCCCTTTAACTATTAAAATTATTCATCAATATATGAAAACTTATAATTTTTCTTTATGGTCACTAGATTGAGCTTTCAGTATTCAACAAAATGGTGGAGTGAACAATCATGTTTATTAGAAAAGAAAATTTGTTTCACTGAAGGTGACACACTCTAGAATATAAAACCATTCATAAAATTACATCCACTATAGAATTCATCTATATTAATTTAGCTGGTTCCATGATTTAAGAGGTATTAGAAACTAGTTGAGTACCAGGAATTGAGTCATTGTAATACTCAACCTCCCTTACTAGTGAAAAAATAGTGAAGTCAGAAGGAACATGTCGGGAAAATCGATAACCACTAGTGGGAGATCACAACTCAAATATTCCCTCTCTAGATCTAATGAAAACATAGATGTCACTTCCCCCAACACTAGATATGAAGTTATAGATCTGATTTAATTTTTTAATTCTCCTTAGAAGACACGACACATGGCAATGGGTATAGTAAATGAGATCTATTGAAGATAATAATAAATCTATGATTTTTTTGTAAATATATTATCCATCTCAGATATGACATCCAAATATATCATGTCAATAACTATAAAACAAAAGGCAATCATAACATCTGATTAAAATAAAGTACATTAAAGAATATGGAGACCCTACTCTCTCTTTACACTAAGGGGTGTAGTAATATCCGTTGAACTAGAAAAAATATATATTATAAGATATATAAGATTGAAATTAGGGGTTTAAAAATAAATAGATGCACGAGTTACAAATAGAGTAGTCACAAATGATGAAGCTATTGTATTGGTACCTCTCACAGATGCTGGACCCTTATCCACTTACATTGGAGACTCTTCCACTGCATAAAAAAGATTTGTTCTAGATTCCTGTTGTTGAAACCCGATTGCATGTGAATCTGCTGATTGTCGTATAGTTTTTGGTGGATCTAATGACCATATTCCACTATGTGGAGTAGAATGGATAGAGAATAATATTTTTAAGTTCCCTGAATGACTATAGGAACGAATGTTCTTTGGTGCCTAGGTAAAAACTCTCCTTGAATGTCTCGACATTCCACAATATTGAGAAACCAAAGGTCCTCTTCCATGCACTATAGAATGTATATAATTTCACTACTATAGATACCATCCATGATAGTCATTAGGATTCCTCTTCCCCTAAGAGTAATGCATGCTGCCACATTGAGAAAAAGAACCGCCCCATAACCCTGACCTAATAGCTAGGTATTTATCGAGCATCTATGACCAATCATGGAAATTATCATAAGAAGGTAGTTTCATCAAGAACACCTGAAAAATAAGATCTTGTTGAAGTCCCAACATGAACCATCGATCCTTAATCATCACACTTGACACAATATTAAGTGGGAAATTCATGAACTCAAAAACAATTTTTTCATACTCAATCACGACCTTGTCATCCTAATCATGCTTTAAAAAATACATAGACTTTTCCAACAACATCGATTCTTGATATAAATGTTCATGAAAAATAACTTTCAATTATTGCTACTATAATACCTCATTTTTCCTAAACATTACCATATTTTACTTCTATCTCTTTGTTGGATTTCTAGCATGAAGGTTTCACACATCAAATTTTTTTAATCGGCTGTATCAAAGAACCTAAAAAAGCGTTCAATACTTCTAAAAAACTCCCCATTCTTTTGAGGATCATTTGAGATTTTGAACCATTATATATTTGGGAGAAGATATTATTTAGAAAAAATCATCATAATGTACCTCTGAGGTTTCACAGCTAGAGCGTAAATATGAACTAGAGGTGGTGCTGGTCATAGATCACGGATAGTGAACACTCTCACCTATATGAGTTTCATATGTAAAATATGATTCTTTATTGAGGTTTTATAGAGGATTCCACTGTGATATGATTCACAAATATTCTCATAGTCATGTTTCCAAAAACATCATTAGAAAACCTGAAAAGATATCATATTTCAACTCTAACAGATCAGCAAGTGAAATTAATCACAACTGATAGTGATAACATGATTGGGATTTTACTATATCAAAATCAAAACAAGGAAGAGACCAAAAATAATACACAATATCTTTTTCCCAGAAAAAACATGGTGAATTAAGGTTCATTGTAGTGAGATCTATCTAGACAATAAATACCAACTACCTGATAAGTCCTGAAAATGTTTTACTAATGCATTCTGACTTTGACATAAAAGATAAACTTTCCTTTGATAGAAAAATGGAATGAACCAACTGAGGTACCCTGGTATCGTAACAATTGAGCTATCCCTGAAATATCCCAAAGGGAATTACCAATCGCCACAAGTCGACGACTAGAACCTAGCGTCATAAAGACTGAATGTGGGAAAGATTTTACCATAACAACTATGGATGTAAATGAAACAATATAGTATGCATATCAAAAGAAACACCACAAAGAGTAATGTACCAGATGTCATTAAGGCAATAAGTCCTAATGTACTATAACCAATGTGCCCAAACAAGAAAAATATCCAAATCCCCAAATTAAACTACTCACAAATTCTATGGTTAAATAGCTAGATCCACCTCCAAGAGATCAATTTCCCTTACTCTTACATAAAAATGGGATAATCTACACACACCCGAATTCACAAGTAGGGTGTTTGAGAGAGCTTGGTAAGATTTCACCCAAATGATTCCATAATAGATTCCAACATAAAATTAACTATAAATGTTCTTTTTGTATTCAAATAAACAAGTCTGGAATTTCAAAATCATATTTATGCAATTTTTCCTTTATAATTCAAAAGTTAGAAATACTTTAAGAATTTCATGATTCATATATCAAATGATTGTAATATAAATTCAAAATAAAGAATTTACCTTTAATCAAGGGTTATTTACAAAAATAGAACATTCTGAAAAATTAAATTAAATAAATTTTTTTTACTGAACTACTTATTCTATTTGTCTTGAGAAAACTACTAATAATTACTATTCCTTAAGTGACATTCACAAGGCACTGAAGGCTGGAAAAAATTCTTAAGGGTTTCAATAGTGAGAGGGGATGATTTAACCTTTATGAAATAAACCGCTAACCAAATAACCAAAACAAAACAACCTATATATGATGCATGAATGGAACAAGACAACTCAATTTTCATATTTATAACAAAACCAAAACAAAGTATGCAACAAGAGAAACCAACCAAATAAAAATTTAAAGAGAATAAAAAAATTGAATACCCCAAGATGAAAACAAGTCTTTGTTTTCTACAGCACTATGCTCTAATATCACCAAATATCCCTAGTATAACTAGGTTGTTATAAATACAGGTTATAACTACAATTTTCCCATGCCTTACAATATTATGTGTTCAAAAGAACCAAATATCCAAATAATGGATGAGTATATAACACATTAGGTTTCCCCCAGTGAATTCCATACACAAAACAAAAATATGGAATGTTTGTCATCAATTATGTAAAACTATTTTAAATAAATGATATTCTGAAAATATCTTATAAATAAATATAAAAACATTTCCATAACCATTTATAACCAATGGTATATAAGTTTCATTTAGCCCAATTTTCCTAGAAATTTTTCTCTTTAGTGAAACTACCCAACAAGGATTTAAAACCATTTCTCATTAATGATTTTGAATAACTATTCCAATCCACTTATTCACATGTTCCTCCATTCATTAATCAGTAGGACAATTCCATAATCATGGGTGATTTCTCATTGATCTACCATTTCAACATAAAGAAAGTAAATTCTATGTTACATATCACCTTTGCATTGAGCACAATGTTGTATTTCAACAAAGCCATTTGAATACAATATAAACATAAAACCAATATTTTTCCAAAATCATTTCAAACCATTTCAATAAAACTGTTATTTTATTAAAAACCATTATAAAATCCAATACCAAGAACCCGTTCCATTTATATTAGACAATCCCTTTTATTGAAATCTATATAATCAAAAAAATACCATAATTAACGAAAAACCCCCATTTTAAAATTATGTTTTTAAAATCACGAACCAAAAATCCTTTGAGGGACACATATTTTCCATATTTCCTCAATTTGACCCAATATCACTAAAGAGAATTTCCATTCATTCTCAAACATGAAATTCTCAATCATTTCAACACTAGATATTTAAATTGAAGGATATCTAATCAGTTCAACTAAGAGGATTTGATACTGAATCCTCATACCTCAACTATTTTTAATGAAAATGGAAAATAGACAATGAAATCTAACTAAAGTGGACCGATTCTCCATGAAACCACCTTAAATATTTTCTCCTATCAATAATGAGACTAAATAATTACATATTTAGAATCATAAATTGTATATATGAATATATAGGATATATATATGCAATTCCTAGAAGAGAGCAGAAATATATATAAGTATATCTAAGAAAACATCACAGGAACGATGAAGTACGATGACATACCTCAACAATATGGCATCGAATCAATAAGGTAATATGTATGATTACTTCCAGATTAATTGGATAACCTTTTTTGACTTAGAAGAAGCAAATTTCCAAGATATAACTAGTTTGGGGAAGAAAAATGTGTATTAAATGCAATTATGACCTAGATCCAGTTTTTAAGGCGGTTTTTATTTACATGAGCTTGGTTCAGTTGCATGGTTAGACAATCCTTGTACTAAGCATTAATTATTATCTACCTCGAGAATAGACACACATGGAAACCTCGCAAGGTCTCCCTAACTATGTTCCAATGGTGTCAAAGCTTCTTAATCAAACCTGAAAATTCGCACAGTTTCTCCTACGATTTTAACATGTTTTAGACAAACAGTTTGAATCATTTCCACCTTCACTTTAGCCCAAAAAACTAATTGAATGATTACCAACTCTCCCAAACTTCACCGATAAAGATTATATATATGAAATTAATAAAAAACAATTTCCATACAAAAAACGATAGGTAAAACATTCCCCCCACCTATGCTATTTTCATCGAAAAAAATTAAAAATATATTGTTTCCCTAAAAGTGTTCCTGTTATTGCACTTTCATTTCACTCGTTCATTCACAAGCCTCTTCCTAATACTGATCATGTTTCTATAACACCCTCACTAGACTTATTCTTTTATCATGCATGACATTCTATTTCTTATTCAGAATCCACATTTAGATATGTAACAATTTAGCATCTTTATCTAGGTCAACATGATCCCATCTCATTATAGGGTCTGGATTAGGTTGATATTTATTCAGTTGAGATATGTGGAACACGTAATGTACGCAACTGAACCACGGTGGAAATTCCAACCTATATGTCACCTCTCCAACTAAATCCAGTACCCTTAAAGGGCCAATGTATCTACGATATAACTGTCCATGCTTCCCAGAATATTGATTTCCAAGACTTTTACTTATCCTCAATAACACATGATCCCTCATCGTATATGAAAACAGTCTTATTCGATGATCCACATATGATTTCTGATTACTTTTGGTTGTCTGTATCTTGTTTTGGATCAACTAAATCTTCTCTATTGTTTCTGGGATATGTCTTAGCCTGACTAGTGAATTATCACTAGTTTCCACCCTAAAAAGTGGTGAACGAAAAGGATTCCCATTCAAGGATTCAAAAGGATCCATATGGTTTGATGCATGATAGTTTTAATTATAAGATAACCCCTATAAAGGTAAATGATCTTCTCATGAGCCACTAAAATTCATTGTGCTGATCAAAAACATGTCTTCCAATGTTTATATCATCTTTTTAGATTTTCTATCCATCTAATTATGCTACCCCATACCCATAGTCAACTGAGTGCCTCGGTATTTATGTATCAATTTCTATAATTGAGTTGTTAACCTTGGATAACTATCTATGTAAATCTAAACTTGTGTTCCATGAATCTTTATCACTTCTCTGATATATATTTTGGATATATCCTCCACCATATGAGTTTTATTAATATGAATGAAATCAGACAATGTTTTGAGCTGATCCACTATCACCCATATGGAATCAAGATTCCAAACTGTTCCTAGGAGACCTGTAACAAAGTCCATAACGTGTAGTTCCCATTTATACGTTGGGATAGGTAAAAAATGAAACATACCATCTTTTCATTGATGTTCTTTTTTATCTTTATGACACTTAACAGTTCATGAAAATTACAAAGCCACATTCAATTTCATATCAATCCCCAAAAACTACACTTTCAACACCATATACATCTTCTATATTCGAATATGAACAACCCATCTCAAATGGTGGTAAACATGAATAAATTTATCCAGAGAGGAAATATGTATAAATATCCAATCATTGAACTATAATAAAAAACTCCCATCATGTTTCCATCCCTCAACGGTCTCCTTACTATTTAGTTTTAAACTCATAACTATGAATTTTTCATCATATGTTTGAGTCTCTTCGACGACATTTACCAAATCAGAAACCACTAAGACTCAAAATAGAACTCTAAAACCACCCTGGTCTTCACATTCCATTTGTATTTTGGATAGGAACAACATTAACTTACACTCATATGATGGTTATTTCATCAACTGCACATACAAATTTCTTCATAATGCATCGACCACCAAAATATATTTCCCTAGTGTATACATCAAGTCAACATCAAAAATATGAAGATACTCCATCCAACTCTTTTTCCACACATTCAATTCTCATTTTAAGAAAATAATTTCCATTAATATTGGATTTGTAAAATAGTAAATTTCTCACCAAATAGATAATGATGCCATGTCATCAAGGCATTAACAACTACAACTAACTCCAAATTGGGTGTTTGGTAATTTTTATCATGAAATCTCAACATCCATGAACTATAAGAAACAATATGGGATCCTTACATGATGACACTTCCCAACACAGATCCCAAAGCATAATATTACACCACATACCAATTTCTTGATTCTAGAAAAAATCAAGATATGTTCTAATATAAGATAATATTTCAGCTCTTTAAAAGACTTCTTGCATTCCTAATCCATTATAATGGATACTTATTCTTTTTCAAAGAATTCACCAGTGAGTATAGTGATAATAAGTCATGAAAAAAGAATCGTTAATAACCAGTTGGACCTAGAAAACATTGTATCTCAAACAAAATCTTCTGGGGTTTTAAGATACAAAAGCTTCTATCATCATAGGATCCACTGAAAAATCATTTTCATAAATTAAATATCCTAGAAAAAATATATATTGTATAAAAACCACATTGAGAGTTTGGTATATAAATGATGGTCATTCACGATTTCTAACTCAATAACTATGTGTTCCTCATGTTCAGCATTTTTCCTCAAATACCTTAATATATCAACCATAAATACCACAACAGATGAATCCAGATATCTCTCAAGTATCTGATTCATCAATTCCATAAATAATGTTGGTGAATTATTAATACATTAATTCGTGACTACATATTCATAATGGTCATATCTTCCATCGAAATATGTCATCAAAATATCATCTTTTTGAACTCACAATTAATGATATCTTGATTGCATGTCAATTTTTGAGAACCACTAGGATGCACTCAATAGATCAACTGGATAATCAATTCATGGATGTGGATATCTATTATTGATCATAACATGGTAAATCATTCGATAATCAATGCACAAATATAGATTTTTATAAACTTTTTTCACAAACGAGACCATTGTTCCCATGGAAATGTTCTTGGATGAATGAATCCTTTTATATATAGCTCCATCAACTATACATTCAATTCCATTAATTCGAACTATTTAATCTTACACGATGAAAGGGAAATAAAACTGGTTCTCAGTAGAAGATCAATCATAAAATCAACACCCCTTATATATGTTAAACATGAGTAATTTTTAGGGTACATCTCATGAAAATTATCCCCAAAGTCTTGAAAAATGGTATCCTCGATCTCTTCCAATTATTCCATCTTCAATATCGGGAACTTGTATGATATTTTTCCCACAACTAGTGCCATAAAGCTCCTTGTAGTAGACTTTACAACAATTTGTCCACTGAAGAGATTCTTAATGTCGTCCATAGTTGTGAAACTATCAATTATTCTATAACATTTGATTTTGATATTTGAACATTGTTAACAAATCCACACCCATGATTACAGAAATTAAATCTATCTCCATCAATGAAATTTCCCAATTCAGTTCAGCTCCATCAATTATCATAGAACATTATCTTCACAAAATGTCTCAACATTCTATTTTACGAAGAAGAGTCTGAAACCGTAACATGGAGGGTCTCATCACATGTTTTAAACATATCAAATAAAAAAAATGAGATGCAATGAATGAATGTGATGCAATAGAATCATGCATCACTTTCATAATCTTAGAATTCAATAGAATTATACCTCTCTTCTTATATAGCCTATCCTATTCATCAACAATCACCTATTCATCTCTATATAATTATTATTATTATTGCACTCTCCTCCTTATATCCATGATGATATTTCCTTATAAAGAGATCAGGGTGTTCTTTGAATCACCATTGATAGCCTTGTTCTAATGATGGGGTAATTTTATTTTCCTTCCCTCATCGATGAATATGATTATTGCGACACCAGAGATGTTTCTGGAGCACATGAAATACTAGAAATGTGATATATCAATTAATATTTATCATCTTGTTGAAATTATGGAATGCTCATGGTGGTTTGGTACACTCTCCCTTCGTGTTTTTTGAAGAAACTACATTGAAAGAATCTCACTTGCCTCTTTGATCATTGAGAAAGATTTACTGATCTAGCCATCTGATTCTGATTCCCACTTCCACCATTGAAATGGGTATTCGTCTTCCACTTTCTCCAAGAATTCATGTTCACACAATTTATCATATGTATCATCATACTCTATGATTGAGATTCTCTCTTTCTTTAGACTGAATAAATCTATCGTTTTTTGGATATTGATCATTTGATGATAGAAATTATTAATGAATAATTCTATAAAATCCTACCAATATTGGAATTAATCTTATTTGGATTGAAGCACTAGTTCCCACCACAAATGTGCAAGATCCTTGAGAATATATATGGAAAACATAACCTTTAATTTCATTGGTTTTCCAATGAAATCAATTATATGATTCATCATTTTCATCCACACATCTACCTTTTTGGGTTTATATTTACCCAGTAATATGGGCAGATTCTTCTTTAAGAACTAGATAGAATGAACCACATGCATTTTCTCATCCCTCTAGTTTCTCGTGTCTACCTCATGGAATAGTTGAATGATACTATGAAGCATCTTATGGTTCACCTATGGATCCAATAAAACAAAATTCTCTATAGCTTCATCCAATTAGTTTAACCAACACATACTGGGTTCCATTTTCTAAAACAAGAATAAACCTTGCATGTCTCACTCTCTAGAAATTGATTTCTTAGAATTTTAAATTCTATCAGATCAACTATCACTACGTTGTTTACAAAAAAGAACTTTTTTCTATTCAACGATTTTGAAAATCAAGCCTTTTTTAAAATAAAAAAACCATTCCCTTCTCAAAATCATTCATTTGAAAATAATATCATCAATTTTTAAGAAAATTAACACTTTTGCACAGACTCAAAGATCATTACTCAAAATGATGTTAGCACTTCTACTAGGACGTCGTTCCTATGTTGAATTTAATGACCATCTCATTAGATAATCCCATGTTAATGATATTTCAAAAATCTTATAAGTGTCTCGAAAACACTTATTTACAGAACTATATAGTAACATGAAAGTCAGTATAAAAAGGTTAGCTATATATTTTTATGCGCTCAATTTTATGTCTCAACATTCCTACTCCTTTCTAATATTACAACCCAAGAAATAGTAGATGTTGAATTTCAACTCCATGACCAAGAAAACTAATGAATACTTGTTTCATAAGTAAAATAACAAGATGATTCCACATATCTAAAAAAGTCATTTTGATTAAAAAACCTGATACATTTTGTAATGATCTGCTTATTCTCATTGGCTTGAGAATACAAAAAATTCATTTCTAGGAATTAAGAGATATACCCAAGGTGACAAGAGATAGAAATAATTATTCATGGTTTTAAAAAGTGAATGGTGGATTATTCACCATTTCAGAAAAAGACATCTATCTAAACATCCATAATCAAATAACCATTATATGATGCATGATCAAAACAAGACATGTCAACAATCATATTTAAAAAAACCACACCAATTTATTCTATAGTGTAAGACAAACCCTATACAAGGTAAATAGTGGATGAAAATTTAAAGACTCTAATATAACCACAAGACTCCATGCCACATAGACCCATGTTCCAACATCACTAAATAGCCCAGGTATCACATGGTGGTTCTAAATACATGTGATACGTTACCAATTCCCATGTCTCAAAGATAAAATCTACCTAAGACCAATGTCCCGAATCAGGGGTGAGTATAAAACTCAGTAGGTTTTCCTAAATGAAATACCTACTCCTCCCACTATAATTTAAATGTTAGAAACATTTATGGAAAATAGTTGATATATAAATATTTCCCAAAATAGCTTATAACTAAATATAATAAGGTTTCCCAAACCATTTGAAACCAAGAGTAAATAGGTTTATTTACTCAATTTTCCCAGAAGTTCATAATCCCAGTGAAATAACCATAAAAGGCTTCAAACCCATTACTTATTATTTTTTAGTAGGACTATTACATTCCACTTGTTCAAATATTCACACATCCATGCTTTGTTATAACAGTTCCATACTCTTGAGAAACCTCTCATTGATATACCAAGTATTCACAAAGTAACATTATTCCATATTAAATTACACCTTTATAACCAAGATTAATGATTTATTTCAACCAATACTAATAAATTCAATATAAACACCCACCACTATTATGTCAAAACCATTTCAAACTATTTCTGTTAAACCGTTATTTATTAAAATACCATAAAACAGAACAATTCTAAACACCCATTGCATTTAAATAAAATCACGCGTTTAATTTAAAACACATTAATCAACACCAAAAACGACAATTCCAGACAAAACCACCATTTTTAAATCTCACTATAAATTCTAGATCCAAATCAATATTCAAGAAAAATAATTTCCATAATTCCACAATGTTTGACACTGCTACTAAAGAGGGATTCCAAAAAATCACAAACATACAATTCACAATCATTTCAACATAATATATTAAAATTTAAAGTATTCCAATATGTTCTACTTAGAGGAGTCTAGATTAAATCCACCTACATTAACAGTTTTGATGAAAACCAAAAACGGATGAAGAAATCTTACGACACCAGGTCGATTTTCCATGAAACCACCGTAGATATCATCTCTTATCAAAACCAAGGACAAATATAAACATATTATTCATCCATAATATTATATATACACATAAAAGATGTATATTTGAAAATTTGAAAAGGGAGAATAAGTAAATCTAAGTAGATCTATGGAAATGTGGGAAGAATGGTGAAAACCCCTGAAATACAACCTGAATATGGTTTCTAATCACCAAGGGAAACCTTAAAATTCCATCCTGATCAAATGGAGAAGATTAATTAACCTCAGGAGAAGAAAAATATCAAGGTAGAGTTACTTTGATTAAAACAAGTGGATTAATGGAAAGTATTACCATGATCCACCTTTTATGGAGGTTCTTTTAAACATTCACAAGGTATAGTTGTACGGTTAGAAAAATTATGCGCTAAACGTGTGTTAGATACTACCTTAAGAATATATTTTCAAGACATCCTCTCACATATTCCATAACTCTGTGACAATCATTCTGAAGCTACTACCTCAAACCTACTATTGTATATAGTTTAATCTAGGATTTCTGCATTGTTTAGAAAAATTGTTCGCATCTCAGTCTCCTTACCTTTTGCCCCAAAACTCATTGAATGATCACCAACTCACCAAACCATCACGCATATACTTTATATACCCAAAAAGTGTAAATATAAGGTTATATGCCAAAAATCGGGGATATTAATCTTTTATATAACATAGTTTATATAAATTCATTAGTCATATAAATCAGTTTCCAACAATTTAATCTATAAATATTTGAGATACAAACAAGAGAGAAACACGGTCATGAGAAAAATAGGTATGATAATTTAAGGATATATGGGATGAAAAACTATAAAATTGAAAGTATGTACATACGTCTCATGGGGCCTAACAAAAATGGGACTCATAACCCTCGACTAATAAAAGTTAAGTGTTGATATAATGTTTTAGAACATTAAAAATTATAATGCATTGTGTAAATATCACACTAACTACATTTTACTTTCATGTTATCATGTAGAAACAAAGGCTTGAAATTTATATCAATATTGTTTGAAATAAAATTAAATACCATCCCCCATTTCAAAAATTCCAATTTTCTCCTTAACACCCATAACTAGATTTTAACAAATACCATGACTATTCATGATAAAAACTTTGGGTTTCCTTAAAAACCATTTTCATTCATTATCATAAAATATTTAATTCAAACTAATTCATTAAATTTAACAATAAATTATACCATCAAATTCAACAATTTTATTTTCAAACAATTCCATCAATACCATCACAAATCCCCAATTCCCTGGAATTTGGGATTTCGGAATTTTCCATCAAAACCATCTCGACAAATAAATTCCATAATTAAGTAGAAACCATTTCTATAAAATTCAAAATTTAAATTACCACAATTTCCTTAAACAACCCCCAATTCAATAGAATGGGGGTTTTCCAATTTCATTCCAAAACGAACAAAAATCCCAATTCAGAAAAATTGGGGTTTTTTAAAAAATAATGACATAAATTTATTCAGTTTATGAAATTTCATTTTAATGAAAATATAATTTAATATATGAAATTTAATTTTAATTAAAATTTCAATAAAAGATAGAACAACAGACTATCCTCACGAAAACATAATCTTGCAACTAATTCCACAAATTAGAATGAAGGCATTCAAGATCTAGTAACTCAACCTAGAATAAATATTTGACAACACAGGTCTTATATTCATTACACTCAATAGGATCCATCAAAATCCTAGGATAAAATAGATAAAAATATAGAGAGGGATGAAGAATGATTACTCGGAAAGACACATCATGATCTCCCCCAAGATCAATTTCTATATGAAAATGTTTTATCTGGTTGGATGATGACAAAATAATCTAAGGAGGCACTAGGCTAAGATCATGGATGTCTAGAGTAATATGAAATGCTAAATCATTTGGATTCCTATTTAAAAAACAAGGCTTTGATTTTTACATAGATATTATCACAGTTAAGCATCATGTAATTGGTCATAATCATATCCACCAAATCATTTTTCACCTCATTCTAAATAAAAATTAATTTCATTTCATTATTTACATGGTACGTGACCATGTTACATGTCATGTAATTAATTTGCAGGATGTCAAACGAACCTCAAAAAGATGGGAATCTAACAAATCAATGACTTCAGAATTATAGGTCTCTTTTCAATAGCTTATCAACCCTACCAAGACAACCAAATAAACAAAACCATGACATGTTTTAGAACACACCTTCTATATAGGTAACAAGATGTTACAAATAACTATATACCCTATCTTCCATAAAATGGGAATTATATAAAATTTCATGTGTATATTTTCATTAGGGGAATTATATGATATTTCAAGGGTGTATTTTCATTAAAATGATTTCAGTAATGATTTAATTATTATAACATGATTGTATAATATGAATTTAACACATTATTAACTATTTATTAAAATGTTTTAAAGGATTCTTCAACTCGTTTCTTGAATGAGGTACTTTTTTATATTTAATTTATAATGATAAATGAATCATTCTTTTAACTTAATTTACTTGAATATAGATTCCCACCATAATGACCAATCCATTATTTTAATCATAATTTATACGATTCCATGGGTTTATTTCAATGAATATCTATTTCAAATATTCTAGAAATTTTTAGTCTTATAATAATAATTTTCAATGTTATACGGGTATTTTTTATAAGAATTTTATTATGATATTTCCGTAATATTTCTTTTCATAAATAAGAAAATTAATTTATTTTAATTACAATACACTAGAGATATCTTCTTATTATACCATAACTATTGTTTTTTGGATGGTTTATGATCAATTTTAATGGGGAAAGTATGGAAATTGTTTATTCTAGTTCTTCTACTACATATATTTTTTATTATTAAGGAATATTGAATTTATTGTATTATTTATTCATATGATTAATTGATTAGAATTATAATGTAAATATTGTGGAAAAGAATTATAAATCCCCTTGGTGAATTGATAAAAATCATGACACAATGTTGGTTTTATATTAGGATGACACCTTACCAATTTTTTTATTTCATAGCATAAGGACTCAACAATAAGAATAAGATGTATGTTATTGTGAATTAATTCATTGTGAAATCATTTATTTATATCCATATATCTATTTTAAAAATTACAATATTCATGGATATGTTTCAACCACATGTGATTATTTTAATGGAATTATAAGATCACCATTAATATATTCTAGGTTATTCATTCCATTTTAATTTTCTGATTTCTTCTATTATATGAATTTATCACACTATTAAACAAACATCAACCCTTTCTTATGATTCGTTTCCCTGGAAGTCATGGAGTGTTTTATAATTGATATTTGAGAATATTCTAGTGGTAAAAATAATGTTCTCAAGGAAGATACTTTGTTTTATTTTAGTTGAATTTAATGTAGGGTTCAATTATGATTCTATTTTACAAATTATACTAAACTAAAAATTCATTTGGGATCAAATCAATTATATCTAATTCTAATATTAAAATTTAACCCCCAAATATGGGATTCTAGGTTATGGTTATTTACAATTGGTATCAGACCATGTTTTCTATAATCCTTGGGAACAACATTTAGTAAAAATTAGAATATATGTCATAATTCATTGATAGATGTTCCAGATAAGTATACATATAGGAATTAATTATAATTTTTTCTTAAGATATAGATTATCTATTTTTACCATAAATATATCATTGACTTTTTAATAGAAGTGGAAATTGTTTTGGCATGGATCCGGCAATGGGTAATTACCACAAAAACTGTTGGTCAGAAATAAATCAACCATTATTCAAATATATGATTTGTTTTCCATTACTACCCACCTGGTTCATCTCTATTGAGGGATCTTCTAGTTTAACTCTATCATTATTTGTCAACCAGTATAATTAATGATAGAATCAAACCTTTATAATTTTTTGATATTAAATAGTGTTGTGGGATAAATATAAATTTTCGTGGGTTGATATGTATATGGTTGATAATATAATTAAATTATAGCTACCCATTTTTATGTTATATATAATAGAAGTTAAAAATTGTTAGGGATATTTTGTAAGATAGTTATAGCAAAAAACCAATTTGGTTTTGTATATATTTTAGTGAGAAGTTTATTTAATAAATAATAATTTCTAATTTTTGGGAAATAATTTTATTGTTTCTAATAACCATTAGGGTAAATATGATCATTATTATTAAGGTAGTAATATTCAATTATGATTATATGTTTTTTGGTAAATTAACTAGTTTAGAAAACATTAGTGGGTAAATTTTTTTTGTGACGATTAATGCTATTTTTTTGGATGTAAATGATATATAAGGTAAGGATATATGAATTATATTTTTATTATCTTATAAAAATGATAACACAAAATTTGGGTGACAACCTATCATATCTGACAGGGTCTCAAGGTTTGAACACACAACTAAAAGGGGACAATGGTGTAATGCATACCACTAGCCTATGTTATTTCCTCATTTGTGTGGTATCTTTTCATTAAAATGATTTAAGGGATATAGATACAGTTGATTTTTTGAATCATATTAAAGGATCAAATATTATTGATATTTGTTTATGTGAATAATGATATTTTGGGAGACATTTTCTTAGGAGGAGGTATTTATTACCTTACATTTTAACGTAAGGGGTTATGGGGGAATAATTACATTATGATTTGGACGATATAATTTGACTATTATAAAATAACCATTATCTATAAAAATGTTATTTATATTGAGATCTATTAAGGTTATTTGGGAGATAAAGAAACTTATTTATGGAATGATCGTTTCTCAACATTTGGATTAATTACTGAATTTTGTACAATAATGTATTGTTCATTCTTATAAATGTTTAACATTTATGGGTACTATATTTTATTGTGATAAAAAAATTTACTTTAGTAAAGGCAAGAAAGAATATTTGGTCTTTCTTTTATGGATTATTTGATACATTAAAAATCATATTTAGAGATTTAGGATTTAAAACATCATCTTGAATTCTCATAATTTAAAGAAAATGATTATATTATAGTTAAAATTGACTAATGAAAAAAATTATATATTTCTTGTAAGTATACATCTTAATGCTCTTAATTATTATTGGAAATGAATTCCTCAACTCTATGAAATAGATCTAGATAAAAAAATTATCCCATTATATTCATTTCGGATAAATTGATTTTCATTCTCAAACCACACTAATTAATAGTTTTCTAGCCATTAAATTTCTCATAATTAATTTCTATATTTCCCAATATTATCCTTTATACTTTTTTATTATTCATTGTGTTTATATTTTTTACATCTAAGCGGTGTTCTATTTATTAAGAAACTCAAATATATTATATTTCATGTATGACATATGTTTCCCAGTTTCCATTTTCAAAAGAAGATTCATTATCCATATGTATGATGTAGGTTTTTAAAAAGGTGAACCATTTAATAAAAATTTAATATTATGAGGATAAAATTTATTTTTTGGGGTTGAGTTTAACACACTTTGATTTTAATTGTACACTATATTTTCTAGTGAATACAAAACATAGCACTCGACTAAATAAAACATTACATATTATTATTAAAATTTTATAGTTATAAGCTTGCCATTAATATGGACGAGTAAATTTGAATAAAAACATTTACTTTTTTATTTCTATTTTAGATGAAGAATGTATACTTTTAGTAATATCTTTATATGCTTCAAATATACCATTTTCATCAAAAATGATGTATATTTTTTTCCATAATAAGTAATATAAATAATTTATATAAAAATATTAAAATTTACTTGAAAAAAAGAACATTATATTGAAAATCATGATATACTAATTACTATATAGGGAATTATTTATAATTTTTTATTAATATATATTAATTTATGAATAGAGAAAAATGTTATTTTAATTATATCTATGTTTTCACATAAAGAGTTTTTTAACTTCCATTTTATTTAAAAATAATAACGGTGAAATTTTTTCATCTATATTTTAAATAATCTAATTAATTCTAATATAATTAATTTTTATAGGAATTTTGAATAAAAACATTTATACTTTAGAAAACATTTTTCTGGAAAAATACATTTCATCACATTTTTCTCCCTTAATATTAAATTAAAATCTACCTCTTTTTTTAGATAACTGTTTAGAAATATATTTAATATTTTCAATTAGGATAATATAATTAAGTAAATATGTCTCCCTTATTTCTAGTTTTTATTAACAGTAACCATGGTTAATATTTTTCACCTTGGTAAGGTTCAAACAGGTATAATATGATTAAAACAACAGGATAATGAATTAAAATTTCACTAAAAATAAATTATAAAAATTTTATTAATTTATTTCAGCAATGTCTATTTGTGTCTTGAAAATTTATCCAATATATTCCTTTTTTCAACGATATTATCTTTTATTTTACATTAAATAAATAAATAAAATGTCACACACTAAACTTTAATATCTATAATAAATTTACAAAATGATAAATAGGCCTTAGGTTTGTTTTTTAATTTTTATTTTAAATATTAATTAATTTTTTTTTATTTTTTAATTTTAAAGTAACAAAATAATTAACATAAATTCTTTTGCAAATCCAAAAACATATCTATTTTTGTAATAGAAAAATATTTTAAATTATATAAAAAAATTAATAGTAACAAAAATTCATTAAATTTTAATGTAATTTAAAATTTATAGATTAATATAACCAATTGAGATTTTTAAAATTTTTATAAAAAAATTCTTTCCTTGTACTGATGTCTTTAATTTCAAATCGAATGAATACTGTCAAAAATGGCATTAATGATATTTTAGTAAAAAAATTATATTATAATATTATTTTTATATCATAAATATATTGAACTAGTAAAATTATTATAATAATTTTCCTAAATGTTAACCCTTTATCATTTGGGTTACCAATATAATGTAATAAGTAACATTGTGACTCTTTTAGGTTGTGACACTCATTACCATAGTAAAGGTGAAAACATGATTATCAAGGGTAATTATAAAATTATTTCTGTTAAAATGAATAAAAAAATTCATTAAAACCAATTTTTGGGTTTTATTTATGGTTTTCCCTTCTAAAATTCATGTAATAGTCATTTTCATACAATTTTTTTAATGTGACTTAATTATATTTTTGAACGTTAAAAATAACAATTATTCCCCTCAAATAAATTCTAAAAAGGAACCTAATACCCATAATTATATACACATTTTGATCTATATATCTCATCCAAAACATAAAACATTCCTCTATATACTCCATATTATTGTTCTATTGGTATTTTTCTTCAAACAATTCCAACATTATGATCCATCAGTGGATATCTAATGGAGCTCTTTCAAAATAGACATAACCACATTAACCTATCACATTCTTTTTTGTTCTTCTTTTACATCCAAAAAATCGATGGTATTTATCATATACTTATAACTTTAATATTATCTATATAATTAAATTTATTTATTATTAATAATCCACCAGTATCCACAATATTTTCTTTTAAATTGAAAACAGATTTATCGAATGTTTGAACTAATAGTTCTATGTAGAGATACAATTTAGTCGCTATAACTATTATTCATGGATGCTTATTAAGATGGGTTTAAAATTTAAAAATGACATATTCATTATTTTGGAGATTTGAATTATATTATTTATTTATATTTTTTAATCCATTGGAATGTGTAAATAACATTCTTGTATACATATTTCATGCCATCTCTATGAAAAGTGAAATTTATTTTTATTATCCACCATTCATGGATAATTATAAAAATATATATATAATTAATATATATTATGTTTATAAAATAATTAACATTTTTAATATGATTTATCCATGAATTTAATACAATGATAAAAACTATAAAAATCAAAGATACCTGAATTACATATTTGTTATCACCTAGAAGAGTCATTTAAATAAATAATGGTTAATAAACAAGAGTTAAAATGTTATAAGTAAATAATATATAGTAGGGTATATGTGATTTTGTAAGTTAATAAATGTATTTAAAGACTATATTTATTAAATAGGAGGATGGAATGCATATAAAGGATTACATACCTAAGGTAAGGGGTTTTCTAACTCAATTTCCATTCATTGGGTTATACCTCTACATCATTGAATATGTTAGGCCAAAATTATGTGTGAAATATCATATAATTTTATAATATTATATTTACAATTTTTTATTGATTTAGATTTGTTACACATAAGTACTCAATTAATTAATTTACAATTAAATGATATAACCTTTATATAGGTATATTTCATAATATATTCATCATTTTGGTTTTTAATTTGTAGTCTCCTTTGATGGATTTTTATGTTCATTTTTCTTAAACCATGTATATATTATTCTCCTCTAATTGTTACTAAAAATTTTAATTTCCCCTTTTTTCTGCTTGTATGTAATATGGAGACAGAAATAATTTTTTTATAATATCAATCTTTTTTTTCAGTTTGGTTAGTTATAATATTCTTCAATGTCCCTATTTTAATTAAAATGTTTTCAAATATTTTTTAATATTTTACTATGATTGTTCATGTACTTTTTTTTTCATTTTTGACGTTATATATAAAATGTTTCAATGTAATCTTACTATAGTTTTCAAAATAAGTTAATATATTAATTTTTACTAAAGATGGGAAAACATTATTTTTTTTAACAAACTCTTATGGAATGGAATTTCTAGTCATCGAGACCACTAAATTATTTTCAAAATGCTTAGAATTTTTCATTGTCCATTTCAAAGAATAAGTTTTACCTAATATTCTGAAAATCATTAAATTTAAAAAAATATTCCAAGTGAAAAGGGCATTTTCTTCAAGATTATTTTCAATAAACATTTTAAGGTATTTATATTCATCAATGAAAATAACCATTTATTTTATATATACAACACTGGGGATATGTTATAATGAAACCATACTTATTCTTTCTATGTGTGTTTTTTGATAAATTAGACTAGGGAATGTACTAACATTATGACTGTAATTTCTTCCAATATATATATTTTGACTCATAGGTCTTTTTGATTTCTTATATTATTCATTCATATGATAAATTTATTTGATATATTTTGTGATGGGTGGGGATTAGAATTATATTGTCCCTCGATACATCAGTATTCCTCATGGCATAACACGTAATTGCAATTTCGCTTAGGCCTTACCCATTTATGTAAATGTCATGTAATAAGGCCTTAATAGTATTTTTTTGATCACCTAAATAATATATTTCATTATTATAAATCATTTATTGATTTTAATGTAATTATTTTAATTATTTTCGCATCAATGAATATATTTCATTATCTTGTTAGTTTTTTTGCATTAATTTCATAATCTTTTATTCATGTCATGTTATTCTTTTATCATGCATTTTATCATAGCCTTCCTTGAATGCCTTCACTTACTAATCATCATATATTACCCTTCTCATATATATTCATTCTGAAGAAATGAAAAGAAGTGTATTATAATTGATATAAAGGATACTATATGTGTAAATATGGTGTCGTGAATGAAGATACTATGTTGTATTAATGAATTTAAATATAATGTGAGATTCATGTGTGTAAATATAGTTTATCAAAACTAATAAACTATTATGTCCGTAATATGCGATCTCTAGTATCTAGAACCAATATAATAATGTAACCAATGACACTAGGATTCTATGGTCAATATATTTACATTGGATGGGTTTTTTTACCAAATATATTTTCATTGAGTTAAAAATGTTTTTTTATGAATTTATTTTGAATTTGGAAATCCAATAAATAATTTTGTGAAGATGTTTTATTTTTTATTCAAATTGAAAATATTTTTTGGGTCTTTGCATTCAATGATATAGTGAGAATATTCCATTTGTTATATATCTACATAAAAATACTAAAAAGATATCTATTATTATTATTTAACATGAAAATCATGAAAAACAATTATTTTATTTTATTTGAAACAAATTTCTATTTAGTAAGTATTTTCATAAAAAGAGGTTTGTTATTTGTTTAGTGATATTATAATAAATGTAATTTATACCACATAAATAATTAAATTGAAATAGAATTTGTTAAAAAATTATAATCAATATTCTCTATTTTTTATTATTTTATTTTTATATTTGGGAATAAAATTATATCATCATATTAAAGATGAAATGATCTAATGGTTATGTTTAAAATGAGTTTGAAATGGTTTATCTAAGAGATAAGGATAAAAATGTAACAAATCATTTTTTAAATTTTATTCTTTTAGTTAATTTAAACGTTATCAGACCATATGATATTATATTTTGATACATGGTTCCACATAAAATGTCTTATATATATATATATATATTAATATTTAGAAAAATTATATGTTTGTTATCTCTCCCACTTATAATGGGGCAAGCCTATCCTCTTTTATCCACAAATAAAAAATAATTTGGTTTGAAAAAAACCTAAAAATAAATTTATATCATCCATCTACACTTTATAAAATTATTATTTTAAGTAGAATACTAATCTTAGAGTTCATATTGTGCAATAAAAAAATGATTGTCTGAAAATGAGGTATATATTTAAATCAATTATTTTAGTTCTATTTCTTATTCCACATCATTCAATAATATTAAAACCATTAATATATAACAATTGTAGTATATTATTTATTCTTATTTTTTATTATGTTGATTTCATAACCATAAGGGATCTCCCCTTTCATGAAATCTGAAATGAAACCATCATTCATGTGTACGGAGGACTACTTCATCACAAACATATGTAATATTTTTACCATAATCACCCCTCACATATTGTTTTAATGATTTATTATATATATATATTAGATATAAATTTTTTAAATCTAATATAATATCAATTTTCTTACCTTTTCATCTAACTGATATTGATAACGACATTTTGGCGTTTATGTGGATTAACACCTCCACAAAGTGATTTGATTCATTTTTAACCATTAACTTATATAGATATTAAATATAATTTTGTATTAATAAATAATATGATATTAATTATATAGTAATAATTATATAAATTTGAAATTAATTTTAACATCAATCCCTTGTGTTTATTGAAAAATAAAAAAAATTCTTATTTTTACGTATGGCTCACCATCACCATGATTGTAACATAATAATTTTTCATTACCATCATAAATATTTCATTAAAAATTTATAATTAATTAACAATATGATAATTATTTCATGACTATTATTTTTTTATTCGATAATTTCCCCTTTTACAATAATCTACAAACTAATTTTTTTTGAATTATGAAATGAACATTCTCCAAAAAACTGATATGGACATAACTGATTTGGTAATTAAATATATTATTTTAATAAATAAAAAATTATTTAATGATAACATAAAATTCTATTAAAATGATTTTAGATATTAAATAATTTACTAATGTTTATTATACATTAGTAAAAGAATATATCTAGAAATCTTGGACCTGGGGTAAATGATTTCATATCAATTTAGCTTCATTAGAGAGTATTTTAATGTTATGCTTCTAATTTATTTTATGAGGTTCCCTTAAAACCCTTCTGAGTTTTATAGAATTAATCACTCATAATAAATTGTATTTTAATCTATATTTCATTTTATTTAATTCAAGAGGTTTTGCTATAGAAATTACGAAAGTAGTTTTTAATTTCTTAACACGATTTATTTTCATTGGGTTGTATTTAATATTTATTATAAATGTTATTGCAAGATTCTCTCTCAAAAACCTTTGGAATGATTTATATTTTATATCTGACAACTTTTTTGGATTCACGATTGTAAGACATAATCACATTATTGATTAAATCACAATTCAATTATATAATCATTCTATGTTTTATTTGTCTCAAATTATCCTTATTTGGGACTTATGTTTATGTTTTGACCTATCTTATTTTATTTTGTGCCTATAATACCCATATAAATATTAAATAATGGTTCTATATATATTAATTATTTTGAACTATTAATTTAATTCATTTCATTTTGAGGATTAATTTTCAAAAGTCACAAAAAGGGAAGGATTTTAAGGATACATCCTCATCACACACTATTACACAACATATATTCTGTTCTCTAAAAATAAGGAACATAATTTATGTGATTAGTTTTCATTTACTCCCTTATTGTTTAATAAAAAATAACGTTTATTATAAGTGATATCAATCTTCTAACTTTTTTAATATTCAAAATCTTTCTCTTCTATATCAATGATTTCAATGAATTATTTGAATAATGTTATTATAATTTCTCACGGAAAATTTTAATTATCTTTGAATTTATTTACAAAGGATTTAAAATGGAATCATATTAAAATTTATCATATGAAATATTTTTACATTTGTTACCAATGTGTTAAATGATTTTTTTTATTTTAACATATACATATTAAACACTTTTTTGCGGCATCATAAATGATTTTTCATTTAAGATGCCTTTTAATGATTCCAATGTCCATTTCAAATAATGTTTTTCCTTCTAAATGTTTTGTAAATTTTTGTTTTAATATGTGATGTTCAACGTGGGAGGGTTATTTTCTTCAATAATTTTTTACGATATTTTAATGGTATTTTTATTCATCAACAACAAGATCACGTGATTTTACAAAAGTTTTACTCGGTATATGTTGTGTTTATACCATTCTTTCTATTTATCTTCATGGAATACTGTTGTTTCAAAAATATTCCCATGGAACCCATTTCCTTTTCCTATATCAATAAGGCAAAGAAATAACAATGGTCATTGTTATGGTTTAATGTGAAGGATCACATTTGTTTTAAAATAGTTTACGGTACCTTAACTTATTTTTGGACAATTTAATGGTGGTGACATTTTTAACCATAGATGGATGGTTATGTGAAAGGCAAATTATTTGTGGTTATTTTATAAATCCAAGATAGGTGGGTCTATTATAGCCATCGAATATATTGGGTAAAGATATGGAATTAATAGGTGATATGGTTCTCCTAAGATATTGTATTATTTTACAAGTAGGCTATAGAATTTGTATGGGTGTTTGAAAGAGTGATATGATTATTGTATTCAAATATACTATATAATATACTATATGAATACTATGATAAGATAATTTATATTTTATTCATGTATTGTTTTTACATTTTTCATGATTTTTAAATTATTCGATTCCTACCATATGTTAATGATTAATGAAATTTTTATTATTTTTAATCAATGTTTTTGTGCGTATGATATCTATTAGGTTATTCCCATAAACATTGATTATTAAATCATACACTTATTCTCATATTGTGGTGGAATTCAACTATTGTTGATTATTTTACCATTAATGAGTATTTGATCTCACACATATTATTTTTTCCATTTCCCTAAATTATAATGATTAGTTTTAAATTAATTGTCAAAATAATGGTTTTATATATTAATAGTTTTGAGGGATATGTTTAATTTATAGTGTAGAGTAAGAAAATATGGGTTTATTTATTAAATGATCACCCAAATAAATGAGTATTTTTCTCTAAGAGTATATTGTAATTCTATAAAAATGTAACCTGAAATGGTATATGGTTATATATGTGAACCAATATATTCATTTGATGTTTTATGTTATAGATCATGAAAACTGGGTGATGTTTGTTGGTATCAAATCCTGAAATGGAAATATTTTTTATTAGCATCATATCATAGAATTTCAGTTCATGGGTAATATATTTTTATTCATATTTATGAAAATAATATTCATCTATTCATTTCATTCAAAACATTAGTTTACCATAGAATATCCAAACATGAATATAATACTATTCATTCTTAATTTATTTTCTCATAATTTCTTTTATTCTCCCATAATGTTAATCTCATCACCTCATGCTCTTGTTTATTGATTTATTAAACATTAACGGTTCTATAAATCATTACACAATAAAATAACATTTCTCCTTATTTATGAACATGAATAATATCTACATTACATCCCTAATATCCACTAATTTTTTTCCGCATATTATATTTTAATTTATTATTAAAAGATTCCAAAAATCAATGTAGATATGAACAATATATTTTATTTTGATATCAAATTTATGACGTGAAATGGCCAACGTATTTTTTTCATAATTTTTAATAAATAAATTTTATTTAATTATTAATATTTTTTAAAAATATGTTTTTGTTTGTAGAGAGGATAACAGGTTGAAGAGAGAATAAATATATGTTTTTTTTAGGTTTCTACCAACAAAACATCCCAAATGAAGGGGTAATATCTACCTAATAGAGTGGTTATTGAAAAAAAACATTTCTAGTATCATTCGATACCCAATTACTTTATATCTGGTACCCAATGAAAAATATAGATTTTTTTAGAAAATATTAAAATTTAAAATTAATCCATTTTATTGTGTAACATCTCATATATTCTAAGAATTATTTTTGGATATTATGTATATTGATTTTGATACCTGTTGTTGAGAAATCGTTTGATTCCAAGGTATGGTCTACACATAATAAATATTATAAAAATATTAAAATATTTAATAGCACGTGTGAATAGTTTTCTTAAGAAACTTGAATAAAACTAAAAGGAATGGTCATATTAGAAATCTGAGGGCACCGTTGACTAAAAAATAATTTTTTACCCTAGACACGACCTAAAATTGGTTAGTACGGGTCATTTGTAAAAAATATATCGTGGTACATAAAAAATATTATATTATGAAAAATTACATTATGCAACGTTTTTTCACTCCATAAATATATTTTCTATGATAAAAATATTGGGTTAACTACATAACCCTTCAGTTATTAGGGGACTCCTAGAGATAATCTTTTGGAATTGTCTCGATTGAACGATGATAGATTATTTAACAGTCAGTCGATGCAACATTGGATTTGGCATATCTTTCCAATGAACAAGGTCTGGCTTCATTGTTCATCAATGATAGATCTGAATCAATTTATAATGTATTTTTATTTTATTTCATTCCCCATTCTTAATTACTATAATGAATTCGGACCAATCCATGAACATATTAATATGTGGTTCAATCATATTTGCTGGATAGGTTTGTTTTGAGGTTTTATTGGGATTTATTAAACATCATTTTCTAACCCCAAATACCATATTCTTGTTTGTTATCCAAGAAATCTTTTACAAAGATGATAAACCATCATTCTAGTGCATTTATCCCACCTTTATTCACATTATTCTCCAGTTGAACCCCATGGTTCCTGACTCGACGTTTCTAGGTGGTTTTGAACTCGATTTGACCCTCATATTCGAGGTGAATAAACAAATAAGACTGGGTCATTGTAGATCGAAACACAAGGATCTCAATTCAATGATAATTCTATTTTTTGGGCCTCAGAGGATCCATATTGATCCAAAGAAGGGACCATGTACCCGGATTGTGGAAACCAGAGAGGCGGTGGTGAATTGTGTCACTCGCGGTGGTGCCCTGCAGCACGGAATGAGGTGAATTAATTGGATGTGCAGAATGTGGTGGGACAGGAGGGGCCTATAGAGATATACCATAGTGGTAGACCATGTTAGGACATATTAGAGGATGTGTATGATCCGAGGAAGTAAGACATGGTGGTGAGCTGTGTGAGCTGTGGCAGCAAGCAGAGAAGGTTGTGCCAGCAGACCATGCTAGGTGGGCCAGCTCAGGCAGATGAGCCTGGTCAAAAGTCCAGGCTAGACCTAAGTCACACACAAGTTGGATTTGAGGAAACCGGGGAATATCTGGTTACGGTCGACAGTGCGGTTATGTAGATTGTATGGTATGAGTGACCACAAGGTGGAGAGGTTGGGGGACAGACCAAGATGGTTAGTCCATGCACAGTCGGTCTATGCGGTACGCAGACAAACCATGACGGTCTACCATGGCAGAAAGTAGACTTACCATAGTGGTAGACCCATATACCTTGATGTGTTTTTGGGCCTCTTCATTCAAATGATCATAACCCCAAAATGGATCTTCCAATCGATTATCATTCTTCCGTGTTGAGACCCTAATGATGAGACGATCACATTGAAAAAAATGGTGGGTTTTTAGCCCAAAATAATATTGTTTGAGATAATTTCCCTAATTATTTTTTTGATTTAGTATGGAATTAAATCCACATCACATGTTTTTAATGGGATTTATAGGCTAAGACTCTGATATAGCCTGGTATCCCTCCCCTAGACTGTAGTTAAAACCTCTATCATCCCTAATGGAGTTTATGGAATTTTGTGACCCCCTCAATATGGGAAGTGATCGTCCATCATGCATGCCACATCAGTAGGGTCTGTGGTATACCCCCAAAGTTCTAGGCATGGTCCCTTATGTGTCAGGTTAATCTAGAATGGTTTTGTGTCGTCCCCTACTTTTCATGTGCATGATCCACTCTATGTGTATAATAGTCTTCCTTGTAAAAGTAATTCTCTTCTGGTCTGTCCCAAATGAGCTGGAGCTTTTCGTTTGGGGTCTCTGATGATATCCTATCTCTTGGAGTATGTTCTCTTAGAATGATATTGCTTCAGGTGGAATCTTGTGGTTGGAAACTGATTATGCACTCAAAATGTTGTGGTGTCTCTCTTAAGTATATCAGGATATTCTTTTTATATTTGTTGTAAACATATACCTATATAGATCATATAGTGCATTCCTTTTTATTATTTCATTTTTGTTTCTGGGTGTCCTATTATGTATTATTATACTAACCATTTCATATGATTTTCCCACATGTGTCATGTCTTGTGTAGATGATCAACCATATGACAGAGTCTTATATAGACCCATACTATAAGGTTCTTAGTGAGACTAGAAATACCAAGTTGTGTTCTTGGATCTTTCAGATAGTATTCCTAGTAACTATACCCTCTAGTTGGACTTGCGTTAGAGACTCCTTGTGTTGGGATTGTATATGGATCATTTTACATCCAATACTTTTATTTTTATACACTATTGGGAGTATTTGTATGTATTCATACATTATTTCATTTGTTTTACATTTCATCATTATATGGATTAGATATTTTTTTGTGTACATGTACTTTAGGATAACGACTCTTATTTGTGGGATATTTCTACTCGTTTCTACTCAATAACCCCTGGCCTATTGGAGGCGGATCTAGGGTAATCATGACATATGACCCTTTGGGACGGTTCATGACAGAGTGATAGCAATGGTTTTAGTTCTAATTTAGGAATTAGAGTCTATGAGGTTGGTTTGGGGAAATAGTGTTAAGTGTTTCACATTTGAATATTAGGCCATGGAATCTAGTGTTGGTGTTGCATCCAATATATACAAACACCATGTATTTGATCACCTACTTCTATACTTGGTACATGAGAACATTAGTTGTGGGGAAAGATAATGGTATATGCATCATATTGGCACTATTGGTTTTTTTCTTTTTTTGAGTCACATCCCATGATATAATATATTGACCATGGTGAAATATTTTTTATTTTAGGATGTTTCTAGAGAGACAGAAATCAAGGATCCCACCACATGATAATGGGGATGATCCACCTAGTGAAAATGCATCAATACAAGAGCATATACCAAAGACAGAACCTTCGGGTGGTTTATGAGCTATACCACCACCAATCGAGTAGTTACTACTACCAGTACAACCAGTTGAGGATGCACACAGGATGAGTGTGTTTAATATGTTTTAGATCTAGTGACCACCCATGTTTTGGAGTGAGGGATATCCTTAGAAAGATGAGGATTTTCAAGAGGAATTCACCCCGATTTTTTCATTTTGTGAGGACATATATCAACAGATTTCAAACCATGCAGCGAGTTTTCTTCAGGGCTCTACAGAGCGATGGTCGAGCTTGGTGACTATGTCACATGATGAGATAGATCTCTCTTGGATTGACATCGAGCATCTCTTCATAAAGGAGTTCTGCGTGGTCATCTTGTTATCAGTATGGATTCATGATATTTTTAATCTTCATCATGGTAGTGTTACTATGGAAGAGTATTCAGAATTTTTTACTGATATTACATGAAAATCCTTGGATATGGTACAAGATCAGTTCATCAGAGATTGAACCTATGCGTAGGTCTTATTTCAAGACATCAAGGTATCTGTGGCATCCTTTAGCATTCACACATATGTGGGAGTAATTGTGTGATCCCGGGTAGTGGATATTTTTCTCGAAGAGGAGACACTCATAGTGGGAGCTTATAGTAGGAACCAGGTAGCTAATAACTCAGCCGTTGGTATCCAACTGTAGTCACATGGTTCCAAAGGAGTTAGGAACTTCATGGGGAGATACGAGGACTTAGGTTCGACGATTTAGAACTCCCAGGGAGGCTCGAATCATCTACGGGGTACATGGTGTTAATCATGTGGTGGTTAGGTACGTATAGAACAAGATTACCACCACATCATATAGTTTATTGAGAGATAGTTGAAGGATCATTGAGATAGATATTGATATAACAGCATGGTGGTCTATAGGGTTGTGGAAGTGGTTGATAGGAAGGCAAGTACAAGGTGGTGGTCAGATGTTTGATCAGTTATCACCACCACCCCAGGTGGTCCACTCAAGGCTCAGGGAGAATGTGAACATGGATGAGGCTTGATAAATGCAATGTAGTTTTATAAACATGAAAATCTATGGATGATACCAAGTATAATAAATCTTTTTTCTACACTATCTACATTATGGTTAGACATATGTCATATTTATTCTTTTCATTCCCTGAATCTTGTCCAGGACAACGATATTTAGATTTATCCCTTCACATGACACATACAATTGGAGACTCCTTCTAGAGGAGAATCTATGATCACACCCAAGTGCTGAATGTTTTACCTGACTCTTGGAAGAAAGTGTATTGGTTAAGATCTCTTAGTAGCAACATTGAGGTCTTTACGACGTCTTTCTTGTTATGGAGCCATTTTCCATATTTAATACTTATATTGATTGTTTTTGCGAAGGATATGGTGTGTCTATAGTGATGAAACCAGGTTTTACCATATTTCTAAAATGGTAACTCAAGATGGGGAGGATAGACTCACACGTAGTAGGGTGCAGCTGTTTACTCAACAGCTGGCTATCCTCACTCTCGGTGTAGTGGATGATATGAGTCCTCATTTTAATACAGTGTTGGTGGAGTACAATGAAATCATTTTTTATGATGTTCCAGGTTTACCTCCTTACTTGGAGATGGACTTCTGAAATGATCTACATCCTCATATGACACAAATATCTACACCTACGTATATTATGGATCCCATAAATATTCGTGAGCTAAAGTTATAGTTAGAGGACTTTCAAAGGAAGGGCTTCGTGAGACCCATTGTTTCACCCTGGGTAGCCCCGGTTTTATTTTCCAATATGGGATATGGGATATAATAGTTATGTGTGGATTACTGACACTTATACCATGAATCCATGAAAAATAATTATCCACTAATAAGGATTTATGACCTCTTTTATTAGTTAAAATGGTAACAATGCTTCTCGAAGGATAACCTCTATTTTTTAATGACCAGCTATAATTACAGGACGAAGATATACTAAATATGGTCTTTAGATCTCATTATAGTCACCATGATTACTTGGTGATGCTATTTGGATTGAAGAATTCCCTAGAAGTGTTCATCGAAACCATGAACAAGATATTTTATCCATACATAGATATGTTTGTGGTGGTCTTCATTGATGACATCCTATTGTATTAGGTGTCATAGGAGGGGAACATGAGACACATAAGGATGTTTCTATACACACTAAAAGAGTACCAAAATTTACAATAATCAAACAAAGTGTCTATTGGGGATTTGATAGGTCCATTTTCTAGGACATGTAATTTCATAGGATGTGGATTCAATGGATCCTATGATGGTTCAGTTAGTGCTTTCATGGGATCAACCCAAGAACATCACCGATGTGTGAATTTTCTTCGGTTTTAGAGTGTACTATCAATGGCTTGAAATCAAAATCATATGAGTGGTATCACCCAAGACATTTTTGACATTATGGGGGTAGCCATTTGTATAGAAAAAAATGTGTTAGAAGTGTTTTTAAGAATTGAGGTTGTGGTTGATGACAACTCCCATCCTAAAGTAACCAAGGTAAGGCATCGAGTTTGGAGTTTTATAGGGTGTATCAGGGACTAGGATTGTTTGTGTCCTAATTCATGGATAGACGGTGATTGCATATGGTTCACACTAGTTGACACCACATTAGTAGAACTGCACAGACCATTTTCGTGAGTTAGTAGTTGTAGTCTTAACATTAAACATGTAGATACACTACCTTATGGGTGAGAGGTTTATCATTTACTATTCTCATAAGAGTCCGAAGTATTTCTTCTCTCATTAAGATATTAACATGAGATAGAGGTGATACAAATAGTTTCTATAGTACAATGACAATGATATTGTTTAGATTACTTGGTAGGTGAACATGGTGGTCGCTTCTCTCTATAGATGATCGAGTTCATAATTTTTGAATGAGGAATCATAGTAGTTGGAATCATTATAGACATCCCTAATAGATGAATATAGAGTATATTACTACTAGTTGATTGTTGTCACCCCTATAACATTATAGTGAGTTATGGAGGAATAGCTTAGAGATATTGATTGTGAGACCCTGCATGCTTAGTTTTATACAGTGCATTCTCTTTATGGATACTCAAAAGGTGGGGAGCATGTTGTTCTTTTTAGAAGATCCATAGTAGTTCAAATGATGTTATGGGAGGAGGTTTTGAGGGAGTTTCATAAATCCCCTTTTGTGGTAAATCCATGTGTTCCAAATATGTACAAAGACCTCTAATGTTAGTCTTATTGTCTAGGAATAATGAATAGAGTTTCAAATTTTGTTTATAGATCTATTACTTTTCAGCAAGTGAAGGCTGAGTACCAGGTTCTAGTAGGTTTATCATAACCCATTTAGGTTCCAGAATGGATGTGTGATAAGATAATTGTGGGATTCTTAATGGTGTTACCATGTATGTCAAGAGGACATGATTACATATGGATTATCATGGAAAGACTCACCATGTCGGCCCAATTCCTAGCTATCTAATGTAGAGTTTAGTATAGAGCATGTTTTTTATATAAGTTCATGATATGGTTTGATTCTATGGTGTTCAATTGATGACAGTTTCCAATCGTGATGATCTCTATACCTATTGGTTGTATAAGGGATTTCAGGATTCATTTGAGTCCCAAATATGATTGATCATATCCATTCACTGATGGACAGACATTCAGACTAAGCAGAACATTTTGTTTTTGGGGGACATGATGCATATTTTAATGTAATAATTTGTCCACAGATCAGAGTATCACTAACCACTAGCAGAGTTTTTATACATAAACAACTACCATTCTATCATTGGTATGGTACCATTGTTGCATTGTATGGATGACCATGAAGGTCACCACATTGTTGGACATCCCCACAGATTTGGCACTCATGGGCCTGGAGTTTTTTCAAACTACTATAGGGAATGTGTGGATCATCCAGGATAAATGAAGACCATATAGAGCCATAAGAACTATTATTTTTTATAGGTGATGGGGGCTAATTTAGTTTAAGAAGAAGACCATGTGTTCTTTTGGGTATAACCTCAACATAGATTTTAGAGATTTAGTTAGGGTGGAAAACTATCTTTCATTTTAATTGGTACTTTATAGATACTACATAGAGTTGGAGAGGAGGCTTACCACTTAGATCTACCACTGTAGTTATATTTGGTACATTACTTCTTTTGTTTGTCACAACAGATTTGGTATGGGTATTAACCATCACACATCGTCAATTGGGGAGAGCAAGACATCGAGGTTGGAGTGACCTCTACGGAGTACTAGATTAAGATCAAGGATCAGCAGGTGGGGATATTTCGTGGGAAATTTATTCGTATAGTTCTCATTCAATGTTAGCACGAGAACCTCTAGGATAGCACATGGGAGTGGGAGGATCATATTTTTCCTTAATACCCTAATCTGTTTGGGTAGCCCTTGTTTAGGATTTTCGGGGATTTAAATCCCCAAGGTAGAGAGAATCTAATGTCTTAAAAACTCTATTAGGAGTAAAATAATTAAGGAAATATTTATATAAGAAAACTCCATTCAGAGTAACGTTCTAGAAGTCAATAAGTAAATAAATCCCAAAGTGCTGCAACCAAAGTACCAAAATAGGCAAAATAACCCATGTCTGAAAGGATGAAAACCACCTAGTTCAAGGTTCAACAATTAGATCCACCTCCAAGAGATATATTTCCATTGATTGAACCTAGATGGATATAATCTAAAAACACCCAAAGGCACATGTTTGGTGTGAGTAAAATCCTAGTCAGATTTAACATAACAAATTCCATAACATATGCCAACATAAAAATAACAAATAATATTCATTAAATTTTAAAATAAACATGTTAGGAATTTTAGAATAATTTTTAAAAAATTATTATTTTACAATTTAAAATATTTACATACTTCAATAGTTCGTGCATTACATTTTAAATTATGGAAATATATTTCAAAACATTTACTTTTAAATTAATCAAAAGATATTTACAAAAATGGAACATTCCTAAAAAATGGTGTAAATAAACTTTTTATATAAAATTGTTATATAAATCTACAAGGAATATAAAAAGGTTTGAAAAAATGGAATATATGCATTTTTAATAAAAACAAGTGAGTAACATGTTCATGCCCAAAATCGATTTAATCGTTCCATGATATTGGGTCACAATAATGTGAAATGAATAGTATATACATACTCCCATTTGGAAATAATGAAAAGGGGAATCATCACAATCATCTAAAGAATGGGATGTGATGATATTATGTTTTAGAGCATTGTAAATCATAACTAATTTTCCAAATATCACACTAACTACCTTAGGATTTCATTATCTTGAGTGAAAAAAAATTATGGGAAATATATTTCCATACTACTAAAAAAATTATATCCCCTCCCCCATTTCAAATAAGATAATTTTATCTTTAAAAACAATAACATACATTTAATCAAAAACACACATTTTCATGATAAAACCATTGGGTTTACATCAAAACCATTTTTCATCCATTTTCATAAAATAAGAAATTGACCCCAATTCATTAAATTTTACAATCCATTCCACCATTATTTTCCTAAATTCAATTTTCATATAATTATATCAATTTGATAAAAAACACTCAATTCATAAGAATTCAGGTTCCCACAGGGCTCCATAAAAACCATTTCCACAATTATGTTAAAATTTTAATTGAAACAATTTATATCAATTTTAAAATTTAAATTAGATAATTTAAATTACCACAATTTCCAAAAACACACCCATATTTTATATAATTAGGGGTTTTCCAATTTCATGAAAAACTGAACCAAACCCCCAATTCACTATAATTGGATTTTTAATAAAATAGAACTTGTAAATTTATGAATTTATATAAAATTTCAAATTAAAACAAAATGAATTTAAATAAATAAAATTATTATTAATTAAATTAGAAACTAATGATGAAACCACTTAATTTCCTCATAGAAACAAAACACCCACAAAAGAACCCACCAATAAGAACGAAGGTGTAGATGATCTAAGAACTAAACCTAGAAATTGAATTCAACAACAGAGGGATTAGATCCATAAAACTCAAGATTATCCATCAAACTCCATGGATGAAATAGATAATGAGATGAAAAGGAATGAAGAATTATTAACCTGAATGACGCATTGTGGTCACCACAATGATCGATCAATGACTGAAAATGTTTGAAAGGTTAGGAGGCTACCAAAATCTCCTACGAATGGATAACGGAAGAGATCGCAGAAGTGTGGAGGAAGAACAAAAGATAAATCATCTGGATTCATTTTAATAAAACAAGGCATGAGGTTTTACACAGTATGTAACATTGTAACACGTCATTTAACTAGAAATTATCATATCCACTTAAAACACCATCACATATTTCTAAAAAATAATTATTTTTATTTTAGGATTTACATGGAATGAAACCATGTAACACATTGTGTAATTCATTAGCAGGTTGTAAAAATGACTAGTTAAATCATAGAATCCAATAAATGTCTTACTTAATGAATATTGGTATCCTCCAAATACCATTATGATGATGCCCTATAAATGAAAAAAATTGATAACCAAAACTAGGATTAAAACACAAATGATATAAAGAAAAATGGATGTTACATCCACTCCAATATAAAAAAAATTCTCACTCCATAGAGCCTATGAATAATCTTCCATGCCAAAATAATGATTCCACTACTCTTTCATTAGTGCATCGGGTTCCCATGCCTAAAAAATATTAGAATTTTACTTCCATATCACTCAAACCAATGGTATCATCCTCCCATTAAGTTACATGGTATCAGAATCAACTACCATGAATCACAATATCACACTCGTTAAAAATGTGAAAGGGACCGAAAGGATTCTGTCATAGATAAGATATATGAAACACATTATGTTTTGATGATAGCTGTGGTGGTAGTGGATAATGATATGAAACTTTCCCCACCTCCTTAATAATTTCAAAATTCCCAACAAAATAGGGAAAAATCATACCTTTCCTTCCATATCATTGATGACCCAACCTTGTAAAAACCTTTAAGAACACGTGTTCACAAACTGAGATCTCGAAAGGAATACAAAAACGATTAGTATAATATTTACATCAGCTTTTTATCATTAATATCCTCTAAATAATTTAATGAACCATTTTTTATAACTTGGACCAATCTCAATCCCACCATAGAACATTCACTAATATTTAAAATACACAATAGAGATTTATAAGGCCATCTATATGAGGGGAAAATGTGAAATTTTGATTGTGGGTACGTAACTATTTCTATAAGAAAACAGAACCATCCCTAAATGATCGTCCCATTCCTTGACAAAGTCGAGAACACAAGCATGAATCATATCCTTAGGAATCTTTATAGATCATTATATCTGGCCATACAACTGGGGATGGAAATTCATTACCAAATGAAAATGATATGCTTGTTCCTTTTTTAGGTCACTTAAAAAGGGATAAGTGAACTGAGGATCCCTATTAGAAACTATAGTGGATCGAAATCTTTGAAAATGGGAAATATATATCATATAGAGATTTCCCAACTACAAAACATTGGTTTTATCACAAATGGTTAAGAAGTGAGACTATTTAATTACCCTATAAATCAATTCCCATATCACATTTTTATTTATTTTGGTACATGGAAACACATATACAAACTCCATAGAGATCTCATCCCACTTCCATGTTGATACTGCAAGTGGTTAAATAAAACATGAAGGTTTCTATATCATTGATAAAAAAATATAAAGAAACTAAAGAATTACCTACCTCATACCAAGCAAAAATAAATTCCACCAAATTTCAAAGAATTTCTTTGTGGATATTGGGTTCACTTCCCCCTTTTAATGATGATAATCCCCTGTTATAGTCTTCATTACCCAAGATGGTACCAAAAAAATTGTGATAATATAAATTTTTTAATTAGGGGAATGGAAACTAAGAAATGTCTCAACACTATAAAAAGAGTCTCTAATTCTATGGAGATCATCATCAATACACTTCTCTTAAAGAATCAATTTGAGAATAGTTGATTTCAACAGAACACTGGCCAATAAAAATTCATCCACTTCCTCTTAAACACCAAACTGAAAATGTTTAAATAGAGCCATATAATTCGACTATTCTGATGAATCATTCAATATTTGGGATGAAATTTTCACCCTTAAGGAATTTTCAATTATATTTTATTTCTTTGTGGTATAATCGGTGTTGAAATTGAAATATTGTTGGAATTCTACCCAACCCCTCTAGCAGAGATTCAAATATTTATTATAGAATATATAACAACTTCCCTTGTTGTCAAAATAAAATATAAACCTTTCTCCATAAAGGTAATTCCACTATCTTTTAATCATGTGCATTACAGCTGCCAGTTCAATGTCTTGGGTGGCATAATTCTTCTCATATATACTAAGATGAAGAGAGACACAAGCGACTACATGACAACCATATATAAGAACATTGCTAAAGCCTAAAAATGATGAATCATAAAAGACCATAGATCCACACCAATCCTCTGGATGATGAGACACTTGCATAGTGGTAAATATATATTTATCTAAAAAAGAATAGTGATATTTCTCTTCCCAAGATAAAATTACTTCATTATGAGTTACTGTGGTCATTATGGAATCCAACATTGAGAAATAATTCATAAACTGTATATGATATCAGGTTAAGCATAAGAAGATCCAAATCTCAAAGAAACATTGTGGTTGTTCCCATGTCATAAAAGACTTCAAATTATCATGATAAATTGATATTATCTATTCTATCACCACATGTCCCATAAATTTCACTTCCTAAATCATGTAATAACATTTCTAAATATTGTCATAAATTCATCCATTTTTAGAAAATAAAGAACCATTCTCTTATAATTATCTCGATCCTAATCATTCACAGAGTAAATGATGATATCATCCACAAATACTTCCATGAAGGTATCATGGTACTCGTGTAAAATTATGTTCATCAAATCCAAGAAAATTTTTGTAGCATTAGTTAGAACAAAGAGCATAAAAATTTACTCATAATAGTCATACCTTCTACAAAAGGATGTTCTCTTAATGTCATACCATTTAATTTTCAGCTTATGTTAACCAAATCTAATTTTGGTCATTGAGAATGGTCTATCCCCCTTTTACTATTCAAATAAGTCATCAATCTATGTAAACATATAATTTTTCATTATGTTCACTAGATTGAGCTTTCCATAATCAACATAATGGTGGAGTGAACCATCATGTTTCTTAGAAAAGAAAATTTGTTTCACCAAAGGTGACACACTTGAGAATATACAACCATTCCTAAAATATCATCCACCATGGAATTCATCTCTCTTAATTCAGCTGGTGAAATGTGGTAATAGGTAATAGAAAGTAGTTGAGTACCCGTCATTGAGTCATTGTAATAATCAACCTCCATTACTGGTGAAAAAATAGAGAATTTGGAAGGAAAATGTCAAGAAAATTGATAACAACTAGTGGGAGATCACCACTCAAATATTCCCTCTCCAGATATAATGAAAACATAGATGTCACCTCACCCAACTCTAGATATAATGTTCTTGCTCTTCTTTATTTTTTTCTTCTTCTCCTTAGAATACACGACACACAACACTAGGTATAGTAAATGAGATCCATCAAATATAATAATAAATCTATGATTTTTTTGTAACTGTATTCTCTATCCCTGATATAACGTCAAGATATTTCATGTCAAGAACTAGAAAACAAAAGGAAAGCATAACATCTGATAGAATGAAAGTGAATTAAAGAATATAGAGACCCAACTCTCTCTTTAATCTACGGGGTGTAGTAATATACATTGAACAAGAAAAAATCTATATAAGAAGATATATAATATTGAAAATCGATGTTTAAAAAAGAAAGAGATGCACGAGTTCCAAATAGAGTAGTCACTAATGTAGAAGCTATAGTAATGGTACCTCTCACAAACACTGGACCCATATACACATACTTTGGAGACTCTTCCACTGCGTAAATAAGCTTTTGTCTAGTGTCAAATGGTTTAAACCCTATTTCATGTGAATCTTTTGATTATCATATTGGTTTTGGTGGAGATAATGACCACATTCCACTATGTAGAGTAGAATAGATATAAAAGAATCTCTATAAGTTCCCTAAACATCTGCAGGAACCACAGTTCATGGGTGCCTTGGTAAAAACTCTCTTTGAATGTCCTGACCTTCCACACTATTAAAAAACAAGAGGAACTATTACATGCACTATAGAATGTATATAATTTCCCTACTATCGAGAATATCCATGATTTTCATCAGGCTTCCTCTTCCCCTTAGAGTAATGGATGCTACCATAATGTGAAAAAGAAACTCCCTATATCCCTAACCTAATAGATAGGTCTATCTCAAGAATCTATGATCAATCATGGAAATTATCATAAGAAGGTAGGTTCATCAGGAAAAGTTGAGAAAGAAGATCTTAATGAAGTCCCAACTCAATCCTTTGAGCCTTCATCATCACACATGACACAATATTATGTGTGAAATGAATGAGTTCAAAAAAATTATTTTCATACTCAATCACGGTGTTGTCATCCTGATTACGCATTAAAAAATATATAGGCCTGTCCAAAAACAAAGATTCATGATTTAAATGGTCAGGTAAAATAACCTTCTATTATCCCCACTATAAGACCTCATTTTTTCTAAACATTACCATATTTTACTTCCATCTCTTTATCGGCCTTCTAGCATGAAGGTGTCACATGTCACTTTTATTTCATTGGGTGTGTCAATGAACCTACAAAAGAATTAAATATATCTAAAACACTCCTCATACTTTTGAGGATCATTTGTGATTTTGTACAATTCAATATTTTGGTGAAGCAAATCTTTAGAAAAAATATTCAGAATGTCCCACTAAGGTCCCACAGCTAGATCCTAAAAAGGAACTAGGGGTGGTGTCAGTCATAGATCTTGGACATCGAAAACTATCACCTCTATGAGTTTCAGATGTAATATATGATTCTTTATTGAGGTTTTGTAGTAGTTTCATTTGTCATATGATTCACACATCTTCTCATAGTCTTGATTTCAAAAACATCAATAGACAACATGAAAAGATATCATATTTAAACTCAAACAGATCAGGAAGTGAAATTAATCCCAAATGATAGCGATATCATGATTTCGATTTTACTCTATCAAAATCAAAAACATGTAAAAGACCAGAAATAATACACAATATGTCTTTCCCTATAAAAACATTGTGAATTAAGGTACATTGTAGTGAGAGCTATCTAGGTAATCAATCCCAACTACCTGATATGTCCTGAAAATGTTTTACTAATGCATACTGACTTTGACACAAAATATAAACCTTGCTTTGATATAACTATGGCAAGAACCGGCTTGGGTACCCTGGTAACCTAACAATTGGGCAATCCCTGACATATCCTGAAAGGAATTCCCAATCCCCATGAGTCGGTGACTGGATCATAGCATTATAAAGACTGAATGTGGGAACGATTTTACCCTAATAACTTCTTAAGTAAATGAAACAAGATAGTATGCATACCAAAAGAAACACCACAAGGAGTAATGTACCATAAGTCATTAAGGAAATAAATCCTAATGTACTATAACAAAATTACCCAAACAGGGAAATTATCACATTTCCCAAATGACTCTACTCACAAATTCCATGGTTAAATAGCTAGATCTGTAATGACCCGAAATTTTGAATAAATTTGGTTTCCTCATTTTTTTTGTTAGCTTATTTTTTTACTCAACAAAGCTATTTCATTTAATGAAATGAGTATAATTAAAATGAGACTATTGGGTTTCTAATGATATATGACCATTGGTCAATGTGACAAGTTGGAAACTAAATGTTGTGATTATTGTCTATAAGTACAATTGATCTTGGTTAATTAATATAGAAAGAAGATTTCATGGCATCATCCAGTAGTCTCGGGCCGATCGAAAACCATCTGACATAACATGTGAAGGAGGTAGCACCACTGGGCTTTTCTTTGGACCAAACTCAAGTTGAACATCATCGTGTAAAGCTAGAATGGAATCGCCTTTGTGATAAGTTTAAGCTGATTGAAATTACTACTCGTGCAATGTTACCCCATCCGCCCTCACATTCTCTCACCTTAGCACACCTTACACATAAGTCCTGAGCTGGTTTTATAAGGTGCCATGTAAGGAGACCATAACTACTTTTTTTAATCCTTTGATATTTAAAAATTGTGATTTCTTCTAATGGGGAAGTTTGTGAATTTTTAAAATGTCCGAATAAATATCGGATGTATATTATTGTTGAATTTTGGAAAAAGGGATATTTTAAAATACTTATTTAAACCATAAATTATTCGTGATGTGTAATGATTTTAAAAATATGGTCTTTTCCAAATGATTTCAGTATGAAATTTAGATTCTAATAAGATAAACCTAATTTTTGGTGAATAGTGATTTATGAATTGTGAATTTACTCGTAAGATTAATAATGTGATAAAATGGATTAGTAATATCACTAAAAGAAAGTATTAATATAATTTAGGCACCTTGATTAAGTAATGTGTTTCAATAAAATGGGTATATAATGGTTTCATAAATTATTAGTCAAGTATTAGTTTTTTCAGGTGAATAGTTTTTTTAATTAAAAATATTTAGAAAATTATTTTTATAAAATGGAGTTTATTTTTGAACTCAAAGCATCAATATAATGTTAAGGTAATTTTTGTGGATTTTTCTGAATAAAATGAATTTTCGGTGAATACTGTATTTATTTAAAAATTAAATTAAAAATATTTAGAAAATTATTTTTATAAAACGGTGTTTTTTTGAATTCAAATAATTGATATTATGTTAGCGTAAATCTCTGGGAGTTTTCTGAAAAAGTTGAATTTTCAGGTATTTGTAAAAATACAGTTTTAGGGTTTCGATATGTTTAATGACGTCATAACTACATCATAATGATGGGATGACATATTTGAAGGGATGTCAGACTAAAGGGGTTGAATTATTGTATGAGGGGTCCCGTGTGGCTAAAACCATGGGAAAATACCATGGGAAAGCCCGTGGTTTTTCCAAAACCACCAATGACGTGTCCCTTGGCCATTAATCCCTTGTCCCCTCACTTTCTCTATAAATACCCACCCTTTACTCCTTTAGTTTTCACTCCCAACTCTCCCCAACGAAGATCTGGTCTCATTACCTTCCAAGGATTCCTCCCAAGATGCCCCCAAGACCTCAAGGTCCCAACCTGCATGTTTTTAGAGTTACATTTTAAGGTAAGGGATCATACCTGTCTCTTTCATTCCAAGTACTCTCTTTTTTGTCATTTCTTTTATGCTCCATGTTATTATTTTGGGGATGTTCTTTTATATTCATCATACTACTGTTTTCAAGTTCATATGATGAGAGACCCCCTCTTTCTCTCATCAATCCGTTTTACGAATGTTTATGTGGTGCCGTTAGGCTGCCAGATTTTTAAGGGAATCTTTCACCCTTATCATTTTCAAGTTCTATTTCATTTCAATTCTTTCAAGTTCCTTTTTATTATGTTGGGGTATTATCTATATATATATCATAATAATCTTTTGTGTTTATATTATGAGAGACCTTATTTGATATCGTCAATTCATTTTTGAAATTTTAAGTGATACAGTTAGGCTGCCGAATTTTTATAAGAGAAATCGTATTTTCGTCTTCCTTTCAAGTTCTTCGTTTCATATAGTGTATCTTTCAAATTTAATAACAATGTTATTAAATCCATTATATTCTGTTCCCCTACTGTTTTATGGATCATTTATTAGTGGGTGTACCATGTCCCCTCTATTCAATGTTTTCTAAAACCCTGTATCATAGACGTTATGCTGCAGAATTTTCGTCTCAAAATGTCTTTCTCTTTTTCTCAAATTATTTTATTTTATTAAGTGAATACTCAAAGATCTTTATTATACAGGTGTATTCACATATATATCAAAATGTTCTATTTTAATTCTGGGATTTACATTCATGAGACCCGCTTTCCATTTTCTGTGTGTTTAAAGTGACATAAAGATCACGTCTTTAAAGTAGTTTTCAAAATGTGAAGACTATGAAATAAACCCATTTATTTTATGATATATGGGTTGTTTATGAAATGATTGATGATGATATATGTTGATCACATTATAATAAATGAAAATTTAAGGGTGCACCCTGATAGCGCTCCAATGAATTGGGTAAATACTTAATCTATAGAGATGACCATTTTGAAGATATCTTGGTGAATAACCTTGGTAAATTTTTAATGACACCTTGGGGATAGACCTTGGTGAAACAGAGATGATTGTCTATGTTAAATGTTGGGGCCACATCTTCATGTTATGAAACATGTTATTTTTATTATGATATGCCTCATGATCTCTTTCATATGCCTTTAATTTATTTATCATGCCCTTGTTGATGTATCTCAAATTCACATGTAAAATGTTTCTCTTTTTTCCCTTACTAGGCCTTCTGCTCACCCTTTCCTTTGATGTATTCTCCCAGGTTATGAGATGTTATAATGAACTTACGATGAACAAATGAAAAAACCTTTAAAGTGTTTAAGAAGAATGTTTTATGCCGTTTTCATGTATTAAGTTTCTGGTTTCAAAGACACTAAACCTTAAAAATCCTCGGTTTTGTATAATGTAAACAAATGTTTACGTGATAAAAAGGCGGGATGCTATAGTTGGTATCAAAGTATGATTTAGTTATTTGTGGAAATTGGCCAATTAAAATTTTACGAATAAGACTATATAAAAGTTTTGATATAGGAAATCTTCACGGTATTTTGGTGAGTACTGTGTAAGTGGTTTATCAAGAAAATACATCCCTGTCTGGATACAGGAAGGTAGAGGTGGCTCTGGCACAGATGTACATAGGGTAAAACCCGAAAAAACATCTTTGATCTAGACTCGAATGGGAACTGGTACACGACAACAGGCCTTGATGCACTCATGGTTACGACACTCCTCGGGGATATGATTTGGTAAATTCATAAGCTTAGTATGAACCATTATTAAATGAATAAAGATAAAATAAAATAAAGATTCACATTATAATATAATATCATGGAAAACCTATATTAAAACACAGGGGATTAAAAGTTAGGATATACTTTTCTTCTACAAGTTTATCCTTATCTGGTTAAAGTTTACTTTTCATGATTATTGGATAAGTATATAAGCCCCATAATTATACATTCTTTTCTTAGTTAATGGAAAGAAATAGAAGTACATGCCCCAACAACCAATGTGATAAAAAATTTGATGATTTCCCTATTAATGTGATAGAGATGATGAGAGATCAAGTTGAACATATTGTGATTATGAAAAACTAGCTATCAAAAATCACAATTAATAATTGGTACCTAGTTGAATGCCCAAATTTATCAAGAAAGAATAAGATGAAGTCTCAAGAAGGTTCATCTGATAATATTGATATGGGAAAGAAGACCCAATTTCCATTATGCAAAAAGTGTGGAAAGAGGCACCAAGGAGAATTTCAAAAAGGAACCGGAAGATGTTTTAAGTGTGGGGTGATAGGGAATAAAGTATCCTATTGCTTTAAAAAATTGATAATTTGTTGAATAGAGATAATGTTCGATCTAATATAACTTATAATTTTCAATGTCGTAAATGTGGAGAAGCTGGACATTATCCAAGGCAGTTCTCTCTTGGAAGGAATGAGAAGCAAGATGAGCATCATCAATCTTCAAGGAAAAGGGGAAAATAAAAGTCCTATGCTGAGATGGATCATGATGACTGAAGTACATGTAACTTCTTCGCAATAATTGTCTATGTCATGTTATATTTTAGTTCGTTCTCTATGAGAATATCATTAATGTTTTTTAGAACATTGAGTCACTACCTAAGATGATTTTATATCATTAAGGAAAATATCTATTGTTATGTATCACATGTTGATGTTATGATGCTGTTATTCTTGAAAAAAATAGAGATGATTAGGGGATTAAAAGATGAATTTTATTTTTGGAAGACATTCACTATTTTGGGAACCCTATATGATCAAGGTAAATAGATTACTATGGTACAGTCTTTGAAGTGTAATGGTTGACTTATATTTTGAAGAATAGATGAATTTAAGGCCAACTTATGGTAATTTAGGTTTCTTATGGAAAGAATTAACCTATCTTTGGGAAATTGTGATTAATATAGTTACTTTTTGTTATAAGACATTAAGAGTGGTTGAGGTTGTTTGGAGACGAATGATAAAGATTTTCTAGGAAGACTATGTTATCAAATCCATTTTATATTTGGGTTCAATCATAGTTTGGTTTATTTTGAGGAAATTTTAGGACAGTTATTTATGGAATGGTCTATGGTGAAATTTGGGTAGTACCATGGAATTTTGATGATTTAATGTAGTTTCCCTTCCTATGGGATTCTTTTTTTTAAGAGTTGTTTTATCTAACACTTTCTGTTTTTGGGGAAATGTTTAATGATAGAAGAAATAGTTAGTTAATCTTTTGTGGATTATGTGATTATCTAGAAGATTATTCTTGTGATTTACATGAGACCAAGTATTTTTGAATACTCATCGTTCGGAGAAAAGATTAGTTTTAGTAGAAACTTATTAATGGATGAAACTATACTTGAAGGTAAGTATATTTCCTTATGTTCTTATTCAATGTAGTAAATGAATTCTGAATAATTATTAAAAGGTATGTAAAACAAAAACGTTGTTGGTTTATGTTTCCTACTAGGTAATCAAAGACCATTTAACCAATCACAGGTTTGTGATTTTCTGGTGGTTAACTTTCTCCTAATCATGTTTTCTATTACTCTCCATCAAAACAAGACACTTTATTCTCTCCTCCATATCCATGTTTTCCTATATGGAATCCTAGTATGGGTTAACTCGGGGGACCATTGTACTTTCCTTTCATTCTTTTAAAGTAATAGTTTTACTGACTCTTTTTCTGATGTGGGAATTTGAATGAAATTTCCAAGCCCATATTTTTAAAAAATTCGAGGATGCAATTTCTTAAGGGGGGAAGAATGTAACGACCTAAAATTTTGAATAAATTTTGTTTCCTAATTTTGTGTGTCATTTTATTTTTTTACTCAACAAAGCTATTTCATTTAAGAAAATGAGTATAATTAAAATGATACTGTTGGGTTTCAACTGTTATATGACCATTGGTCAATATGAAATGTTCAAAACTAAATGTTGCGATTATTGTCTATAAGTACAAGTGATCTTGGTTAATTAATATAGAAAGAAGATTTGATGACCTCATCCAATAGTCTCGGGACGATCGATGCCCATCTGACAGAACTTCTGAAGGGGGTGGCACCATTGGATTTTTCTCTGGACAAAACTCACGCCGAACATCATCGTGTGAAGCTAGAACGGAATCGTCTTTGTGAGAAGTTCAAGCTGATAGAAATTAATACTCATGCAATGTTGGCTGAGCCGCCCTCGGATTCTCTCACCTTAGCACACCTTACACTTAGGTCATATTCTGGGGTTATAAGAGGCTATGTAAATAGATCGTATCTACTTTTTCTAATCCTTTGATAAATAAAAATTGTGATTTCTTCTTATGGGGATGTTTTTTAATTTTTAAAATGTCCGAATAAATGTAGGATGTATATTATTGTTGACTTTTGGAAAAATGGATATTTTAAAATACTTATGTAAACCATAAATAATTAATTATGTGTAATGATTTTGAAAATATGGTCTTCTGAAAATGTTTTCAATAAGAAATTTAGAGTCTAATAAGATCAACCTAATTTTTGGTGAATAGTAATTTATGAATAGTGATTTTATGCTAAGGATTAGTAATATGACCAAATTGATTAGTAATCTCACTAAAAGAAAGTATTAATATAATTTAGGCACCTTGATTAAGTAATGTGATTCATTAAAATGGGTAAATAACGGTTTCATAAATTATTAGTAAAGTGTTAGCTTTTTAGGGTAAATAGTTTTTTTTAATTAAAACTTAAATTAATAATATTTTGAAAATTATTTTTATTAAATGAAGTTTATTTTTAAACTCAGAGCATCGATATTATGTTAAGGTAATTTTTGGGGGGTTTTCTAAAAAATGAAATTTCATTAAATAGTGTTTTTATTTAAAAAATAAATTAAAAATATATAGAAAATTATTTTTATTAAATGGAGTTTATTTTTGAATTCAGTGAATTGATATTGTGTTAAGGTAAATTTCTAGGGGTTTTCCTAAAAAGTTGATTTTTTCGTGATTAGTAACAATATAGTTTTAGGGTCTTGCTATGTTTAATGACATCATAACTGCATCATGATGATGTGATGAGATATTTTAAGGGATTGACAACTAAAGGGGATGAATTATTGTATTACGGGTCCCATGTGGCTAAAACCAAGGGAAAATACCATGGGCAAGCCCATGGTTTTTCCAAAACCACCAATGAGGTGTCACATGGCCATTAATGCCTTGTCCCCTCACTTTCCCTATAAATACCCACCCTTTCCTCCTTTAGTTTTCACTCCCAACACTCCTCTAACTAAGATCTGGTCTCATTAACACCCAAGTAGTCCTCACAAGGTTCCCCCAAGCCATCAAGGTCTCAACCTCCATGTTTTAAGAGTTATGTTTTGAGGTAAGGGATCCTACCTCTCTCTTTCTTTCCACGTACACTTTTTTATGTCATTTCTTTTATGCTCCATGTTATTATGTTGGGGATATCCTTTTATATTCATCCTACTACCTTTTTCATGTTCATATGATGAGATACCACCTCTTTCTCTAACCAATTCGTTTTAAGATTGTTTAGGTGGCGCTGTTAGGCTGCCGAATTTTTAAGGGAATCTTTCACCCTTCTCATTTTCAAGTTCTATTTTCATGTCAAGTCATTAAAGTTCATTTTTATTATGTTGGGTTATGATATCTATATCTATCATACCGATATTTTATATGTATATGATGAGAGACCCTATTTGATCTCATCAATTCATTTTTGATGTTTTAAGTGATGTCGTTAGGCTGCCGAATTTTCATAAGAGAAATCTTATTTTTGTCTTCCTTTCAAGTTCATTGTTTCATATGGTATATCTTTAAAATTATAATTACCATGTTCTTAAATCCTTTATATTATGTTCACCTACTGTTTTATGCATCATTTATGAGTGGATTACCCATGTCCCCTCTCTTTTCAATGTTTTCTAATTCCTTGTATCATAGTCGTTATGCTGCAGAATTTTCATCTCAAAATGTCTTTCCCTTTTTCTCAAATTCTTTTATTTTATTAATTCAAGACTCAAAAATAATTCTTCAACAATCGTATTCACATATATATCAAAATTTTCTATTTTAATTCTGAGATTTACATACATGAGACACGCTTTCCTTTTTCCGTGGGTTTAAAGTGACATAAAGATCGCGTCTTTAAAGCAGTTTTCAAAATGTAATGACTATGAAATGAAACCCATTTATTTTATGTTATATGGGTTGTTTATGAAATGATTGATGATGATATATGTGGCTCATATTATAATAAATGAAAATTTAAGGGTGTTCCCTGATAGCGCTACAATGCATTAGGTAAAGACTTAATCTCTAGAGATGACAATTTTAACGATACCTTGGTGAATAACCTTGGTAATTTTTTAATGACACCTTGGGGATAGACCTTGGTGAAACAGAAATGATTGTCTATGTTAAATGTTGTATCCACATCTTCATGTTATGAAACACGTTATATTTATTATGATATGCCTCATGATCTCATTCTCATGCCTTTAAGTTATTTATCATGCCCTTATTGATGTATCTCATGGTCACATGTAAAATGTTTCTCTTGTTTCCCTTACTGGGCCTTCTACTCACCCTTTCTATTGATGTATGCTCCTGGGTTATGAGATGCTATAATGAACTTAGGATGAACAAATGAATAAGCCTTTCAAGTGTTTAAAAAGAATGTTTTATGTCATTTTCATGTATTAAGTTCCTAGTTTCCAAGACACTAAACCTTAAAGATCCTTTGTTTTGTATAATGTAAATGAAATTTTATGTTATAAGAAGTTGGGATGATATAAGATCCACCTCCAAGAGATCAATTCCCTTACTCATACATGAAAATGGATAATATACACACACCCTAATGCACAAGTAGGATGTGGGACAAATCCTGGAAAGATATCATCCAAATGATCCATTAATAGATTCCTATATGAAATTAACCAAGAATGTTCTTTATGTTTTCAAATAAATATGTTTGGAATTTCAAAGTCATATTTAAGAAATTTTTACTTTAGAATTCAAAATATGGAAATTAATAAGAATTTCATGATTCATATATCAAATGATTGAAATATAAATTCAAAATATAGAATTTAACTTTAATAAATTTTTATTTACAAAAATGGAACATTCCAATAAAATACAATTAAATAAACACTTATTTTTAATGAACTTATTATTCTTATTGTCTTGATAATACAAAAAATAATTACGATTACATATGCGACATTCCCAAGGCACCAATGAATGGAAGAAATTCCTAAAGGATTGAAAAGTGAGTGGGGATGATTTACCATTTAAGAAATAAACCGCTAACCAAACAACCAAAACAATAAAACCAATATATGATGCATGAACAAAACAAGACAACTCACTTGTCATGTTTATAACAAATCCACACCAAAGTATTCTACAATCAAATCCAAACCAATAAAAAGGTAAATTGAATACTCCAAGATGACAACAAGTCTTAGTGCTCCAGAACACTATGCTCCAATATAACCCAATATCCCATGTATCACTAGGTTGTTATAAATACAGGTGACACCTTACCTTTTCCCATGTCTTAAAAGATTTTGTGTACCAAAGAACAAAAGATCCAAATAAGGATTGAGTATATAACTCATTTGGTTTCCCCCAATGAATTCCTTACACATACCAATAATATGGAATGTTTGACCTCAATTATGTAAAACTATTTTAAATAAATGATTTTCCCAAAATATATTATAAATAAATATAAAAACATTTTCAAAACCATTTGTAACCAAGGGTAAATAAGTGTCATTTAACACAATTTTTCCAGAAATATTTATTTATAGTGAAACAACTAAACAATGATTTAAAACCATTTCTCAATAATGATTTGGAATAACTATTCCATTCCACTTATTCACATGTTCAACCATTCCTTCATCATTAAGAATATTACATACTAATGAGTGGTTTCTCATCGATCTACCATTTCATCAAAAATTAAGTATATTCCATGTTCCATTACACCTTTGGAATTGATCAAATCGATGTATTTAAACCAAGACTTTAAAATTCAATATAAACATAAAACAATATTATGCCAAAACCAAATCAAACCATTTCAATAAAATGATTATTTTATTAAAATCAATTATACAAACCAATTCAAGGAACCCTTTCTATTTAAATAAGACCATCCCTTTTATTGAAAACAATATAATCAAAACCAAATACTCTAATTAATGAAAAACCCCCCATTTTAAAATCCACTTTTTAATATCAAGAACCAAAGAACTATGAGGATCACTAATTTTCCATATTCCCTCAATTTGACACAATATCACTGAAGAGGTTATCCATTCATTTTCAAACATGAAATTCATAATCATTTCAACCCTAGATATTGAAATTAATGGATTTCCAATCAGTTCAACTAAGATTAGCTGATACTGAATCCTCATACCTCAACTATTTTTATGAAAATGGAAAATATACAAAGAACTCTAACTAAAATTGTTCGATTCTCCCTGAAACAAACTTAAATATTTTCTCCTATCAATAATGAGACAAAATAATTACATATTTGGAATCCTAAATTGTATATATTCATATATAGGGAATATATATGTGAATCCTAGAATAAAGGAGATTTAAATATAAGTATATATAAGGAAACGTGATAGTAACGGTGAATTGCGATAACATACATCAACAATATGGTATCAAATCAATAATGTAATCCTTAAGATTTCCTCTAGATTAATGGGAGAAACATCTTTGTCCATAGAAGAATAAAAATACCAAGATAGAACTAGTTTAGGGAAGAAAAAAGTTGGTTTAACGAAATTATGACCTAGATCCATTTTTTAAGGAGGTTTTTTTAACCCAAACATGGTTCAGTTGCATGGTTAGACAAAACGTTTACTACGATTTGATTATCAACTTCCTCAAGAATAGCCTAACATCGAAACCTCGCACGGTCTCCCTAACTATATTCTAATGGTGTCGAAGCTTCCTTCTCCAACATGTGACTTCGCACAATTTCTCCAATGATTTTGACATGGTTTAGAAAAACTGTTTGTATCATGTGCACCTTCCCTTTAGCACAAAAAATAATTGAAATTTTACTAACTCACCCAACTGTAATCCATAAATATTATATATAAGAAATAAATAAATAAATGTTTCTATACAAAAAACCATGTGTACAACATTCCCCCCACGAATTCTATTTTTTACACAATACGTAAAAATATATTTTTTCCCTAAAACAGTTCCATCCATTGCACTTTCATTTCACTCGTTCGTTCACAAGTCTCTTTTTAAAACTGATCATGTTTCCATAAAACCCTCACTAGAATTATTCTTTTATCATGCATGACTTTATCATTCCTATCCAAAATCCACATAGGTATATGTACCAATGAAGAATATGTCTCTAGTTCGACATGATCCCATCTCATTATAGGGTCAGTATTAGGCTGATACATTTTCAGCTGAGATATGTGGAACACGTTATGTATGAAATTGAACCACGGTGAAAATGCCAACCAATATTCCATGTCAATAACTAAATCCGGTATCCTGAAAGGGACAATGTATCTAAGATATAACATTCCCTAATTCCCAAAATAATGATTTCTAAGCCATAGAGTTATCCTCAATAACACATGATCACTAACCATAAATGAAAACAGTCTTCGTCGATGAACTGCATAGGATTTCTGATTACATTGGGTCATCTCCAACTTATATCTGATCAAATTAATATTATTTATTGTTTCTCTGATAAGTCTCAGTCTGACTAGTGAATTCTCACCAGTTTCCACCCAATAAATTGGAGAATGAAGAGGAATCCCATTCAAGGATTCCAAAGGATTCATATGTTTTGAGGCTTGATAGATGTCATTATAAGATAACTCCTCTTAGGATAAATTAACTTCCCGTGAGCCACTAAAATCCATTATTCAAACCAACAACATGTCATCCAGAGTCTATATAATCATTTTTCATTGTCCATCCATATAATGATGATACCCCATACTCATAGTCAACTGAGTGCCTCTGGATTTATGTAACAATTTCTATACCTGAGTTGTGAACCTTGGATATTTATATATATATATCTAAACTACTATTCCATGACTCTTTATCAATTCATGGATATATATCTTGGATAGATCCTCCCCCATATAAGTTTTATGAATATTAATGAAAGAGGCCAACGTTTTCAGCTGATCCACTATAACCCATATAGAATTATGTATTCGAACCGTTCATGGGAGACCTGTAACAAAATCGATAACTTATTGGTCCCATTAAAACATTTTGATCGGTAAATAATGAAACATACCGTCTTTTCATTGATTTTATTCTTTATCTTTATAACATGTAAATCTTCATGAACTTAATATAGACACATTCCATTCCATATCTCTCCCCAAAAACTACACATTTAACACCTTATACATCATTTATATTCACGAATGAACAAACCATCTCAAATGGTGGTAAACATGAATAAATTTATCCTAACAAGACATGGGTATAAATATCTGATAATTGAACTATAAGAAAAAACTCCATCTAGTTTCTATCCCTCAATGGTCTCCATACTATGGAGTTTTGAACTCATAACTAAGAATTATGCATCATATGTTTGAGTCTCTTTGCAAATATTTACCAAATTTTGAACCCCTAAGGCTCAAAAGAAAACCATAACACCACCGTGGTCTTCACATTCCATATGTATTTTCTCTAGGACCGACATTAACTACCACTCATATTATGGTTGTTTCACCAACTGTGCATTCAACATTCTTCTTAATTCATCGACCACCAATATACATTTCCCTAGTGTATACATCATGTTGACATCAAAAATATGAAGATACTATATCCATCTCTTTTTCATCAAATTAAATTTGTGTTTTGAAAAAATAATTTCCATTAACATATGATCTGTAAACATAGTAAATTTCTCACCAAAGAGATAATAACACCAAGTCATGAAGGCTTGAACAACTACTGCTAACTCCAAATTCTATGTTGGGTAATTGTTCACTTGCATTCTCAACATCCTTAAACCATAAGGAACAATATGTGCTCCTTACATGATGAAATATCCCATAATATATCCCAAAGCATAATAGTACACCACATACCCCTGTCGTGATTTTAAAAAAATCATGATAGGTTCTAATAGAAAACAACATATCAGCTCTTTAAAAGACTTATAGCATTCTTAATCCATTCTAATGGGTAATTATTCTTTTTCAAACATTTCATTGGTGAGTATGGTCATAAAAAGTCATGAAAAAATCATTGGTAATAACCAGTTGGACCTAGAAAACATTGTATCTCAAAGACAATCTTCTGGGGTTTTAAGAGATAATAGATTTTATCTTTTTAGGATCCATTGAAAAATTGTTTTCATAAATTACATTTCCTAGAAAAATATCTACTGTATAAAAAACACATTGCGAGTTTGGTATACAAATGATGGTCTCTCATGATTTATAACACTATAACTAAGTGTTCCACATGTTCAGCCTTTTTCCTCGAATACACCATTATATCATCCATAAACACAACAATAGATGAGTCGATATATCTATATAGTATCTGATCCATCAATTCAATAAATAATATTGGTGCATTCATAAGACCTAAAGTTATTACTACATATTTGTAATGGCCATATATTCCCTAGAAATATGTCTTCACAATATCATATTTTTGAACTCATAATTGGTGGTATCTTGATTGAATGTCAATTTTTGAGAACCACTAGGCTCCACTCAATAGATCAATTAGATCATCAATTCATAGAAGTGGATATCTATTCTTTAGAATAACATGAAAGATCATTCGATAATCAATGATTAACTATATATTTCCATCAATGTTTTTCACGAACAAGACGAGTGTTTCCCTTGAGGATTTTCATGGATGAATGAATCCTTTTCTTTATTTCTCTACCAACTATACATTCAATTCCCTTAATTTTATTGGTTTCATCTTACACGATGAAATGGAAATCAAACTGGTTCTCCAAAAGAGATCAATCATAAACATGACATCCCTTACAGATGGTAAACCTAAGAAATGTTTAGGTGACACATCACGAAATTTATCCACAACTTCTAGAAAAATGTTACCCTTGATCTCTTCCACCAATTTCCTATTCAATTCCATGAACTGATAAGATATTGTTCACACAACTAGTGAGAACAATCCCCAACTAGTATACATTACAACCCTTTGTCCTTTGAAGATATGCTTGATGTCATCCTCATTTGTGAAACGATCCATTATTTTATGATGCTCGATTGTGATCTTTAAACATTGTAAACCTATCCACACCCTTGATTACATAAAATAAATCAATCTCCAACTGTTAAAATTCCCAATTGAGTTTATCTCCATCAATAATTATAAAACATTCTCTTCACATAATGTCTCAACATTCTATTTTACCAAGAATAGTTGGAAGTTTTAACATGGAGGAATTCATCTCATGTTTTAAACATATCAAATCATAAAAATGAGAAGTAATTAATGAATGTGATGGACTAATATCAAACATCACCTTCATAAGCATAGAATTCAATAGAATAATACCTCTCCCATATATGGTCTAGAATGTTCATCCACAATCACCTATTCGTCTCCATAAAATTTTCGTTATTGTTGTACTCTCCTGCTTATTTCTATGATGATATTTCCCTTACTAAGGGATCAGGGTGTTCCTTGACTCACAATTGAAAGCCATGTTCTAACGATGAGAATGATTTTTCTTTCCTTTATTTGTAGATGAATATGATTATTATGACACCTAATATGTTTCTAGAGCACATAAACTCATAGAAATGTGATGTATCACTTAATATTTATCATCTTGATGAAATTATGGAATATTATTGGTGGTGTTTTACACTCTCCCTTCATTTATTCAAAGAAACAACATTGGATGAATCCCACTTGGATCTTTGATCATCGATAATAATTTACTAATCTAGCCGTCTGATTCGGATTTCTTCTCCCACCATGGAAATAGGTATCCCTCATCCACATTCTACAAGCATTCCAGTTCCCAAAATTTATCATAAGTATAATCATAATCTATGATAGATATTTTATCTTACTTTAGAATGAATGAATATATCATTTTCTGTATCTTGTACATTTGATGATAGAAATGATTAATTAATAATTTTTTAAAATCTACCCAACATTGGCCTTAATCTCATTTGGATTAAAGTACTAGTTCCCATCACTAATGTGGAATATCCATGAGCATATACATGGATAACATAACCATTAACATCACTAGTTTTACAATGAAATCAATGATACGATTCATCATTTTCATCCACACCATTGCCTTTTTGGGTTTATAAACTCCCCGTAATATGGGTGGATTCTTCTTTAAGAACTCGATAGAATTATCCACATGCATTTGTCAATCTCTCTGGTTTCTGGTGTCTACATTATGGAAGAGTTGAATGATACTTTGTGCCATCTCATAGTTCACCTATGGATCCATTGAAACCAAATTCTTCATAGCTTCATCCGGTTAGTTTCAATAACACCTACTAGGTTCCATTTTCTAAAACAAGAACAAACTTTGTAAGTATCACTCTCTAGAAATTGATGTCTTAGAATTTTAAATTCTATCACATCAACTATCACTACATTATTTCCCAAAAATAATTGTTTCCTACTCAACCATTTGGAAAATCAATCTGTTTTTAAAATAAACCAACAATTCCATTCTCAAATTCATTCATTTAAAAATAATATCATTATTTTTAAAAAAAAGAAACACTTTTTCACAGACTCGTAGATCATTACTCAAAATGATGTTAGAACTTCTACAAGGAAGTCATTTCTAAATTTCATTTCATGGTCATATCATTAGATAAACTCGTGTTAATGAGATTTCCAAAATCATATAATTGTATCCAAAACACTTATGTACCAAACTCCATAGTAACATTAAGGTCAGTATAAAAAGGTTAGCTATATATTTTTATGCGCTCAATTTCATGTCCCAACATTCCTACTCCTTAATAATATCACAACACTAGGAATAGAAAACATGGAATTTCAACTCTATGACCAAGAAAATAGATGAATTCATGTTCCATTCGTAAAAAAACAATATGATACCATAGATCTCAAAAAATAATTTGTATCGAACAAAATGATATAATTTATAATGACCCGCTTATTCTCCTTGGCAGAATAACAAAAAACATTTCTAAGACATAAGAGATATCCCCAAGGATCCATGTGAAAGAAATAAATATTGATGGTTTTCAAACTTGAATGGGGGATGAATTACCCTTTAATAAATAATCCTCTAACCAAACTACCATAACCAAACAACCATTATATAATGCATGATCAAAACAAGACATGTCCACCATCGTCTTTATAAAATAACAACACCAATATATGCTATATTAGAAGCCAATCCCTAAACAAGATAAATAGTTGAAGAACAATTAAAGACTCCATGATAACCACGAGACTCCATGCTATATAGGTCCATGTTTGAACATCATCAAATAGCCCAGGTATCACAAGGTGGTTCTAAACACATGTGATACTTTAACATTTCCCATGTCTCAATGATAGAATCTACAAAACACCAATGTTATGAAGCAAGGGTGAGTATAAAACTTATTAGGTTATCCTCAATGAATTTCCTACTCATGCCACTATGATTTAATGGTTAGAAAAACTAATATAAAATAGTTCATATAAAAAAATTTCCCAATATAGCATATAACTAAATATTATAAGGATTCCCAAACCATTTGTAACTAAGAGTAAATAAGTCATATTAAACTCAATGTTCCTAGAAGTTCTTACTCCCAGTGAAATAACCAAAAAAGGTTTTAAATCCATTTATTTAAAAAATTATCAGGACCCTTACATTCCACTTGTTTAAACATTCATCCATGCATGTTTCGTTATGATAGTTCCATACTCCTGAGAAACTTCTCATTGATATACCATGTATTAAAAAGGTAACATTATTCCATATTCTTTTACATCTTTGGATCAAATAATATGTTTTTATTTTAACCAATCCTAATAAATTCAATATAAACTCCTACCACTCTTATGCTAAAACTATTTCAAACCATTTCAGTTAAACCGTCTGTTTTTTTTAAACCATAAAACAGACCAATTATGAACCCCCATTCCATTTAAATAAAATAATCCCTTTAATTGAAATCACTTTAATCAAATCCAAAAAACAATGATTCTAGAAAAAGACCCCTTTTTTAAATCCACATTTTAAATTCACGATCTAAATCACTATTCAAGAACACTAATTTCCATATTTCGAAAATATTTCACACTACCACTAAAGAGGGATTCCAAAAAATCACAAACATCAAATTCAAAATAATTTAAACAGAATATATTAAAATTTAAATAATTCCAATAGTGTCGACTAAGATAAGTCTACAGTGAATCTACCTACTTTAACAGTGTTGAAGAAAACCAAAACCAGATGATGAAATCTCACAAAACCAGGTCGATTTTACATGAAACAACCATATATATAATCTCTTATGAAAAATAAAAACAAATATCAAAATATTTTTCATCCACAGTCTTATATATACACATAACATGAGTATTTGTGAAAATATTAGAAGAGAGAATAAGTAGATCTAAGTATATCTATGGAAATGTGGCAAGAATAGTGAAGAACCCTAACAATCCTCATGAATTTGGATTCTAATGACCAATGGGAACCCTTCATATTTCATCAAGATCAATGTGATAACATTAATTTGCCTCAGGAGAAGAAAAATCTCAAGGAAGAGTAAGTTTGTGTGACACAAGTGGATTAATGTCAAGGATGACCTAGATCCACCTTTTATGGAGGTGATTTTAAACTTTCACACGTTATAGTTGTAAGGTTACAAAAACTATGTGATAAAATCATGTTTTCTACTACCTGAAGAACAGTCTCACAAGAAATCCTCTATCATATTCCATAACTGTGTGATAATCATGCCGAAGCTACTACCTCAAACCTACTATTGTGCATAGTTTCTTGTAGTATTTATGCATGGTTTATAAAAATTATCCGCATCACAGTCTCCATAACTTTTAACCCCAAAACTCATTGAAAGATCTCCAACTCCCCCAATAATCACACATATACATTATATACCAATGAATTGTAAATAAAAGGTTACGTACCAAAAAAACAGGGGGTATTACACTTTCATATAACATAGTTTATATAAATTTATAATTCATATAAACCAGTTTCCAATAATGTAATATATAAACATTTGAAATATAAACAAGAGAGACACATGGTCATGTAAAAAATAGATAGGATAGTTTTAGGATATAGGGGACCAAAAAATATAAAATGGAATGTATGTACATATGTCTCTTGGGGCCTAACACAAAGGGGACTCATAACCATCGACTAAAGAAATTTATGTGTTGATATGATGTTTTAGAACACGAAAAATCATAATGCATTGTTTAAATATCACACTAACTACCTAAGACTTTCATGTTATTATGTAATAAACAAAGTTCTAAATTTATATCAAGATTTTTATAAATAAAAATAAATACCATCAACCATTTCAAATATTCCAATTTTCTCTTTAAAACACATAAATGGATTTTTAACAAAAACTGTGACTATTCATGATGAAACCATTGGGTTTCCCTAAAAATTATTTGCATCCATTTTCATAAAATATGTAATTCAAAAAAAATCATTAAATTTTACAATCCATTATTCCTTAAAATTATACTATTTGATTTTCAAACAATTCTATCAATTCTATCCCAAATCCCCAATACACTTGAATTGGTGTTTTAAGAATTTTCCATCAGATCTATTTCGACAAATAAATTTCTTAATTAAGTTGAATCACTTTCAATTAAATTAATAATATCAATTAAAAATTTATATTACCATAATATCCTCAAACAAACCCGAATTCAATGAAATGGGGGTTTTCTAATTTCATGCCAAAACGAACCAAAACCCCAATTCACTAAAATTTGGTTTTTTTGTAAAAAAAATGACAAAAATTTATTATGATTATGAAAATTAATTTTTAAAAAAAATTAATATATGAAATTTAATGTTAATTAAAATTTCAATCAAAGATGGAACCACAAACCATCCTCCCAAAAACATAATTCCGGAAATTAATCCAACCAATACGAATAAAGGAATTCAAGATCTAGAAACTCAACCAAGAAACAAGATTCCCCAACACAGTTCATAGATCCATCACACTCAACCGGATCCATCAAACCCCCATGATTGAATTGATAAAAATTCTGATAGGCCTAAAGAATGCTTCCTCGGAAAGAAACATCATTATCTCCCCCAACATGAATTTGTGAATGAAAAAGTATGATTGGGTTGGAGACTCCCAAAATAATCTAAGGAGGCTCTAGGCTAAGATCATGGATGTCTAGAGGAATATAAAAAGAGAAATCATTTGGATTCCTATTTAAAAAACAAGGCTTTGAGTTTAACATAGGGATTAACTCAATTAAGCATCATGTAATTGTTTATAATCATATCTACCAAAACACTCATCACCTCTTTCAAAAAAATTATTTTCATTTCATTATTTATATGGTGTGTGACCATGTTACACGTCATATAATTCTTTAGTTGGATGCTGAAAGAACCTCTTAAAGATGGGAATCTAACAAATCGATGACTTCATCATTATACGTATCATCTCAATACCTTCTCAACCCTACCCAGACAACCAAATAAACAAAACAACAAAAAGGTTTGGAACATACATGATATAAAGGTAACATGATGTTACAAATCACTATCTACCATATCTTCCATAAAATGGGATTTATATAAAATTTAATGTTTATATTTTCATTATGTTAATTATATGATATTTCAAGGGTTTTTTTTGATTAAAATTATGTCAATAATGTATTCATTAGTACAATATTATTGTTTATATTCAATTTAACGCATGAATAAATTTTATTAAAATATTTCAAAGGATTCTTATACTCGTTTCCCAAATGAGGTACTTTTTTATATTTAAGTGATAATGAGAAAGGAATCAGTGTTTTAACTTAATTTACGTGAATATAGTTTCCAACCATTATGACCACTCAATTATTTTAATCGTAGTTTATAGGTTTCCATGGTTTTATTTCAATGAATATGATTTTCATATATTATAGAAATTTTACGTTTAATAAAAATAATTTTCAATTTTATAATGGTATTTTTATCATGAATTTTTTTCTGTTATTTTTATGATATTTCTATTCATCAATAAAAAATTTAATTTATTTTAATTATAATAAAAAAGATATATTTTCTAATTATAAAATAATTATTATTTTTTGGATGGTTTATGATCAATATTAACAGGGAATGTATTGAAATTATTATGCTAGTTCTTCTAATACATACATTTTTTATTATTAAGGAATATTGACTATGATGTATTATTAATTCATATGATTAATGGATTGGAATTATAATGTAAATATTGTGGACAAGAATTATAAATCCCCTTGGTGAATTGATAAATCTAATGAGACAATATAGGTTTCGTATTAGGATTAGACCTTACCGTTTTTTATCTCATAGCACAAGGACTCAGCAGTAAGAATAAGATGTTCATTATTATGAATTAATTGATTATAAAATAATTTATTTATATCCATTTGTTTATTTCAAAAATTATGATATTACATATATGTTTTAACCACATGTGATTACATTAATGGAATTATAAGATCACTATTAATAAATTCTAGGTTATTCATTCCATTTTTATTTTATGATTTCTTCTATTATATGAATTCCCTTACTATGAATCTAACATCAAACCTTTCTTATGATTATTTTTTCCTGGATGTCATGGATTGTTTTATAATTGATATTCAAGGATATTCTAGTGGTAATAATAATGTTCTCAATGAAGATACTATGTTTTATTTTATTAAAATGTAATGTGGGGTTCATGTATGATTCTAGTTTAAAAATCATACTAAACTAAAAAGTCCTTTGGGATGAGATCTATTATATCTAGTACCAATATAAAAAAGTAACCACCAGCTCTCAAATTCTAGGTTTGGGTTATTTACAATTGGTATCAGACCAAATTTTCTATAATCCTTGGGAACTACATTTAGTTAAAATTAGAATACATGTCATTATACATTGATTGATGTTCTCGATACGTCTAAATATAGGAATCCATTATAATATTTTTCATAAGATATAGATTATCTAGATTTACCATAAATATATCCTCGAATTTTTAAAATAAGTGGAAATTGTTTTGGCATGGATTCGTTAATGGGTAATTTCTCGAAAGGTGTTGGTCTGATATAAATCATCCATTATTCCAGTACATGATGAGTTTTTCCATAATACACACCTGGTTCATCTCTATTGAAGGATATTATATTTTAATTCCAACATTATTTATAATCCAGTATAATAAATGAGAGAATAAAACTTATATAAACTTTTAATATTAAAAAGGGTTATGGGACAAACATAAATTATCTTCGGTTGATATGTATATGGTTGATCAAATGTTTAATATATAGGTACCCATTTTTATGTTTTATATAATAGGAGTTTAAAATGATTATAGATATTTTGGAAGACAGTTATAGCAATAAAACCATTTAGTTTAGTATATGTTATAGTGATAAGTTTATTTAATAAATAATAAATTCAGATTTTTGGGAAATAATTTTAATGTTTTTTATAACCATTAGGGTAAATATGATCATTATTATTAAGGTAATAATATTCAATTATGATTATATGTATTTTGGAAAATTAACTAGTCAAGAAAACTTTAGTGGGTAAAAAAAGTTTGTGATGATTAATGTTATTTTTTAGGAAGTTAATGATATATTAAGTGAGGATATGTGAATTATATTTTTTAATGTTATAAAAAATAAACCTTAAGTTTGGTGAAAACCTATCAAATTCGACAAGGTTTCAAGGGTTGAGCACGCAACTATATAGGGACAATGGTGTAATGCCTACCAATATCCTATTTTATGTCCTCGTTAGTGAGATATCTTTTCATTTAAACAATTTAAGAGATAGAGATACAGTTAAATTTTTGAATCATATTATAGGATCAAATATTTTTTATTTTTTAATTTTCATGTGATTAATGATTTTCTGGGATAAATTTTATTAGGTCGAGGTATTTATTACCTTAGATTTTAACATAAGGGAATATGGGGAATAATTACACTATAATTTTGGAGATATAAGTTGATTGTTATAACATAACCATTATACATAAAAAATTATTAATATTGTATTTTATTGAGGTTATTTGAGAGATATGGTAATTTATTAATGGAATGATCATTACTCATCATTTAGATTATTTTCGGAATTTTAGAAAAAAATGTATTATTTATTCTTATAAATGTTTTAAAAATATGGTTATTATCTTTTATTGTGATTACTATTTTTTATTTTAGCAAAGACATGAAGGAATATCTGATCATTATTTTGTGGATTACATGATAAATTAGAAGCATATATTAGATATTTAGGTCTCAAAACATCCTCTTGAATACTCACAATTTGGAGAATAAGATGATATGGTAGTTAGATTTGAATAAGGAAAAAAATTATATATTTATAGTAAGTATACACCCTAATGTTCTTAATTAGTATGGGAAATTAATTCCTCAAAACTATGAAATAGATCTCGATATAAAAAAATTATCCCATTATATTCATTTATGATGAATTGATTGACTTTCTCAAACTACACTAATTAATAGTTTTTTGGCAATTAAATTTCTCATAATCAATTTCTATATTACCCTATATCTATCATTATACTTTTATATTATTCTTTGTGTTTTTATTTTTCACATTTCAGCAATGTTCTCCTTATTAAGAAATTCAAATATACTTTATTTAATGTATCATTTATGTTTCCCACTTTCCATTTTCAAAATATGTTTAATTATCCCTATGATTGATATAGGTTAGAGAAAAGTTAAACCATTTAATAAAAAAGATAATATTATGAGGTCAAAATTTATTTCTTGGGGTTGGGTGTAACACCCTTTGATTTTAATTGTACAATATGTTTGATAGATAATACATAACATAGTATAAGGAGTAAATGAATCATTACATATTATTATTTAAATGTTATTGTTATAAATATGCCATTAAAATGGACGAGTAAATATGAATAAAAACTTTTAATTTTTTTTACTATTTTAGATTAATAAATATTACTTTTAGTGTTGTATTTATATGCTTTAAAAATACCCTTTTCATCAAAAAATTTGTATATTATTTTCTATAATAAATAATATAATTAATTTATATAAAATTAATAAAATTTACTTGAAAAACATAAAATTATATTTAAAATCATGATGTACTAATTACTATATAAGTAATTATTAATAATTTTTTATTATTATATATTTATTTATGAATGGTGAAAATATTATTTTAATTATATTTATGTTTTCACATAGACAATTATTTTAAAGATCCATTTTATTTAAAAAAAATTAATTGTGAAATTGTATCATATATATATTAAATAATATAATAAATTCAAAAATAATTAAATTTTATAAGAATTTTGAAAAAAAAATACATAGAAACCAATTTTTAGGAAACTACATTCCGTCAAATTTTGCAGGTTTAATATAAAATTAAAATCTACCTCTTTTGCTAGATGAATATTTAGAAATATATTCAATATTTTCAATTAGGATGATATAATTTATAAACATATCTCCCTTATTTCTAGTCAATATGAATACTAACCATGGTGAATATTTGTCACCTCGGTAAGGCTCAAAAAGGTAAAATAGGATTAAAACAACATGATAAGGAATTAAAATTTCACCAAGAAAATTATCCAATTTTATTAATATATTTCATCAATGTCCACTTCTGTCTTGAAAATTTATCCAATGTGTTCCTTTTTTAATCAATATTATCATTTATTTTACATTAAAGAATTAAAAAAAATGTCACACACTAATCTTTAATATATATAATAAATTAACATAATGATAAATAGGCCTTAGGTTTGTTTTTGAATTATTATATTAAATATGAATTAATTTTTTATTAAGATTTTTTAAATTTAAAGTAACTGAATAATTAACATATATTATTTTGATAAGCCAATGAAATATCTATTTATTCATAGAAAAATATTTTAAATTATATTAAAAATATCAATAGTAAGAAAAATTTATTAAATTGTAATGTATGTTAAATTTTATAAATTAATATTACCAAATAGGATTTTTAAAATTTTTATAAAAAAATTCCATCCTTGTACTAATGTCTTTAATTTTAAATTGAATGAATATTTTCAAAAATGACATTAATGAAATTTTATTAAAAACATTATAATATAAAATTATTTTTAAATAATAAATATATTGAAATATAAAAAATTTTATAATAATTTTCCTAAATGTTATCCCTTTACCTTTTGGGTTCTATATATTATTTGACAAGTAAAACTGTGACTCTTTTAGATTGAAACAGTCAATACCATAATTAAGGGGAAAACATGATTACTGAGGGTAATTATAAAATGATTACTATTAAAATGAACTAAATAGTTCATTAAAACCTATTTTTGGGTTGTATTTAGGGCATACCTTCTAAAATTTATGTAATTATAATCTTAAAACGATTTTTATTTGAATGTGAATTAATAATATTTTTTCACTTTAAAATTTATAATTTTTCCCCTCAAATCAATTCTAAAAGTGAACCTCGTACCCATAATTATTTAAACACTTTTGATATATATATCTCATCCAAAAAATATAAAATTATTCTATATACTCTATATTCATGTTCTATTGGTCTTTTTCTTCAAAAAATTACAACACTATGATCCTTCAGAGGATATCTATTGGACCTCTTCTGAAAAAGACATAATCACCTTAGCATATCACATTATTTTTAGTTTTTATTTTACAACCTATAAATTGATCGTATTTATCATATACATATAACTATAGTATCCTCGATATAATTAAATTTATTTATGATTAATAATCCACCATTATCCACACTATTTTCTATCAAAATGAAAACATATTTATCTAATGTTTGAACTAACAGTTCAATGTAGTGATACAATTTAGTTTCTATAACTATTATTCATGGATGGTAATTAAGTTTGGTTTAAAATTTAGAAATATCATATTAATTATTTTGGAATCTTAAATTATATTTTATATTTATTTTTTTAATCTATTGGAATTTGTAAATAAAATTCTTGTATACATATTTCCTACCATCTCTATGAAAAGTGAAATTTATTTCCTAATCTCCACCATTCGTGGATAATTCTAAATATATATATATATAATGAATATATATTAAGATTATATAATTATTGACATTTTCAATATGATTCATCCATGATCGGAATAAAATTATAAAAACTAAAAAACCAAATGATACCTAAAATATATATCTATTATCACCTAGAAGTGTCATCTAAATAAAAATAGGTAATAAACAGGTGATAAAAGGTCAAAAGTAAATAATATATGGTAATATATATATGATTTTGTTTATTAATAAAAGTATTTAAAGTCAATATTTATTAAATTAGAAGTTGTAATGCATATAAAAGATTACGTACCAAAGGTGAGGGGTTTTCTAACTCAATTTTCATTCATTGGGCTATACGTCTACATCATTTAATATGTTATTCCAAAATAATGTGTGGAATATAATATAATTTTATAAAGTTTTATTTACAATTTTTTATGTATTTTTATTTTTTAAACAGAAGCACTCAACTAATTAATTTAAAATTAAATGATATAACCATTATATATGTATATTTCATAATATATTCATCATTTGGGTTATTAATTTTTTGTCTCCTTTAAAAGATTTTTGTGTTCATTTTTCTTAAACCCAATATATATTATTAACCTATTATTATTACTAAAAATTTTGATTTCTTATTTTTATTTTCCACTTTTATATAATATGGAGACCTAAATAATTGTTGTTTGTAATATCAATCTTCTTTTTAGTTTGGATAATTATCTTATTCTTCAATGTCCCTATTTTAATTAAAATGTTTCCAATAATGTTTTCAATATTTTACTATAGTTTTTTATGTAATTTGTTTCATTTTTAATGTTATATATAAAATTTTTCAATGTAATATTATTATACTTATCTAAATGAGTTAATATATGAATTTTTACTGGATATGGGAAAATAATATTTGTTTATAAAACTCATATGGAATGGAATTTCCAATAATTGAGACCACTCAATTATTTTCAACATCCTTTACAATTTTTATTGTCCATTTTGAAGAATAAGTTTTACCTAATATTCTAAAAACGATTAATTTAAAAAAAATCAATGTGAAAAGGGTATTTTCCTCAAGAATATTTTGGATCATCATTTTAAGGTATTTATATTCATCGATGAAAATAACTATTTATTTTATATATGACTTGATGGGGATATGTTATAATTAAAACATAATTATTCATTCTATGGGTTGTTTTGATCAATTGGACTAGGGAATGTACTAAAATTATGCATGTAATTTCTACCAATATATATATTTCCACTCATAAGTCATGTTTATTGTTTATATTATTCATTCATATGTTGAATTTGTTAGATTTATTATGTGATGGGTTGGTAACAGAATTATATATTCCCTCGATGCATCAGTATTCCCCATGGAGCAACACATAACTGGTATTAGATTAGGCCTTACCAATTTATGTAAATGTCATGGAATATAGCCTCGATAGTTTGTTTTTGATCACCGACATAATGTACTTCATCATTATAAATAATTTATTGATTTTATATAATTATTTTAATAGCTTTCATATCATTTAATATATTTTAATATCATGATATTTTTATGCATTAATTTTAAAAAAAATATTCTTGTCATATTGTTCTTTTATTATGCATTTTATCTTAGATTTCATTGAATTCTTTCACTAACTAAGCATCAAATATCACCCTTATCATATACTTTAATTCCGTAGAAATGAAACAAATGTATTATAATTGATATAGAGGAAACTCTAAGTGGAATGATGGTGTCTTGAATGAAGCTACTATGTTCTACTAATGCATTTAAATATAATGTGAGATTCATGTATTTATATATAGTTTACCATGAAAAATAAACTATCAAGTCCTCTCATATGTGATCTCTAGTATCTAGAGCCAATATAATATAGTAACCAATGACTCCAAGATTCTAAGGTAAAATTAATTACATTGGCTGGGTTTTTTTACAAAATATATATTCATGGAGTTAAAAATGTATTTTATAATATTATTTTGAATTTTGGAACCCAATCAGGACTTTTGTGAAGATGCATTATTTTTTCTTCATGTATTAAATTATTTATGGGTCTTTTCATTTAATGTTATGGTGAGAAGATTCCATTCATTTTTTAGCATCATAAAAATACAAAAAACATATCTTTTATTATTATTTAACATGAAATTCGTGAAAAAAAATTAATTTATTTCACGAGAAAAAAATTTATCATTAGTATATATTTTCTTAAAAGATGTTTTTTATGTGTTCGGTGATATTATATTAAAAGAAATTTACACCGCCTAAATAATTTAATCCAAATACAATTTATTAGAAAATTGTAATCAATATTCTATATTTTTTTTTTGAATAAAATTATGTTATCATAGAAAAGAAGATCTGTTCTAATTGTTATGGTTAAAATGTGTTTTAAATGGTTTAGCTAACAGATAAGGATAAAAATTTTACAAATAATTTTCTAAATTTTTTTAGTAAATTTAATCATTATCAAACTTTATAATATTATATTCAGTAACTTGGTTCCATATAAAATGGCTTATATATTTATATTAATATTTTGAGAAATTACATGTTTGTTCTCTCCCCCACTTATAATGGGACAAACCTATCCTCTTATATCCACATAAAAAAAAGTAATTTGGTTTGGAAAAAACCTAAAAATAAATTCATATCATCCATCCCCACTCCATACAGGTCTCAATTTTGGAATAATACTAATTTTTTAGTTCTTACTGTGTAATTAAAAAAATATTGTCTGAAAATGAGTTATATATTTAAATCGATTATCTTAGTTATATTTCTTATTCCACATCATTCAATAATATTAAAACCATTAAGATGTAACAATTGAAGCATATTATATATAATTATTTTTTATTATGTTGATTTCATAACATTAAGGCATCTCCCCTTTCATGAAATTCGAAATGAAACCACCATTCTTGTGTACAGAGGATAACTTCATATCGAACTTACGTAATGTTTTTACCATAATCACCCCTCATAGATTGTTGTAAGGATTTATTGAATATATATATAATTTATATATGTTTTCTAATGCTATTATTATATCAATTTTCAAACCTTTTCATCTAAAAGATACGGATAACGTCATTTTTGTGTTCATGTGGATTATCACCTCCACAATGCGATTTGATTCATTTTTCACAATCAACTTATATAGATATTATTTATAATTCTGTTTAAATAAATAATATGATATTAATTATATAATAATAATTATATAAATTTGAAATGATTATTAACATCAATCCTTAGTGTTTATTGGAAAATAAAAAAAATGTTATTTTTACGTACGCCTCACCATCACCGTGATTGTAACATAATAATATTTCATAACTATCATTCATATTTCATTAAAAATGTATAATTAATATACAATATTATAATTATTTCATGATTATTTTTTTATTGAATAATTTCCCCTTTGACCACAATCAATAATCCAATTTTTTTTGAATTATGAAATGAACATTCTCCAAAAATATGATATGGACATAACTAATTATGTAATTAAATATATTATTTTAATAAATAGAAAAATATTTAATGATAAATTGATAATCCATTAAATTTTTATTATAAATTAAATTATTTATTAATGATTATTATACATTACTAAAATAATATAGCTTGAAATATTGGACTTGAGGTAAAGGATTTCATCCCAATTTTACTTCATTAGAGAGTATTTTAATGTTATGCATCTAATTTATTATATGAGGTGCCCTTAAAACCCTTTTTAATTTTATATAATTAATCCTTCACAATTCATTGTATTATAATATATATTTCATGTTATTTCATCCAATATGTTTTGATACGGATGTTACCAAAGTAGTAATGAATTTCATAACTCAATTTATTTTCATTGGGGCGTATTTAATATTTATTATACATGTTATCAAAATATTATCTATCAAAAAACCCAGGAATGATTTATATTTTATTTCTAATTTTTTTTTGGAATCACATTTGTAAAACATAATCACATTATTGATTAAATATCAATTCAATTATATGATTATTATATGTTTTATTTTTCCCAAATTATACTTATTTGGGACTTATGTGTATTTTTTGACCTATGTTATTTTGTTATGTGCCTATACTACCCATAGAAATATTAAAAAATGGGTCAATATATATTAATTATTTTTAAACATTTAATTGAATTCATTTCATTTAGAGGATTAATATTCAAATGTAAAAAAAGGGAAGTATTTTTATGATATAACCTCATCACACACTCTTAGACAACCTATATTTTGTTCTCCAAAAATTATGAATATACTTTATATGATTAATTTTCATTTTTTCCCATATTATTTAATAAAAAACTAAGTTGATTAAATGTGATATCAGTCTTGTAACTTCTATAATATTCAAAATCATTCTTTTCTATATAAATTATTTTAATGAATTGTTTCAATAATGTTATTATATGTTCTTAGGGAAACTTTTAATTATGGTGGAATTTTTTTTACAAAGGATTTCAAATGGAATATTATTAAGATTCATCATATGAAACATTTTTGAATTTGTTACTAATTTGATAAAGGATTTTTTTAATTTAATATATACAGATTAACCACTTTTGTAGCATCATAAATAATTTATCATTTAATATACCTTTTAATTATTCTAATGTTCCGTCTAAATAATGTTTTTCCTTCTAGAAGTTTTTTAAATTTTTGTTTTAATAATTGACGTTCGATGTGGGAGAGGTATTTTCTTCAATAAATTTTTTATGATATTTTAATGTTTTTTGTATTAATAAACAATAGGAGCCCATGATTTTACATAAGTTTTACTAGGAATATGTTGTGTTTATAGCATAATTATTTTTTATCTGAATGGAATATTGTTCTTCCAAATATATTCTCATAGAACCCATTTCATTTTCCCATTTCAATCAAGTTAAGAAATAACAATTATTATTGTTATGTTTTAACGTGAATGATAACATTTCATTTAAAAAAATTAGGTTAACTTAACATATTTGTGGATGATTCATTGGTGGTGACATTTTTAACCATAGATGGGTGGTTCTATGAAAAACAATTGATGTATGGTTCTGTTATAATCTCTAGATGGTTGGTTCCATTATTGCCCTCAAAAATATTTGGTAAACATATGGAATTAATAGGTGTTATGGTTCTCCTAAGATATTTTTTAATTTTACAATTAGGTTATAGAATATTTATGGGTGTTTGAAGGAGTGATATGATAATTATATTCCAATATACTATAAAATATACTATATGAATACTACGAGAAGATAATTTTTCATTTATTCATGTATTGTTTTCACATGTATCATGATTGTTAAATTATATAAATCTTTCCATATGTTGATGATTTATGAAATTTTTATGGTTTTTAATCAATTTTTTTGTGCGTATGATATCTGTTATGTTATTCCCATAATCTTTGACTATTCTGTCATACCCTTACTCTCGTCTTGTGGTGAAATTCAACTATTGTTGATTATTTTACCATTACGTTGTGTTTGATTTCAAACATATTGTAATGACATGTAAAATTCAAGGAAAATTTTTTCTTAATTTTTCTTTGGGATTTTACAAGAACGCAGTTTCTGACGGCACCTGATTCCGAGGCCCGGTGTGCCCGGAATCATTTTCCGAAGTTTGTCTTGGGTACGTTTAGTGAACGAACGAGCGGGAATTTCTAACTTTTGAACCGGTGTCCGGAATCGAATTCCAAGGGAACCGATAGAACCGCAGCGCCGGTAGTTGCTAAGGAACTCCTGTTCTGGATTTGCGTTTACGCGAGTGTTGATAATAAAAATTGTGGAAGTTTATTTTATACTTAAACTACAATTTTTATTATTTTACACTAAGTGTTGTCCTGATGGAAGTTGGGTAACCACCCAACCTCCCGTGGGAGGTTATGAGGGTGGTGGGGCCCACACGAACCCCACCCCTTCATATCCTCTAAACCCCCCCCCCTCAACTCCCACTTTAATTTTGTTATCTTAAGTTATAACCTATGACTTAAATGTGATGAGTTTAATGAGGTGAGTTGTGGGTGGTTCTGAATTTAAAACTCTTGAAATTCAAATGTGTTGTTGTGTTAATAAAATAAGAAAGAGTCTTATTTTATTTTATTTGGTTAGAGTTTTGTCACTTTGAGAGAGTTGGGAAGTATCTTCTTCTTCTTATTCAACCTCGACGAAGAACACGAAAAAAGCTTAGGCTTCGACGAAGAACGTCGTCACCATAAGTAGGGAAAGATGTGTCGTCTCTTCTATTCTTCGTAGCCGGTGTGTTTCCAAAGATCGACGACGCCACTTATTTTGATCTTCTTTCTGTGTCAACAAAAGGAGATTCTGCTTCCTCCTCGGGCTTTCTTCATCAGCTTACGAAGCTTCTCCAGCGACGTACCTCTTCGGACGCACCTCGACATCAACGGAATCGATGTACGATTACCGCGACGCCCGACCTCCATATCGCCCGACCTCCGCAACGCTTGTCTTCCGCGGCTTGTTGACGTGCTACACTCTTGAAACCGAGGCAGGGGAATTTATTTTGGAATTCTCTTATCTTTTTAGAATAGAACGAAGAGAGCGGACCAACCAATTCCAGGTTGATCCGCGGATCGTTCATTCATGCGGATTGATGTTGAAGTTTATTATTTAATTATTTCGTTCGTGAATTCTACCTTGTCATCCTTCGTGGTTTTACAACAAGTTGTTATCGATTAACGAGAGGGGTCCGGACTGCACAAACACGGCCGACCCTCCTCCATTATTGATATTGTTTCTAATATGGATGGAACGGAATGGCGTGGTGCCATCGCACCACGCGATAATCGCTCGGCAAGTATTACGCGACGCCGTCGCGCCACGCCGAGGAGTCGAACAAGAACGCAACGTCATCGCACCGCGTCGAAGGAAGTCGAAGGCGTTGTGGCCGGAGCAGAACCACGACGAAGGGGAGCGGTGCCAGCACGCCGCTCCGGAGAACCACAAAGACGGCATGTTTCGTTTTGACATGCGGATTGACGGGCGACGACGAAGCAGGCCGTATGGGCGTTTGAATTCCTTCGCAGTGAAGGTGGGGTCCCGGGGGGGACCATACGCGAAGACGGTAGAAGGAACGGACCACCGGAGCGTGTCTGTTGGTCCGCAGAAGGCGGCGGCGCGCCGCCGGAAGGGAGGCAGCCGGCGGTTCCGCCGGCCTCAATTAACGGCGAAGGGCGGGGGAGCCATGCACCCCGCCCGCGAATCGGCTTGGCCACGCTGGCCGAGCCACGGCCGGCCGGTCGGGTCGGACCGAACCGGTCCGAGCCGGACCGAGCTGGGCCGGGCCGGGCTGGTCCCATCCGAGTTAGAACCGGGTCGGGACGACCCAGTTCGGCCGACCCAGGGGGGGGGGGTCGGACCGGGTCGCCCCGGGCCCAGACCCCGGTTTTCGGGCCACTTTCGGTCAAATGCCCGTAACTTGAGCTATGGGCCTCCAAACGACATGCCGTCAGCGGAGATGCGATCCTTGGATCAAGATGGTCATTTCGGTATATCGCACTCAAGGTTTCGGAATACTTTGAGTTCGGCCGGGTTGGTTCGTATACGAAACCAACCAGGCCCTCGAGCGGAAACACTCATATCTTGAGCTACGGACGTCCGATTGATGTGCTGGCGACTTTGTCGAGTTCCTCTTAGTGAGATGGATATTTTGGCATACGCTTCCCGAGGTTTGGACGCAGGTGGAGTACAATCGGGTTGGTTTTTCATTAAAAACCAACCGGGCCCCTGGGACGAAAAAGCCAATAACTCTTAGACCGGGCGTCCGATTGACGCGCCGTCCGTTGCGTTGAGTTCCTGTTGATGATACGGAACTTTTGGATACATCAACTCTGGACTTTGTGATAGTTGATGTATCAGTCTCTCTGCTCGTGGAGTGGACCCTCCCGAACGTGCTTGCTGTGTGCGGGAACCCTAGAGCTGGCTGCGACTGCTACAGTGACTGCGACGACGACTGTGCAGAGATCCTCAGTGGACTGCGACGATGAAGAGTGCTGGTCTTGTATCCTATGTGGGTCCTAGCCAAGCTGGTCTTGTATCCTTTATGGGTCCCATCTTAGATGATTCAATACTGGTCTTGTATCCTATGTTTGTCCCAGTATAGATGAATCAATGAAGACAGCCGGTCTTGTATCCTATGTGGGTCTGAGCTGTGATGGTCTTGTATCCTATGTGAGTCCCATATTAGATGATTAAATACTGGTCTTGTATCCTATGTGGGTCCCAGTATAGATGAATCAATGAATATAGCTGTTCTTGTATCCTATGTGGGTCCTAGCTGTGCTGGTCTTGTATCCTATGTGGGTCCCAGCTTAGATGATTCAATACTGGTCTTATATCCTATGTGGGTCCCAAAATAGATGAATCAATGAAGACAGCTAGTCTTGTATCCTATGTGGTTCCTAGCTGTGCTGGTCTTGTATCCTATGTGGGTCCCAGCTTAGATGATTCAATACTGGTCTTGTATCCTATGTGGGACCCAATATAGATGAATCAATGAAGACAGCTGGTCTTGTATCCTATGTGGGTCCTAGCTGTGCTGGTCTTGTATCCTATGTGGGTCCCAGATTTGATGATTTAGTGCTGGTTTTGTATCCTATGTGGGTCCCAGCATAAATGAAACAATGAAGACGACTGGTCTTGTATACTATGTGGGTCCCAGCTTAGATGATTCAGTATCTATGCCTGATCATCTCTTTCACCTTTTCGATGATGTATACCTGTGTGAACTGAATCCTGTTTCTTTCCTGTGTGGATTGTGTTGTGTTATCCTGTGTGGATTACGTTTTGCTTTCCTGTGTGGAATACGTATACTTTCCTGTGTGGAATGAGTTGTACTTGGGCTCGGAGGTTGGAGCGTATTGAAATGATGACTTAGGTATATGTATGGGCATATACCTAAGCAGTGTCAGTTTTTACTTCGTGATTTTATCTTTCCTTTGTGGTTTATCCTTTGTGGATTTTGGGAGACCTTCGGGGGTCTTGGGGTCCCTACTGAGTAGCTTATACTCACCCCTACACGGGTTATGCCCGCACTATGTTGTGTTGGTTGCAGACGACGAACATCGTTGATCGTGATTGAGGCTTGCAGAGAAGGACGGTACCTGGAGGTGGACCACTGGGCGGGACGTACTCGGAGCGGACGGCGGGACCCGAGGAGCTGTGGAGCTATCTGTACCCACCCTTCAGGTGGGATTTCCAGAGGACGACTCGGCATAGCTGCTTTTACTTTTCAGTTGTTGTTTTCCTTTTCGAGTTGTACTTTACTTCCAGTTTGGGTTTTATACTGGCCCACTTACTTTTCCGCACTTACAGTTGTACCCTATTTTTACTTAGTGTTTACTTTTCCACTTTCTTACTCTGTGGTGCTTGTTTACTTTACAAACGAAATTCCTTCCTTTTTTACCGGAATTTACGCTTTCGTGCTAGTCGCCAGCCCCTGGACTATGGAAGGCGGGCTTGGGGTAGTCACGGCACGGGCCCCGAGGACGGGTCGTGACAAATTAGTATCAGAGGAGTTCGGTTCTACCGCAAACTCTGATCTTTTCTGTGTGAAGAAATAGTGTTTAGCATATTGAGTGTGGTTATCAGTCCAGGGAGTCCAGTGTTGGTGCGGCGGCCGACGTATCCGTACACCAGGACCCTGACTTCTAATTTCTGACTTAATGCACGAAAACATTGATTGTGTGTGTGTTTCAAGTTTTCTTTGTGATTACTTGTGTCAGCTCAGTAGGTATACTGTTTGACCGTGGCGCACCTGTTTCCTTTTCAGGATGGCCCCACGATGGCAGTCAGCTAGGGTTCCGAGAGTTGAGCGTGATGACAGCCCACCGAGCGACGAGGTCTCGGTGTAGGGCCCTTAGTCAGCAGTGGCACCGGCGGTAGCACTACCCGTCGAGCCACTGATACTTCCAGCACCAGCCGCTGACGATGCACGTCGCCTTAGCGTGCTGCCCGAGTTCCAGCGCTAGAAACCACCCAGGTTCCGTGGGGAGATGGACCCCCAGGTAGCCGAGGACTGGCTGGAGGCAGTCGTATGAGTTTTCAGGCTAGTGAGGACACTAGCAGACCTCATGGTGATCCTCGCAGCGAGCCTACTGCACGCAGCAGCGGGCCGATGGTGGAGCTTGATGCTCCAGGTGAATGACGAGACATCTCTTCTCTGGACGGACTTTGAGAGCATCTTACGCCCCGAGTTCGTCCCATCCACCCTCCGAGCGGTGCGCATCCAGGAGCTACTACAGTTGCGTCAGGGCAGCATGACAGTAGCCCAGTACACGGCGAGGTTTATTGATCTCTCACGCTACTCCACAGATATGGTACGGGACCCGTTATTCCGGGCCCGGACCTTCGAGCAGGGACTGAGGCACGAGATCAGGGCTTCGATGATCTCCCTCAACATTCCGACATAGGGTGAAGTGTTGGAGAGAGCCCTTCTAGTGGAGTGTTTTCTCGCCGAGCAGACTCCAGTGACAGGGCCCTCCGCAGAACGACCCGTAGCAGGTTCATCTGCAATTGGCAGTAGACAGGTGATGCAGAGGTCCAAATGGGCCAGACCATCAGATGGGCAGTCACTGGATGAAGATTCGGTTGTGTGGGGAACACGAAGGAGAGCCAGCTGCACGAGGGGTAGGCATTGCTACACATGCGGCGGGCAAGGACACATGGCTTGAGACTTCCCGACTCATCTTACAGATGAGCAGCAGGTTGTAGAGGGACCTCCCAGATAAAGGTTTGGCCATGGTGGTCCGCAGGGTGCAGGCAGACGAGGCAGAGGAGCTGGACGAGTAGCCGATGGTGGGAGACACTTCGAGGTGTTGCCACCACCACCACCATGAGGTCCGCCTCGACCGCAGGGAGTCGGTGGACATGCGATAGCTCAGCTTCAGGCAGCTGAGGCCTTTGATCATGGAGCTCTGGGAGCAAATGGACAAGAGTGGGACTAGTGGATACGTCTTTTGTACTTCTAGTTCCTTGTTTCTATTGTGTAGCGTCTTTGTATTACGAGCTGCAATAATAAACGACGCATACCTTTGTGAGTTTTCATTCCTTTCCTCTTTTGTGTTGTTACTAAGAGGATCCAGTTTTGATTGTTGACTTGACCCTCACTTGTGAGACATCTACTAGAGGAGACCCAGTTACCACACACTGATGCTGACAGTGTGACTCAACCCTTGGAGGTGAGAGTAACGGTTGGATCTCTTAGTAGCAACGTCGAGGCGTTACGACGTCATCCTTGGTATGGATTAGTATCATCCATATCGGATTGACTGTATTAGGCAAAGAACGTGGTTCATCCAAGGGATGAGACGGGATTTCTCTTAATTGGCAAAGAAGAAATCATAGCAGCTCTTGTGGGACCAGAGGTGGTCCAGGCCACGATAGAGAAGGTCCAAGTCATCCAGGAGCAGATGAAAACAGCTCAGAGCCGACAAAAGTCTTTCGCTGGCAGGATGTGGAGGCCACTAGAGTTTGAGGATGGCGACCACGTCTTCATGCAGGTCTCACCTCGATGTGGATTACGGAGATTTGGACAAGGTGGCATGTTGTCTCCATGCTTCATCGGACCTTCCAGGTCCTCAGGAGGATTGGCGAGGTGGCTTACCGCCTAGCTCTACCACCTTTATATCCCTAGTTTGTGTTGAAGCTTTACAGGGACGTAAAGCCATGTGGTGGGAGTAATGTAATGATCCGTAAAATTCAAGGGAAATTTTTTCTTAATATTTATTTGGGATTTTACAAGAACGCAGTTTCTGACAGCACCTGATTCTGAGGCCCGGTGTGCCCGGAATCATTTTCCGAAGTTTGGCTTGGGTACGTTCAGTGAACGAACGAGCGGGAATTTCTAACTTTTGAACCGGTGCCCGGAATCAAATTCCGAGGGCACCGATGAGACCGCAACACCGGTAGTTTCTTAGGAACTCCTGTTCCAGAGTTGCGTTTACGCGAGTGTTGATAATAAAAATTGTGGAAATTTATTTTATACTTACACTACAATTTTTATTATTTTACTCTAAGTGTTGTCTTGATGGAAGTTGGGTAAATACCCAACCTCCCTTGGGAGGTTATGAGGGTGGTGGGGCCCACACGAACCCCACCCCTTGATATCCTTTAAAACCCCCCTCAACTCCCACTTTAATTTTTTTATCTTAAGTTATAACCTATGACTTAAATGTGATGAGTTTAATGAGGTGAGTTGTGGGTGGTTTTTAATTTCAAACTCTTGAAATTCAAATGTGTTGTTGTGTTAATAAAATAAGAAAGAGTATTATTTTATTTTCTTTGGTTAGAGTTTTTTCACTTTGAGAGAGTTGGGAAGCATCTTCTTCTTCTTCATCAACCTCGACGAAGAACACGAAGAACGCTTAGGCTCCGACGAAGAACGTCGTCACCATAAGAAGAGAAAGACGTGTCGTCTCTTCTCTTCTTTGCAGCCGGTGTGTTTCCGAAGATCGACGACACCGCTTCTTTCGATATTATTGCTGTGTCAACGAATGGAGACGCCGCTTCCTCCTTGGGATTTCTCTGTCAGCTTACGAAGCTTCTCTAGCGACGTACCTCTTCGGACGCACCTCGACGTCAACATAATCGAAGTACGATTACCGCGACGCCCGACCTCCACAACGCTTATCTTCCGTGGCTTGTTGATGTGCTCCGCTCTGGAAACCGAGGTAGGGGAATTTATTTTGGAATTATATTATCTTTTGAGAATAGAACGACAAGCGCGGACCAACCAATTCCAGGTTGATCCGCGGATTGTTCGTTCATGAGGATTGATGTTGAAGTTTATTATTTAATTATTTAGTTCGTGAATTCTACCTTGTCATCCTTCGTGATGTTACAACCAGTTGTTATCGATTAACGAGAGGGGGTCGGACCGCACAAACACGGCCGACCCACCTCCATTATTGATATTGTTTCTAATATGGATGGAACGGAATGGCGTGGTGTCGTAGCACCACGCGAGAATCGCTCGACAAGTATTACGTGACGTCGTCGCGCCACGCCGAGAAGTCGAACAAGAACGCGACGCCGTCGCGCAGCGTCGAAGGAAGTCGAAGGCGCCGCGGCCGGAGCGGAGCCACGGAGAAGGGGCGCGGTGCCATCACGCCACGCCGGTGAACCACAAAGATGGCTTGTTTCGTTTTGACATGCGGATTGACGGGCGACGACGAAGCAGGCCGTTTGGGCATTTGAATCCCTTCGCAGTGAAGGTGGGGTCCCGGGGGGAACATAGGTGAAGACAACAGAAGGAACGGACCACCAGAGCGCGTCTGGTGGTCCGCGGAAGGCGGCGGCGGCGCGCCGCCGGAAGGGATTTTGCCGACGGTTCTACCGGCCTCAACTAACGGCGAAGGGCGGGGGAGCCGCGCACCCCGCCCGCGAATCGGCTCGGCCACGCTGGCCGAGCCATGGTCGGCCGGTCGGGCTGGACCGAACTAGACCGAGCCGGACTGATCCGGGCCGGGCCGGGCTGGGCCCAGCCGGGTTGGACCCGGGTGACCCGGTTCGGCCGACCCAAGGGGGGTCGGGCTGGGTCGCCCCAGGCCCAGACCCCCGTTTTCGGGCCACTTTCGGTCAAATGCCCGTAACATGATCTACGGGCCTCCAAACGACTCGCCGTCAGCGGAGATGCGATCCTTGGATCGAGATGGTAGTATTGGTATATTGCACTCAAGGTTTTGGAATACTTTGAGTTCGGCCAGGTTGGTTCGTACACCAAACCAACCGGGCCCTCGGAACGGAAACACTCATATCTTGACATACAGACGTCCGATTGACGTGCCGTCGACATTGTTGAGTTCCTCTTAGTGAGATGGATATTTTTTCCATACTCCGCCAGAGTTTTGGATGTAGGTGGAGTATGGTCGGGTTGGTTTTTCCTTAAAAACAAACCGGGCCCCTGGGACACAAAAGCCAACAACTCTCAGACCGGGCGTCCGATTGACGCGCCGTCTATTGCGTTGAGTTCCTGTTGACGATACGGAACATTTTGATACATCAACTCTGGACTTTGTGACAGTTGATGTATCAGTCTCTCAGCTCATGGAGTGGACCCTCCCGAACGAGCTTTCTGTGTGCGGGAACCCTAGAGCTGGCTGCGACTGCTACTGTGACTGCGACAACGACTGTGCAGAGATCCTCAGTGGACTACGATGATGAAGAGTGTTGGTCTTGTATCCTATGTGGGTCCCAGCCATGCTGGTCTTGTATCTTTTGTGGGTCCCAGCTTAGATGATTCAATACTATTCTTGTATCCTATGTGGGTCCCAGTATAGATGAATCAATGAAGACAGCTGGTCTTGTATCCTATGTGGGTCCTAGCTCTGCTGGTCTTGTATCCAATGTGGGTCCCATCTTAGATGATTCAATACTGGCCTTGTATCCTATGTGGGTCCCAGTATAGATGAATCAATGAAGACAGTTGGTCTTGTATCCTATGTGGGTCCTAGTTGTGTTGGTCTTGTTTCCTATGTGGGTCCCAGCTTAGATGATTCAATACTGGTCTTGTATCCTATGTGGGTCCTAGAATAGATGAATCAATAAAGACAGCTGGTCTTGTATCCTATGTGGGTCCTAGCTATGCTGGTCTTGTATCCTATGTGGGTCCCACCTTAGATGATTCAATACTAGTCTTGTATCATATGTGGGTCCCAGTATAGATGAATCAATGAAGACAGGTGGTCTTGTATCCTATGTGGGTCCTAGATGTGCTCGTCTTGTATAATATGTGGGTCCCAGCTTTGATGATTCAGTGCTGGTCTTGTATCCTATGTGGGTCCCAGCATAAATGAAACAATGAAGACGTCTAGTCTTGTATCCTATGTGGGTCCTAGCTTAAATGATTCAGTATCTATGTCTGATCATCTCTTTCACCTTTTCGATGATGTATACCTGTGTGATCTGAATCCTATTGCTTTCTTGTGTGGATTGTGTTGTGCTATCCTGTGTGGATTACGTTTTTCTTTCCTGTGTGGAATACGTATACTTTCCTGTGTGGACTGAGTTGTACTTGGGCTCAGAGGTTGGAGCGTATTGAAATGATGACTTAGGTATATGTATGGGCATATACCTAAGCAGTGTCGGTTGTTACTTCGTGATTTTATCTTTCCTTTGTGGTTTATCCTTTGTGGATTTTAGGAGACCTTCGGGGGTCTTGAGGTCCCTACTGAGTAGCTTATACTCACCCTTGCACAGGCTATGCCCGCACTACGTTGTGTTGGTTGCAGACGACGGACAACGTTGATCATGGTTGAGGCTTGCAGAGCAGGACGATACCTGGAGGTGGACCACTGGGCGGGACGTACTCGTAGCGGACGGCGGGACCCGAGGAGCTGTGGAGCTATCTGTACCCACCCTTCAGGTGGGATTTCTAGAGGATGACTCGGCGTAGCTGTTTTTACTTTTCAGTTGCTGTTTTCCTTTTCGAGTTGTACTTTACTTCCAGTTTGGGTTAGTATTCTATCCCACTTACTTTTCTACACTTACAGTTGTACCCTGTTTTTACATAGTGTTTACTTTTCCGCTTTCTTACTCTGTGCTGCTTGTTTACTTTACAAAGAAAATGCCCTCCCTTTTTACCAGGATTTACGCCTTGGTGCTAGTCACCAGCCCCTGGCCTATGGAAGGCGGGCTTGGGGTAGTCACGGCACGGGCCCCGAGGACGGGTCGTGACACATATTATTTTTTTATTTCCCTAAATTATAATTATTAGTTTTAAATTAATTATGAAAATAATGGGTTCATATATTAATAGTTTTATGGGGTATGTTGAATTTATTGTGTAGAATAAGAAAATATGGGTTTATTTGAGAAATGTCACCCAACTAAATGGGTATTTTTTTCTAAGAGTTTGTTTTAATTCTAAAAAAATATAACCTCAAATGGTCTGTGGTAATATAAGTGAACCAATATATTCATTTGATGTTTTATGTTATAGATTATTACAATTGGGTTATGTTTGTTTTTCCCAAATCCTGAAATGGAAATATTTTTTATTAGCATCATATCATAGAATTTTTGTTTCGGGGTAATATATTTCTATTCATCTTTATGAAAATCATGTTCTTCTATTCATTTTATTCAAAAAATTAGTTTACCATAGAATATCCAAACATGAATCTAATTATATTCATTCTTAATTTATTTTCTAATAATTTCCTCTATTCTCCCATAATGTTCAACTCATCACTTCATGCTCTTATTTATTGATTTACTAGACATTAACATTTCTCGAAATCATTACACGATAAAATAATATTTATCCTTATTTATCAACAACAATAATTTCTACATTATATCCATAATACCCACTAATTTTGTTCAGATATAATATTTTAATATATTATCTAATGATTTGAAATATCAATTAAGATATGAAATTATAGAGTTTATTTAGATATCAGAATTTATGATGTGTAATGTTCAACATAATTTTTTAGTAATTTTGATTAACAAAATTTTATTTAATTATTAATATTTTTTTAAAATCTGTTTTTATTTGTAGGGAGGATAACAGGTTGAAGGGAGAATAAATATATTCATGTTTTGGGGTTTTACAAACAGAGCTTCTTAAATTAAGGGGTACATGGTACCTAATATAGAGGTTGTTGCAAAAAAACTTTTCTAGTATCATTATATACCCAATTACATTATATCTGGTACCCAGTAGAAAATATAGAAGTTTTTAGAAAATACTAAATTTTAAAATTAATCCATTTTAATGTGTAACATCTCATATATTCTATGAATTTTTTTTGGATATTATATAGATTTATTTTTATACTAGTTATTGAGAAATCGTGTGATTACGTGGTTTGGTCTACACATAATAAATATTTGAAAAAATAAAAATATTTAATAGAACGTGTGAATAGTTTTCTTAAGAAACTTGAATAAAACTAAAAGGAATGGTTGTATTAGAAATCATAGGGAATAGTTGAGTTCAAAATAATTCTTTACCCATGACACGACCAAAAATTGGTTAGTGTGGGTCATTTGTGAAAAGTATATCATGGGACATAAAATGAAAAAATATTATATTAATAAATTTATTTTATGAAATTATTTTTAACCCAATAAATATATTATTTATGATAAAAATACAGGGTTAAGTACACAACCCTTGAGTCATTAGGGGACTCCTTGAGAGAACCTTTGGGAATCGTCTCAAGTGAACGATGATATATTGTTTAATAGCCATTCGATGCAACCTTGGATTTGGAAAATCGTTCCAATGAACTTGGTGTGGTTTCATTCTTCATAAATGATAGATCTGAATCAATGTATATTGTTTGTTTATTTTATTTATTTCCCATTATTAATTCATATGATGAATGTAGACCAATCCATGAACATATTGATATGTGGTCCATTCGTATTTTCAGGATCAGTTTGTTTTGAGGTTTTATCAGGATTTATTAAACATGGATTTCTAACCCCAAATACCATATTCTTGTTTATAGACCAAGAAATCTTGTCCAACGATGATAAACCTTCATTATAGTGCATTTATCCAACATTTATTCACATTATTTTCCATTGTAACCCCGTGATTCCAGACTCAACATTTCAAGGCAGTTCTGAACTCGATTAGACCCTCATATTTGAGGTGAATAAACAACTGAGACTGGGTCATTATTGATTGAAACACAACGAGATAAAATATATGATAATTATATTTTTGGGGCCTCATAGGAGATATAGTTGTCCCAAGAAGGGACCATCGACCTAGATTTTGGAAACTGGAGAGGTGGTAGTGAATGGTGTCACACACATTGGTGCCCTACAACACAGAATCGGCGGAAGGAATTGGCGGTGTAGAATGTGGTGGGACTTTTGGGGTCTACATTGGTGGATCATAGTGGTACACCATGTCGGGATGTAGTAGAGGATGTGTATGAGATGAGTAAGGCAGACATGGTGGTGATCCATGTGAGAAGTGGTGTCAAGCAAAGAAGGCAATGCCAGCACACCATGCTCTGTGATCCAACTCTGGGAGATGAACCTAGTTAAAAGTCCAGGTCAGACCCAGGTCATACACAAATCATATTCAAGGAAACCAGGGACAATCCGGTTACGGTTGACAGTACGATGATGTAGACTATGTGGTATGATCGACAAAGAGGTGGAGAGGTTGGGGGAAGACCAAGATGTTTAGTTCATGCACACCCGGTCTATTCGGTTGGTGGACTAACCACGACGGTCAACCACGGCAGCATGTAGGCTTACCGCAGTGGTAGTCCATAGGCCTCAATGGGTGTGTGGGCCTCTTCGATCAAATGACCATAAACCCTAAATGGATTTTTCAATTGATGATCCTTCTGCAGCGTTGAGACCCTAATGTTGAGACTATCACATTGAAAACAATGGTGGGTTTTTAGCCAGGACTAGTATAGTTTGATATAATTTCCCTAATACCTTTATATGGTTTCAGTATGGAATTAAATCAACATTGAAAGTTTTTAATGGTATATAGAGGCCAAGACTCTGATATAGTATGGTATCCCTCCCCGAGATAGGAGTTAAATCCACTTTCTTCCCTAGTGGTGTATATGGAATTGTGTGACCCCCTCAATAAGGGAAATGATCCTCCATCTTGCAGGCCACATCATCAGGGTCAGTGGTATCCCCCGACAGTTCTAGTCATGGTTCCCTTTTTAGTAGTTTAATCTAGAATTTTTTCATGTCATCTCCTAGTGTGTCTGGGCATGATCCACTTTATGTGTATCGTAGTCTTCCTTATACAAAGAATTATCTTTCGGTTTACCCCAAATGAGCTGGAGATTTTCGGCAGGGGTCTCCGATGATATCATGTCTCTTGGAGTAAGTTCACCTAGAATGAGATTGCTTCAGGTGGAATCGTGTGGTTGGAAACTGGTTATGACCTCTTAATGTTGTGGTGTCTCCCTTGAGTATATCAGTATATATTTTTATATGTGTTGAAAAGATATACCTATATAATGAATATAGTTCAATCCTTTTTATTATTTCATTTCAGTTTCGGGGTGTCCTAGTATGTATTATTATACTAACCATTTCATATGATTTTCCCACATGTGGAATTTCTTGTGTAGATGATCAACCATGTGAAGGAGTCTTATATAGACCCGTACTATAAGGTTCTTAGTGAGACTGGATATACTGAGGTATGTTCTTGGATCTTTTAGATAGTAGTCTTAGTAACTATACCCTCTAGTTGGACTTTTGTTAAAGACTCCTTATGGTGGGATTTTATATGGATCAATTTACCTCCAATACATCTAATTTTATACTCTTTTGGGAGTCCTTATATGTATTAACGCATTATTTCATTTGTTTTACATTTCATCATTTTATGGATTAGATTTTTGTGTGTGTGTATAGGTACTTTAGGATAATGGCTCCCATTTGTGGGATATTCCTACTCGTTTCTAGTCACCAACCCCTGGCCTATTGGAGGCGGGTCTAGGGTAGTCACGACATAGGAGCATTTGGGATGGTTCATGATAGAGTGGTATCAAAGGATTTTATTCTAATTTAGGACCGATAGTCTATGAGGTTGGTTTGGGGAAATGGTGTTAAGTGTTTCACATTTTAATTTTAGGCCATGGACTCTAGTGTTGGTACTGAAGCCAATATATACATATACCAAGACTCTGATCACCTTCTTTTATACTCAGTACATGAGAACATTAGTTTCGGGGAAAAACAATGGTAAATGCATCATATTGGAACTATTGGTTTTTCATATTTCTTCTCGAGTCACATCCATTGATATAATATATTGACCATGGTACAATTTTTTTTTATTTTAGGATGTGTCCAGATAGACAGACATCATGAATCCCACCACATGATAATGGGGATGATCCACCTAGTGAAAAGGCATAAATACAAGAGCACGTACCAGAGTCAGATCCTCCGGGTGGTTTAAGAGCTATACCACCACCCATCGAGTAGTTGCTACTACCAGTACAACCAACTGAGGATTCACAAAGGATGAGTGTTTTTAATAAGTTTTAGATCTAGTGACCACACATGGTTTGGAGTGAGACATACCCTCAAATGGATGAGGATTGCTAAGAGGAAGTCACACTGATTTTTTCACTTTGTTAGGAAATATGTCGAAAGACGTCAGTACTTGTCACGGGTCTTCTTCAAGGCTCTACGGAGTGATGGTCGAGCATGGTGACTAAGTCACATGATGAGGTAGATCTCTCCTGGATTGACATCAAGCATCTCTTCATAAAGTATTTCTATGTGGTCATGTTGTGATCAGTATGGATTAATGATCTTTCTCATCTCCATCAAAGAAGTATGACTATGGAAGTGAATTCGGTATTTTGTACTGATATTACATTCTACTCCTTGGATATGGTACAACATTAGTTCATCAATGATTTAACTTACGAATATGTCTTATTTTGGTACATTAGGGAATTGGTGGTATCTATTAGAATTCTTGTATGTGTAGGAGTACTTTTCTGAGCCTTGTTAGTGGATATTTTTCTCACAGATTGGACACTCATAGTTGGACTTAATAGAAGGAAACAGGTAGCTAAGACCACAGAAATAGGTAGCCAACTATAGTCACAGAGATCCAAATGAGTTTGGAACTTCAGGGGGTGATCCGAGGACTTAGGTTCGACAGTGTGGAACTCCCCGGGAGGCTTTAATCATCTAGAGGGTAGATAATGTTACTCATATGGTGGTTAGGGACTTATAGAACAAGATTACCCACCACATCATATAGTTTATCGAGATACGGTTGAAGGAACATTAAGGTAGAGACAGATATAGTTGCAGGGTGGTCTATAGTGTTGTGGAAGTGGTAGATGGGAAGGAAGGTACAAGGTGGCGGTCAAGTGTTTGATTAGTTATCACCAACAACCCCAGGTGGTCCACTCTAGGCTAAGGGAGAAGGTGGAAATTGCTGAGGCTAGCTACATGTGATGGAGTTTTGTAAACATTAGGATTTATGGATGATACATGGTATAATCAATATTTTTCTACCCTAGCTTCATTATGGTTAGAAAAATGTAATATTCAATCTTTTCATTCCCTGAATCTTGTTCAGGACTAAGAGATTTTGAGTTTTCCATTAACATGACACATACAATTTGAGACTCCTTTTGGATGAGACTCTATGATAACACCCTAGTGTCGAATGTGTGACCAGAATCTTCGAGGAATGTGTTTTGGTTAAGAACACTTGGTAGCGGTGTTGAGGTCATTACGATGACATTATTGGTATGGACTCATTTTCCATAGTTCATACTCAGATTGAATTTTTTTGGTGAAGGATATGGTGTGCTTATAGTGATGGAACCATGTTTTACTGTATTGCTGAAATGGTGACTCAAGAAGTGGAGGATAAAATCAAACATAGTAGGGTGAAGCTGATTACTCATCAGCTGTCTATCCCCACTCTCAGTGAAGTATATGATATGAGTCCTCATTTGCCTACAGGGGTGGAGGAGTACAATGACATCGTTTTGGATGATGTTATAGGTGTACCTTCTCTCATGGATACAGAATTCTAAAATGTTCTACATCCTCAGATGACACCAATAGCTACACCTGTTTATGATATGGCTCACATAGATATTCAAGAGCTAAGGATACAGTTGGACGACTTTCAAAGGAAGGGCTTCGTGAGACCCAGTGTTTCACAAGGGGTTTCCCTAGTTTTATTTTCCATGAAGAGAGATGGTATCTTGAGGTTATGTGTGGATTATTGACACTTAAACCATTAAACCGTGAAAATTAATTATCCAATACTAAGGATTTATGTTCTCTTTTATTAGTTAAAATTGTAACAATGGTTCTCAAAGGTTAACCACTGATTTGGTTATCACCAACTACGATTATAGGATAAAGATATTCTCGATATGGTCTTTAGATGTTGTTACAGTCACCATGATTACATGGTGATAATATTTGGATTGAAGAATTCCCTATAAGTGTTCATCGAAATCATGAACAAGATCATTTAGCCTTACCTGGACTAGTTTGTTGTGGTCATCATTGATATTGTATTCGGTGTTATAGGAGAGGAACACGAAACCCATAAGGATGTTTTTAGACACACAACAAGAGTACAAAAAATTAAAATTATCCCTCAAAGTGTCTATTAGGGATTTGAGAGGTCCATTTTCTAGGAAAAATCAATTTATAGGATGGGGATTCAATGGATCTTGTGATGGTTGAAGTAGTGCTTGGTTGGGATCAACCCAATAACATCACCGATGTGAGGAATTTCCTTGGATTTACGGGGTACAATCAGTTGTTTGAACTCAAAATATCCTGAGCGGTATCACTATTGACAATTTTATCATTATGTGGGTAGCCTTTCATAAAGACAAAAATGAGCTAGATGTTATTTTATGAGTTGAGGTAGTGGTTGATGACAACTCCCATCCAAAAGTATCCAAGGAAAGGAATCGAGTTTGTAGTTTTCTAGGGTGCATAAAGGAATATAATTGTGTGTGTCCTAATTCAAGGATAGGAGGTGATGGCATATGGTTCACACCAGTTGATACCTTATGAGAAATACTATTTAGGCCATGTTCTTGAGTTAGTAGTTGTAGCCTTAAGATTGAACATGTAGTGAAACTACCTGATGGGTGATCATTTTATCATCTATTATGTTCATAATAGTCCTATATATATCTTCTCTCATTAAGATATTAGCATGAGATATTGGTGATGGAAATAGTTTCTCCACAACAATGAATTTGATATTGTCTATACTCCTGGGTAGGTGAACATGGTGGTTGATGCTATCTATAGGAGATGGAGTTCTTAGTTTTTGATTGGGGAATCATAGTAGTTGGTTTCCTTATAGATATCCCTAATAGATGAATATATAGAAACTTACATCTAGTTTATGGTTGTCACCCCTCGAACATTACAGTGAGTTTTGGAGGAATAGCTTAGAGATATTGGTTATGAGACCCTGCATGATTTGATTTCCATAGTAAATTCTCTTTATGGATACTCAAAAGGTGGGGAGCATGTTGTTCTTTTCGGAAGATCCACAGTAGTACCAATGATGTTGTGGGATGAGGTTTTGAGGGAGTTTCATATATCCCATTTTTTGGTAAATCCATGTGTGCTAAAGATGTACCAAGACCTCTGACATCAGTCTTGGTGTCTAGAAATAAGGAATGGAGTTTCAGAGATTTTTTTTAGATTCCATACTTTTCTGCAAGTGAAGGCTGATTACCAGGCTCTTGCAGGTTTAGATTAACCCATTTAGGAGATAGAATGGAAGTGTTATTGGCTAATGGTGGACTTCATGATGGGGTTACCATGTATGTTTAGAGGAAATTATTCCATATAGATTATCATAGAATGGATCATGAAGTCATCCCACTTCCTAGCTCTCTAAGAAAAGTGTTTAGTAGGGAGCGTGTGATCTATCTAAGTGAATGATATGGATTGATTCTATGGTGTTCAATCAATGATAGTTTCTGATCATGATGATCTCTATAAATATTTGTTTAATAAGGGATTTCAGGATTCATTTCAGACTCAACTATGCATGATCATATCATTTTAAACATATAATGACGTCCATACTAAGAAGAACATTTAGTTTTTGGGGAACATGATGTAGGTTTCATGTTAAAATGTGTCCACATATCGGATTATCACCATCCACTAGTAATGTTTTAATAAAAAAACAGCTACCATTCCATCATCGATATGATACCATTCGATGAATTGAATGGGTGACCATGAAGGTCACCACATTGTTGGACTGACCCTGTAGATTCATCACTCATGGGCCTCGAGTTTGTGAAAACTACTATAAGAATGATGCAGATCATCTAGGATAAATGAAGACCATGTAGATCTATCAGAAGTCTTATTTTTTATAGGTGATGTAGGCTGTTGTATTTTAAGAAGGAGGCCATGTGTTCCTTCAGGGTTAACCTCGACATAGATTATAGAGATTTTTTGGGGTGGAAAACTATCTTTGATCTTCATCGGTACATTATAGATACTACATAGAGTTGGAGAAGTGTCATACAACTTGGCTCTACCACCATAGTTATATTTCGTACATAACGTCTTTTTCCTGTCACAATAGATTTGGTATGTGTATGACCCATCAAACATCATCAATTAGGGAGAGCTAGACATTGAGGGTGGAGTGACCTATGCAGAGTACATGATTGAGATCAAGGATTGGTAGGATGCGATATTTCAGGGGCAATTGATTCATTTAGTGTGCATTCAATGGTAGCACGAGAACCTCTAGGATAGAACATGGAAGTAGGAGGCTCATTTATGTTTTTAATACACTAATCTATTTTAGTATCCCTTTTTTAGGATTATCAAGGATGTAAATCCCCAAGGTGGGGAGAATCTAATGTCTTGGATTTTCTATTCATTATTTTTGGATATTATATAAACTAATTTCAAGACTATTTTCTGATACGGTGTGTGATTTTGATCCACGGTTTTCCACAATTAAATGATTGAAAATATTAAAATATTTTATAGATCATGTGTGTGGTTTCCTTAGAAAACATATAATTACTCTTAAATGGGGGACTGAATAAAAAATCTAAGGGAATTGTTTTGTACAATAGAGCTTCTTTACCCTAGTTGTGAAATAATATTGGTTGTTGTGGTTCATTTGTGAAAAATATGTCATGAGATGTAAAAGTAATAAAATAATTTATTAAAAAAATATTTTGACGTAGTGATTTTTCAATACATTAATTGATTATTATGCTGGAAAATATGGGTAATTGAAATAACCCTGGAGACATCAGATGACCACTAGAGAGAAACTTGGGGAATTCTCTTTGGTGAATGGAGTGAGATTATGTATTTTCTAATAGACACAACCTCAGATTCAACGGATCCTATCAACACACAGGATTTTACTTCGTTCTTCATCAAAGATCGATCTGAATTGAGGTAGGATGTTTGTTTATTTGATTAAATTTACCATTTTTTGATTCCTACAATGAACTCAGACAAATCCACAAATAGATTGATACATTGATCGATCTTATTTGTAGGATAGGTTTGTTTGTGGAGATTATCAGGATTTATTGAATTTCATATTCTAACCTCAAATACCCATTTCCTATTCATTGGCCTAGAACCCTTGGACAACAATGATAAGACTTCATTTTTGTGCATTTTCTCCCTCTTTTCTTCATATTCATCTCCATTTAAACCTTATGGTTCCCAACTCCTCATTTTTTAGTGGTTATGAACTCAATCAATCCCCTGGATTCAACAAAAATTGACAACCAGGGCTGGATCATTGTAGATAGGGACCTAATAAGAATAGATATATAACTGTTTGATTTTAAGGCCTCTGTGGAACCATGGTGGTACACATAATGGACGACCGATGTGGGCAGCAGTGACCGGTTAGGAGAAGGTACACGATGGTGTCTAGAGAGGTGTTGCGCAAGGTGATAGGGCATGAGGAGGTTGCATCGTCCATGCAATAAGAAGTGGACACATTGGGACTTTTGGAGGTGGACCATAGGGCTGTAGTGGAGGATGTGGAGGCATCATTAGGGCCAACCAAGGTGGACATAGTGGTGATCCATGGGAGATGTGGCTAAAGCAGACTAGGTTGAGACAACGAGTTGGGCGAGGTGGGCCAGTTCAGACATATGTGTCTGGTCAGAAAATCCAGAAGGTCCCAGGACATACCAGGGTAATATTTGGGGAAACTGGGGTGGATCCAATTGCAGTCGACCATGATGATCGACCACAGTGGTCAACCGTGTGGTGTGGTTATTCGTACTTGAATATCAACTTCAAGGCAGAGAAATATGTGTACTGATCATGAAGCTCAGTACATGCATGTTTGATCCACAAAATTAAGTTGTTAGAACACATTGTTTTACCAAAATGGGAGGTATAAAAACTGTTGTAGTATGCCCAAAGTCCCGTACAAGTCATCATACAGCTTCATTCAAACAAGAATATATCATAAATGGAGATTTCAATTGATGAGCTATATGCAGTCTTGAGAACCTATCTTTTAGATTCCAACCTTGATACAAATGGTGGGTTTTTATTTCAAACTACATTGAGTTGAGTGTTTTACTTTTGTCATTATATCAAGGGTTTATTATGAAATTACATCCACATCAATGGTTTGAAATCATCTTTAGAGTTCAAGTCTTAGATAGAGTATTGTATCCCTCCATTGGACTGGAGTGTGATCCTCTATCACAACTATTGGAGTTTGTGGATTCATGTGGCCTCCCTATGTTTGAAACTAACCCTCCATCTCATTAGTAGAATTTTTGTGTTCTTTATAATCCCCCAGTAGTTCTATTACTGATCTATTATGTACTCAATTGATCTATAACGGGTTTGTGGCATCCCCTAGTGTGTTTGGGTGTGATCTTCTCTCTGTTTTTCATTATAATCCTTGACTACCATATTCTATTTGGGTACAGCTGAAATGAGATATACCTATTCATCGATGGTTTTCAAATATATCATCCCTTGAGGAGTATGTTCTCCCGGAATGAGCATGATTTTAGAATAATCCAATGGCTAGCAACTGGTTATGACCACCTGAAGTCATGGTGTCACATTTGATTATATATGGTTATTCTTATTATATATGTTTTATATATATACTTGTGTAGTGGTTACATTACATTCCTTTTTTTATTATTTGTGGTTTTGGGATGTCCTATCGAGAATTTCTATACTCACCCATGCATGGGATTATCCTGCATATGACATGTCTTATACAGACGATCAATTTTTTGATGGAGTCCTAGGTGGAAAGGGACTAGAAGGTGCTTTTGATACCAGACAGACTATGGTGTGTCCCTATGACTTTCAAATATCAGTCCCAATACATTTACATTTATGTTGGACTTAGGTAAGGGATTCTTTGTTTTGGTCTAGTATTTGGCTTGGATTCCTTCTAGTACATTTACTATTATACTCTATTTTGATTCCTTATATGTATTCATGAATTCTTTCAGTTGTTTTAAATTTTATCATTTTGTGGCTTTGATATGTCTATATTTGAACAGGTACTTTAAGATGATGCCTCCCATTTCTGGGATATTCCTTCTTGATACTATAAACCATCACCTGAGCTATTGGAGGTAGGCATTGGGTGCACACAACATGGGCCCCTCTGAAATAGGTTGTGACATAAGGCATACAATGGGAGTCTATTTTCTTATGTCCATTATTTGAGACATCCTAATACCCATACACCTATATGTAGTGCTAAAATTATACACCATAAATGTTTTTATGATACTTATTCTGAATTAACAATTATAACATTCTATAAATACAATATCAATAGACAAAATTTATTCACTAACATAACCAATAATATTTTGGTTTTGAGTTTAAGATAATTTTGAAAAAATAATTCATGTATCAAAAACCTTGTTTTAATAATCAAATTAGGATATTTTTATTATAACATTCTTTTCCTATTCTATAATAATACATTACATCTCCCGAAAAATTTATCCACAAATAATAAACATATATAAATATCATACATAATATCATTTATAATTACCTAGGGATATGGTAACATAAGTAACATTGGTCTTAGATTATTAGTAATAGTAAACATGTGAGATATAAATCAATAATAATATGTAACAATAATATAACAATATGGGAATTAGAGCATGATCATAACATTAATAAAACTTCTAGTAATTCATAGATAATAAATCAATATTCATGTCATAAAACATTGTTATAATAAGATATACTAGTTATAAGATTGTGGAATCATCAGTAATCAATCATGATACAATAGATCATATCATAAGAAAAAATTATCTCCTTTTGGCATTCATATAAGTACGAAAAAAAAATTTAATTAGTTAAGGATCACTACAAAGACTATAATAGTGGATAGAGTCTTGTAATGTATAACTTTTACTACACATTCCCATCATTTCATATGTTGATGCTCTCTATTAGGACTTTCATAGAGGATATAATTCCTTACTTCACTAGGTTCATATAAGGATGTGGTCATTATTAAATCCATAAGTTTTTTTAAAGAATTAAATTTTATTAATTTCTGATTATATTTTAATGTTTTGAGTTTTATATAACTAAGTCATAACTCTTAAATATAAAACTCATGCATAAAACATTAATAATTCCATACGATATCCATTTTTCCACAACATAGTACATTTAAAATAAAACACTTTTTCTTTTCATGAAAAAGCTACATGATATTAAAAATGAATTCATCATTGTTTTTACTAATATGTAAACCCTGTGAAAAAAATATATAAAAACATGTTATCAGAAAAAAAAATATCAGTGAGGGGAATATTTAACTAGAGAAATAGAACTGCTATTCGATTTCAAAACCATGAGATAATGAAAGATGCTTTTCTTTTTTACATAGTTAACTTATATCTCAAATAAAAATTTACCCCAACATTTAATAATATTTACTATATAAATTTATTAAAAAATAATATTTTGTTAAAATATAAAGGAAGAAATATTTTTATTTTTTCGTAAAAATCATGAGAACTATTGAAAAGCATTTTCTTAAAAATGTATATTTTTACCCAAAATGGGAATTATAATTACATTAAAAAAATGATCCTTATCATACATTTTCAAATAAAGATATTTCCATGAAACTCATTATCAATAACAGATATAGGTTCCATGGGAAATCATCTTCATAAAACCCTTATAATAATCCATAAAATATCGCTTAAAAAATCCCTTAAAAATGGATACCCTACCCGATTAATTCCAAAATAATTTTTCAGTGAACCTAATCATATCTCAATGCATTGGAGAGATATATTTAGCTCAAATTAAATTATTAATAATTTCCAAATACCATATTAAATAATAAACACATAAAATATTTAATTTTCATCATCAAACTAAAAATATATATTTTTGAACCTATATGATAATCATTTTTGGATATTAATATATCCAATCCCCTCATAACTAAATTTTTATATATAAAATTTTCAGAACTATGGGGATGAGTGTTTTTATTTTAAGAATACATAGAACCATATAATTGAATTTGAACAATAAAAATAGTTTTAGTGTTTGGAAAACTCATCTTCATCATATAAGATAAAATATAACAATCCTTTTTTCCTTCCATCAAAACATTCCTTATAAAATACATAAAAAAATATAATTTTTAAATCCATTAAAAAAAGTTAAAGGAGACATAAAATGTAATTTATATTTCATTTATGGTCTTATTAATATATTTATAAATTAATTATCGAATATTTACATATATGAAAAACATCAATAACAATCCATAAAAATTTAAAAATGAGTTTTTAAGGTAAATTGTCATTTATATTGATTCAGACTTATCATCTCTATTATTTATATTTTTTAATAATAAACATTAATAAATTATTTACATTCGTAAAAACATTTTTAACGTTTATTATTCATTTTATTTAAATTATATTCTTTCTTTATTTTTTCACAAAATTGATTATGTTTACTTTCAATGTTTTGATGATGATTCATCCATTAGTCAAAAATGACTTCACTATTTTGAAAATTTTCAAATGTATCATTATTATATCATTTCAAGAATTTTTTTAATAACTTAAATATAATTTTTATACATTAATAATAATTTTAAACCTACGAAATATGATGGTTAAGGAAAATAATTTATGTTTTAATCATTGAGATGGTAGGTTATATGCACATATGAGTATTGTCACTCTTTTTCAATGAACGTGGGGGGAAATTTAAGTGTAATTTTAGTTTTATATAATGATTATTATTTAATATATATTAAATTATCTATTTAAATAACATTATATAATCCATCCATTTGAGATTTTATGAAAAATTAATCACATAACCTTTTTTGAGGTTGTAATCTGCACATATGTACAAAGAAATTAATAATTTTTCAGTGGATGTAACTCAAAAAAATAGGATATAATATTATATTTCAATAATTATAATAATTTCTTAAATAATATATATATATATATATCATCATAAACAACCCTAATATGTGGTGATAGAAAAAAAATTACACTGGTTCGCAAGGTGGTTGTCCTCTAAACGCACCAAAGATTGTTTCATTCCCCATTTGATGGAAGATGATATGGATAATGATATTACATTGACATAATAACATATTATAATAAGGTAGGAAATTATGTTTTTTATATTATAATTTTTATTACATGTTATAAAGAGATTTAAAAGTAAATTAAGAATCAGAGTTATGTGATTTAATTCTTCTTTAGAATACCAAATTATTTTTTAATCCTTCAGCCTCCTAAAGTGGGTATTATGACCAAAAAGGACCAATAGGATGTGGGATGGGAAATTATGAGGGTATTTGGATTTGGATTTTTTTATAAATAAGGATATTTACAATTTTATTAATGAGAATAAGGGGTATCCTTTTTTATGTGGTTGAGAGGATAGACTTGTAATTTTCAAGAGTAAAATGTATTAATGCCTTATTCATGGCAAATTCCTCCAATATGGGGAATTGAAGAATATGAGATGATGTAGAATCAAAATATGTCCAAAAACATTATTTAAATAAATTTTTAGGAGTCATTAACCATTTTTGGTTATGTTTTAACCCTTATAACACATTTTATATATTATCATGAAAAAGGATATTTTACCAAATTTACTATTCATACTGAAAAAAATAAAGGTGGCCCCATAAAAATATTTGGATATTTGGATTATAAATATAGATTAATTTTTTTTTTAATTTAATTTCTATTATATGTGAAATTAATTTTTAAATAAACATTAATATTGTGACGTAAAACTATTTTTCAGAAAAAAATCATTTTATGTATAATTTTTTCATAACTAACTCAATTATAATGTTTATTATAAGAATATTTAACAGAATATGTTTAATAAAAAGTAAATAATTTTTTTAAACTAATCAAAAATATAATGTGACTTTGTAAATAAATTAAAAATATACTTTTAAAAAAATTCATAATTTTTTACTATTCACCCAATAATGTATTTTTTTCATAAAATTATAAAAAATACACAAAAAATATAATTTTCAATTTATGATATCAAAAATTAAATCCAATTTAAAATTAAAATTAAAAATTATTTAGATAAATATAATAAAAAAATCCATATATGATATATAAGCAGATTTGGTAAAAAAATCTGTTTTGACTGAAAATTTACATAATATTACTATAGTGAATATAAATATATAAAATCTAATTAATTGATATTAGTATAACATTAAATTTATTTACTATTAAAATTACCTAGGATGTTACATTCTTCCACCTTTTTTAAAATTGCATCCTTCTAATTTTATTCATTTCATAATAATGTGGGGATATTTTTCTTTTATCGAATTTTATGATTCTTATATTTATTTTTTAACCACACTGGTCATCAAAAAAACAATAAACTAGTGAATCACCATATTTCATTACACCTAATATCTATGGTTATGAATCTATAATTATTTTTAATTATATTAAATATTGTCTTCGATCTGTACTACTTTAGGGGTGAAATCATGATATGAATCTGGTATATATTTTATTGACAATGAAATGAGAATTACATCTTATACATGGAATGATCTTAGATGTGAGGATGCTCCATATGTAAATTATCTAATATTAAATAAGTTTTTATATAATCTGATGAAAAAAGTATTAAATATCACTTTTTATCATAATTAATAACACTTTTCCATAGTGATGCATTAAAAAACATGATCATGTAACATGAATAAAAAAACATTACACCAATTATCATGAAACATTTTATGCAGGCTCTGATATGTCACCATATTTTTCAGAATCATCTTTATATTCTCATCCATTTATTCATCCAATTTTAGATTGAAAAATATTATTTACCTAGATTCATACTAATAATCATCAACTTGACTATAATTTGAATATAATTCCTCCAAAGGATCCGATTATATACTAGAATGAAAACTATACATTGAATATAATTAATCAAATAAATGATGTTGATCCCAAAATTACTAGTATTATACCAAAATAATTGACGCCTTTATTTTAATTTATGTATCACTATTTCTCATTGCCCATAATATTGAGGGTGAAAATTTGTTCTAAAAGTTCATTCAATACCCATCAGCATTTGAATCATTCAACAAAAATTATTGTTACGAAGGGGATCATGGTTAGATAAAATAGAGAGAGGAAGATTATATAACCTAAATAAATCCTTGATATAATGTCAATAAATATGATTAATGAAATTGGGGTTCTAATTAGATGAAAATATAATATTTTTTCAATCAATAAGAAACTACCAAATTTCATTATGACCTCCATATGTATTTTAAAATCATGCATTGAAATCCATTCATATATTTTCCCATTTATAAAATGGAAGTAAAAGTGTCTGAATCATCCCCATTGGTAACCATTTTCGCATTTAAATATTTAAAAGTCAGACATTTCAACGTAAAATTTCCAATATCACTTTGAAATTTATCTCATCAGAAATTATCCGGATGGTATCTATAAATATTAGTACTTCTGAGTTGAATTAAAAACAGATTACTATGAGTTTAACTCAAAAATGTTCTCTTAAACTGGGTATCATAAGAAACATATAACCCATTTCCAAATATGATAAATCTATCTTCATCGAAATTAATATCTAATAGCCTACCCTTCATAGATAATTCTACAATTTCCTATAAATCATTTCCCCTTTATGATCTTTACTAATTATTTATGAAAAATAAGAATACACAGACACCTAACACAAAAGGTGTGAGTTATTATATAAAAAAATTCTAGATAAACATTCACTGAAATGTTAATAGATAAATCATGATCCAAATATACCATAATTATAGATCCATGATCTTTCTTCTCTAAATCTTTAGAAAAATCTGTTTGCTTTTTCTTGATGATAATGAATCATGCAGATATATTATATAATCAGTTTCATCTAAATTTTATATATCATTTTTAACTCTTTCTATGTGAATATATACTTCATACTTTTATAATCTATGTATATATCACATATTTCTCAATATAGGTTTTGAATATTGATTTTTAATTAAAAAACCACAATAGAAAGATTATGGTTATGTGAAGGATACTTTAGATCATGAGGAATAATGTAACAAGATGCCTAAGTAATTTTATGATAATTATGTATTAAAATAAATAGACTTAAATTTAAAGAAGGATTATTATATATAATACTTTAATCATTCCTAGATTTAAGGAAAACTAACAGATAACATACTGATCTTCTTTTCGACACTAAGAAACAATATTCAAATTATTTTATCGAGAATAATTTAACTCATTTTCATTTTTACTATGTTAGAGGGTTAGATAAATAGGATAAATTTTCAATAAAAAATTTAAATTAACCTCTTAAATGATGAAAATAGTGAATATATATGAAAATTTAGTTAATATGAACTATTTAACTAACTTAGATTTATATTTATCTAATATTATTCAATATTTCATTAAACTATTTACAAAGAAATAAATCTATTGAAACCTTATTTCATATTTAATAAATTTTTCATTTAATTTCACATCATTCAATATTTGTATAGTAAAACTCATATGATTCTCATTATCATCAAAACATTTCAATTATATTATGATTTCATCACTTAACTATGGAAAAAAATTTATCATTAATTAATGTAAAATTATATTCAAAAGCTTAATAATTATATGTAGTGTATTTTAAAACGCAAAGGGAATAACCAAAAACTCATAATGTACATGCATATTCTGAAATTTACTCTTTGGAATTCTATCCTCCTTCATGTCTATTTTATTCTAACATGACATGATATTAACCTCAGAAACATATTGGGATCCCTAGAGTTAATCAAACAATAATAAATATGTTAACCAATTCATAATTATTATTAATAATGAAGTGTTTCAATACTCTAAAATAAATGAAAATCCTCATAGAACCATATTTCTTTTGAACAAATAAATTAAGAGCATCATATAGTGAATGTCTGGAACTGAATCTAGTCACCATCAAAACTGGCACCCGACCAGACCCACGACAAGGCTCTAAGGGTGTTCCCAATCCTCATGGGTTGTCACAGGTGTCTGGGTATCATAATATGAAGTTTGGGAATGATTTACCTGAGTTTATAAACTTTAAATAACCAAAAAAACTCAATAAAAAATCGGTATTTTTCAACAAAATCAATCTTATACAATATTTCAGAACTGAATTACATAATTTAAAACTATTCTAAAATACCATTACATATATAAAAAACCAAATAAGGATATCCAAATAACCTCTACATTGAAATAGGCATGTCCCTCAATCTATCTCCACAACACTGCATCACGAAAATCCGGTAAAAACCCGAACTGTTTGCACAAAAGTTGTACCCAAACCTTCATAAAATAACAAAGAATTCTACATACACACAAAGGTGTAATCACGGTGTGAGGAAAAGACCAGTACGATAATACCACTACGATATTCTATTCAATAAACATTCTATGAAAATAAATGAATGTTTTTAAAAACATGTAATTTCTAGTTACAATTTCTAAAAGATGCAACTTAAAAAATCAGTTTTCAAGTGGGCTAATTTAATGAATAAAAAATATTAAAATCAATTTCAAATATACTACATTTTTCAGCCAAATATATCATATGAATATGGTAATTATAAAGGATCAAATGAGAACAAGCAATAGAAAATAACCCCTAGGCACTAGCTAGTTGTGGGTCCCAAGAACCTCGTATCTTGGTGAGAGTAACCATCACAAATATCAGTTCGCATACACAATAAACTATTAGGGAACATCCCCATAACCAAGTGGTACCCAATAATCATCATCATAGTTTAGTTATAGTTGTAAGAATCAATATTTCTATGTGAAACTAAGGCCAAACCCCACGGATTCACTAGCATACTAGTATACGTCCACCCACCTGGATACTTGGGTTTTCCCCTTGTGCTCAAACAAGTTCATCAAGTAAATAAATATAATTTTCACTTGAAAATATCATTTACACATCACAAATTCACAAGACATACCACATTTATACCAAAAAAGTCACTCAAGTCCAATTTTAATTCAAATTGATTTTGAAATCCCACTCACACCAAAATAAGCCACAACACTTTTCACATTTCATTAACACTTCCCAAAATACATTAAAAAATTTTATAAACCCATTACAAGATATTAAAACTAACATAACATCCCACTCACATGTTACATATTAATATTTTCATAAGAAAAATCAATTTTTCACATCACACTCACACAAAACATTTGTCATCACTTTCACGTCTCTTACACACATTAGTAAATACTTAAAAAAATTTATAAAACATTTCCAAGATTGAACACATGAAAAAACAGCACCTCTCACATTTAAAATTTTCCATTTCAAAATATAAACACTCTAAATTAGTTTTCTAATATGGTTTCACCTCTTACTAAAATAATTAAATCTTTCAAATCTTTCATAACACAATTCTATAGAGTATACCCAATATTTTTTTATCAAACCCATATAAAAACAATGTTTCAAGGCAAAAACCCACACCAAAACACTACCAATGTAGAATTGGCATCGATATAGGAATTTAAAAAACCAAATTCATTTGTTATAAAATAATCTTGAATAATACCACGAAACATACAAATGAAAACACACATTTTCATAAAATTCTCTCAAGAAGTATAACAAAGTTGTACACATCAATCCTATTCCAAAAAATCCCCTTACAAGGCCCACAAGACACTATGTCATTAAAAAAACAGAATTTTTATCCCCTTTCAACAACTAATAATTCATTTTCATATTTTATAAAACTACCAAAAATTATACAACATGTGTCACATTAGAAAAGTTCACAACATCAACAAATATGAAATTATAAAATTAAATGTTTAACCAAATACCTTAAAACCAACTCTCATACCACACAAAGCATACGGGGAACATGTAAAACTAGTAAATCAAGAAACCTAACTCCTTATGAAATTGTGTACCATAGAATCAACTACATTTTTGAGTCGAAAACCTCAAATCATGGTCTGAAACATCATGTGCGCCACCGCCGCACCATAAGGAAGTAAAGAGAAATGTAAAATCTCAAGATTACAAAAACAATACATCATTTCAAACTCATGATTAGAACCCTAACTTCTAAACAATTCGGAATATCAAGAAAGAGGGATGCAACCCTATGTAAATTTATGAAATGGAAGGAAGGAACACGTACTTGATGGAATCTTAGAAAAATCGCTCTAAATTAACCAAATGTTGATTCTAAAAGCAACAAGACCTAATAGTTAGGCTCAAATGAGGTAGATGCGGTCATGTGGGGACTAAAATGGGGGAAAGGAGTGTAGATTAATGATTTATGATGATATCCAGTTACCATATCAAATCTAGACGTTTTGAGGAACGCTGAAAATATTCACCCTAATTTGTTGTTATAAAGAGCTCCAAAAATGATAAACCAATAAGGGGGGAGATCATAAAGATATTGTCATAAAGAGGGATATCAAATAACCAATGAAAAATAACAAATCAAGAAGATATTAATGAATCAAAAAAACATTTAAAAGAGAAATATGTCTTATGGGAAGGCCCAATATCTTAAGTAAAAACCCAAATACACCATGATTATGGATTTTTAAATGCTCCAAATTGACGTAGTGGTGATCATATTTTAGGGGAGGACATGTATTAATTGGAATGGATCATAAATGTTAAAAAATGAAGAATTTTTAAAAGAAATAAAAATGGTTATTAAATCATGAAATGGGCTCCTGGTCTGAACCAAATTTTCAAAACGCACAATTTACCCCAAAATGTGTGGTAAACCTCCAAAACAAATCAGGAATGGAAATTAAATTAAAAATGACTTTAAAAAATGCAATGGATGTGACAATTCTCCCCACCATAAAACTTTCTACACTTGAAAAGCCAGAGTAAGTCCAAAATAAAAAAACCAAACCCAACCGAAAGGACGAAACAGACTCCTTTTCCAAGCTTCACCCCAAAGGTCAAAACACCACCAGTGGTCAATTAAGGAAAGAATAATTCAAATCAAAAACAAAAAACACCTTACTTAATTGATCAATCACATTAATGATTTATCCCAAAATAAAAATCCTTAAACACTATCTGAACAAGGCTCAAGAAATTTACCCAAACAAACAACAACAACAACGAACAGGGTTACACAAACCTTGATATAACTAACCCATTGGGCACTCTCTAATCCCAATGTTAACCCAAGGAAGATGTAGGTAGCTTGATAGATCCGAATGAGAATACACACTTTTAATCCAATAAAAATGATAAAACTGAGTTACTTGTACGGGGGGACACAAATGGGCTCTCCACCACATGAGACTACTAAAATTGTTCTAGAGACAGAATCAGGACACTAATAGAGGGAGGCCCAAACAGACTCTCTGGTATAAGGGGTATACTTCCATTATACATTTCTGAAAGAACATGCATCAGACCCATTGTGGGTCTCCCCATAATATTAACAAACCATCTTAACAAACCAGCATGGTCTAGCATATAAAGACCCCAACCTTCAAATAGTCGGGACAGTCGCACAGTTTGTCTGCAAAATTTGGGAAACCATGCATTAACAATGTTGATATTTATATATGCATGGTTTGTTGGGGCATGTTTAAAACTCACCATATGAAAACCATGATCCTAACCTATCTAACCAAATTTTATACCTTTCTTGAGAAAATCAATGGGAACCAAAGGGGATGGAAGGATATTAGGTGAAAAACATTGGCAGGAGGTCGTCCACCTCTTTCCATCGAACGGGAATAATAGAAGAAAGATAAAGAAACTAGAGGTTAAAACCATTATTATCATTAATATTGATGTTATGACTTGTAAAAGGGTATAAAAGATCCTGGGAATACCCTGAATACACACCAACTTCTCTCAGAAACCAATGGTTGGAGCTCTAAATATTGAAGCATCTTTAGACTCGTAGTTAGGATTTGGAAACCCCTGTATGGAACATTTTATTTAGGTGCCACAAACAACTACACCACATAACTCGATGGGTTCACCAAGAAACAAAACACTCTAGAACTCACTTTACTAAAACATGAAATTTCACTCATATAAGGGATCAGAAGATGCACACACATCGCACCTTGTTTCTTTGGCTGAGAAATAATAGAGGGGGGGACACATATAAAAACCTTCCTATAAGATAAAGGATTTGATGTTTTTTCCAAGGGATGCATACTCCAAACATAACATAGACCCTAAAATGATTGCAATACCTTCACCATTATAATCAAATGAACACACTACAACACAAGGCATCACTGAACATGACTACTGTGATTGATTGAAAATATACATGAAAAGGAGCCTTATGCCAAGTCCCCAAACTACACACAATTCTAGATGGTGGCCATAATGGAATCTCATGACCAGATTCCCAAAACTAGTGGTTTAACATGAAATCCTGCATCAAAGAGACTATTAAGGACATAGAGGCCCTCTTAGACGCCATTAAATCACTCATCCACACTAACAACCCCAGACCACATCCACCTTCGACGAATATGGAATCTTAAGAAACTATGGTCTCTTTCAACATTACAAAAGCACTCTCCCACTACAAGAGTATCCTCAATCAAAAAAATGAAAGGGTGCAGATTCATTTTATAAAGCTCGAGAAAATATTCAATACATTGAAAATATTGAGGATTTCCAATAGAGAAACAATCTTGGTTGCACTTCAGTTATGAAATAAACAATAATGGGGGTATAACTTATCTAATGAGAGAACCCAAGGACCAAAAAAAACTAAGTACATGGGTTAATAAATTATAAAAAATGATCCAAACAGATGAGGGGAACCACTATAAATGATTCCCAAACTTTTTATAGAAGAGACCACTAACTAGCCCTTCAACCCAGCTTATCGACCAAACACAAACTCGAAACACCATTCAAACAAGAGTTGTTCTTAGACTAAATATATTCCACAACATAAACATTTCCAAAAACACATAATAAACACCTTCCCAAAACACACATAAATAAATCAAATTTTCCTTTTAAAATCATTTCTTGAAAATAAATGGTTCGTCGGTTAGCATATCCACCAATGGTAAACTGTGGGCCCAACACAAACATGTTTTAGTACCACACTGGGCTACCACCACATATCCATACTGACAATAATCTTGTCATTACATTATACATCCATTATACCATATAAACCCATGCATGTGGTCACTGATGAAAATACCAAAAAGGATAAAACAAAAACTCTTTCCACTATTTTAAACCAAAACAATCGACCAATACTTACTTTTTCTCGATACTACTAACCACGAAATTGAACACAAATTATCTCATAAAAAAGATTTTTGAAAGGCACAACCATTCAAATGAAAACTAAATTTCAATTAATACACACTAATTTCAAAAAATCTCATCTCAGTAAAACACCATTCAATAGTTTATAAAACTCAATTGGAAAAACTATTTCAAAACCATCTTTATCATACTTTCTAGATTCAAAAGAGGAGAAAACACACTATTATCCTAAATCAAAACAACCTCAAATTTTAGTTCAACCATCTAATAAATCAAACCCTTCCCTCATTATATGAAAATAATTTCACAAAAACATTATTCTTTTTAAAATCATTTCATTTTTACTTTAAAACCAAACATCCAAGATTTCAAAACTAAAGGACACAAGACAATGCGGGGGAAAACTATCTTCGGTGGGTGACGTGAATATATGGTTGGCAGACATATGCTAATAAATTCACCATCACGGAGACTGTTATATGGAAGTATCCCTAGCTTCAAATGGCTTTCTTGTCCCTATGAGCTCATTGACACCATTACCCAACTCTATTTTCATTTCCACTGATCATCATCAAGCCAAAAAACCCCAAAGGAATTAGATAATTCCTATTCTCCCATGGAGTCATGAATCCCATCATGAGGTGTGGTGATCTGGCACAATACCCATAACCAGAATTCTAATTCTAGAGAATCCTAACTCTTTACTATCCCGACTGTTCCCCAAATAACATGACCCAAACAGTTAACATAAACCTCCTCTAGAACCATTTTTTCATTAACCAAATTTGGTCACCATCAAAACCAGCACCCAACCCAACCCATGACAAGGGCCATAGGGCGTTCACAATCTAAAGGTATGTAACAAGTTCCCAAGTATCATAAAATATTTTTTGGTAATTATTTACTCGAGTTTATAAGCATTAAACAACAAACAAACTCAATAAAACAAATCTGGATTTTTCCACCAAAACTGTCTTTTAAAAGATATCAGAACTGATTTACATAATATAAAACTATGTTTAAAGACCATTAAAAATTTAAAAACCAAAAAAACATCCCAAGAACCTCCACATGGTAAAATGAACTTCCTTAAATCCATCCCTATAACACTGCATTACGAACGACCGATAAAAACATGAACTGTTGGCACAAAAGATGTACCCAAACCTGCAAAAACAAAATAACCAAATCTACATACACAAAATAGTGTAAGTATGGTGTGATACAAATACCAGTAGGATACCACCACTATGATATTCCATTTCATAAACATTCAATGATGAAAATTATGCATGTTTTCAAAAACATTTAATTTTTAATTACAATTTCTAAATGATACAACTTAAAAAATAGTTTTAAAGTGAGCTATATTAAAGAAACAAAACATTTAAAATAAATTTCCAAGCTATTGAATTCTTAATCCAAATATAACATATTCCAATAGTAAGTATAAATAATTTATTGAGCACAAGAAATAGGAAATAACTCATAGGCACTAGCTAGTTGTGGGTCCCAGGTACCTTGTATCTCGGTGAGAATTACCATCACAAATATTTGTTCTTGTGCACGAGCCACTAGTAGGTAATATACCCATAACCTATAGATCCACAATCATAATTATAATATTTTACATAGATTTGTAATAATCAATAATGCTATGTAAAATTGAGGCCAAACCCCATAGATTCATTATCATAATAGTACACGTACACCCACCTAGATACTAGGGTTTTCCTGTTGTTCTAAAAAAAGTTCAACAAGTCATGAAATATAATTTTCACATGAAAATATCATTTTGACCTCACAAATTAACCAAACATACCAAATTTATACCACAAAAGTCACAAAAGATCCCTTTTAACTCAAATTGATTTTGAAATTCTACTCACACCAGAATAGCCCACAACACTTTTCACATTTCCTTAACACCTCCACAATTCCATTAAACAATTTTATAAAACCATTAAAAGATATTCCAACAAACATAACAGACCCCTCAAATGTTAAATAATACCCTTTTCATAAAAAAATTAATTTTCACATCACACTCACACAAAACATTCCACATCACTTTCACATCACTTGCACACATTATTAAATCCATCAAACATATTTATAAAACATTTCTATGATAGAACACAACACAAAACAACCCATTTCACATTTAAAATGTAAAATTTAAAAATATACACTCTCTATAACTATTTTCCAGTATGGTTTTACCACTTATATAAATCATTCTATCATTCAAATCTTTTATAAAACCACTCTAATGAGTATACCCAAAATTTTCTCATAAAACCCATTTCAAACCCATCTTTCCAGGAAAAAATAACACCAAAAAACTACCAAAGTAGAATTGGAATCCCTATAGACATTTATAAAGCCACTTTCATGTGTTAAAATATAACCTTGAATAATAACATGAAAGATACAAATGAAAACACCAATTTTCGTAAAATGGTCTCAAGAAGTATAACAAAGTTTTACAAAGCAAACCAATTCCAAAAACCCCCCCTTCCAAGGCCTACATGACACTAAGGCATTACAAAAAAAACATCATGCCCCTTTCAACAACTAATAAATCAATATCATATTTTATAAAACTACCCCAAAAGATACCACATGTGTTATATTCGAAAAGTTCACAACTTCAAAAAAATGCAATTATAAAGTTAAATGCATAAGAAAATCCCTCAAAAATGGGTTTCCAACCACACACAGTATATGGGTATCCTGGAAAAAGAAAAACAATCAAACTAACTAATCAATGAATGGTTAAAAATATAATTACTGGCTTTTTGAGTCGAATCTTTTAAATCTTGGTGCGAAACATCAATCACACCACCAACGTACCACACGGAAGTGAAGAGAAACCAGAAATCTAAAAATTACAACAAAAATACACCACGTAAAACCCTAGGATCAAACACAAACTTCTGGAAATTTTGGAATATCAATAAAAAGTGATGAAACACTATATAAATGGATGTAATGGAAGGGAAGAACTCTTTCATGATGGAATCTTGGAGAAATCACCCTAAATTAACAAAATTTTGAATCTACAAGAAACAAAATGAGATAGTGAGGATCGAGTGAGGCTAAGGAGGACATGTGGGGAACGAAATGGATGAAAAGGGTGAAAATGAATGATTTTTGAAGGTTGAAAGTTACCTTCTCGAATCTAGACGTTTTGAGAAACCCTGAAATGATTCGCCCTAATTCACGCTTCAAATGAGCTCTAAAAATGAGAAACTGATAATGGGTGTAGAATCACCAAAAAAATTAAAAAATGAAGGAGATATTAAATAATTTAAAAAATTAATGTAGAAAGTGGGATTAAAGGTAGGCCCAATACCTTATGTAAAAACCCAAATATACAATGTTTATGGATTTATAATTGCTTTAAATTGACATGGCGTTTGTAGTATATCATGGGAGGCCATGTATGAAATGGAATGGATAAAAATTGTTGAACAATGAAGGAGTTATAAATGAAACAAAATTGGTTTTTAAATCTAATAAGGGGCTCACGGTTTGTCCCAAATTTTCAAAACCCACCATTTCCACCAGAATTTGTTGTAAATCCCTAAAAAAATCATGAATGGAAATTAAATGAAAAATAAATATATAAAAATCATAGATGTGATAGTGAATATCAATGATGAAGTAATCCTCTCTAAAAATAAACAGAAATTTTATTCTCAATTCTAATATATTTACATGATCTATTCGATAAAAAGGATTGGATATTAGATTTGAATCTGAAATAAATTTAATAGTATTTTAAATTTCTTAATCATGTATATTATATATATATTCATCTATAAATACTTCAAAATATTCATTTTACTATGGTAACATCACTAGTTCGACCAGTCTTATAATTCTTAGTAATACATTCAAGATATATTTCATTTAAATATTAATTAAATTTATTATCTTCTTGATATGATATTATAGATATGAATTTATTATTGTATACAAATTGAAAATCATTCCTAAAAACAAATTCTTTATCTCTAAAATATTTAGTTGCATGAAAAAAATGAAAGTCAATCATTACACTAAATAACATCAATCTTTATAAGGGGAAAGATAATAAGGCTTGAATGTAAACTATTTTTCATGTAATATAATGATGATTATTATAACTTCTTTTTTATTTAATAATTAATCAATGTGTTTTAACAAAATCTATTGCATAATTTATAGAGGTAAAACTTATTCTTCTGTTAGGAAATTTATCAAAAAAAAATTGAATATATAGACCCTAAATAGAATAATACACTGATATAATCTCAATACAAAATTAACTCACATGACCCAACACCACTGGATCGTCTAATCTCTACTAAATTATCCAAAAATGCATTATTCACAAATTTCTACTTCTGATCATTATAATATTAAAATATTATTTCTATTATTGAACAATCACTCTCATAATTTTCCATTTCATTATAATTACATTATCATTCCATAATGATTTAATTATTTTCATTATAATGATTGTGATCATTTTCATTGCAATCATGAGACAAATGTCAAACCATTCCACATCAATTACACATCCCATATTATTTATGGAATTTTTAATGGTAATTTGTACAACATTTATCATAATATGAAAATTTGATTTTCATACCGTTAGATTAATTTAACTGATTTTCCCTCTTTTCCTTTAATATGGCCCAATTTTAATAATTTTTATAATAAAACATATGATCATCAAAAAACTCCATTTTCACCTAATTGTAATATAAAACATGTTTCTCATAAATTTTAAATTTATGAGAATCCAATGTTCTATGATATATTAGATTCAATCTTAATTAAAACAAATTTATCTTCTATCAATTTTGGTTTATAAATTTATAATCAAGTGAATTTTTCATCAAAAGTGGCCACTAAAACATATTATATCTACATCAATTCAATAAATTATTTTTCCATATTATGTACATAATATTTTCAAAAAATATTTATTAAGGAAAATATTATTAAATTAACCCTATTACAATTCATCATTAACTTATCATTCAATAATATTGTTAACCACTAATTAACATTGATGAGTTTGATCTTCATGATGAAAAATATAAATACATAACAATTAGTATTCATAATAACCTATTACTTCAAACATATTTTTCATGGATTTACCCATCCTTTTTCTATTACATGGTCAAAAGATCCACATAATGTCAGTGGGTGATATTTTATGAAATGGTCCTCTATATGCATGTTTTCTATGTTGAAAATGATTTATCCATCCCAAAAATACCACTAACATATATATATTGTGACAAATAATCCATCACAATAATAAACTATTATATTCCAATTCAATCCCTTCCAGGTTGTTCATTTTGAAGGATAATTTCTTCATGGTGTTTTACTACTTCATTATCCACATTTCTTCTGTGGAAAATCATTCTCAAGGGACACATTTTAGATAAAGGATTCTAGTAGTTTTAAAATTCTATATCATAATAACTATAAATTATAATCCCTTCCAATTTCTTCCATACAAAATATTAACCATTAATATTATCTAAACTCGACTCTAATACCAACTATAAGGACATAATCCTTGTTCACTTAAAAATTTCATTTCTATCATGATTTCTTTTTTTTCGTTCACAGATATCATTTAGGTTTATATTAATTTATAATTATATGATAAATCTTATATAAAAAACCCATACATTACATGTTGGACACTTCCATCCAGTATAAACATTTTTCATAATATAATTCTTTTATAATTAAACTCTATTTATTTTCATAAAAAATCATAATTATTTTCAACATGACATCATCAATGTTCCCAAAAATCCCTAAACGTTTTTAAAAAAATTTCAAATCATCAGATGAGTAAAATAATCTTAGTATCTAACACATAAAAATGCAAAATTGCTAATTAGTCCATTTTAGGAGAAGGAATTATTAAAAAGTATTTTATCTTTAGCATAATAATATTTTATTTCAAAAAATCATTTACATACAAATAAGATCATCTTTACTACCAAATTTATTTCATATAAAACATTATAAAAATAATAAATTAAATTCATAGTTATGGGGGTATCTTATAAAACATGAGAACTGTTAAAAAATATTTTCTTGAAAATATACCATTTTACCCTCAAAGGGAATAATAATTCCATTAAATAAAAATATAATTATCTTGCCATATGAAATAAAAATATTTTCATGATAACTCATTATGATGAATAGAAAAGTGGTGTAGTTTATTTGGCATAATATCTTTGTAAAAACCATACAAAAAGTCTTTAAAATTAAATAACCTACATAGTTAATTCCAATATAATTATATGAAAAATATAATCATTACCCAATGAAATAAAGAACTATATCAGGCTCATACATAATCATAACCAATTTACATGGACCATAACATTATAAAATTTAAAAAATTATACATTTTCGTCATCAAACTAATAAAAATTTAATTTTTAATTGACAAGAAAAACATTTTCAGATATTAATATATCATGTTCCATTATAAAAAATTTAAAAAAGAAACCAAATCCAAGGGGATAGTGGTTTCTCTTTGAAGAAAAAATGTATGGTTATAAAGTAATCCAAGAAAACATTAGCGGTTAAGGAAGTAAAAAAAATCGACATCATGTGAATTAAAATAGATCTTTTTCATGTGTTTTTGTAAACATGTTTTGTATGAAATACATAAAAGAATTTTTTTTAACATCTGAATTAAATTAAAGAATATATAAATTTTACAGAATAATTAATTTATGTCCATGTAAATATATTTATAAAATAATTTATTGAATAATAATATTGAATTAAATTATTTATAAAACATATAATTAAAAAAATAAAACTAGTTTGAAAGGTAATTATTCCTCACCTCAAGTCTGGCTTGTTAGGTACATCTGTTATATTCCTTAATAATGAATATATATTACTTATTAACCTGTTTAATAATTTTTTATTTTTTTATTTATTTTACTTGACTTATATAAATTACATAATTAATCGCATAATTTATTAAGTTTATAATGGATGTTTTGAGGATTTTTGGTTCATTAGTCCAGAAATGAATTTGGTAGGTTAAATTTGGAAAAAGTTATAATGATTATTTAATTTATAGAATCATAATCATGTTTAAACAATCATTTTATAAAATAAATATTCTTTTATAACTAACTATGTCAGATAGTTATGAAAAATGTATTGTGTTACAATCATGGAGTTAGTAGGTAGTACAAACACATTAGTAACATTTTAATTTTCCAACAAACATGGGGGAAAGAAGGTAGGTGCAATTTAACATTAAATAATTATGATTATATTACATGAACATTATATATCTTTAAATTCACATATATATATAATTTATGTGAGGTAGTGATGAAAAATGAAACTCATTGATCTATGGAGGTAGTATAAGGCTCCATACTTAAACAATACGTAATCTTGAGTTATTTCAAGAATACACATTTTGGGTCTTTTCAGGTTTAGATTTTTAGAGAATTAGATCATAAATCATGCATTACATTCCACATTTAAACAAAGTGGTTACATAAAAGACAGTAATCATTTTTCTCCCATCAACAGAAACATATTTAAAACAAAACATGGATTCTTTCATGACAATTCCTTGACACTATCATTACATCATGTACTATTCCCTTGACCTATAGAAAACATTTCAAAAACATGGGATTAGCATAAAATGCTCAGTAAGGGATATAAAACTACGAAATGAAATCATTAGTCCATGTATACATAAGAATCAATGAAATCATACTTTACCCTTAAAACATAATCACTTTAACATACCTCATCAAATCATGAATAAATCATAGAAATTGAAAGACATAAAGGTAACTTGAGGCATTCATAACATTCTTACGTAGGGAGTAACCCTCATTGTTACGTTTGGAATACCCATCACAGTATATTCCCTAAATCTCTTTAAAGAAACCTTAATGTTTAACCCCTTCGTGTTACCCACTGCATTGGAGAGCTATATCAGGCTCACCCGCCCTTAGTTTATCACAGAACCACCCGTCTTCATAACAATTCCCAAGAACCATAACATAATTGTATCACATAAAACATGCATAAAAAACATGACATTTCCACATTTCAATCACAAGATATCAATACAAAACATTTATATAATAAAAACATTATGAAAACCATTTTCAATACCAAAATAAATGAAAATTAAAGCATGGTATTTATTTTTCATTTTATAAAAAGTTATGGCTTGTAGAGGAAGTCGAAACTCAAATAATGGTCACGGCGGCGGAGAAGTCGTCGTTGCCACATACGTACGACAAAAACATTCTCTTTTGTAATTTAGTAAAACGATTCTTATAAAAAGATTACATTTTAATTAAAGTAAAATTCAAAGGTTTTTATACACCATATAAAAGGAATTTGTGTATAAAATAAAATATGCCTCAATGAAAGAAGATTGAGACGAAGTCCCATACCTCGTGTCTGACTTGACTCGATCGTTCTTTAATATTCTGAATAATAAACTTGTGTTAATTTATACTTTCTTAAAACCCTTTTTAAAGTTCATTATTCCTTTTATATCACTTTTTACCATGTTATGAACACTATTTAATTATTTAAGTTAATAACGGTCGTTTTGTCGATCATTGGTTCTTGAGTCAAAAATAAAATTCTTATAATTACATGTTGTTCATGTGGTAAAATATCCATTATATCCAGAATTATATTCATGATTTAGATATCATATATATCATATATATCCAGTATATACATGCATTTATAATATTACATAACTTTTAGAGGTATAAAATGAAATGCACCATTCATGGAGACGGTAAGCAGTACGTACACATGAACGCTACTTTCATTTCTATTTCGTATTTTATGGAATGGAATCATAATGATATAAAGGTATATTATAATTCCAGTATAATATAATATATAATATCAATAACTCCATCCTTTATACGTCCCAATATGTCATTAACGAATCAAATCACTTTGAGGGGGCCCTACTCCACACTTCCTAAAATGAAGATATCGCGTTTACCCATAATGGAAAAAATAAAGGTATGGAATAAATGAAAAATACAGAAGCTTAAGGAAAAAATTAACATATTATATATCATATAAAAAAATAGTGACATCTTAATGACCACCTTTTATGGTGTTAGAATAATATTGAACAATCATCATTTCGTGAGGTAGAAATTTGCCATCCACAGAAACAGTATGCTCTTTAACCATTAGATGTATGTGTGTGTAAGTGTAGACCGAATAATTCTTATAAAAAAATCCTAGTATATTGAAGATACTGGTTTTGTTACAAAATATGTGAATAAATTTTTTTAGGGGATTGGAGAAGCAAAAAAAAAACAAAAGAACATTAGAGAAGTCTTTACCTTTAAATCAGGTAACTCCTCTTGGTTGAAACAAAAGGGTTTCTTGATGAGGTTTATGCCTAAGGTAAGGATTCTAGGATGAAGATAGAGATTTGGAGAGATAAAATGAGCATATCTTGGCTGATCCAATGGCTTGAGAAGTGTGGTTAAGGAGGTAGTGGTTGTGGCCTTTTATAAGAGGGAAGAGGGTCACTCTTGGAAATTCAAGAAATCAAACTTTATTATATAATGTTTTTTGGATTTTAAAGGTCCCAAATTGATATATTTCTAGGATAAGGTGATAAGGGTTCTATATATCCTCATAAAATAGGTTTTTGAAAAGTTTAAGTCTTCTATTTTACATTATAGTTTCATTTTATTTAAATCGTTCATTAATGAGGTAATCGTTGCATCATCATGATGTCATAAATAATTCAATTTATTTAATGTCTAAAAATTTGAAAAAAAAATACTATGATGTTGGAAATATTTTTATCTTTCCAATGACTATTTATAGTCCAAGAGATAATTTATGTAGAAAAAATTAAAAATCTTTTACTCAGGTGATACATTCTTTGTTATATTTACTTTCTTTAAAAATAAAAAGATAAAAAGTCATTATCACACAAAAGTTATTCCATGGGGTCCCCAAGTGTGGTACAAGGGATAAAATGGTAGGAAATGACACAACCAGTATAATTAGGACACATTTTTAGGTCATTTGTTATTATTATGATACCATTTTATTATCCTTAACTACCCTATTACTAATTAATCACGATAATTAATGATAATTATCGTCGTTACTATTCATAATATCAAAAAATAGAAGCATCTTAATTACATAATTTTGTCCTTCTAATTCCAAATATGGAATAAATTTTACTAAATTACACACATAAAAATTGCAATAGTTAATTTAAAAATAATTCTCGTTGTCAAAACAAATAGCGGGTTTTTTTGAAACAATATCTATGAAAAGTTTGGCACTTGTTTATGCCCAATTCCAAAGTGAAATTAATCCCAATGACCTCAATTGGATTAAATGGTTAAAATATATTCTATATACAATTTAAAAACAATTAAAAATTTAATCTAACCATATAATTAAATTAGATGAAAAAGCAGTTTGGATGTAAAATGAAGTATTTTTCACTATTCATTAAAAAATGAAATTTGTCAGAGAAATACCAAAAATTTACCCAAAGTAAATTTCAATGTACCAATAATAACGAATAAGTTTATTTTGACAAATATATCTTATAAAACTGTCTAAATATAGATTTAAAAATGGTTCTCCATCAAATGGCGTTAAAACAATCTTTAAAAAATATTAGATAATTATATGCATAAGATTGGAGTTATTCTCATTTTATGCATCTAAAACACTATCTAATATATAAATAGACATAGATAAGAATATATATTATTCATTACTTACTTTTGATGTTACATCCTTCCCCTCTTTATAAAATTGTGTCCCTACAATTTATTTACTTATCGAATAAGTGGGGGTATTCATCCCTCATTGCATTTTCAGATTCCCATGTTGCCTCTACAATCATGTGGTTTTTACACAAAACCTTTACTTGATGAATCACCTTATTCTGAAACACTTTCTCCCTATGGGAAAGAATCTAGACCGGTTGTTCCTCATAAGATAGGTTCTCTTCCAACTAAACTACCTTAGGACTCAAAACATGAGATGGATCTGGCATGTAGTTCTTTAACATTAAAACATGAAAAACATTCTGTACCTGAGATAAACTCGGAGGTATAGCCACTCGGTATGCAACTGATCCAACTCTCTCCAATACATCATATTGTCTAATGAACCTTGGACTCAGCTTTCCTTTCTTACCAAATCGCATCACACTTTTCCATGGTGAAACTTTGATAAAAACATGATCACCTACCTCAAAAGAGAGATCATTCCTCCTGTTCTCCGCATATCTTTTCTGCCAGCTCTGAGCTATTCTCATGTGTCTCCGTATCAGCTGAACTATTTCTGCCAACTCTTCTACCAATTCCAGTCCCATAAAATTCCTTTCATTCACTTCATCCCAGAAATATGGTGTTCGACACCGCTTCACATATAATTCCTCAAATGGTTCCATCTGTATACTGGAATGAAAACTGTTATTATAAGAAAACTCAACCAAAGCAATATGTTGGTCCCAACATCCCTAATAATCCTTCGAATAAGCATGTATCATATCCTCCAAATTCTAAATCGTTCATTCTGACTGCACATCTGATTGATGATGAAAAGATGTACTAAAATTTAATTCACTACCCAATGACTTCTGAAGTCCTTTCCAAAAGTTAAAAGTAAATCTTGGATCACGAGCAAATACAATGGGGAGAGGAACTCCATGTATCATGACTATCTCTTTAAGATACAAACAGGAAAATTTATCTTGGGAAAAAGTATATCGTATAGAAAGGAAATGTGCATATTTAGTCAAGCGATCAACAATAACCCATATTGCATTATTACCTCGAGGTGACATCGGTTGTCCCACAACGAAGTCCATGGATATATTCTCTCATTTCCACTCTGGCACTGGTAAAGGCTGAAGCATCCCTTTTGGTAACTACCGCTCTGCTTTAACATGTTGACAAGTCAAACACTTCACAGAAAAATCAGCAATATCTCTTTTCATTCTGTCCCACCAGTAATTCCCCTGAAGATCTCTATACATCTTTGTACTGCCTGGATGAACTGAAAACCGAGAACTATGAGCTTCACATAACAACTCTCTTTTCAACTGTGAATCAGAAGGCACACACAATCTCTTCCCAAATCTCAAAACAAAATCATTATCAATGTTGAATTCAAGAAACTTACCCATCTAAACCAGCTCTACCTTTTTCTGCAACTCACAGTCTTGCTTCTGTGCTTTCTTAATTCTGTATGATAGAAAATACTTCACTGATACCTAAAACAAAAAATAAGGATATACTGAACCAACAACTTCTATGGAAATGTTCATCAAATCCTTAACCAAAGGATCACGTTCTAAACGCAACATTGTTAATGAAGCATAACTTTTTCGACTCAAAGAATCATCCACTTTATTTTCTTTTCCTGGATGGTAATGAATTGTACAATCATATTCCTTGATTAATTCTAGCCATCTCCTCTGTCTCTTGTTCAATTATTTCTAAGTGAATATATACTTTAAAATTTTGTGGTTGGTATATATTTCACACTTTACTCCATACAAATGATGCCTCCAAATTTTCAATGAAAAAACAACAGTAGCTGATTCCAAATCATGTGTAGGGTAATTTAACTCATGAGTTTTCAACTGACGTGAAGCATAAGAAATTACCTAATCATTTTGTATTAGGACGCAACCAAGTATTTTCATTGAAGAATCACTGTAGATAACAAACTCACCATTCTAGGAAGGTATTGAAAAAATAGGAGCATTCACCAATCTTCTTTTCAGTTCCTGAAAACAATCATCACATTCTTTTATCCAGATAAACATAATACCATTTCGAGTTAGCTTAGTCATTGGACTAGATAACTATGAAATATTTCTAACAAACCTTCAGTAATAGCCTGCCAAACCAAAGAAGCTACGAATCTCAGTTACATTTCTGGGTCTTGGCTATTCTTCCACAACCTTTGTTTTTGTAGGATCAACAGTTATCCCATCTTTAGAAACAATGTGACCATGGAAAGAAATTTGTTGCAACCAGAACTCACACATGCTGAATTTCCAATATAATTTCTTTTCTTTTAAGGTTTTTAAAATAAACCTTAAATGTATTTCATGCCCCTCTTTACTTTTAGAAAACACCAAAATATCATAAATGAAAACAACCACAAACGTATCCATGAACTCATGGAAAATTCTATTCATAGGTCCATGAATACAGAAGGTGAATTAGTTAGACCAAAAGTCATAACTACAAATTCATAATGGCCATATCTTGTATGAAACACAGTCTATGGAATATCTTCTTCCTTTACCTTCAGATGATGGTACGCCGATCTCAGGTAAATCTTTGAAAAAAACTGAGCTCCCTGGAGCTGATCAAAGAAATCATCGATATGAGGCAAAGGATATTTGTTCTTAACAGTCATGTTATTCAAGGCTATATAATCAATGAAAAGTCTCATTGAACCATCTTTATTTTTTAAAAAATAAAACAAGAGCACCCCATGGTGATATGATAGGTCGAATAAAACCTTTCTCTAATAAATCTTTCAATTGCTCCTTCAACTCTAAAAGTTCATTTTGAGCCATTCGATAAAGGGGTTTTGAAAATGGATTAGAATCGCGAAATAAGTCAATAGTAAATTCAAATTCCCGACCTGGTATTTTTCCTGGAAACTCATCAGGAAGAAAATCAGGATACTCATTTACCACTGGAACATCATTAATCAGAACAGTTCCTTTGTTTTCAACAATATGTGCAAGGTAACATTGATTCCAATATTTTACAAGTTTCTCAGCCACTTGATATGTTATCAATAGTAAGTGTTCATTCATGTACACAAACTGAAATTCATTCTGAAAAGAAACTTCTTTAGCTCTACAGTCAATCATATTATGGTAAACAGAGAGCCAATCCATACCCAGGATAACATCAAACTCTACTAGAGGTAAAATTATAAGGTTTTCAAGTAGGGTCTTTCCAAGGATAAGGATATAAAGATTCTTATAAATTCTTTTTGCTTCAACATTTCCCCCAGGAGTTTTTACCACATGTTTAAGAGAAATTTTTTGATATTGTATTCCCATTTTACTAGAAATGTTTTTAGAGATGAAGGAATGTGTAGACCCTGAATCAAACAACACACTGGCATATTCTGAAAAAACAAACAAAGTACCTGATACCACGTCATTTGATGGCCCAACTTCTTTTGAAGTAGTTGCAAAGGATTTCACCACTCCTTTTTACTTGTAGTCTGACTGCTTCCCATAACTCGAGCTCTTTTTTGGACACTCGTTTGCATAGTGACCCATCACATTGCACTTAAATCATTTCATTAACTATAAATTAAATTTTCTCTTACCATCACCTAGATCTTTTTCAGTGCAATAACGAGCCTTATGTCCCATCTTACCACACTGGTAACACTTTCTATAATTTAGAAGTCAATCCCCAGCATGCCTTTTACCACAATTATCAAAAACTGGAATCTTATTTTTCTTACCATCAGACCTTTTTGAAGAATTCTTCCCTTTCTCCTGCCACCTCGGTCTCTTCTTCTGTTGGTTTTTATGGGAAACGTGATCATCAAAAAACTCCATTTGCACCTTCTTAGAACATCGAACAAGCTTTTCATTAATCTTGAACTTGTGAGAAGCTAAATCCCTTCCATATTTTGGTTTAATCGTGATTAAAAACGATTGATTTTACTTTAAAGCTCTCAGATAAAATTTGGAGCATACCTTTCCAATCGAGTGAACCTTTCTTCATAAGCAGCCACTGAGTCGTCCTCTTGCCTCAATTCCAAGAATTGTTTTTCCATCCTATGACAAACAACATTAGGAAATTACTTCTCAAGAAACATACCTTTGAATTCATCCCAGTCAAGAACATCAATCTCATCAGCATCCCTGATATTTTTAACCATCGACCACCACTGATCTGCTTCACCCTCCAAATGGTAAATAGCAAGACTAACCTTTTGATTTTCTAAACACCACATGACATCGAAAATCTTCTCCAGTGCATTAATCCACCCTTCTGATAGCACAGGGTCAGATGATCCTCTGAATGATGGGGGATGTTGTCTCATGTAATGTTCCACCACTGACATATTCCTCTGTGGTTGATCTGGCTGATCTCGTGCATCGATACCACCACCATTTATCGCTTGAGTAAATTTCGTCATTACTGCAACAAACTGTTCAATTCCAATTCCGACCATCTCAGGATGCTGATTTGGAAGGTCATTTCCTTCTGTATACCTCCTAGCACTGCTCCCCTATTTCCTCTGTGGAAAACCATTCTGAACAAAAATGTCTCAGATGAAGCAACATGGTAATCTTTAAATGGTATATCATTTAAAAAAAATATTTTTAGATGATCATTTAATATAATTATAACTCCTAAAGTTATCTAAACCTACCTATGATAAAAACTATAAGGCCCCAGCCATAAACATTAATTAATCTTGAGTTATTTCAAGAATACACGTTGAGGATCTTTTCAGGTTTTGAGTTTTAGAGAATTAGATCATAAATCATGCATTACATTCCACATTTAAACAAAGTGGTTACTTAAAAGATATAATTCATTTTTTCCATCAACAAAAACATATTTAAAACAAAATATGGATTCTTTCATGATAGTTCCTTGACACTATAATCACATCTTGTACTTTTCCCTTAACCTGTGGAAAACATTTTAAAAACATGGGATGAGCATAAAAAGCTCAGTAAGGGATATAAAAGTACGAAATGAAAACATTAGTCCATGTATACATAAGAACCAATGAAATAATAATATACCCATGAAACATATGCACTTTAACATACCTCATCAATTCATGAATAAATCATAGAAATCATAAGACAAAAAGGTAACTTGAGGCATTTATAACATTCTTTCGTAGTGAGTAACCATCATGGTTACATTTGGAATACCCATCACAGTATATTCCCTAAATCTCTTCGAAGAAACCTTAAAGATTAACCCCTTCGTGTTAACCAATGCATTGGAGATCAATATCGGGTTCACCCGCCCTTAGTTTATCATGAAACCTCCCATCTTCATAACAATGCCCAAGAACCATAACATAATCGTATCACAAAAAACATGCATAAAGGAAACATAACATTTCCACATTTCAATCACAAGATATAAATACAACACATGGATATAAAAGAACATTATGAAAACCATTCTCAATACCAAAATAAAAGAAAATTAAATCATGGTATTTATTTTTCATTTAAAAAAAAGTTATTTCTTGTAGAGGAAGCCGAAACTCAAATAATGGTCACGGTGGCGGAGAATTCGTTGTCGCCGCATACGTACGACAAAAACATTCTCTTTTTTCGTTTAGTAAAACAATTCGTATAAAAAGATTCCTTTTGAATAAAAGTAAAAGTCAAAGGGTTTTATACATCGTATAAAAGGAAGTTGTGTATAAAATAAAATATGCCTCAATGAAAGGAAATTGAGACGAAGTCCCATACATCGTGTCCGACTTGACTCGATCGTTCTTTAATCTCCTGAATAATAAACTTGACTTAATTTATACTTGATGAAGAACATTTTTCAAGTTCATTATTCCTTTTATATCACCTTTTACCATGTTATGAACACTATGTTATTATTTAAGTTAATAACAGCCGTTTTTTCGATCATTTGTACTTGAGTCAATAATAAACTCCTTATAATTACAAGTTGTTCATGTGGTAAAATATCCATTATATCCAGAATTATATTCATGATATAGATATCAGATATATCATATATATCCAGTATATACATGCATTAATAATATTACATAACATTTAGAGGTAAGAAATGAAATGCACCGTTCATGGAGAAGGTAATCCGTACGTACGCATGAACGCTACTTTCATTTCTATTTCATATTTTATGGAATTGAATCATAATGATATAAAGGTATAATATAATTCCAGTATAATATCATATATAATATCATTAAATCCATCCTTTATACGTCCCACATATGTAATTAACGAATCAAATCACTTTGAGGGGGCGGTAGTCCGCACTTTCTAAAATGAAGATATCAAGTTTCCCAATAATGGAAACCATAAACCTATGGAATAAATGAAAAATACATAATATTTAGAAAAACATAAACATATTATATATCATATATAAAATAATGACATCTTAATGTCCACCTTTTAAGGTGTTAGATGATTATTGAACAATCATCATTTCGTGAGGCAGAAATTCTCCATCCACGGAAACAGTATGATCTTTAACCATTATATGTATGTGTGTGTAAGTGTAGCTAGAAAAATTCTTATAAAAACAACCTAGTATATTGAATATACTGGTTTTGTTACAAAAAAAATGAATAAAAAGAGTTTATGGGGTTAGAGAAGCAAAATAAAACAAAATAACATTAGAGAAGTCTTTACCTTTAAATCAGGTAACTCCTCTTGGTTTGAACCAAAAGGGTTTCTTGATGAGCCTTATGCCTAAGGTAAGGCTTCTAGGATGAAGAGAGGGATCTGGAGAGATTTAATGAGCAATTATTGTCCAAGTCAATGGCTTTAGAAGTGTGGGTAAGGAGGTAGAGGTGGGGGCCTTTTATAAGAGGGAAGAGGGCCACTCTTGGAAATTCAAGAAATGTTACTTTATTATATAATGAGTTTCGGATTTCCAAGGACGCACATTGATATATTTCGAGGGTAATGTGATAAGGGTTCTAAATATACTCATACATTTTGTTTTTTACAAGTATAGGTCTTATATTTTAAATTATCTTTTAATTTATTTAAATCGTTCATTAACGAGGTAATCGTTGCATCATCATGATGTCATAAATAATTTAATTTATTTAAAGTATAAAAATTATAAAAAAACTATTATGATTTAGGTAAGATTTTAAAATTTCCAATGACTATTTATAGTCCAAGAGATCATTTATGTAGGGAAAATTAAAATTTTTTACTCAGGTGATACATTCTTTGTTATATTTACTTTCTTTAAAAATAAAAAGATAAAAAGTCATTATCACACAAAAGTGATTCCATGGGGTCCCCAAGTGTGGCACAAGGGATAACATGGTCGGAAATGACACAAATAGTAGAATTAGGACACATGTTGGGGTCATTTTTTATAATTATGATACCATTTTATTATCCTTAACCAACCGATTACTAATTAATCACGATAATTAAATATAATTATTGCTGTTACTATTCATAATTTCCAAAAACAAAAGAATCTTAATTACATAATTTTTTACTTCTAATTCCAAATATGGAATCCATTTTACTAAATTCCAAACATATAAATTGCAATAGTTAATTTAAAAATAATTCCCATTGTCAAAACAAATTGCGGGTTTTTTTAAACAATATCTATGAAAAGTTTGGCACTTGTTTATGCCCAATTCCAAAGTGAAATTAATACCAATGACCGCCATTGGATTAAATGGTAAAAATATATTCTATTTACACATTAACACCATTTAAAAAGTTAATCTAACCATATAATTAAATTATATGAAAAAATAGTTTTGATTTAAAATGAAGTATTTTTCACTTTTCATTAAAAAATGAACATTGTCAAAATAATACCAAAAATTTACCCAAAGTAAATTTCAATATCCCAATCATAAAGAATAAGTTTATTTTGACAAATAGAGCTTATAAAATTGTCAAAATATAGATTTAAAAATTGTTTTCCATCAAATGGCAGTAAACCAATCTTTTAAAAATCGTAGAGAATTCTATGCTTAAAATTGGATTTATTCCCATTTTAAGCCTCTAAAACACTATCTAATTCATTAATAGACATACATAAGAATAACTATTATTCATTACTTAATTGGGATGTTACATATTTCCCCCCTTTAGAAAATTTTGTCCCTGCGATTTATTTACTTATCGAATAAGTGGGGGTATTTATCCTTTATTTCATTTTCATATACCCATGTTGTCTCTTCAATTATGTGGTTTTTTCACAAAACCTTAACATGATGAATCACCTAATTATGCAACACTTGCTCCCTATGGTCAACAATCTAGACCAGTTGTTCCTCATAAGATAGGTTCTCTTCCAACTGAACTACCTCTGGACTCAAAACATGAGATAGATCTGGCATGTACTTCCTTAACAATGAAACATGAAAAACATTGTGTACCTGAGATAAACTCGGAGGTAAAGCCACTCGGTATGAAATTGATCCAACTCTCTCTAGAATTTCATATGTTCCAATGACCCTTGGACTCGTCTTTCCTTTCTTACCAAATCGCATCTCACTTTTCCATGGTGAAACTTTGAGAAAAACATGATCACCTACCTAAAAAGAGAGATCCTTCCTCCTGTTGTGCGCATAACTTTTCTCCCTGCTCTGAGCTATTCTCATGTTTCTCTGTATCAGCTAAACTTTTTATGCCAACTCTTTTACCAATTCTGGTCCCATCAACTTCATTTCACCCACTTCATCCTAGAAAGCTGGAGTTTGACACCGCTTCCCATATAATGCCTCAAATTGTGGCATCTGTATACTAGAAAGAATATTTTTATTATACAAAAACTCAATCAAAGAAATATTTTGGTCCCAAATTCCTTGATAATCCATCAAACAAGCATGTAGCATATCCTCCAAAGTCTGAATCGTTCGTTCTGACTGCCCATCTGATTGAGGATAAAAAGCTGTACTAAAATTTAATTTAGTACCCAATGACTTTTGAAGGCCTTTCCAAAAGCTAGAAGTAAACCTTGGATCATGACCAGATACAATGGAGAGAGGAACTCCATGTAACCAGGCTATCTCTTTAAGATACAAACGGGAAAGCTGATCTAGGGAAAAAGTATCTCGTATAGAAAGGAAATGAGAAGATTTAGTCAAGAAATCGAAAATAACCCAGATTGAATTATTACCTCGATGTGTCTTCGGAAATCCCACAACGAGGTCCATGGATATATTATCCCATTTCCACTCTAGAATTGATAAAAGCTGAAGCATCCCTTTCGGTAACTACTGATCTGATTTAACCTGTTGACAAGTCAAACACTTCACAGTAAAATTAGCAATTTATCTTTTCGTTCTGTCCCACCAGTAATATTCCCGAAAATCTCTATACATCTTAGTAATGCCTAGATGAACTGAAAACGGAGAACTATGAGCTTCACATAACAAATCTCTCTTAAACTGTGAATTACAAGGCACACACAATCTCTTCCCAAATCTCAGAACACAATCATTATCAATGTTGAATTCAGGAAACTTACCCTCCTGAACCAGCTCTACCTTTTTCTACAATTCACTGTCTTGCTTCTGTTCTTGCATAATTATGTCTGATAGAAAATATTTCACTGATACCTGAAACAAAACAGAAGGGCATAATGTACCAACAACTTCTATGACAATGTTAATCAAATCCATAACCAAATAATCACGTTCTAATCTCAGCATTGTTAATGAAACATTACTTTTTCAACTCAAAGCATCAGCCACTTTATTGGATTTTCCCGGATGGTAATGAATTGTTAAATCATAATCCTTGATTAATTCTAGCCATCTCCTCTGTCTCATGTTCAATTCTTTCTGATTTAATATATACTTTAAACTTTTTTGATCGGTATATATTTCACACTTTACTCCATACAAATGATGCCTCCAAATTTTCAAAGCAAAAACAACAACAGCTAATTCCATATCATGTGTATGGTAATTTACCTCAGGATTTTTCAACTAACGTGAAGCATAAGAAATTACCAGATCATTCTGTATTAAGACGCATCCAATTCCTTTCAATGAAGCATCATTGTAGATAAAAAACTCACCATTCATGGAAGGTAGTACCAAAACTAGAGCATTCACCAATCTACTTTTCAGTTCTTGAAAACAATTATCACATTCTTTTGTACAGATAAACTTAACACCCTTCTGAGTTATCTTAGTCATTGGACTAGATAACCAGGAAAAAATTCTAACAAACCTTCGGTAATATCCTTCCAAACCAGGGAAGCTACGAATCTCAGTTACATTTTTGGGTCTTGTCCATTTGTCCACAACCTTGGTTTTTGTAGGATCAACACTGATACCATCTTTAGAGACAATGTGGCCAAGGAAACAAATTTGTTGCAACCAGAACTCACACTTTCTGAATTTCCCACACAATTTATTTTCTTTTAAGGTTTTCAAAATAACCCTTAAATGTATTTGATGATCCTTTTTACTTTTAGAAAACACCAAAATATCATCAATGAAAACAACCACAAACTTATCCAAGAACTCATGGAAAATTATATTCATATGGTCCATGAATACAGAAGGTGCATTGGTTAGCCTAAACGACATAACTAAAAATTCATAATGGCCATATCATGTACGAAATGCGGTCTTTGGAATATCTGCTTCCTTTACCTTCAGTTGATGGTACCCCGATCTTAGGTCAATCATTGAAAAACACTAAGCTCCTTAGAGCTGATCAAACAAATCATCGATATGAGGAAAAGGATATTTGTAAATAATAGTGATGTTATTAAAGCCTCTATAATCAATGAAAAGTCGCATTGAACCATAATTCTTTTTAACAAATAAAACAGGAGCACCCCATGCTGATGTGCTAGGTCGAATGAAACCTTTCTCTAATAAATCTTGCAATTTCTCCTTCAACTCTAAAAGTTCAATTTGAAAAATTCAATAAGGGGCTTTTGAAATTGGATTAGCATCGGGAACTAAGTCAACAATAAATTCAAATTCCCGATCAGGTATTATTCTAGGCAACTCATGAGGAAAAACATCAGGATACTCATTTACCATTGGAACATCATTAATATGAACAGTTCCTTTTTTCAACAGTGTGTGCAAGGTAACATTGATTTCCATCTTTTACAAGTTTCTCAGCCTCTTGATATGTTATCAACAATAAGGGTTCATTCTTCTACACAAACTGAAAGTCTTTCTGAAAATAAACATCTTTAGCTCTACAGTCAATCTTAGTATGGTAAACAGAGAGCCAATCCAAACCTAGGATAACATCAAACTCTACTAGAGGTAAAATAATAAGGTTTACAAGTAGGTTATTTCCACGAGTAAGGATAAGAATATTCTTATAAATTATTTTTGCCTCAACATTTCCCACAGGTTTTTTTACCACAAGTTCAGGAGTCATTTCTTGATATGGTACTCCCATTTTACTAGAAAAGTTTTCGGAGATGAAGGAATTTGTAGACCTGAATCAAACAACACACTGGCATAATCTGAAAAAACAAAGTACCTGACACCACTTCATTTGATGGCCCAACATCTGCTGAAGTAGTTGCAAAGGATTTCACCAATCCTTCTTTGTTGTAGTCTGTCTACTTCTCATCACTCGAGCTCTTTATCAGACACTCGTTTGCATAGTGACCCATCTCATTGCACTTAAAAAATTTCCCTAACTGTAAATCAAATTTGGTCTTACCATCACCTTGATCTTTTTCATTGCAATCACGAGCCTTATGTCCCATCTTACCACATCGGTATCACATTCCAGAATTTATAAGACATTCCCCAGCATGCCTTTTACCACATTTTTCACAAACTGGAAACTTAGTTTTCTTACCATCATATCTTTTTGAATAATTCTTCCCTTTCTCCTTCCACCCGGGTCTCTTCTTTTGTTGGTTGTTATATGACACTTGATCATCAGAAAAATCCTCTTCCACTATATCATCACATCGAACAAGCTTTTCATAACTCTTAAACTCGCGATAAGCTAAAGCCTTTCAATATTTTGGATTCAATCCTGAGTAAAAATGATTGATTTTACTATCAAGGTCTCGGATAAAATTTTGAGCATACCTTGCCAATAAAGTGAACCTTTCTTCACAAGCATCCAATGAGTCGTCCTATTGCCTAAATTCCAAGAAATTTCTTTCATCCTAAGTCAAGCAGCCTTAGGAAAATACTTCTCAAGAAACATACCTTTGAATTCATCCCAGTCAAGAGCATCAATCTCATCAGCGTCCCTGATATTTTTAACCATCGACCACCACTGATTTTCTTCACCCTACAAACTATAAATATTAAAACTAACCTTTTGATTGTCTGAACACCCCATGACATTGAAAATCTTCTCCAGTGCTTTAATCCAACCTTAATCTCGCACAGGGTCAGATGATCCTCTGAATGATGGGGGATGTTTCCTCATGAAATGTTCCACCACTGACATGTTCCTCTGTAGTTGATCTGGCTGATCTCGTGCATGGATACCACCACCATTTATCTCTTGAGTCAACTGCTCCATTACAACAAAAAACTATTCAGTTCCAATTTTGACCATCTATGGGTGCTGATTTGAAAGGACATTTCCTTCTGTATGCCTTCCTAGCACTACTTCCCTGTTTTCTCTGTGGAATACCATTCCGAAAAAACATGTCTTAGATGAAGCAACATGGTATTCTTAAAATGCTGTATCATTTCAAAAAAATATTTTTAGATAATCATTTAATATAATTATAACTCCAAAATTTATCTAAATCAACCTCTGATACCAACTATAAGGCCCCATCCTTAAACATTAATTAATCTTGAGTTATTTCAAGAATACACGTTGAGGATCTTTTCAGGTTTATAGTTTTAGAGAATTTTATCATAAATCATGCATTACATTCCACATTTAAACAAATTGGTTACATAAAAGATAGTATTCATTTTTTTCCCATCAATGGAAACATATTTAAAAAAAACATGGATTCTTTCATGACACTTCCTTGACATTATCATCACATCATGTACTTTTCCCTTGACCTATGGAAAACATTTCAAAAACATGGGATGAGCATAAAAAGCTCAGTAAAGGATATAAAAGTACAAAAGGAAAACATTAGTCTATATATACATAAGAATCAATGAAATCATACTTTACCCATAAAACATAATCACATTAACATACCTCGTCAAATCATGAATAAATCATAGAAATCATAAGACATAAAGGTATCTTTAGGCATTCATAACATTCTTACGTAGGGAGTAACCCTCATGGTTACGTTTGGAATACCCATCACAGTATATTCCCTAAATCTCTTCGGAGAAACCTTACCAGTTAACCCCTTCGCATTACCCAATTCATTGGAAAGATATATCGGGCTCACTCTCCCTTAGTTTATCACGGAACCACCCATCTTCATAACAAGTTCCAAGAACCATAACATAATAGTATCACATAAAACATGCATAAAGGAAACATAAAATTTCCACATTTCAATCACAAGATATCAATACAACACATTGATATAATAGAAACATTATGAAAACCATTTTAAAAACCAAAACAAATGAAAAGTAAAGCATGGTATTTATTTTTCATTTAAAAAAAGTTATGGCATTTAGAGGAAGTTGAAACTAAAATAATGGTCATGATGGCGGAGAAGCCGTTGTCGCCGCATACGTACGACAAAAAAAATTCCCTTCTGTCGTTTAGTAAAAAGATTCATATAAAAAGAATAATTTTGAATAATGGTAAAATTCAAAGGGTTATATACACCGTATAAAAGGATGTTGTGTATGAAATAAAATATGCCTCAATGAAATGAGATTGAGATGAAGTCCCAAACCTCGTGTCCGACTTGACTCGATCATCCTTTAATATCCTGAATAATAAACTTTAGTTAATTTCTACTTTCTTAAGAACCTTTTTCAAGTTAATTATTCCTTTTATATCACTTGTTACCATGTTATGAACACTATGTAATTATTTATGTTAATAATAGTTGTTTTTTCGATCATTGGTACTTCAGTAAAAAATAAACTCCTTATAATTACAAGTTGTTCATGTGGTAAAATATCCATTATATACATAATTATATTCATGATGTAGATATCATATATATCATATATATCCAGTATATACATTCAGTTATAATATTACATTACATTTAGAGGTTAGAAATGAAATGCACCATTCATGGAGACAGTAAGCAGTACGTACGCATGAGTGCTACTTTCATTTATATTTCATATTTTATGAAATGGAATCATAATGATATAAAGGTATATTATAATTATAATTTAATATAATATATAATATCATTAACTCCATCCTTTATACATCCCACATATGGTATTAACGAATCAAATAACTTTGACGGGGCAGTAGTCTGCACTTCCTAAAATGAATATATCACGTTTACCTATAATGGAAACGATAAAAGTATGGCATAAATGAAAAACACAGAAGCTTATGGAAAACATAAAAATATTATATATCATATATAAAAATAGTGAAATCTTAATGGACACCTTTGAAGGTGTTAGAATAATATTAAACAATCATCGTTTCGTGAGGCAGAAATTCGCCATCCACAAAAACAGTATACTCTTTAACTATTATATGTATGTGTGTGTAAGTTTAGATCAAATACTTATTATAAAAACATCCTAGTATATTTGAGATACTGGTTTTGTTATAAAATAAATTAATAAAAAAAGTTTAGGGGGTTGGAGAAGCAAAATAAAACAAAAGAACATTAGAGAAGTCTTTACCTTTAAATCGTGTAACTCTTCTTGGTTTGAACCAAAAGGGTTTCTTGATGAGCATTCTGCCTAAGGAAAGGCTTCTCGAATGAAGAGAGGTATTTGGAGAGATAAAATGAAAAGATATTGTCCGAGCCAATGGCTTGAGAAGTGTGGGTAAGGAGGTAGAGGTGGGGGCCTTTTAGACGAGGGAAGAGGGGCACTCTTGGAAATTCAAGAAATGATACTTTATTATATAATGAGTTTCGGATATTAAAGGTCCCACATTGATATATTTGAAGGATAAGGTGATAATTGTTCTAAATATACTCATACAATAGGTTTTTTACAAGTTTAAGTCTTATATTTTACATTATCTTTTCATTTTAATTAAATAGTTCATTAATGAGGTAATCGTTGCATCATCATGATGTAATAAATAATTTAATTTATATAATGTCTAATAATTATAAAAAAACTACTATGACGTATGAAATATTTTTATATTTCCATTGACTATTTATAGTCTAAGATTTCATTTATTTAGACAAAATTAAAATTGTTTTAGTCAGGTGATACATTCTTTGTTATATTTACTTTTTTAAAAAATAAAAAGATAAAAAGTCATTATCACACAAAAGTGATTCCATGGCATCCCCAAGTTTGGAACAAGGAATCCCATGGTCGGCCATGACACAACCAGTAGAATTAGGACACATGTCTGGATCTTTTGTTATTATTATGATATCATTTTATTATCCTTAACTACCCGATTACTAATTAATCATGATAATTAAAGATAATTATCGTCGTTACTATTCATAATGTCGAATAACAAAAGTGTCTTAAAAATACAATTTAGTCCTTATGATTCCAAATATGGAATCCATTTTACCAAATTCCAAACATCGAAATTGCAACAGTTAATTTAAAAATAATTCCCGTTGGCAAAACAAATAGCGGGTTTTTTGAAACAATATCTACGAAAAGTTTGGCACTTGTTTATGCTCAATTCCAAAGTAAAATTAATCCCAATGACCACCATTGGATTAAATGGTAAAAATATATTCTATTTATACTTTAAAAATAATTAAAAATATAGTGTAGAAATATAAATAAATTAGATGAAAAAGCAGTTTTGATGTAAAATGCAGTATGTTTCACTATTCATTAAAAAATGAACATTGTCCGAAAAATACCAAAAAATTACCCAAAGTAGATTTAAATGTCCCAATCATAAAGAATTAGTTTATTTTGACAAATAGAACTTATAAAATTGTCAAAAAATATCTTTAAAAATGGTTCACCATCAAAAATAAGTAAAACAATCTTTTAAAAATTTTAGAGAATTATATGCTTAAGATTGTATTTATTCTCATTTTAATCCTCTAAAACACTATATAATTCATAAACTAACATAGATAAGAATATATATTATTAATTACTTACTTTGGATGTTACAGGTAGTAATCAATACGTATGCACAAATGAAGTTATCATATTTCGATGGATATAATGATTTGAATTACCTGATATATTTTATTTGTCTATAATTATAATTCTTTTTAATATTTCATATGAGTTATTTAAATAAATAAGAATGACCAATTTTGAGGGGTTTTAATGTAAAATTAATTACGTCAGTTCCTTAGGTATTAGTTTGACATACATACAAATTATTGTTTTATTATAGATTTGATTACAGAAGAGATGTATAATGGTTGTTTTATTATCATAATAAATTTTTATTATTTTATAGATACATATATTTCTATATTAGAATTATTTATTTATGTTTTGTGGAGATAAATTAAATATATAATAAAAAATCATAATTATGTTCTTTACCTCTTATCCAAACATCCTCTATAGTATTTTAACATTGGACTACTAATATAGATATTAAAATCAAAATATGTACTAAAATAAATTGGTAGTGTTGTTAATAAGTGATTTGGATATGTATTTTTTGAATTATGCTTCCCTTGAAGTGTATAGAGAAAATTTGTGGGGAAATCATTTAATATGTTGGGGATAGGACACACATGGCTTGTTTTTAAAAAATAAAATAAATTTATTTCTTCAACTAGTAAAAATATATCTAAATTAGAATAATTCATAATATATGGTGATATAGGATATAAATATGGCCATAAAATTATATTGAAATATTTTTTAGTTCATTTTAACCCTTAAAATTTTAGTTTTTACCCTTTTAGCCCATTTTATCTCTTACAATGGTAATTGCATTATTAACAAATGTTACTATTCATAATAAAAAAATGAATGAGAACGCATTAATAAAATTAATTATAATTCTATATATGTGGTCAATTTTATAAATATAAATTTATAAAAGTACTATAAATTACTTTTAAAATAAACCAAAAAACACAATAAGATCAGTTCTTAAAAGAACATGGCTTTATTAAATCATTGAAATCTATATATAATTTTGACATCGGTGAAAATAACTATTATAAAAGAATTCAATAATGCTATGAAAATAATGAGAAAAGATTCCATTTCTTTCTGTAACATATTTAAACTAAAATTCCCTAAAAATATGGAAATCGTATTTTATTTGTAAAATCCATGAAAATGGTAAAGTATGATTCATTATTAAAAAACAATATTATAGTGAGAAAAATATTCATGATTTATAAATTAATATATAATATTCATTTCAAAAATTTTAAAAATTCAAATGTGAATTGTATAGAAAAAATTAAAATTGAAATTTTATTAATTTATAATTATAATAAATGTTATTAAAATTTACCTTTTAAAAAATTATAATTGTTAAAAACATCCATAATATATTTTAAAAATTCATGGATGTGGATGAAAATATTCCCAACTAAATGAATATAATCATAGTAGACTTTTCTAGAAAATCAACTATTTTATGTAATAAAGAGACAAAAATGGAATGAATATAGTAAACAATCATAAATAACTATAGGATAAAATAAAAGATGGTGTTTAATAGATAAATATAATATCATTACCCTGATATATATTCAAGAATAAAAATACCAATTAAAATTGAAATTGCTAAATAAACCCTTCTTACCAAGGTAATGTTTGAATCAAAAAACCCTTAGAAGTAAAAAATTAATAAGAAAAATTAAATTATATATATTTGAATATATTAATAATATATATATATATATTTGGAATTATATTCAACATATATAAAAAATTATTTCAATAATATGAATCATGTCTCAATGAAACAATATTGAGATAAAGAAAATATATATCAAGTCTGGTCCTTCTTTATATATGTTATTAAGCTACTACATAAAAAAATTTTAATTTTTATAAATATATAATATACTAATATTCACACTTATTTTATAATATATTATTCTTATATAGTTTCCATATACCCATTTATTAAAAATTATTCATTTAAATCTTTGTTTAGGCATTAAATATTATGTTTTGTAGGAAAGTTTCTGTTCAAAGTTTCATTTCATAGCACCATTTCCATGGTTTAATCATATATATAATATAATAAATTTAATAAATTACATATTTATTCATTAGATAAAAATTTATAGTCAATTATTTAAATAAATGATGATAAAATTTCATCACTTTATAGATATGGTACTTCATACGTACGCATGATTAATGTTTTGAATTTCCAACGAATGTAAATAAATAATGGTAAATAATAATATCTCATTAATTAATAATAGTAATAATATAATAATAATAATATCTTTTAATCAAATATATCATTATTATTATTCATGTTATGAGGATGTTAAAAATAAATCACATCACTTTGTGGTGGTTATTGTCCACACATATGCACGAGATATGTTATGGTTTTTAAATGGACCGGAGGGTATGAATATGGATTAAATTTTAGATTTAAATAATCATAATAATTTTATATTAATAATTTATATCTATTTAATCCTTATATATAACCATCCATTAGAGATGGCGTTGAAAAATAAAATGTATCACTTGAAGGCTATGGTAGTCAATACATATGCATAAGTTATCCTTTTTATTTTCCATTAGATATAAAGGAGATAGAGATTGTTTCACCATTAACATAAAACAAATTTCAGTATAGTAAATTTAGTTGTTTCATCATGTTAATATGGTAATATAATACTTTTTATTTTCTTATGTAAGAATGGAACCTTGAATAGATCAGTAAAGAAAAATGTTTCTTCTTTGGGTATCGTTCTTTAGATTACAATTTAACCCTTCTAGGGAATATCATTTGGTGATACATAAACCTCTTGGAAAAGGTAATTAAATTTAAGAATATATTTGGGAGGATATTTTTTATCAAAAAGGATAAAGTGGTGTGGATAATTGACAAGAGTAAGTGCTATTTTATATGTGAGATGGTTGGTAAACTTGTAAATACTTGAAAATTTATTGTATCATATATGGTTCACTGAATTAAAGTAGTTCCAAATTATCATATTATCAAATATTATAAATTAAATTTTGAATTTAATTCAACTAATGAGATTTAAGGAAAATAATTGATATTTTAAATGTTATCTCTTAGGTTATCCACTATTTTAACCCTTTTAACGTTTATCTTGGTAACAAAATACTTTTATTTTTACGGTAAATAATTTCATTCTAAAATGTAAAAAGGATCATAAGCTGAAAATGGTAGATACTATTTACCCCATACCATTCAGGTGAATGAATATAATTTTTATTATTATTTTTAAATCCATTAATTAAATAATTTTTATCATCAAATACCATTAACGTAATTTTTGGGAGTAGTTATATAATTGGACTTCCAAAACATAAATATTACCATGGTTTTTGAATTTGAATATTTTAATAATTTCGTATCTTTAATTTTAATTCATAAAAATCCATAAATATTCAAATGTATCTAAATCCTTCAAATTTAAATATTTTTAAACAATCCAATATGATTTCATAACCTCTTAAAAAAGTCTTTCCTCGTGAATCTATAAGTGTCAAAGGTTATTGTAACATTACCAATAGTAGAATACAACATAATATCATAAAAAATAGTTTATTCCTATTAAAATAACTTCTTATAGACATTAATAACATATTTTTCTTATTATGAAAATATATAATATATGTTAAAATAAATAGAGTGATATTTTGTAATTATCCAATCCTTAAAACAATAAAAACATCATTATTAAAGGAAAATAACATCAAATTTATAAATTTTAGAATATATGATTATTTTTATCGTAATAGAATTATAATATTATTTAAAGGAAAGTATTTTAGAGAATTTGATACCGTGAAAATTATTTTTAACCTTAGTTAAATCATTTCTATTTTCTACTATGGTGATGAAATTTTACCATTGTTACTCTTCATTATTAAAAAAATTTAAATTAAAATTATTAAATAATATGAATATAACGATTCTAAAATATTTAATCCATTTTTTAATATTATGTTTTTTGAAATAATTTAAAATACCTTCCTCATAAATTAGTAAAAAACAATGAAAAATATTTTTAGAAAAATACACTTTTTGAAAAAAAAATTGATTTTATTTATAAATAAAATATAATCAAGATTCCAACTGAATTAATTGTATTTTATTAAATTAAAAATTACATATTTAAATTTAAAACAAATAAATATAAAGTAACCTTTTAAAATTGTATTAAAAGAAAAGTGCCAAAAAAATCGTTGAATAAGAATATTATTAGATTTCAATAATTTGATACATAAATTACTAAGTTAAAAATTATATTTATAAATAAATAATATTAATTATTAAAAAATATAATAAATGTTTCATAAACATTCATTTTATTCTTAAATAAATATAATTTCATAAATTTTAAAGTATTTTTAAAATCATTATTTTTCAATATTCATCAAAGTGTTAGCTATTTATTAAAATAAAAAAATAGAACCAATATTAATTTTGAAATTATAAAACCAGAAAATAATTATATTTAATCAAATTAAAATTAGTGAATTCAAAAGATTATCTTTTACAATAAAAATAAAAAATTTAGGATAAAATATTCTTATACAAAAAAATAACAGTTTTAGACATCACTTTTCATTCACTTATATAAATAAATTATTATAATTAAAAATTGAGTACTTATTAACTAGTATTTAAAATATAATTTTTAATATTTAATTATATAGATATATATTTTATATTCAAAACCAACAGCTATGTTCTGATTGTCATATTTAAATTTTAATATTTCCATAGATTTTTTAGGTTTGTTTAATCTTTGTGTTTCATGTGGTACACACTATTGAAAATATTTATTGTTAAAAATAAAATGCATTACCAAATATTTGGAACATATATTTTCATAATTATTGAAAATTAATCCTCTCAATTTTATTTTCTGTCCACTAAAAAGGGTTTAAAATATATTCAGATGAAATTCTATTGAGTGGGGAAATATTGTTTCTTGAATATAAATTATGTATTCTTTTAAAAATATCATTTATTTATATGATACAAGTAGGTAACAAATGATTACCTAAATATTTCGTATACCATGCTTTTACTATTTTGTGAATCAAAATTATGAATGATTTTCGTAAAGATTGTCTTCAAAGTTGGGTAAAAGTTTCCATATAGGATACGGCATATTTATGTTCCTCCTTCCTAAGATTGGGGTAATGGTTTAACACATAGATAAATAATATGAGATAATATAAATCATGTATTCCCAAAATTTCATCCTTCTTTTTTTGGAGTAATTTTTTCAATTTAGTTCATGTCATTAGTTAAATAAAAAATGACTACTTTTTAATTCTTCAAGAATGAAATATATATGTAAATAGATAAAAAGTTCTATAAATAGATGAGACAATATTACACTTGATTCTACCCACAAATAAAATCTAAAATTGTTATGAAATGTTAATATGATATTCAATATGAATAAAATTTTACATACCAATATCTAAAACCACAATAATATCACTCAATTTTTATCTTAAATAATAATACAAATAATTCACCTTAAAATTCTTCTAAATATGTTTGACCAAATTTCAAACCCATAAAAAATATTTCATATCATATTCTTCTAATTTGAACATAACATTTATCCTTAAATTACATTAATTACTCAAAAATTCACATAAAAAAATCTATATACCCATGTTATATATGTGTATATGTTAACTCATTATTTGATACCAAAATTGTATTTCATCCTAAAAAATAATATTTGTTTTACGCTAATCATATAATTTTTCAAATATAGTTCAATTCATTAAAAATGACTTTAATTACATAGTCTTTAAATCCATTTTTGATCTCATATATTCCCAAAATATGATACCCCCTTTATTATTATAAACAATAAATACCTTTTTATCATGGAACTTATTAACATCAAAATTTATGTATTTCTTTCAATTGATTTCCCCAATAACATTCTTCTAAAATAACGTTTCACTGAATCACATGTTCATTATAACAGTTATAAATTAATAAATGATATATTTAATCGGAATAAATATTTCCCAAAATTTCATTAGATACCGTAAATTCCCATAACATAAAAACATAATAATTTTATCTATTCATTTATACATTTGATCATATTTAATCTTATCAACCCATAATCATATCCTAAAAATTTAAATTATCTTCTCCTGATAACTTCATAACCAATAATGTTTTCAAGACTTACATGGACACTAACTATAATGTTTGGGTAGTATACTTAGTGTGATGTAGATTATACCTATCAGAGTAATACATGATTCACTACACCCCATTTATAAGAAATCTACCACTCTCCATTATGGTATCCCTTTCCCCATGAATCCCTTAGGTGAAGAGACATTCTTTTCCCAACATTCACAACTATGTCTTCCTAAGGACTTTATTCTTTTATTTTTCTAAGACCAACTATAAGAGTTCCAGACTGGTAAACATATATGTTGTGCAAAAATCATTATTTTTACATGTTGGTTATGATACAAAATATTATGACCAAATATTAATTTTCTATAAATATAATATCAATATCCAATATTGGTTCACATGCATAACAAATACCAATCACGTATATTTTTTAGAGAAATCAAAAAATTTGATTATATAATAAAAACCATGTCTTTATTATTAAATGAGTATTTTTATAATTATAATTATATTTTACTGTTCCAAATTAGTAATTAATCATCACCCAAAAAATCACATAAAATTATCTCCTTTATGATATATCCTACATAATCACATTATTTCTAACTAGTGGAAATGAATACATAAATAAATGCTGAGATCATATTCTAAATATGTGTAAAAGTGGGAGATATCAATTATTGGTCATATGTAATAGTTATATAATAATAATTGTATGATATACTTTTCAAAAATTAATAAATTCATACCCAATCAGGTATTGATTTTAATTATTATGTCCTGGCATAAAATAATTTCATACCAATAGATGTGAGTAATAAGAGTATAAAATCATTATTAATCAATCATGATCCATGAGTTCATGTCCTAAGATTATGATTATTTTTTAGAGGAATCCTAAACTAATAAATTAATTTACTTATTCAATATAAGGCCCCAGCCTTAAACCTTACTTAATCTTGAGTTATTACAAGATTACACATTGAGGATCTTTTCGGGTTTAGAGTTTTAGAGAATTAGATCATAAAACTTGAATTACATTCCACATATAAACAAAGTGGTTACATAAATATAGTATTCTTAATTCCCATCAATGGAAACACATTTAAAATAAAACATGGATTATTTATTGACACATCCTTGACTCTATCATCTTATCATGTACCTTTCCCTTGACCTGTGAAAAACATTTCAAAAACTTGGGATGAGCATAAAAACTAAGTATGGGTTATAAAAAAAACTTGGAAAGGAAACATGAGTTCATATATACATAAGAATGAAATCATACTTTACCCATAAACATAGGCACTTTAACATACCTCATAAAATAATGAATAAATCATAGAAATCATAAGACATAAAGGTAACTTGAGGCATTTATAACATTCTTACGTAGGGAGTAACCCTCTTGGTTACGTTTGGAATACCCATCACAGTATATTCCCTAAAATCTCTTCGGAGAAACCTTATAGTTTCACTCCTTCGCGTTACCCAATGCATTGGAGAGCTATAACGGGCTCACCCGCCCTTAGTTTATCACAGAACCACCCGTCTTCATAATAATGCCCAAGAACCATAACATAATCATATCACATAAAACATGCATAAAGGAAACATAAAATTTCCACATTTCAATCACGAGATATCAATACAACACATTGATATAAAAACATTATGAAAACCATTTTCAATACTAAAATAATAGAAAAGTAAAACATGGTATTTATTTTTCTTTTAAAAAGAAGGTATGGCTTGTAGAGGAAGCCGAAACTCAAATAACGGTCACGACGGCGGAGAAGTCGTTGTCGCCGCATACGTACGACAAAAACATTCCATTTTGTCGTTTAGTAAATGCTTCGTATAAAAAAGATTCCTTTTGAATAAACGTAAAAGTCAAAGGGGTTTATACACTGTATAAAATAAAGTTGTGTATAAAATAAAATATGCCTCAATGAAAGGAGATTGAGATGAAGTCCCATACCTCGTATCAGACTTGACCCGACCATTATTTAATCTCCTGAATAATAAACTTGAGTTAATCTCTACTTTCTTATGAATCTTTTTCAAGTTCATTATTCCTTTTATACCATGTTATGAACATCATGTAATCAGTTAAGTTAATAATGTTCATTTTGTCGGTATTTGGTTCTTAAGTCAAAAATAGACTTCTTACACTTACATGTTGTTAATTTGGTCATAGGTTAGTTATATCCAGAATAATATTAATGATTTGGATAACATATATATCATATATATTAATCATATACATATATTTATAATATTACATCACATTTAGAGGTAAGAAATGAAATGCACCGTTCATGGAGACGGTAAGCCGTACGTACGCATGAACGCTACTTCCATTTCTATTTCATATTTTATGGAATGAAATCATAATGATATAAGATTATATTATAATTCCAGTATAATAACATATATTATATCATTAAATTTATCCTTTACACATCCCACATATGGTATTAACGAATCAAATCACTTTCAGGGGGCGGTAGTCCACACTTCCTAAAATGAAGATATCGTGTTTACCCATAATGGAAACCATAAATGTATGCCCAAAATGAAAAAAACATAAGCTTAAGGAAAACATAAACATATTATATATCGTATATAAAAATATTGGCATCATAATGGCCACCTTTGAAGGTGTTAAATGAGTATTGAACAATCATCGTTTCGGGAGGCAGAATTTCGCCATCCACGGTAACCGTATGTTCTTTAACCATTTGATAAAGTTGTGTGAGAGTGTAGCTAAAATAAATCTTATAACAACATCCTAGTATATTGAAGATACTGGTGTTGTTACAAAAGAAGTAAATAAAAAGAGTTTAGGGGGTTGGAGAAGCGAAATAAAACAAATGAACATGAGAGAATGAATTACCTTTAAAAGTGTAACTCCTTTTGATTTGAGCCTAAAGGCTTCCTTTGAAAGGATTCTGCCCAAAGGGAATCCTCTAGGATGAGGAGAGGGATGTGGATAGAGTAAATGGGCAGGGGTTGGCCGAGCCAAAGGCTTGAGAAGTGTGTGAAATGAGGTAGAGGTGGGGGCCTTTTATAAGAGGAGAGGAGGGGCACTTTTGGAAAGTAAAGAAATATTACTTTATTGGAAAATGTGTTTCGGTTTTAAAAGGTCCCACATTGATATAATTAGTGGATAAGGTGATAAGGGTTCGAAATCCACTCATCCAATTGGTTTTTTCCATGTGTAGTTTATAGATTTTACATTGTCTTTCCATTTTATTTAAATCGTCAAATAATGATTTCATCACTGCATCATTATTATGTCATAAATAATTTAATTTATTTAATGTCCAAAAATTATAAAAAAATACTATGATGTAGGAAATATTTTTAGCTTTCCAATTACTATTTATAATCAAATATCTGATCTTTATAACCCCATGTAAAAATTGTTTTCGTAAAACATATCATGTTTGTGTCATTTTTACTTTAACATTTAATAAAAAGTTATTTATGTCATTTCCAAACCAAAGTGTCTCCATGGGGTCCCCAAGTTGACCCATGGCATTTCTTGGTCGGACATGACACAACAAATAAGGTTGGGACATGTGTCTAGGTCATTTCCTATTATTAAAGCATTATTTATAACTTAAACTACCCTAATTACCACTAATCGCGATTAAGAACTTAATAAGTTACTATTCATCAAAAAATTATTATAATCTCATTGAACCACATTTTACTTCTTAATTACAACCATGTATGTCGGATTTTCAAAATTAAATACACATTAGTGGTAAATTTTCATTTAACTGAAAAATCAGTTTGCTTGATTACCACTTAGTGGTTTCACTATTCATCAAAAATTGAAGTTTTTCAGAAAATTACCAAAAATTCACCCTAAGATATATTTGATATTCCGAATTCAAAAATGAAGTCTATTTTACAAAATTTAAATCATATAATTCGCTTTAATTAATCTAATAATTAATTCCCGCTGCTAGAGCAAATAGCGTGTTTTTACAAAATAATAAGTATCAAAAGATTGACACCAGTTTAAGTCTAATTTCAAAGTGAAATTGATTCCAATGACCACCATTGGATAAAATGGTAAAAATATATTCTAATTTCACTTCAAAACCAATTCAAAACATAATCTAATCATATAAATAAATTAGATTAAAAAGCAGTTTTGATGTAAAATGCAGTATTTTTCACTATTCATTAAAAAATGAACATTGTCAGAAAAATACCAAAAATTCACACAAGGTAAATTTTGATGTCCCAATCATAAAGGATTAGTTTATTTTGACAAACATAGTTTATTAAATTGTCAAAATATAGATTCAAAAATGGTTTTCCATCAAAAGGCAGTAAAACAATCTTTTAAGAATATTAGTGTATTCCATGCATAAGATTGTATTTATTTTCATTTTAAGCCTCTATAACACTATCTTAATCATTAATAGACATAGATAAAAATATCCCTTATTCATTACTTACTTGGTATGTTACATCCTTCCCCCCTTTAAAAAATTGCGTCCCCGTAATTTATTTACTTATCGAATAAATGGGGGTACTTATCCCTCATTGCATTTTCAGATTCCCATGTTGCCTCTTCAATCATGTGGTTTTTCCACAAAACCTTTACCTGATGAATCACCTTATTCCGTAACACTTGCTCCCTATGGTCAAGAATCTGGACCGGTTGTTCCTCATAAGATAGGTTCTCTTCCAGCTGAACTACCTCTGGACTCAAAACATGAGATGGATCTGGCATATACTTTCTCAACATCGAAACGTGAAAAACATTGTGTTCCTGAGATAAACTCGGAGGTAAAGCCACTCGGTATGAAACTGATCCAACTCTCTCCAGAATTTCGTATGGTCCAACAAACCTTGAACTCAACTTTCCTTTCTTACCAAATCTCATCACGCTTTTCCAAGTATAAATCTTGAGAAAAACATGATCACCTACCTCGAAAGATAGATCCTTCCTCCGGTTATCCGCATAACTCTTCTGCCTGCTCTGAGCTGTTCTTATGTGTTTCTGAATCAGCTGAACTTTTTCTGCCATCTTTTCTACCAATTCTGGTCCCATCAACTTCCTTTCACCCACTTCATCCCAGAAAGCTGGAGTTCGACACCGCTTCCCATATAATGCCTGAAATGGTTCCATCTGTATACTGGAATGAAAAATGTTATTATATGAAAACTCAACCAAAGAAAGATGTTGGTCCCAACTTCCCTGATAATCCATAGAATAAGCTCGTAGCATATCCTCCAATGTCTGAATTGTTCGTTCTGACTGCCCATCTGATTGAGGATGAAAAGCTGTACTAAAATTTAATTCAGTACCCAACGACTTCTGAAGGCCTTTCCAAAAGTTAGAAGTAAACCTGGGATCACGATCCGATACAATGGAGAGAGGATCTCCATGTAACCTGACTATCTCTTTAAGATACAAACGGGAAATTTGATCAGGAAAGAAAGTATCTCGTATAGCAAGGAAATGAGCAGATTTAGTCAAGCGATCAACAATAACCCAGATTGCATTATTACCTCGAGATGTCTTCGGTAATCCAACAACAAAGTCCATGGACATATTCTCCCATTTCCACTCTGGCACTGGTAAAGGCTGAAGAATCCCTTTCGGTAACTGCCGCTCTGCTTTAACCTGCTGATAAGTCAAACACTTCACAGTAAAATCAGCAATATCTCTTTTCATTCCATCCCACCAGTAATACTCCCGCAGATCTCTATACATCTTAGTACTGCCCGGATGAACTGAAAACGGAGAACTATGAGCTTCACATAACAACTCTCTCTTCAACTGTGAATCACAAGGCACACACAATCTCTTCCCAAATCTCAAAACGCAATCATTATCAATGTTGAATTCAGGAAACTTACCTTTCTGAACCAGCTCTACCTTTTTCTGCAACTCACTATCTTGTTTCTGTGCTTGCTTGATTCTATCTGATAGAGATGATCTCACTGATACCTGAAACAAAACAGAAGGACTTCCTCCACCAACAACTTCTATGCCAAAGTTCATCAAATCCTTAACCAAAGGATCACGTTCCAAACACAACATTGTTAATGAAGCATTACTTTTTCGACTCAAAGCATCAGCCACTTTATTTGCTTTTCCCGGATGGTAATGAATTGTACAATCATAATCCTTGATTAATTCCATCCATCTCCTTTGTCTCATGTTTAACTCTTTCTGAGTGAATATATACTTTAAACTTTTGTGATCGTTATATATTTCACACTTTACTCCATACAAATGATGCCTCCAAATTTTTAAAGCAAAAACAACAGCAGCTAATTCCAAATCATGTGTAGGGTAATTTACCTCATGAGTTTTCAACTGTCGTGAAGCATAAGCAATTACCTGATCATTCTGCATTAGGACGCAACCAAGTCCTTTCAATGAAGCATCACTGTATATAACAAACTCACCATTCCTGGAAGGTAGTGCCAAAACTGGAGCATTCACCAATCTTCTTTTCAATTCCTGAAAACAATCATCACATTCTTTTGTCCAGATAAACTTAACACCCTTCCGAGTTAGCTTAGTCATTGGACTAGATAACCGTGAAAAATTTCTAACAAACCTTCGGTAATAGCCCGCCAAACCAAGGAAGCTACGAATCTCGGTTACATTTGTGGGTCTTGGCCATTCTTCCACAACTTTTGTTTTTGCAGGATCAACAGTTATTCCATCTTTAGAAACAATGTGACCAAGGAACGAAATTTTTTGCAACCAAAACTCACACTTTCTGAATTTCCCATACAGTTTATTTTCTTTTAAGGTTTGCAAGATAACCCTTAAATGTTTTTCATGATCCTCTTTACTTTTAGAAAACACCAAAATATCATCAATGAAAACCACCGCAAACTTATCCATGAACTCATGGAAAATTCTATTCATTAAGTCCATGAATACAGCAGGTGCATTGGTTAGCCCAAAAGGCATTACTACAAATTCATAATGGCCATATCTCGTACGGAACGCGGTCTTCGGAATATCTGCCTCATTTACCTTCAGCTGATGGTACCCCGATCTCAAGTCAATCTTTGAAAAACACTGAGCTCCCTGGAGCTGATCAAACTAATCATCGATATGAGGCAAAGGATATTTGTTCTTAACAGTTATATTATTCAAGGCTCTATAATCAATGCAATGTCTCATAGAACCATCTTTCTTTTTAACAAATAAAACAGGAGCACTCCATGGTGATGTGCTAGGTCTAATAGAACCTTTCTCTTATAAATCTTGCAATTGCTCCTTCAACTCTAAATGTTCAATTTGTGCCATTCGATAAGGGGTTTTTGAAATTGGCTTAGAATCAGGAACTAAGTCAACAGTAAACTCAACTTCCCGATCTGGTATTATTCCAGGAAACTCATCAGGAAAAACATCAGGATACTCATTTACCACTGGCACATCATTAATCTGAACAGTTCCTTTATTTTCAACGACGTGTGCAAGGTAACATTCATTTCCATCTTTTACAAGTTTCTCGGCCTCTTGATATGTTATCAAAAGTAAGGGTTCATTCTTGTAAACAAACTGAAAGTCTTTCTGAAAAGAAACTTCTTTAGCTCTACAGTCAATCTTAGCATGGTAAATAAAGAGCCAATCCATACCCAGGATAACATCAAACTCTACTAGAGGTAGAACAATAAGGTTTGGAAGTAGGTTCTTTCCACAGATAAGGATAGAAAGATTATTGTAAATTCTTTTTGCCTCAACATTTCCCCCAGGTGTTTTTACCAAGAGTTCAGGAGTCATTTCTTGAGATGGTATTCCCATTTTACTAGAAAAGGTTTCAGAGATGAAAGAATGTTTAGACCCCGAATCAAACAACACACTGGAATAATCTGAAAAAAGAATCAAAGTACCTGATACAACTTCATTTGATGTCCCGACATCTGCTGAAGTAGTTGCAAAGGATTTCACCACCCCTTTCTGCTTGTAGTCTAACTTCTTCCCATCACTCAAGCTCCTTGTCGGACACTCATTTGCATAGTGACCCATCTCATTGCACTTATAACATTTCACTAACTGTAAATCAAATTTGTTCTTACCATCACCTTGATCCTTTTCAGTGCAATCACGAGCCTTATGTCCCATCTTACCACATCGGTAGCACTTCCCAGAATTCAGAAGACATTCCCCAGCATGCCTTTTGCCACATTTATCAAAAACTGGAAACTTAGTTCTCTTACCATCAGACTTTTTTGAAGAATTCTTACCTTTCTCCTGCCATCTCGGTCTCTTCTTCTGCTGGTTGTTATAGAAAACTTGGTCATCGGCAAACTCCATTTCCACCTTCTCAGCACATCGAACAAGATTTTCATAACTTTTAAACTCACGAGAAGCTAATGCCCTTCGATACTTTGGCTTTAATCCTGAGTAGAAACGATTGATTTTACTATCAAGGTCCTAGATAAAATTTGGAGCATACCTTGCCAATCGAGTGAACCTTTCTTCATAGGAAGCCATTGAGTCTTCCTCTTGCCTCAATTCCAAGAATTTCTTTTCCATCCTAAGTCGAACAGCCTTAGGAAAATACTTCTCAATAAACATACCTTTGAATTCATCCCAGTCAAGAGCATCCATCTCATCGGCGTCCCTGATATTTTTAACCATAGACCACCACAGATCTGCTTCACCCTCCAAACGGTAAATAGCAAGACTAACCTTTTGATTGTCTGAACACCCCATGACATAAAAAATCTTCTCCAGTGCTTTAATCCACCCTTCAGCTAGCACAGGGTCAAATGATCCTCTGAATGATGGTGGATGTTGCCTCATGAAATGTTCCACCACTGACATGTTCCTCTGCGGTTGTTCTGGCTGATCTCGTGCATGGATACCACCGCCATTTATCGCTTGAGTCAACTGCGCCATTACTGCAACAAACTGTTCAGTTCCAATTCCGACCATTTCTGGATGCTGATTCGGAAGGTTATTTCCTTCTGTATGCCTTCCTAGCACTGCTTCCCTGTTTCCTCTGCGGAAAACCATTCTGAACAAACATGTCTTAGATGAAGCAACATGGTAATCTTTAAATGCTATATCATTTCGAAAAAAATATTTTTGGATAATCATTTAATAGAATTCTAACTCCTAAAGTTATCTAAACCGACCTCTGATACCAACTATAAGGCCCCAGCCTTAAACCTTACTTAATCTTGAGTTATTACAAGATTACACATTGAGGATCTTTTCAGGTTTAGAGTTTTAGAGAATTAGATCATAAAACTTTCATTACATTCCACATATAAACAAAGTGGTTACATAAAGATAGTATTCTTCATTCCCATCAATGGAAACACATTTAAAATAAAACATGGATTATTTCTTGACACATCCTTGACTCTATCATCTTATCATGTGCCTTTCCCTTGACCTGTGAAAAACATTTCAAAAACTTGGGATGAGCATAAAAACTCAGTATGGGTTATAAAAAAAACATGGAAAGGAAACATGAGTAAATATATACATAAAAATGAAATCATACTTTACCCATAAACATAGGCACTTCAACATACCTCAAAAAATAATGAATAAATCATATAAATCATAAGACATAAAGGTAACTTTAGGCATTCATAACATTCTTACGTAGGGAGTAACCCTCTTGGTTACGTTTGGAATACCCATCACAGTATATTCCCTAAAATCTCTTGGGAGAAACCTTAACGTTTCACTCCTTCACGTTACCCAATGCATTGGAGAGCTATAACGGGCTCACCCGCCCTTAGATTATCACGGAACCACCTGTCTTCATAATAATGCCCAAGAACCATAACATAATCATATCACATAAAACATACATAAAGAAAACATAAAATTTCCACATTTCAATCACGAGATATCAATACAAAAAATTGATATAAAAACATTATGAAAATCATTTTCAATACTAAAATAAAAGAAAAGTAAAACATGGTATTTATTTTTCTATTAAAAAGAAGGTATGGCTTGTAGAGGAAGCCGAAACTCAAATAACGGTCACGACGGCGGAGAAGTCGTTGTCGCCAAATACGTATGACAAAAACATTCCCTTTTTTCGTTTAGTAAACGCTTCGTATAAAAAATATTCTTTTTGAATAAACATAAAAGTCAAAGGGGTTTATACACCGTATAAAAGAAAGTTGTGTATAAAATAAAATATGCCTCAATGAATGGAGATTGAGACGAAGTCCCATACCTCGTATCCGACTTGACCCGACCGTTCTTTAATCTCCTGAATAATAAACTTGAGTTAATATCTACTTTCTTATGAATCTTTTTCAAGTTCATTATTCCTTTTATACCATGTTATGAACATCATGTAATCAGTTAAGTTAATAATGTTCATTTTGTCGGTATTTGGTTCTTAAGTCAAAAACAGACTTCTTACACTTACATGATGTTAATTTGGTCATAGGTTCGTTATATCCAGAATTATATTAATGATTTGGATAACATATATATCATATATATTCATTATATACATGTATTTATAATATTACATCACATTTAGAGGTAAGAAATGAAATGTACCGTTCATGGAGACGGTAAGCCGTACGTACGCATGAACGCTACTTCCATTTCTATTTCATATTTTCTGGAATAAAATCATAATGATATAAGATTATATTATAATTCCAGTATAATAACATATATAATATCATTAACTTTATCCTTTACGCATCCCACATATGGTATTAACGAATCAAATCACTTTCAGGGGGCGGTGGTCCGCACTTCCTAAAATGAAGATATCGTGTTTACCCATAATGGAAACCATAAAGGTATGCCCAAAATGAAAGAAACAGAATCTTAAGGAAAACATAAACATATTATATATCATATATATAAATAGTGACATCATAATGGCCACCTTTGAAGGTGTTAAATGAGTATTGAACAATCATCGTTTCGGGAGGCAGAATTTCGCCATCCACAGAAACCGTATGCTCTTTAACCATTTGATGCAGTTGTGTGAGAGTGCAGCTCAAATAAATCTTATAAAAAAATCCTAGTATATTGAAGAAACTGGTGTTGTTACAAAATAAGTAAATAAAAAGAGTTTAGGGGGTTGGAGAAGCAAAATAATACAAATGAACATGAGAGAATGAATTACCTTTAAAAGTATAACTCCTTTTGATTTGAGCCTAAAGGCTTCCTTTGAAAGGATTCTGCCCAAAGTTAATCCTCTAGGATGAGGAGAGGGATGTGGAGAGAGTAAATGAGCAGGGGTTGGCCGAGCCAAAGGCTTGAGGAGTGTGTGAAATGAGGTAGAGGTGGGGGCCTTTTATAAGAGGAGAGGAGGGACACTTTTGGAAAGTAAAGAAATATTACTTTATTTGAAAATGTGTTTCGGTCTTAAAAGGTCCCACATTGATATAATTCGTGGATAAGGTGATAAGGGTTCGAAATCCACTCATCCAATTGGTTTTTTCCATGTGTAGTTTATAGAATTTACATTGTCTTTCCATTTTATTTAAATCGTCAAATAATGATGTCATCGCTGCATCATTATTATGTCATAAATAATTTAATTTATTTAATGTCCAAAAATCATACAAAAAATACTATGATGTAGGAAATCTTTTTAGCTTCCCAATGACTATTTATAATCAAATATCTGATCTTTATTACCCCATGTAAAAATTGTTTTCGTAAAACATATCATGTTTGTGTCATTTTTACTTTAACATTTAATAAAAAGTTATTTATGTCATTTCCAAACCAAAGTGTCTCCATGGGGTCCCCAAGTTGACCCATGGCTTTTCTTGGTCGGCCATGACACAACCAATAAGGTTGGGACATGTGTCTAGTTCATTTCCTATTATTAAAGCATTATTTATACCTTAAACTACCCTAATTACCACTAATCGCGATTAAGAACTTAATAAGTTACTATTCACCAAAAAATTATTATAATCTCATTGAACCACATTTTACTTCTTAATGAAAACCATGTATGTAGGATTTTCAAAATTCAATACACATTAGTGGTAAATTTTCATTTAACTGAAAAATCAGTTTGCTTGATTACCACTTAGTGGTTTCACTATTCATCAAAAATTGAAGTTTTTCAGAAAATTACCAAAAATTCACCCTAAGCTATATTTGATATTCCGAATTCAAAAATGAAGTCTATTTTACAAAATTCAAATCATATAAGTCACATTAATTAATCTAATAATTAATTCCCGCTGCCAGAGCAAATAGCGTGTTTTTACAAAACAATAAGTATCAAAAGATTGACACCAGTTTAAGTCTAATTTCAAAGTGAAATTGATTCCAATGACCACCATTGGATAAAATGGTAAATATATATTCTAATTTCACTTCAAAACCAATTCAAAACATAATCTAATCATATAAAAAAATTAGATTAAAAATCAGTTTTGATGTAAAATGCAGTATTTTTAACTATTCATTAAAAAATGAACATTGTCAGAAAAATACCAAAAATTCACACAAGGTAAATTTTGATGTCCCAATCATAAAGGATAAGTTTATTTTGACAAACATTGTTTATAAAATTGTCAAAATATAGATTCAAAAATGGTTTTCCATCAAAAGGCAGTAAAACAATCTTTTAAGAATATTAGTGTATTCCATGCATAAGATTGTATTTATTTTCATTTTAAGCCTCTATAACACTATCTTAATCATTATTAGACATAGATAAAAATATCCCTTATTCATTACTTACTTGGGATGTTAAATTCAAGTCTCACTACCATGTCTATCATTCTAGAAAGAGTCCCATGGTGGTATTAGTTTACTCTTAATTCCTGTATTTTCCTTAGTTATGGATCATTGTAAGGTCTATTATACTGTAAAGAGTACCTTAATATATTAGGTTCACTCTCTATTTCTATTTATGAAATCCCATGAGATATAAAATATTAACCAATACATTATAAGGTTATATAATTTCAAGCCTACCAATCATATAATGAATTCCATATAAAATTGTTGCACAATATTTGAAAAATTATTAATCACTTAATTATAGAACATATGATGAAAAATATTGGTGTTTCATAATTATTTCACCATTACATAACAATAAACTACCATGAGAAACAATTTTGATGTTATCATAAAAAATCATTATTTAATAATTTCTTCATTTCCCATGGAAGTAATTGAATTTCATGGAAACATTCCTAAAACAACATCATCATAAGACATTTAGTAAAATTAATTGGATTGTATAATAATATCATATCACCAATGAATCACAAAGACTGAACAAATATGTTGACATTATTGAAAATAATGTTTATAAAATAATTTAAAATTTTATTTCAAAATAAAGAAAAAATATCCCTTTTATTTTAGTAATATTTTTAAACTAAAATCCTATAAATATTGGAATTTTATTTTCATTGTATTGAAATTGAAAATTTTGAAGTACTATTTAGGATGAATAAAGGATATGATGGAAAGAAAATAATATCATACTTTATATATTGAAATGGAATATTATTATAACTTTTATAAAAATTAAAATAAGTGTTATATGAAAATACATTTAAAGAATTAATATTGTTAATTTTAAAATAAATTTATATGTTGAGAAAATAATATTTCTAACAAATGTTTGAATTTAGAAAAAAACATAAAACAATTTGAGGAGCATGTTTATAGAAGAAAGTATTCTATAGAAAAAAAAGATTAATAATGTATCCTTTTCTTCAAAACCACTCTCAATCATTTAAATTATTAAAGAGAGTAAAATTAAAAGAAAAGATAAAAAACCTATAAATAATAATATGAGAAAAAATTAAATAGGCTTTAACAGATAAATAACATATTATTCACATAATATATACTCTAGAATAATAAACCCTATTTAATAATTAGTTTTCAATAAAAACCTGTACAACTTTTTGTTTTTTGAATCTTAACCATACGGGAATAAGTTACATAAAATTGAATTATAAATGAAATATTATAAATATATGTATTATATGATATATCATATGGGGAGTATATAAACCATGTAATCAAAAATAGGTGCATAACATGAAGTATTTTTTAATGAAATAATATTGGGAGAAGAACCCTTACCTTAAGTTTTAACATAATTCAAGCATTCTAAAATGATCCTATATAATAAATTTAGATTTATCATACATCTATAAAAGAACCGTATTTCTAGCACCCCATCATGAATCACTCTGTCTGTGTTAAGGGGTCCCGAGACATCATGCATGCATCTCCATATGGATGGGGCTTAAGATCAATTATGTGGGAATAAAAAGAACTATGGGGACAGTATTCCCTCAATAATACATAATAATTAGATTATTAAATATATGAAACAATAGTCAAATAAATAGGGAAATTAAATATTGGAGCAATAAAAGTAACATCAACCCATTCTTTGAAAATATGAAACACAATATCATAATCATATAGTCACAGTGGAATCCCAAAAAATTTAATCTCTATATATAATAAGAAAGGATAAAATAAATAAAGTGGAGTCTCTATATAAAATCTCATAGTGTGTCTTGTAATGACGTTTTCGAAACTTATCCTCTAGTATTAATGACCTATACATGACCACTACCCTAATTAAATACTTTTTTTATTTTCAATAGACCGCTTTTGAATGATTGGGATCCTTACAAAACACTATATATCAATTTCAATCATCACCCACGATAAATAGCACTACATAACATTATCTGATCCCAAAATCCACATACAAATTTTAAAATTCAAATTCAATAATTGGAAACTACATATTATGGGAACAAAGTGCCTCCCATGAAACCCACCATTGGGGAAGCCACATCACCTCACAACCATCATCATTTTTTTCATCCTATCATCTAATCACCATAATTTCCTTCACATCATCATGTCACCATATTCATAATCCTCATCGCCTCTTCACTTTCATCCACTTCTATGATATCCATCACCTAAACCAAAAACTATCATCATCACCACACAGGACCTCCCTCATCATGACTATCGTAAACTATGATCCACCAAATCCATCATCATTTTCATTAAATCCCCACACCATATCATCAAAACCCATCAAAAACATTGTGTCGTCATCCCCCATCACCAAACCACGCACCAGAATTAAAAGGACACTCCATCAACTGAATGAAGATCATGCCTCTGTGAACATTGATTTCCACAAGAACATCACCTCTAAAAATTTTCTTTACAGTGTCCTTGCTAGACTGACTCATGAAGGATTAGTGCCACTTGAAGCCAGAGTAGAGTATGAGAAGCATGGATCCTTCACAGCGAGTCGTGAACTTCATTGACATCAAAAAACCAAACTGAAACACCACCTTCTCCAAAATGTAGGTCGGACCACCTAGAACACCCGTCACTATGCACAACACAACGCAGAACATCTTAGAAACTATCAAACCTAATAGACCATGAAGGGAGTAGTTGATCTAGAGGCCAAAGAGGAGTAGAAGTGGGCTGGAATTCCATAGAAATCTGTGAAAAGGAATGCACCATCAAATTATCCATTAAACATCATCGATATGGCTGCACCAGAAAAACAGATACCAAAACTCCTTAGAAACTCCCCTACACAAAGAGAATCAAAAACCAAAAACACCATTGGGAAATGATGGAGAAAATAGAATTGAAAACCTAATACGAACATAGGACTAAAATCCAATGAATAAAAAATTATTGGGAGAGGAAAAGAGCGGTCTAAAAGTCAAACCATAAAAAAATGGAGACAACAATGTGAAAATTAAACCCTACGAAGAATTAAAAGAAGTATATGGAAGCTGAAAATACACTCCAGAAGAAGACATCGTGGGATAAAACCCTTCGAAGAAGAAAGAGGATTTCTCTATAAGACTATTTCACATAGAACAGAGGCCAGATGGACTCTCCAATTATATAGGATGGAAGCTAAATTTGACGAAGAGAATGATTCTCATGAGATAATTCTAGGAGGGAATAGGTTAATCGAGGCATGTAAAAGTTTCAAGGGCACAAACCTCATCTGGAATCCAAAGGTTTAATAGATCAATTGAGAATACCTTATAGTGTGGGATTAAAATTCCCATAATGACACCAAAAATTTATCATTAACATAAAGTAATAAGTTATATATAAGTTTATGTAATTATTGGAAATCTAATAAAAAAGAAAACAAAGACATGCCTAGTCATTGTCCACTAACTATTATTACAAGAAATATAAAAGCACCAACATTAAATCTATGATAATGTATAGGTTATTTATGGACTCCACGAATCTCATAAAAATCCATTAGACTAGTTACGTATTTTAACAATCCATTAGGATAACATGCTTACAGTTAGGTAATATGTTCATGCACAGGTTACTACCTCAGGTGCGGCCACATGGATTTCATTCTACACATATTATATTAGGTCAGACCTCAAGGTCTTCATTCCCTATGATCTTCTATTCATGAACAAACCATTAATATAACATCTCATGTTTCATATTCTCCCCCTCTAATTAATTAACTATTCACTTACTAAATATAATAACATGGCTGATAGTAATCACCATCACATTATTTGCATTGGATAATCATCATAATCATAGGGGAGTAATTTTAAGGATACATTAAATGTGTAAAAATAATAATAATGAAGTGTTATAAAATTATAGAAAATGTTATTCAGATCATTCCCATTCATTGGATGAGAACAAAGATAACATATTTTTCAAGAAAAAAAATATGTGCATGAAAATAACAACATATTGTACATGCATAATAATAAAATGATCTATATATATATATACCAAATGAATTATAAGAATATATTCTTTTAATCTCACATGTCACATAATAATATGCACATAGTCATGCATGGCACAAATAAAGGATATATTTATCCATAATTAACAAGTGATAACCTAATGATAAAGGTAAAGGTTTAAAAATGATATCGTAAATAATATTGAAAATGGAAAACAAGATAGGTTAGAAAAATAGAAAGGGAAAATAATTTAATATATTAAATGGTGGCATGATAGATAATATGTTATTAAAAGGATTAAATACAAAAATTGTAAATTCAATGTGATATTGGAAAACAAAAAAATTTTATCTGTAATCATTAGGGAAGCTATTAAATGATCCAAATGAATTAACTAGATGTGCATCCCTAAAATAAAAAAATGACAAAAAATTGTTAATGTAAATTTACTATTGTTTTAGGATAAATTTAGGGAACGGTGGAGGAAGATAAGATAAACCCAGTAGAAAGAGTTTGGTTTAAGACCCCCCATACCTTAGGTATCATTTTTTTTCATCATGTTTATACCTATGTTAAATTCAAATAATGTTCATTAAAATGTGATTCCATAAGTTTATAACAAATCATTTATGTTATTCATGATAAATTATACTCATTAAATTTATTTGATTTTTTGTATTGTTATTGATATGGATGTATGTGTTTCCATGTGTTATCTTTTATTTATTTCAATAAAACTATTTTGATTAATTTTAATTTATTCATAATTTAAATTGTCATTGGAAAATTATAAAAACAAAAATAATATATTTTTACAGTATAAATAATTTCCTTATGACCACCCATAATGTTGGTGATAAATAATGAATTGATAACATCCTCTTAGGAAGATAACCGACCATTAATTACAAGTTCTAAAATTTTGAATGATAAAAAATATAAAAAAAATTTAAATAGTACATAAATTTTTTTCAGTGTATTAAAAAAATTTGACCTAAAATATACACATTACAAAACATATAAGTGTTGATACTTGTATAATTGAAAAAATAATTTTAGAATTTATACTAAAAATTAACAGGAGTAAATTAAATGGAGGGAGAGATAAGAAACAAATTATAAATATTTTTTTAATAAATATACAGTAGTATAATAACATTTGTATGATTTTTATATAATAAATAATAAATTGAGGGAAACTTTTATTATAAAGGGTAGTGGAAAAGAAAATGTAGCATGAGTGAAAATTTTAAAGAAAAATACGAAAAATCATACCATGCTCTTCAAATATTTTCCTTTGTAAATCCATCAATTCCTCTGTGATGGTAATTTAATAGATAATCTACAATGACAAATATATGGGAATTAATTTTCTATTATGGCGTGAGAGAATATTTATTCTTAAATTGAGATTAAAATATTATTGCATATGTCAAAAATGAAATAACATTTATATTCCACAATATTAGTTATATTTTTTTACAATTATACATTTTTTTGGTTTTTAAACTATACCAAAATATAATTTATTAGGTTATGAAAAATTTAAAAACAATAAATAAAAACTACTTTTTAATGGTATATATTATATTTTCTGAATTTGTTTTTATTTTTAGGTTTAAAAATAAATATTAATATTTTTTAAATGCATTAATTTTATTACTATATCTTTCTTTTCATGAGATATCTATCTAATAATTTATTTCATAATTATTATCTACTAAAACATATGTTATTTTAAAATAACAAATGTTTTCTAGACTATAGTTTTGAGGATAAGTATGAGTTTCTTGCTTTTAGATGCTCATGAGAGGTAAATTGGACGTTTTCCTTAATAACATTATCTCATCTAATTTTTATTACCACTCTGTTTGTCTCAAAATGGTGTGTTTATCCTAGGAAAAGATTTTGGTGGAAATATGATATGTTCATATTTTAGTGGAATAATTAATATTTATTATTATTAAATTAAATATTAATTTATTCAAACAGGTTTATTTTGTTGTGGATTTTGAAAGGATCATCATATTGAGATTACTTCTCCTCTATTTTGTCTGTAATGTGGAGTTTATCCTAGGTGAGCCATAAACTCGTGTCGGGTGCAGGGGTCAGCCCTTATCCCTTTTTCATCTTTTTCTTCTTTTTTTCTTTTATTTTTTTTTCTTTTTTTATCATCTTTCCCCCTTCTTCTCATGCACACCTCCCCTACAGCTCCTCCTACACTATTTGACCTATGGAGAAATGGGAGAGTAATAAAGTGGGAGAGAGAGAAGGGAAGATAGGAAATGTCGTGAATCCCTCGACGTTTTAGATCGATGTGTGACAGTCGTGGACAACCAAATAAAGGGAAGCATTTTCAGTTTTTATAGGAAGGTAGGACCATTTACATTTTTTCCATATATTCCATTCTAATTGGTTATTTCAGGATTTTATAGCCATATATAGATTTCTTGTATTCTTTTGAGGCATGATCTTTTGATTTGTGGGTTTAAACGGGGGTTACGGGTGATCCGAGGGTTTCCTATTTGCCGAAAGAAGGTTACATGGTGTGGTGTCCAGGGTGAAATGTTTTATTTTTCTTATGTTTTATGAAGATGAAGATTCAAGGGTCATACACTGTGTATGAGGTATACACAATGTGTACTTGTACTCAGTCATATAGTTGTGTACATGGGCTTGTCTACCCTTGTAGGGGTACATGGTCGTGTGGAATGCACGGCCAGACCCCATGTGGATGACATACCATGTAAAATCACACGACATGGACATATATATGGAAAGTTCAGTTAAGGTAAATAGGCAAGTACCTTTTGTTAGGTACATTCTTTATTCCTATTTCACATATCATGTACTTTGGGTTTTCACATGCCCTGGTTAGTTGAAATAAACGCCCATGTGGGAGCTCGAGGGTATACACAGTGTATGGCCTCTATACATCATGTACTCCTCTCTTGATATGCATTGAGAGACTTTTCCTATTCCATGACTCGGAGTTAGATCTGGACCTATGAGTAGTCTATTATGAGTTGTTTTCTATGTAGATCATGATGGTGAAACCCAATGAGATTTCTAATGAATCCTATGAGGTGTTTTGGGGATTCAATCAATATAGAGAAGTTCTTCCTCTAGTTATCAAACAAAATTATATCTTGGGGAAAATCATGAACATTATTGATCAGTTTGGTGTTAAAACCAACCTAGTTGATATCATGGACTAAGATGAGATGGGATATATCTCTTTTGATCTATTCTATGAGGAATTTACCCTTGTGAGATGTTTCCTACGGACCTATGAGGTTGTGATTCCTAATGATTCTATGGATCTACTAAGGGATTCATTTTCTTCTATTTGATGTAGGGAGTTACTTATAGGATTCTTGTACTTGTGTATCTTTCTGAGGTTCCCTTGCAATATTTCTTCATTTTTATTATTCATGGATCCCATATAGGATTCCTCCCATACCTTTATAGGTTAGGATTCTAGGTGGGATTCTGTTTCATGTTTTTACCTAGAGGAACTCGAGTAGGATTCCTCTTAGTTTTTGATATGAGGGACCCAGCGGGTCCCGTTGTTTGACCGACACTGAGTTGTTACATTGGGTTTGAGTAGAGAGGGTTTTCAGGGGTCACCAAGAACCTATGACTTATTCGTAATTCATGCAGCTATGGCTGGATTGTTGTGTTTGGAATTTGGGACATCCTCACTCATTTTTTTTATATCTTGAAAAGGTTATTGTTGATGCAGTGATGGTTAGATGAAGTGTTTTCTGGTTATTTGTTGATGACCTTAACAAAAGGTGTGTTCCATTATTTTGGAATGACCAGATGTTCACTCTGGGATCTATATGTCTTATTAGGATACACAAATGTTCTTTCCAATAATTTGGATTCTTAGAATTGTTATTTCTGATATTTGTTTTATACTTATAGTTATTAACTAGTAATTGGATGTTGAGACTTTAAATATATTTATATATATATATATATATCTGTTTTTGTGTGTGTGTGTATTGTGATATATATTTTTTAGGGATTTATAGATGTGCTCGTTGGTATCATGATGTTGGGCTTTATATTTTATTCCCCCTAAGTGATACATTTATTCCCTCTATAATAATTCCTTATATTTTCTTAGTATGATGTTTATTTATGTCCTTGAGATGTATTAAAGTAAAACATTTAGTGATAGATAGATAAAATTGAGGGATACAAGGTATAAACTCAATGTTTGGATTTGTTACCCTGATAGACACTTTAATCTGGTTGACATATGTTGTAAACTGGCTCAGTAGGTTGGTGTTTCCACCCTGAGTGATACTCAGATCTAGTTGATGGATGTCTTGGATAGACTCATTGGTTGTTTAATTAATCCTTGAGTGACTGATGGATCCTATTGAACGATTCCATGATAGTCTCAATGGATTAATGACTTGTATACATTGAATGAAACCAAGATCCAATTGAGGTATTCGATGGATGGGCTCTATGGTGTATTGTGATTAAGAATTGAGTGATACACGGTTCCAATTGAGGGATTCCATGTAAGGGCACACTAGATTAGAGTATTTCCTTGAGTGATACATGGACTCCTGTTATTGTAATTCCTTTGATGGGATAAGAGGGATGATGCATTATACTTCTTGATTGATACTTGGATTCCCACTGTTGGAATTCCTTTTAAAAGATCAAATTATATATGTTATATTATCGGAATGACGATTCTCTTCAATATCAGTTACATGACATGATGGGTAGCATAGTGTCTCCCTGGATTTCTAGATAGTTCTTCTAGAAATATTTATTTATAGGATTGACCATCGGTATATGGATTATTTGTTTTGGTGATTGGAGGAGAGTATGTGAGAAACCAGGGCATCAAATGTATCAACCTATGGTTACATATCTTGATTAAACCATTTTATAACGTTGTCCAATAAAAAAATATCACATGGGATTACAGAGGAAGAGATCAACTTAATGGTACACTGGTAGAGTGGCACAGCATCCACTTTCGTTCCCTTGAACAGGATATAAAATTGACCAGGATTATGGACCTGTGACTCGACTGCTATTGTGGTTTCATTTTATTTATTCACAAACCAATGAATGTTCATATTAATATATATAGGTATGGGACTATAGAGATATAAATTTATATTTATGGACATCCATGGTGTTACATTCCCAGATGATAGAACATACAAACCCTATGATCAACAATGGGCTCATGTTGGTTTTATTTTCCTTTATGGATGTGTTTCAGCTTGGCTATTCATGTTTCATTTCCATACACTTCTAGTAGAATAGTTTTAGGTTTCTTGTCAGTGTGGCCTACTAAGATTCTTTCTCACCCATGCACATACACTATAGTGTAAGTTTAAACCTTATGTCTTCTTTTCATGTTTAGAACAACTGGTTTTTTGAATAGGGGTAAGGCCTAGTGTTTCACAATTGAGTGGAGCTGCTCAAGTGGTTTAAATGATCAGGTGGATGCACTTCGATAGTGTCTAGAGATTTGGTATGTGGGTTTTCAATAAGTTAGTATCAGAGACTTATTCTTTTAATTTCTATATATCTTATACTTGTTTCTATGTGGTCAGCCTAGTGGGTGACCTGTGTTGTATTGTATTGTTTAGCTGTTTAGGATTTTATAGAATTTTATTTATTATTACAGAATGTTCTATTTTAGTTGTTCACCTCTTCTGCAATCTATTTAGTTTCGGTTGAGTATTATACATAGATATTTTCATGTTGTTTCTTCATTTATATGATGTAATTTTCTCCCCACTGACCCAACTTAGGCCATCACTGGTAGTTTGTAGCCCCTAGGGTATGGGGAGGTGCTCTTGGGGCCTTGTAACCCACCAGTTCAGAGCACCTGTTGAGTGGAAACCGGGTCGGGATGAGACCATGTGTTGTCAAAGGTTTTTATTTTTTTGGTCCTTACTATTTGATATTTATTACATGAAGTATTAGGAATGTGTTAGAACATATTATGTATATCTAACTGGTTCATCTAGAACACTTGTTTCGGTAGAATGTTCTGGTGGCCAGAGGTATGGGATTGTTTCTCTAATATGTAACATTAAATTTTAAATGATTTTTTCTTTAATAAATTCACATGTTGTGTTGATGTTATAATTTATTGTGGATCTCTGGATCTTGTCCATTGGAAGGAGGACAGAAATAGATTTTTCATCTTGGCCAGAAATAGAAAGAGGCATCTCATGCATCATATTTGGAACATTGGATTCAAATAATATTGGTCTACTAGTGTATGATATTATTGATGACTTCGTCCATTGGTACTTTCTTACAATTAAATTATACATTATTGTATGGTTATGTGGATCTATATTGAGGCGCTTTGTTCTGAGTTTTATGACTCAGTGCACATGCAATGTCGGTGGAGTGACCTGGTAGGTTGATATGGAATGTAATACCCTTTGTTGTGACCCTTTTTTGGTGTTTTTTATAATGTATATGTTTATCTAGTTAGATCACCAAGTATTATTTTGATAGATACCAATACATTTCTTATGAACTGGACCTTCATGGTTGGAATTTCTACGTACATATATCAAATGACTATCAGTTAAGTTGCTCTTTTTCTTTGGTTCTTACTTCCAGGGAGTAGTTCATTATGATAATTCTCAGAGAGGATTCATGACCTTGTAGGTTGTGTTTTTAATATTTACTATTGTAGGTCATTGTGATCATTACATTCTTTTGATAGGTTGGATCTTTTATGGAAAGGTGGATGGATCTTTTGTCCATGTTGGGAGTATTTTTCTTTTGGGATAGGTGGTTAGACATATAGACCCTTGGTTTTGGCTTAGACCCCTGTACGTCAATGTTTGTTTTGATCGATGGAAACCTATGTAAATGGATGGCCCAAGATTTTTATTGATCCTTTTTGGAAGTGAGCTTCTTTTAATGCTAATTTTGTGACTGATACATTGTGTGTGTTCAATCTTTCATTATCATAATGTTTAGGACTTTCATTTTAAAGATGCACCTAGAATTCTTTTTTTTTTACAATACTGTTGTGATGGGAAGGACTGTATGGGTTCCTAGCCCATTAGACCAACTTTTTCATTGTTACAAATGTAGACAAATCATTGGTGGATTCTCGTGACTAGAACGTCATTGTGTGTACAAGTCAGGTGATAATGAAACACACTAGTTACATATAATATTATTTGAATCTAAATTGGTGAGTGGCTGGGTGTGAGCCAAGGAATGATGTTTCTAGACATTATATGGGCTTAGAACCTATAATATTTATTTGAATGTCCCTCCATGGTAGAGATGAAATCCTGAAATGATGGGGTACTATGAGATGGTTGACCTGTGGTATAATCCGAGTCATTTTTTACAGAACATGAGTGTGTCTTGTAGGGAGATGTACATGAATTTGGTGGAATGATAGTGTAATCCAATTAGATATGATCATTCTATATCTTATTTTATCTTGTGTATGTTGAGAGAGCTCCATCCCTACACTGATCTCCCCTTTTCACCAAAATTTTCATCCCTATTGAGGAAGGGAACCTATTTGGGTTGTACACGGGGAGCAGTGTAAGGTAATACATATCATTGGGATTATACCATTGGAATTATGAGGTTGGTGACCATTATTTTTTGTTGAAACATTTATGATTTCTATGGAATCTCAGCTCAAAGATTCTTCTAAGATGATGATAATGGTATTCATATGGTAGAGAGTACTAGATCAGTCTCAGTAAAATTTTTTCTATTTAGATGGTTGTTGTTGATGTTATGAAGATGGTATTTGGAAAGAGTAGATATCCTGGTTATGGTTATTCTTATTTTTAGATCATGTATTATTGTTCTTTAAACAGGATTCATGGGGATGAGACTGTTTATAGTGGGGATTTAGTAGAGCCAGTGTTTTTCGAACTATATTTTTGAGAAAAAATTTAATTTTTTTATATTAGATTCTCATGAGGGATAAAATGGTATTTTCTCTAGCAGATCATCTCAAAATATTTTTCTAACCACTTAATTGGTCCTACAATGGGGTTTTTACCAAAGGATAAGAGTTTGGTGGAAAATCGAGTCATTTGAATTTTAGGGAAATATTTAATATTATTAAATAAAATATTAAATAATTCAAACATTATTGTTTTGATGTATCTATTGAATGTGGAATAATATTGAGACTTCACCTCTACTGATGAGTCCTGAATGGGGTGACTATTCTCGGTAAGAAATAAATTCTAGTTGGGTGACGAGGCCATCTCGTGCCCTTTATTCTTCCTTTTATTTTCATTTTCTATTCTTTATTATTCATTCTTTTCTCCTATTTCCTATTTAATAGGTTTGAAACTCATATCTATCCTCCTACTCCAACAGAATATGGGAGAAAAGTGAGATTGAGGGAAACACAAGAGCGAATATAGGTACTGGTATGAAGCACTTGACACACTAGATCAACATGCAATGATCGTGGACCACGAAATCAATATAAGCTTCAGCAGTTTCCTCCCGAAGGTAGGACCATTTATTTTGTCACTGTATATCAACTTATAATTTTTTCTTAAGGTTTCTATATCCATATATATCTTTTTTTGGCATCTTGAGGCTTGATATGTGGATTTGGGAGTTTAAACAGGGGTTACAGGTGATCAAAGTGTTTACCGTTTCGGGAAACCAAGTTACATGGCATGTAGTTCAGGGTGAAATTCCATGTACTCTTCCAATTTAGGTAAGAGGGTGTATCAAGGGATATATGAAGTGAAAGGGTACTCAACCATTTTATTGAGTACCAGAGCATATCTACCCTTGTAGTAGTACACAGTCATGTGGAGTACAAGGCCAGACCCTATGTGGTGAAATGTCATGTAGAAGTGCATAGATTGTCCATGTAGATGGTCATGTCAGTTGACAGATGCAATCATGTCCCCCATGTCGAGTACATGTTGTGTACCCACTCCTCACACCATGTACCTTGGGTTTTCACATGCCCAGGCCGGCAGAAGTATACGCAAATGTGGGAGCTCGAGGGTATAAGTTGTGTATAGTATCTACACCTTTTGTACTCCTCTTGTGGTACCCTTTGAGGGTTTTTTATATCCATTCCTCGGTGTCATATCTGGACATTTGAGTTTTCTATCCATAGTAGGGTTCAATATAGTTTGTCATGGTAAATCCTGTGGAGAATTCTGATAAATCCTAATAGGTGTTTTTGGTGCTTCTATCAAAATAAAGAGATTTATCCTATAGATATAGAACTCAGTCACCTCTTAAGGGATAGAATTCAATGGGAGTGATTGGTTCGGTGTTTGAACCAAACTAGTGGAGATATTTCCCAGTGGTGATCTATGAGTAATCTACCATGACCTATGATTTGAAGATGTTCCCCTTGTGAGATTTGCCATTATGAACTATGAGGCTGTAAGACCTATTTCTTCTAAAGATCCCTTAAGGGATTCCAATACGTCAATGATGATCTAGGTATTTCCTTGTAGGGCCCCTATACCTTTGTATTGTTCTGAGGATCCCTTGTAGGAATCCTTCATTGTTATCATTCTAGAATCTCATGTAGAATTACTCTATTTACATTATAACTAAGGATTCTTTATAAGATTCTATTACTCTTGTTTACCTATAGAATCCTGAGTATCAATCATATTATTATTTGTATTAAGGAACCTATAGGGTTCTCGTTGTATGGACTTCCCAGAGTTGTTACATCATGTTTGGTAGAGAGGGTGTTCTTGGGTCACCTAGAACTCGTATTGAACTTGTAAGATGTGGGGTTGTAGATGGATGGTTGGGTTGGGAATTTTGTCCACCCACACTTCTTTCTTTTTATCATGACATGGTTATTGCTAACGCATAAATTGTTATTAGAGGTGTTTTCTTGTAGGTGGATTTTGAGCCTGAAACGAGGCATATTTCATTATTTTGGGATGCCCATATATTATCTTGAGGATTAGTACATCTTAATTAAATACAAATACATGCTTTCTTGAGATCCAGATTCTAGCCATGTCATTTATAATATTTTTTGTATACCCAAAGGTATTACTTTGGAGTTGGTTATTTGGCATGTATATATATATATTGATATATTATTTTGTGGGATTTCAAAAGGTAATTCATGGATTCTGGTCGTTGAGCCTTACTTGTAGTTTCACCCTACACGATACTTGGATTCCTACTACATGAATTCCATGGATGGGATCAATAGGTTATAGATTTATATCCATGAGTGGGATGGTTATTATACCTTGAGTGGCACTAATATCAAATTGAGGTATTCTAGGGATAGACATAATGGTTGGATATGTTACCCTTAGTGAGTCATAAATCTAGTTGACAGATGACTTGAATGGGCTCAGTGGGTTGGTGTTTCTACAATGAGTGATACTCAGATCTGGTTGACGGATGTCTTGGAAGAACATAGAGGGATTTTAATTAATACTTCAGTAAATGAGGGATTATATGATGGAATTAGTTGATAGATTATTGTATACCATGGGTGACACCTGGATCTGATTGATGGATTATAGAGATGGACTCAATTTTGGTTTTTGATTAATACTTGACCAATAGTTGGATCCATTTGATGGATTCATTGGAAGGTATTACTATCTGATTATAGTTATTCCCTAAGTAATATGTGGATTTTCTTTTATATGAATTCCCTGAAAATGCTCCAAGTGAAAATCACTTCTACACCATGAGTGATACATGGATTCCAAATCTAGAAATACCTTGGACGGTCTATTATAAAATATGATGTATCATCGGAATGAAGATGATCTTATGGGTTAGTTACAAGACTTTAGTGGAATCATAGAATCTCCCATGATGTTAGTACAGTACCTTCTGAAATGTTTCTTTACAGTATTGTATTTTGGAATAAGTTATCCTTGTTTTATGATAGATGGTAGGTATGTTAGAACCTAGGGTAAAATGTGTATCTTCTTATGGGTACATTACTTTCTCATAGACTTTTTGTTGTTGGATGATGTATTTATATGATGACTGGGAATACAGAACCAAGGATTGAGCTAATGGTACATGGCTTGAGTGGCACAACTTCCATCTCAAGGCCCTTTCACTTGATGTCCAGTTGATTGGGATTATAGACATGTGATTTAATTGTTGTTGTGCTTTCATGTTATCAATTCACATACCAATGAATATTCATATCTCTGAATATATGTATTGGTAGGGGACTATACATGTGTACATATATAGTTATGGAAATTCATGGGGGTACATTCCCATTTTACAATGATTAGAAACCCTCGGTTCGACTATGGGGTCACATTGGTTTTGCTCTCATTTTTTATTATGTTTCAGCTTGAATGAGCATATTACATTTTCATAAACTTTTAGAAGTACCGTTATAGGTTGTTTATTGGGGTGGCCTATTGAGATTCTTTCTCACCACCGCACGTTCACATTGGTGTATGTGTATACCTTATGTCATCTTTTCCTTTTGAGCACGAGTTGCATGGTGGATAGGTTTAAGGCCCAATCTTTCATGATCATGCAGAGCATCTCCAGTGGTTTTACTAATCGGGGTGGTGTAGTTTGACAGTGTCTTCAGATCTAGTATGTGGGTAGGATCATATATAGTTTCCTAGCCCTGTACTTTTAAATTCATTTTTATATTGCACTAGTATTTGTATGGTCATCCCAGTGGGTGAACAATGATGTATTTTTTTTGCATAGCTATTTGGATTTTCTATAGTGTTTCATTTATTATTACAGTATGTTCTATTGTAGTGATTTACTTCTTCCACCCTTTGTTTACATTCTATGGTGTATGATACACAACTATTTTTTCATTTTTTATACTATTATATGAGGTCACATTCTACCAACTATCACACCCTAGGACATCCTCTGGTGTATGGGGAGGTTCTCCTGATACCTTGTAACCCACAGGCTCGAAGCAACAGTTTAATGGCATCTAGGTCAGAATGTTACATATTTGAAAAAAAAAAATTAGTATTAATTAATAAATATATGTCTTTTTTAAAATTACCATAAAATATTTCCTAGAAAATTTATTTGTGTTGATTCCTAAAATTAAATTCATTTTATCAAAATATTTTTTTATCATAGATAATTGTGATCTTTAATTTATAACATTAAATTTAGAGAGTTTAGAAAATATAATAAAAAAATTTATTTAATTTTACACGTATACACTCTTTCAGTTTATTTATTTGAAAAAATATTTTTACATTATTTAAATATTTATTTTCACAAAAATTAATAATTTTAAATACTATTCACGTTTCATATTAGTATTTTAGTTTAAAGATACTATTCTGAATATAATTTCATTATTCCATTGGTCACATTACTATTCAAAATTTCATGTTTACTTTTCCAATGGTCATATAATATTTAATGTTATTACAAAATACCACTTATTTCCATCTTTTATCACTCAGTTACTATTATTTATAGGTTATGGATTCAACTAATGTTTCAATTATGGATTTGATATCAACAAAACCCAATTAGTGGTAGTTTTTTTAGTTGTGTGTGGTCAAAGAGGTTCAATTACTATTAGAAGAAGTTTTGTGACAAATAACATATCATCAAGGAAACATATAATATGAAAATGATGAAAATATTTCTAAGATAATGAAATATATAAGGTTAAATCCATCTATAGTAGAATTAATGCGATGATTTTTCATAATACCTATATTTTTTTGGAAAATAAAAATCACGTTGCAATTTGATTTATCACACCATGAGATAATGATTAAGGGGAATGATTTCACTATTGTAATAAAATTTTGAGAATTTTTATTGTCTATTCTGACTAGAAAAGGTAATCATGTCAGGAGTAGTTTGATTTTTATGTAATTAATTTTAAATCAATATAAATGTGTGAATTATGGGATGACCAAAATTTTTGAATCTCATGCCTTGAAAATTTTGATCATTTTTATTTATAATAAAATGGTCATCCCATCATGGAAAATATATACACTCTATATCATAAATAGTAATTTTATGAAATTGTTTGGGAAATCCCCATCATGTCACATTATTGTTAGACATGAAATAATTTTGGATGAAATTAAATGTTATTTGAGAATTGAATATTTGGTCTTATTGTAAATATTTAGGGGTTACTGAATGATCTTCATCGATAAAAATGATGATTGATGGTGGATATTTACACATATATTATGAAATAATTTTGATTTAATACAATTATGTCTGATCTGGATAATATTTTAAATTTGAATTTAATTATAAATTTTTTTATGAATATGATAAAACAATTTTTTTATATAGAATAAGAGAAGATGATAATCATAGAATATCTAGATGATAAAAATGAGTTAAAACTACTTATATTTCACATAAAAATTATGTTCAAAGAGCGGGTTATTTATAGATTGAACAACATTAACAATAGACTTAAAAATTATATTTTATATGTAATCTTTTGAATAATATGTAGTCAATATCAAAGTAATATAGTGAACATATATATCACATGGTTCTATTTCACTGACCATTATAATTGTAATTTTTTTCTATGTGTCTATATAATCATTTCATGATCACCTGTTGAAAATAAGTTTGTGGAAGAGGGAATGTGGTTTTGGTCCTTTGATGAGGGGTGAACTTCTCAAAAATATTTTTAATATAAACTATTGATGTAAATATTATTTTAAATTTTAAAATATTTTTTTAACTGTTTCCTTAGATATTTCCCACTGTGAGAGAACCAAGTAAAATAATTATGTGCATTTTTTGTGTCTTTGTGATAATAAAAATTTTAAGTTAAAATTTATTTAAAAATATAATTATAAGATTTGATTCTATGATAAAAAAATGAAAAACATGAAACATATTCAATCACCCTCCCCCCCCCCAATTTTGGAGTATATTGGGACCTCATGCATCAAAAACATGTATCTGAACCACTACTTAATATAGTGTGGATATGTTATAATATATTTGATATCTTGGTTATTGTTTTAAATACAATGGTTGTAAAACTTTCTGTCTTATTTAAATTTTATGTCTGAATGAATATAGTGATGTAAAAACATCAATCACTCCAATTTTAATACTTATTTATAGTGTTTCCTTGATTAAATCTAAATAATGTTACAGAATTATCAATGATATATGAAGAAGGTAAATTTTTGAATATTAATTTGAAAAAAAATCTCTATATTGGGACTTTAAAAAAATAAAGTTGAGGACTTTTATATCAAAAATATATGTTTGGGAAAATAATTCTAATATTAATAAGTCTGAAAAATATTATATGAGTTGAATATATCAGTACTTCATAATTTTTTTAATGACTTATAAATGATCAAAACAGAAATACTGATGGTTTATTACACTTTCTTATTATTTTTAATATATATATATTTAAATTATAATTATATTAAATATTTCGATATTAAAAAAAAATTTATATGAAGGTTTCAAGCCATATAAAAATTTAATTTTTTATCACATTAATAATTAAATTTTGTGGATTATATATCATTCATTTACATAAAAATTTAGAAACATATAAAAGTGAGTTAAGCTATAAATTTATTTAAATAATACAACAACAAAAATGAATTTTATGATATAGAGAATATTTATATTCATGAAGATAGAAATAAAAAAATAATATATATATAAAAATGATGTTATGTTGTTAAAAATATTTCATTTAGAATACTCAAATATGGAACCAAATCAAAATCCATGAAATATTATTTTCACTATAATAAATTTCAATTAGGGAAATGAGTTTATAAGGAAGTATTAAAGAATTGATAAGTAAATTGCAATACGGTGATAAAGTTGACCATTTAAAAGTAATTGAAATTGATTTTATATAAAATAAAATTCATGTTATATTTTTTTAATATGATTAGAAATAAAAATACATAATAAAGTTCACAATTATGTAGATCTTATCAATAATGAAATATTTAAGAAAAAACTACGGATATGAGGAGATATCAAAGTTATAATAATTTTCCACTAATTAAGTGTTAATTATATGGTGTGTTATGTCATGCAATGTTATATTATAGAGAATCTAAAAGATATTTAAAATATGAATCAAATATATGTTAGAATAGGAAACCTATAAATTATCATATATTTTGAAAATAAATTCAATCAATGGTCAGTGTTTCAATTTTTATAAATTATATCTTATAACTATTTATTTCATAAAAATAATATGCAAGGAATATCATAAAGTGAATCATTGAAATATGTTATAAAGAAAATATAATGAGATTATAAAGGTAATATATTTTATACATTGGATGAAGATGAATATGGCTCAGTCACTTGTATCAAATAAAATGAGAATATACATTAATATGGATCACAATATCATAGTATTTTATGAAATTATATAAAGATTAAGATAAAGGAAAAAATTTATACATACTAATATATGGTTGAAACAAAAAAAATGAACAATAGTAAAAATATTCATGATTGTGGTTTGTCATATCACAAAACCAAAGACAAGAATATTCTTAAGAATGTGAAATAAATATATGATGGAATAGTTTTTTTAAATGATACAGTTGTAATGATCGAAGGATGTAGTAAAAAACAAAAAATGTGGATTAATTGAATTGAATTTTATTTGATTTTATATATATATCATTATATTATTTATTTAGTTTGATTCAATTATGTGACATTGTATTGGAAGTTATTTTCAACTTAAAATGATGATACATCAAAGGAAAGCATATAAATTATGTAATGCAGTAATGGAATAAAATGTAAATTTGTATCCAATGTAAATCAAGAAAAATATATAACTTATTATAATTTAATATCAATGTAAAACATGGTGTTAGAGGCTTGGTAACGTCAATAAAAAATATAGAAAACTATCAAAACTAAGTAAATTAGTGTATAATTTAAATTTGATGATAACTAGAAAAAATATATTCGATGCATGTTTGATTGAAAAGATATGGAGAAACCCCTATCATCAAAAAAATAGAATGTATAAAAACTAATTTATTATTTCCACATCTATATATATAATCCAATCAATCATTAGAAAAACTTTTGGTGAAAATTATTTTATCATATTTTTTTAATACTATAATAGGATGGGTTATTCTAGAATCATTCAATATAAAAAATAATTATTGAAATATATCAAATGATTGTGAAAGAGATTAGTGAATGAAATTATAATAATAATAATGATACTATGATAAAATAAAGGAGCTAAATATAAATTAATTAAAGTATAACAAGATTTATTGAAAATAAGAAAAAAAATTAGGTTTTTTTGACAATGACTCCCCAAAAGAATGCAGTCCTATATTTATGGAATTTTAGCGTTAAAAAGATGGCTACGAATTTATGGATTCAGTTTGGAATTAATCTCCACTACTGTAATGAAGTGGTGCATGTATCCATGTACACCAAAAATCGATCTTTTATTTGTCCTATAGATCAGTATAAACCATGTTAAATGTGGTGTATGAAAAATATTTCTTTCTAACGTATCATTTTTTTTATTATAAAATTATTCATCTATAAGAATTATGGAAATTCGGGTATCTTTAAGGATGTAATTAATGGATAATTATTTCTAGGATAGTCAACAAATATTAAGTTATATAAATGTTTCAACAAAAGTCATAATATACTCTTTGGGATAAATGAATTGAATATAGATGAATATAGATCAGAATAATACTAGATATTAAATATTTGGAGAAAGTTTAGAAGGAAAATAATATTTCAATATAAATTACAGATAATTAAAAAAATATAAAATTTCATGATTTCAATGATGAATTAGAGCATGATCATGGTGTTAAAAGAAGTAAGTCTATATAAAAAACAATAAGTATAAGTATTGATGATGTCTGGATTAATATTATTATATACAAATACACTTGAAAAAACATAGATAATGATAAGAAGATATTATACTCCTCTACTACCACTGCTGGAATAGACAACATTTCAAGAGGAGATAAAGGATGAAACGTGGGTGTGATCCATGATTGAAAAATCCGACATGATTAATAAAAAATACATAAGTTAGATTAACGATATATATAAAAAATGATATAATTTTTTTAAAATTGGTTTTTAAAACATGTATGATTAGAAGGGAATTTTTCTCCATCCCAAGGAATGTTTGTTATATCAACAGTGTTCCCATATTGAAGGAATTAATGTAGTTGAAAATTTTAAACAAGTGGAAAGGATGAAATAAATAAAAATATATTTGGAATTGGATAAACAATGAAATTTTAAAGACTATTAAATGGATGTAAATATGATATATTTGAATGATATTAAAATGGACTAAATCTCAAATGAATAATAGTTAAAGATACAAGCTACAGATATTAATTTAATAGTTTTTTGGATGAAAATGAAACATATGGAATGAAGAAGTCACAATGTTCATAGTAATAATGAATGGAAATATTTAAAATTGTTGTTCGGAGTAGTTAACTCGTGAAGGGAGGGATTAATTGAGTAACTATAAAAATTTCTGTTTAAAAGATGTTAGTTTTACAAATAAATATTTCCCCAAAAAATAGATACAACCCAGTTAATCAAGGTTATACTTTTATAAGAGTTTGACTACTTAAAAAACTTCTTAGAAGATTGAATAATTTTCAGTAATCTTAATTTTTATAATTAAAATTACTTTTGAAGTTATCCTACTAAGACAAATCAGATATAACTTCTTTCCAAGACTAACTATCAAAGTGAATTTAGTGTTTTTCTGGATTTTGCAGTAAAGCAGTAAAATAGAGTAGACTAAATTTGGATGGCACATCGGATATAAAACAAGTGGTTCAGTCTCTAGCTGATACCTAATCCACTCCACATGGTGATCACCTGCCACCAAACAGTTTATATAAATAAACACTTATCCACACACTAGGTCGGGGTCATCAATAGTACATGGATTGTCCAGGCCACACAGGGACCTCTTCCACAGTTTTCGTGAGTAAACTAAATAATGACAAGGCCACACAGGGACCTCTTCCATAGTTCTAGTGGGTAAACATGAGAAAAAAATTTGGTATGAGGATTTGGAAATCCTCTAGTTCAGCACAAGAGTCAGTGTGTGTTTATAATATACAGAGTACACACACTACTCAAAAATAAATAAAAGAATCACTAAGAGAGATTAGATGTGAGTTTAGAATGCTATAGTGATAAGAAGTGTAGCTCTGGACTCCTTTAATAAGACATAAATTCTTCTGAGTCCTTCTCTGGTTTTTGTGTTGAAAAACAGATTGTTGTGGTTCAGCTTGTGTTCTTCACGAGTGAATATGATCTCTTGATTACAATGTACTTTGTGTGTTCTTTAGTAGTGTTTAATTTAATGAATGATACAATTTCTTCTTTTATGATCTTGCAATCCCTTTTTCTTGGTGGTGCTCATGATTGGTGTTCAGTTCAGTACAGTGCACTCATGTTTCTTGACTTGTCGTGTGTCGTATCTTTTTTCTTTGTTCCTCTTGGGCACTCTTCTATTTATCTTTGTATGCATGGTTTTTGGCCGACAGGTTCCATGTGTGTCACACCTCGTGCCTCGTACTATGTCTATAAAGAAAACATTAAATATGTCGGTGCATTAATGGTGTCAAATTTGACTGTTAAAAAGATAAATAGAAAAACGACAAAATAGTTATGAAACGGTGTCATAGTATTTATGAAAAACAGTGTCTCATTCACGGTATCTCCTTCATGGTGTCTCCTTCACGGTGTCTCTTTCACAGCATCTCCTTTACGGTATCTCGCTTACGGGTTTTGGCTTCCGGTGCCTTTATCATAGTTTCTTGATCCATGGTGCCTTGATGATTGTGTCTTGCTAACTGTTTCTGGCACTTAGGCAAACAGAGTGTCTGGATTACAGTGTCTATTCTTAGTTTCTTCCTTCACGGTGTCAGGATTACTGTGTCACGCTATTTTGTGGTCATGGTGTCTCACTGGTCACAGTGTCTCACTAGTCATGATGCATGTGTCTTTCTCACAGTGTCTGACTTACTGTGTCAAGCTTCACGGTGTCATGTACTTAGGAAAATAACTGTATTCAGACTTAAATAGTAACACGCATAAAATAAAATCAGCTTAACCATTATAAGGTATGAGATAACATGAAACATTAATACACATTATTAATATGATTTGTGAGATTGGAGATCATTAATAGGATTTGTAATTATTATTGAGATTTGTGATCACTAAATCATGATTAATACACGATGAGTCCAAATATATTCTCCTTTTTGATGATCACAAATAAATTATAGTTAAAGGATAAATTGAGTGCATCTACAGATAAAATAACATGTAGAATAAAAGGTTACTTCTCACTTTTTCTCCCCCTTTTGCGATTTTAAAAAAGTAGAAAGAATAGAGGGAAAATAGTGCATATGTCATTAAAAGAGTTCAGAATAAAACATACAGTATAAATACAAAAAAGGAATGACATCCCCATCAAAAAATATGAGTCACTGGTCTTCTTCATGGATTTTCCTTATCTTTTCCTTTATTAGTAGCAGAAGAAGAAGCCATAGGGGAAGTTGATGATGTAAAATAAGTCATAGAAGTGGTGGATAGAGAAGGTAATGGGAGACCTTAGAAGATCGATGGAGCCAAAGTAGGAGCTGTAGAAGATCTAGGCAGCTGCTGGTTATAGAGGACAATCCTGATTTGACTATGTTCATGGATAACAGGCATGGTTTTGGAAGCTAAGGAAGAAGGGAATGTAGGTAAACCAGGTCTGAGAGTAGCAGCCGCTGGAGCTACAATTACTGTTCTTTTCACATGAAGATATGGTCTCAGAAGCTTAATGAGGTCTGAAATAATCTCTCCTCCATATTGAATAGCCTTTTCAAAATCATATTTATTTTCCATGAACTTTTCCAACAATCTGGTAAACTCAGTGAGCTACTAAACTTGAGCATTGAAGGCTTGAGTCACATGAGGTATTCTCAGATTCTCTACAATATATTTAGAGTGATTGGTCATATCAGTTTTGGAGAAAATCCGGTTGAAATAGAAGTCCACTTTCTTAGATATTTTCTGCTGAGCATCATTGGCAATATTTTAATGGATTTGAACCATGTCAAGCACTCTATCACTATTCTTAAAAACTTCATATAAAGGATCCATATCACACATATTGATGTAATTATTGAATTTCTTCCTTGATTATAGGTCTGAGAAGAGAACTATCCAAGAAAGAGTATAGGTTTTACCAGAGGAAGTAGAAGCTTTTATTGGTGTGGTTAGAGACTCGAGCTGTTTTAGGACCTTTTGAAGACAACCAGTATATTCATCTGTGAGTTTTTTCGTGTTCTCTACAAGTTCTCTCATGCGGTGAAACATATGCGTGTTCCTTTCTCCAATATTTTCATCAAAGGATATAAGGTATGGGTAAATCTATGACACAATATTATGAGAGATGTTTGGAACATAAGGTTCAAGAGAAGGAGGAGCAGGGGCAGGTTCTGATCTTGAATGTAATTATTCAACCATTCATTTCATAGTTGCAACATCAGTACTAAGCAACTTGTTCTCAACCCTAACTTCTTGAATTTCATAAATCATCTTTGGTTGAATGTGCCAGATGATCTTTTCTAAAATCTATGAGGCATCTTCATGACTCAATTGGGTCACGGGATGAGGTGGATAGGACAAGAGTTTCTCAACTCCATCTAAGATAGTGTCTCTAAATACTTTCAAGTCATCCTTGCTGACAAAAGATTGTTGTTTAGGTAAAGGTGTAGGCGCAGGAAGGGGTACAGGTGCAGGCTCAGGTAGAGGTTCAGGTTATGGTTGAGGTGTAGATTCAGTGTAAAGAGTGTGACATATTTCAGTTGAAACAAAGAAGAAAGATCAATCCAAGTGGCAGTAATCTGTTGAGATTCAGTCACATCATAAATGTTTTAGAATTTATACTGAGTGTCCACCAAATATGACTCAATAGGTTGAGATGCTTCATCAGACATAGCCTCATTAGCCTCAGCTTAATTAGTCTCAATATTTTGAGGTTCCTCCCCCTCAACATGTGATTTCATTTCAGGACCTTGAGGCTCAGGTACATAATTTAAATCCACTTGTTCATCTCTAATTTCCTTAGCCATTTCATTCCTAGCCAAATGAAAGGCTATCTTCATCCTCTCTTCAGCATAGGGTATAATCATAGGAACCAATTGTTCCACAGGAAGTTCTTCCTAATTAGCTTCTTGGATAGCAGGGAGTTCTGCTACTGCAGCCTCTTCCATGGTAGGGAGTTGTTCTACTGCAGCCTCTTCCATGACATACTACTCATGTTGGGTTTCCAAATTTACATCATCTCCACGGAAATGATGTTCTTATTCAAGAAAAATAGGAGTAATAATAGATCTTTCTTCCTCAGCAATAACTTCTTCCCATTGAGGTACTTCAGCTACCTCTTCCTCTTCTTCTTTATCTTCCAGATATTCAGCAACTTCATCTGGTTCCAAACTAGGATTAGAACTGTCCTTTTCCCTTACTGGATAATCTAAAGGATTGAACATCTCCTATAGCTTATTATTATCTTTAACCCCCTCCATCTTCCAGGGGTTCCATTTTATTTTCATCCTCCTGATGGTAGGTTTGGGTAAACAGTATTCATAGTGCGTATGTACTTCTTCATTGGGTCTAACTACTCATTTTGCAACAAGCATTTCTGAAATCAGCCTAGAGTAAAACAGAGATGTGGATTTGGATGTGACCCTGATCAATTAACACATATGGTGAATGATGTATTTGCACAAATTTATCTTGTGGAAATTCTTCATAAGATGAATCATAAATACATCCTGATACGTTAAGACATCAAAGCCACATTTCCTCAGGAAAATCAGATTTTGATCAAATTTGAACAACATCCTTGTCTCCCCATCAATTTCTGCAGCTATGGCCCTTCTCCTTGTGCCATTTCCAGTTAGGGTTTTTAGTGCACTTTCATAGTCAATGAAATCAGTTTTAGGTGGGGGGTCTCTTTGGTAATCATCACAGATTCATTCGTGAGGTATCCTGAGGCATGCAACCCATAACCTTGACGAGAAGGAGAATCTTTGTCCATTAACCCAACTCCTCAGGACATAGCTTTCACCATCATCAAAAGAAAACTGTACATACTGATAAAACTGAGCTACCAACCTTGGGTAAATGGGTCTTTCCTTCCTAGAGAACCATTCGAGCCAGCCTTGTTCTCTTATTACTTTCGAGACTAGATACTTGCTAGAAAAAAGCCACTAAGGGCAAATTTTTTTTACAGGTACAATACTATGGTTTACTAGGTTTGGATTCAAGGATCCTTCAGGTTCTAACTTTGGTGCTATCTTCTTTTTCTTAGAGTAATGCTTCTCAGATGAGGATGAATATGGACGTTTCATCCTTAACATTCACCGAATATTAAGAGAGAGAGAGGGTTGCAAGGTTGAAAGGGTTCGGAAAGAGTGAGTAGGAGAAGGTCCGGGTGAAGAACTGAGTGAAACCCTTTTGTTTTATCATTTGGGAATGTCAAATTTCACAAAAGAAAAAATGTGGGAAATCAAAAAAGTGGTGAAATAAAAATTACCATGATACAAGTTAAAATAGAGCCATAAATAATTTTCATGGTGAGACCGTGAATAGTCATAACGGTGCGATGGTAAATGGTCATCACGGTGAGACAGTTAGTGGTCGTCACGGTGAGACAGTCAGTGATCATCATGGTGAGATAGTAAGTAAACTTTTCAGTCACGGTTAGATAGTCAGTGACAGACCGTGAACACAATGTGCTAACTTTGAGACCGTAAACATGAGACAATAACTTAGAAACCGTGAACATGAAACAGTAAAGTAAAATAGGGTAAAATATTAAACAATAATACCAGTAAGATATCTATTTGTGATTGATCATGCCAAGATCATGTATGATGAAATATATTCTCTCAGAATTTAATGGTTTAGTGAATATATTAGAAAGATGATATTCAGTACCAATGAATTCTATGTTGATATCATCTTTTTGATAATGGTCCCTCAAAAAGTGATGTCTTACATCAATATGTTTTGTCCTAGAGTGTGAAACATGATTTTTTGACATGTTAATGGCACATTTGTTGTCACAATTTATTGGTACATGTCTTAATTGATATCCATAGTCTAGTAAAGTTTGTTTCATGCAACAAATTTGTGCACAAAAACTCCCAGCGTTTAGGTATTCAGCTTCTGTAGTGGATAATGCAACAGAGTTTTGTTTATTACTACACCATGATACAAGTGACTTTCCTAAAAGGTGACATGTTACAGAGGTGATATTTCTATCTAATATACATCCACTGAAGTCAGTATCATAATAACTAAATATTTAAATGGTTTTCCTTTAGGATAGAACATTCCTAAATTGGGTGTATGCTTGAGGTATTTGAAAATTCTCTGTATAGAATTTAAATGAAATTCTTCAGGGTTTTCTTGAAAATGAGCACACATACACACACTAAACATAATATCAGGATGGGTAGAAGTTATGTAGAGTAGACTTCTAATCATTCCTCTATAAGTGGTTTGATCAACAGATTTTCCATTTTCATCAAGATCCAGCTTACAGGCGGTACTCATGGGAGTGTCGCTAATTTTTGTGCTATCCAATACAAAACGTTTTATAATATCTCTAGTGTACATACTTTGAGTCAAAACAATTCCATAATTATTTTGAAAGATTTCAAATCAAGGAAATAATTTTATTTCACCCATTAATCTCATTTCAAATTTGTTTTGCATCATTTTAGAAAAATCAAAACATAATGAATTTTTTGAATATCCAAAAATAATATCATCTAAATTGATTTGAAAAAGTAAAACATCAATATAAATTCTTTTTATAAATATGGTAGGATCAGCTATTCCTTTTGTAAAACCCTTGAAAATTATTAAAGTACTTAATCTATCATACCAAGCTCTTGGAGCTTTCATTAAACCATATAAATCTTTTGATAGTTTAAAAATATGATTTGGAAAATGAGGGTTTGTAAATCTAGGGGTTTGTTCAACAAAAACATCCTCAGCTATATGCCCATTTAAGAATTCACTCTTAATATCCATTTGATATAGTTTGAAATTCAGATGTGCTGCTTAAGAAAGTAGAATTCTAATGGCTTCAATCCTAGCTACTGGAGCAAAAGTCTCATCATAGTCAATTCAATATTCATGACTGTAGCCTTGTGAAACTAACATAGCCTTATTCCAAACTATATTTCCAGCTTCATCTACCTAATTTCTAAACACCCATTTAGTTCCTATGAAAAAAGTGTCCTTGGTTCTTTCAACATGTTTCCAAACTTTATTTCTTTAAAAATGATTGAGTTCTTCTTGCATAGCAATTACCCAAAATTCATCATTTATAGCATCATCAATGTTTCTAGGTTCATGTTGTGACAAGAAGTCTTGATGTTCAATCTGATTTCTAGGAGAACCACTAGTTTGTGTTCCTTTATCTAAGTCTCCTAAAACAGCATCTAAGGGTTGGGTTTTAAGAGTTCTAACCTTTCTAGAAAAACAGGAACTGGTGAATTCAGGATCATCAATAGATTTAGGTTCATTAGGAATTGATTTCACTGAATTTACAGAATTAGATGTTTTCACAAATTCATTCATAGAGGTATTTTAGGATTTTAAGTAGATTTTATTTGATACATAATCCTCCAGATTTTCTAGGATGGTTCTAGGCTCATGTGGATCTGTTTCATCAAACTTGATATGAACAGATTATTCCACACATTTAGTTCTCTTATTGAATAATCTTTAATCTGTAGATGAAATTGAATAACCTAGGAATATCCCTTCTTCACTTTTGGATTCAAATTTTTCAAGATTATCCTCAGTGTTTAGAACAAATACTTTACAACAAAAAACTCAAAATTAAATAAACATAGGTTTTCTATTGTTCTAGAGTTCATATGGGGTCTTCTTGAGAATTGGTCTAATCAAGACTTTATTGTTTATGTATAATGTTTTATTAACAGCTTCAACCCAAAAGTAAATAGGAAGGTCATATTCAATAAGAAATGTTCTAGAAATTTCTTGCAAGGTTCTATTTCTTCTTTGTACAATTCCATTTTATTGAGGTGTCTGAGGGGCAGAGAAATTGTGACTATAACCATTTTGTGAGAAAAAGGATTGAAACTCTTGATTTTCAAACTCATGGACATGATCACTTCTTAAAGATTTAATTTTATGGCCAAAATATTTTCTACAGACTTGGGATACTTAATAAAGTAAGAGCAGGATTCACTTTTGTGAGCCATGAAGAAGGTACAGGTATATATAGAAAAATCATCTACTAGAACCTAAACATAGTGCTTAATATTTAAACTAGAGACTCTAGATGGTCTAAACAAATCCATGTGAACCAATTCGAGAGGTTGAGAAATGGAAACTTCTTTCTTTTATTTGAAATAGATTTTGTGTTGTTTTCCCTTTTGACAGGGATAACACACTTTGTCATTTGGAAACTCAAGTTTGGGTAAGTCTTTAACTAAGCCTTTTCTAGTTAGATTTTTAAGAAAGTGAACATTACAGTGTCCTAGTCTCGTATGCCAGAGCCAAGATTCTTTATGAAATACACTTACGCATGAAACATTTTGAGATGTTAAGGAATCTAAATTAATAGAATAAACATTCTCATTCCTTGATGCAGAAAATACTAATTCATCTTTAGAATTAAAGACATTAAAGGCATCATTTTCAAATTTAACATGATATCCATCATCACACAATTGTGAGATACAAAGTAGATTATATTTTAATCCATTAACAATGAGTTATCTAGAAATAATTATTGAATCAGAGTGACCAATATGACCTAATCCAATGATCTTCCCTTTGGAATTGTCACCAAATGTGACATGTCCTCCATCTACGTTTATCATATTCTTGAAGCATGAGTAGTCTCTGGTCATGTGACTTGAACACCCAATGTCCAAGTACCATATATTCTTGCAGGAGATTTTCAAGCATCTTTCCTACAACATGATCAATAAAAGACAGATTTTGGTACCCATAATTTTTTGGGTCAAGTTATATTAGTAATAAGTTCTTTTGTAGCCCTTATTGGTCTCATAGGTTTCCTATAATCATTGTTTAATTTATTTGAAAAATAAACCCTATTTGGTCCACAAAAACTTGAAACAGTATAATATGTATCATGACTCGAGCTAGTTGAGAAATGTCCAGAACTGGGAACAAAATTATATGTCCTGAAACTTGAAACAAAATTTGTTCTACTAAGGTTTCTTTTACTAGGTTAATAACCAATGCCAGTATTATATTTAGAAGAAATTTGTTTTCTTATTATTTGGGTAAGGAAATTTTTCCCATTAGTAAAATTTTCTAAGTAACTTTTTAATTGTGCATTAGACATTTTTAGTTCATTGTTTTCTTTTAGTAGTTGATCATTTTTTTCTTTATTAGTAGTAAGATCATATTTAACATTTATAGTGAGATCATGTTGTTTCTTCAATGATTTATATTTATCCATTAATTCATTTCTTGTCTCTTCAAGCATGTTGAAATATACAACCATCTGTTCATTGGTAAAATTTTAATAGTCACTTTCCACTTCAAGATAGTATGACTTATGCATAGAAGAGTTCAGTGTTACCTCAGATTTGTTTGTTATAAAACACAGATTGGCTTTCATTTCCTGTTCATCATGTGATGTCTCTGAGTCACTTGAACTATCCTCAAAGTCACTCAAGGATTCCTTCATTTCCTTTTTGTACTTCTTGTCCATGTACTCATATTTATTATTATATTTGATCTTTGGATAGTCATCCTTTATATGTCCTTTTCACTTATATTCCTATAATACAATCTCATCAGTTTTGTCACCTCTTTTCCAGTCCTTTTTCCAATTTCCCTTTGGATCATACTTTCCCTTGATGATAGGTTTTCTGAATATGTTTTTCTTCTTATAAATTTTTTTGAATATTCTAGCCAGTTGAGCCATATCCTCATCACAGTCTAGTGATGATTGTTCAGTAGAGGAACTGTCTATAGAAGCTTCCAGTTTTCCTTTTTCTTTTTGCTTTGAGAGGGAGGTCTTGAATGCTACAGATTTCCTCTTTGGTTCATCCTCCTCTTATTTGTTGACTTTTAGATCATCCTCATACATCATCAGTTACCCAATGAGTTCCTTTACAAGTATCCTGCTAATGTCTCATGACTCTCTAATTGAGATAGAGGTTCGCCTCCATCTGTCAGGTAGACATTTGAGAATTCTCGTGATCTGTTATTTGGCATTGAATTCTCTTCCAAGGGAAATCATTGTGTTGAAAATCTCATTGAACCTAAGATACATATAAAAAATAGGTTTATAAGGTTTCATCTTGAAATTATCATATTTTGTAGTATAATTATTATGTCTCATTTCCTTTACACTAGATGTGCCTTCATGTGAGACAGACAAGGTTTCCGAATTTCATGGGAAATTTTACAAGAAGAAATCCTATTAAATTAATCATGTACGAAGGAACAGTAAGAGGAATTCATAGATTTGAAATTTTTATTGTAAGCAGGTTTGGTAGGTTCATCCCATGTAATTCTATCATCAACAAAAATTTTGTATTCATATATAATTGATGACCAGATTTCAAAGATCATACTCTCTAGATGCATTTTCATTTTAATTTTCCATTGAGCATGGTTTGTTCCATCAAATAATGGTGGTCTGTTGGTTGGATCACCTTCCAATCTATTGATCATACTAACAAATTACTTTAGAAGAGCTAGAAATTTGAATTAATAGAAATTTACAGATCTTTAAAGTACAACGACAATCACAGTTGAGTAATATTACACAAAGTCCTAATAAAACACCATTTGAAACCAAATGTTGGTCGGAGTAGATAACTCATGAGGGGAGGGGTGAATTCAGTAACTATAAAAATATCTATTTAAAAGATATTAGTTTTAAAAATAAATATTTCCCCAAAAAAATAGATACATCCCAGTTAATCAAGGTTATACTTTTATAAGATTTTGACTATTTAAACAACTTCTTAGAAGATTGATTAATTCTCAGTAATCTTAATTGGTATTATTAAAATTACTTTTGAAGTTATCCTACCAAGAAAAATCAGATATAACTTCTTTCCAAGACTAACTATCAAAGTGAATTTACTGTTTTTCTGGATTTTGTAGTAAAGTACTAAAACAGAGTAGACTAAATTTGGAAGGCACAACGGATATTAAAAAGTGGTTCAGTCTCAAGCTGAGACCTAATCCACTACACTTGGTGATAACCTACATCCAAGCAGTTTATATAAATAAAATTTGATCCACACCCTCGATCGGGTTTAACAATAGTACATGGACTATCCATGCCACACAAGGACCTCTTCCACAGTTTTCATGGGTAAAAAAATAATGACCAGGCCACACAGGGACCTCTTCCATAGTTTTCGTGGGTAAAAAAGAGTAAATAATTTGGTATGAGGATTTTGAATTCCTCATGTTCAACACAGGAGTCAGTGTGTGTGTAAAATATACAGAGTACACACACTACTCAAAAATAAATAAAAGAATAACTATGAGATAGTAGATGTGAGTTTAGAATTATCCTGTGATTATCAGTGTAGATCTGGACTCCTTGAATAAAACATAAATTCTTCTGTGTCCTTCTCTGGTTTTTTTGTTGAAAAACAGAGTGTCATGGTTGTTTCGGTGCGGATGTGCGTCGGGTTACGCTGTTCCGCCAGGACGCGTTCGCGCGTGCACCCATCAACCCGAGGGGATGGGCGCGCAGCCTGTGGTCCCGCAGTCCCGCTTTCCAAAGGCGGGCGGCATCCGTCCCTTATTCAGGGGCGTCTGCTCCTTGATCGAAACCGGGATGATGGGATGTCGGCTCCTCCTTCCGTGGACGTCTCCTCGGAACTCGTCGCCTAATCCGGGTCTCCCTCATAGATTTAAGAATGTTCGTGAATCTCGTTCCCGGCGCCATATCTTCATGGACACCGGTTAATTACGCTGCTTCCGCCCGGACGCTCCAAGGAGTCCGGTCGGGGCAGCAACCTGCGGTGAGAAGGCCGGGTGGCTCTGGGTGCTGGGGGCGTGTCGTAACACTGCGGCTCTGCACGTTTGTCTTCCGTCCCTAATAGGGCTTCTCGAAGGCATGATGACCTGAGGCATCCCGCACTGGGTGCGGGGAACTGTGTCCCCTGAGGTTTTCCTCAGCTTCCCATGTTTAACACGGGGTATGCCGCGAGTTTAACGTCCAGCGGGGACGGCATCGGACCGATCAACACGAAAAGTGGATCAGATGACAGAACCCCTTGCGGGGAACCTCCGACGCTGGGGCCAGCGCATGGGCGGCTTCCCAAATGATGTGGAGTGGAGAGAAGTGGCATGACCCCACCGGGATGTGGCGGCCCGGGTAAGGATCAGGATGGATGATGGAGTGAAGAGCTTGGACCCCGTAGAGGCTTCCTACGTACCGCGCGCTAGTAGGGATCAAAGTCAACGTAGTTCGGGTATACAGTTTAACGTCATGCTGGACGTCGGCAAGCCGACTCACGAAGGGGTCGAGGCCGCCGAGCGGAGGATTGAACCGAACCACCTCGCACAGAGGGGGATGGGACGGCCGGGTGGATCACAGTTTCACGTCATGCTGGACGATAAAAGGAGAAATGGAAAAAAGGGGGCTGTGGGGAGGCACAGTGGAGATACACACAGGCAGTCTCCCATAGGGGCGGATTCATAGGTGAATCGACGCAAGCGTGAACCCTGGAGGGGTCCACTGATGGACGAACCGACGTGAATACGACCGGGACGACCAGGTGGTGGGCTTGAACCTCAGGGAGGCTTCCTACGTACCCTGTTTAGAAGACAGGGATCAAAGTCCACGTGGTTCATTCTGTCAGGACTTACGCACTTGAGGCAGCCCGAATGCGGCAAAACTCAGTTGGAAGGGACTTGGACCGAAAGTAGGAGACACCTCGATCCCAGTCACACCCTCTACTGGCTTCGGCAGTGGGGGAGCGCAATGGAGATACACATGTGCAGCCCCCCACAAGAAACTTGGGGTTTGTAATACCCTACCCCCGTAGGGAAAATCCGCTCCCATTAAATCGTCCCTAAAGAGGGGCAATCCCGACACCCCTGCAGAGACGAGCGGGTGGGGGCCACATCCAAACCGGGGGGGACCCTGTGTGCGAGGCACGAGATCGGGTGATGCGGACGGTTTAACGTCTTGCCGGACGAAGTACAGTTTAACGTCGTGTGTTGAGGACGAAGCGGACGGTTTAACGTCTTGCCGGACGAAGTACAGTTTAACGTCGTGTGCTGATGACGAAGCGGACGGTTTAACGTCTTGCCAGACAAAGTACAGTTTAACGTCGTGTGTTGAGGACGAAGGTGCTTGGCAGTTTAACGTCTTGCAGCACGGACGATAGGGGCTAGGCAGTTTAGCGTCGTGCAGCTTGGACGTAGTACAGTTTAACGTCATGTTGGACGGATGCAGTTTAGCGTCATGAGGGACGAATGTGCAGTTTAACGTCATGCTGGACAAATGTGCAGTTTAACGTCATGCTGGACGTATGTGCAGTTTAACGTCATGCTGGACGTATGTGCAGTTTAACGTCATGCTGGACGTATGTGCAGTTTAACGTCATGCTGGACGTATGTGCAGTTTAACGTCATGCTGGACGTATGTGCAGTTTAACGTCATGCTGGACGTTGGTTGCCGCCGATGGGTCCGTGTCACTTCGCGCAAGCCTGGAGGGCCGCACGGAAAGACAACGCATGGTGCGGGCACCCAGGACGAAGATCATCGGGCGCCACGCAGGCGGGTACCCTCAGGGGGTCAAGGGGGCGACCCTGGCGGATTGCGCGCAAAAGAGGATCTTTGCGCGCAAAACAGCAGGTCGGCGCGCAAAATGGCGGGCTGGCGCGCAATCGGGCCAGCCCTTTGCGCGCGGATGATTGGGATTGCGCGCACCGGGCTTCGGGTAGCACGCGGGGGCAACGGCTCATTCTCTAACGAATGGCCACTTTGAAAATGGGGGGTGCGCGCAATCGGGCTGGATTGTGCGCACCCGAGGGCAATTGCGCGCAAGAGGCTTCTTTTGCGCGCAAAGGCCTTCGGGTTAAGGATTATTCAAAGGAATGGAGCCAAGGGGATTGCGCGCGAAGGCGAACCCCAAGGCTCTATTGCGCGAAAGAAAGGAGGTTACCTGAAGATCGGCATTGCGCGTGGAAGGGGTTGGATTGCGCGAACGAGCGACGCTTCGGATTCTGGCAACCTTCAAAACGGCGGGGGTCGCCTTATATTTATAGGCAACCCCGGGCGCGGAATTCGGTCTCAGGCGCGGAATTCCCTTCGCGGGCGCGGAATCAGGACCCGGCGCGCAAGGGAGCCGCGCAGGCCACGGGCGCGCAAAATAGCGCGCCGGCCCAGCGCATTGCACGCATCCCGGGAGGATTGCGCGCCGTGACTCAACTTTGCGCGCAGGACTCTGAAATTTCGCGCAAGTCCTCCGGGCCGTCCGGAACGTGCCTCTGACTCCAAATATCACTTCGCTTTCCGCATCCGGAGCTTCGTTTGGGAGCAACGGACTTTTCCGGCGTCTACAAAAGCCCCCCCTCGGAATCTGATCGGCGAGAGGTCGCAACGATCGGGTTCCGAGGGAGACGCCGGAATGCCGAAGTCCTGGGCTGCGCGGGACTTAGGCGCGCAAAAAGGGGCGCCGGGCGCGCAATTCGCAGCCGCGGTCGCGCAATCGAGCATTCCACGCGGCGCGGAATCCCGGCCTCATCTATAAATAGGGGTCCAGGGTTCCGCGTTCCGTACACAGGCCTTCCGCGCGATAAGCTTCAATGCTCTCGTGCGCGAAATTGCCTTTTCCGGTCGCGAAATTTGCCCGATCGGCGCGCAAAACCATCCGGAATTCGCCTGTCATTGCGCGAAAACCCAGAACTTTGCGCGACATTCTTCCCAATTGCGCGCCGTCCACTTGGATTGCGCGCCAACCTTCAAACTTCTCTACCAGCCTCGTCCGATCCCGCACGCTTCATCCCTTAACCCGCACGACTCCCGAAACTTCTGAGATGGCCGCGCATCAAGGAAATGAGGGGGATGCCGCCATTCGCAGAGCAGAGATGGCGGCGAACGAGGAGGTTTACGGAGCCAAGGAGATTGTTTCCAACAATCAATCCTTGTTCGACTTGCTGACGCCGGCCCAGAAGACATATCCACTGTCGGACAACCTGCCGCTCTGGAACATCGGCATCCTAGATGAGGTTCCGGTGCCAGGGTTCGAGGTTGATGCGCCACGGACCTGGGTGACTCGGGAGGACGAGCTTCCCCGCTATAACATCACCAACAATGGGCATCCTGCCAGGGAGACCAGGCACTTGGACTTCTATGTCCTGAACCCGAGGACGCGAACCATTGACGGGGGTGAGCCTACTGCGGAGAATTCTCCAACCCTCTACTCGAGCACATATCGCCAGAGTGTCACTGACGACACCAAGGGCTGGCTGAAGGACTGGGACTTGCGGTATGGGGGCAATTTTTCGAGCGAGTGGGCCTGGGCGTTCTGGGTACGCCACACTTGCGATCACTTCGCAGAGGAGCTGCGGTACATCGGCCTGTTTGAGGCGGTGTGGACGTCGCAGTTCCACTTCTACCAGCAGTCCGAGCTCGGGCCGGAGCTGTTCACCCGCTGGTCCTCGGATACCAACACCTTCCATCTTCACCATGGGGAGGTCGGCATTGGTCTCTGGGACATCCACTGCATCGGAGGTATCCCGCTGGAGGGCTACCAGTATGATGAGTTCCTGCCTCCGAGGAACACCTGGGGTGACAGGTCACGGACTCCCATCCTGACGTGGCATCTGCTGGACCTGGCTACAGAGCGGCTCGTGGTCAAGGACTTTCAGAAGGACATAGCCTACAAGGAGTGGTTCTTCCAGTTCTTGGAGCATGACCCAGCGGTCAAGATGCCAGGCAGGGGGAAGCGGTGCCCGACCGCAGCTCAGAGGAGCCGGAACGGGTCGTACTGGCGGGTCCTGGAGACGGGCGACTACCGCTCAAGGGGGTACCGCGTCATCGAGGCCCGGGACCCAAATGTCCGGTACGCGGCGTTCCTGGCCGCCTTTCTGATTGGGTGGCTCCTGCCAGTGCGGGACGCGAGAATGGGCGTTCGCCCGGCGACACTGGCGGTGGCGGGCGCTATGGCCGCCAACAAAAGATACAACCTCGGGGTCCTAGTGCTGGCGAGGCTGTATGCCATCCTGGGACGCATCTCACGAGGGGGGTCACCACGAAGGATCTGTGGGCCCTTTCAGTTCTTCCACGGCTGGGTGGCTACTCACCTCGGTGGGTACACGTTTCCGAACGCCATCATTCCTCCGGGCAACGGCCTGCGACCCTCCCTGCTGAATATCGCGGGGGTCGCTCCGATGACCCTAAGTGAGGAGGGCGTGAGGATTCGGATTGGCAATCATGCCAATTTCAACTTCAGTCCGTTCCCCACTCCCGTCGGCCAGATGATCGACAACGGGCAGGGTTCGCTGGAGCAGCATGAATACTTCCTGAACATGCGGGGCGGGGTGCTCGTGGCTCGGATCGACGGGAAGGTGATCTGCGAGCCTTACGTGCCAACCCGGTTCGCCAGGCAGTTCGGGTGCCTTCAACGGATGCCGAAGAGGGTATTCATTGCTGTCCGGGAGGAGACGAACCCTTGCGTCCTTCGCCAGATGTGGCTGATGTTTGCCGCTTTCGGCTCTGGCGACGTCATCACTCTCCCTCCTACCGGGGTTGACGCAGGCTTGGCAACCGAGTACGCCGAACACTGGGCCATCGCGTACCCCGAGGGGCTTCTACGGAAGCCAGTTCGGCGGCTCGAGGTCACCCGTGCGGAGACCGGGCGTCAAGGGAGGAGGCGAGGCGCCGCCACACGGGGGAGAACGGAGGCGCGCCAAGCAGCGGAGCCGGTGCGAGCAGGGACTTCGGCGGCGGGCACATCGCAGGCTGCCGCTACGACCTCAGCGCCCAGAGAGGGGGCACGCGCAGTGGTCGAAGAGCGGCCCGGGAAGCAGGTGAGACGTCTGCTCGAACCCTCCCACGATGCAGTCTTCCCGGCGCTGTGGTCGGCCTGGATGACCCTGCGGCAGTCACTGGGGACCGACGCCATCTGGCGAAAGATTCTCAGAGAAGGAATCCATCTGCCAGAGGTCGGGCGCCTCCATATTGCCGACAGGGTGGACTTCAACCGGAAGTATGCGTATCTGACGGCCATGGACGATTACGGGCGCCAACGTGGTCAGCGTGCGGAGCCATCCCTTCTGGTGAAGGTGATGCTCTGTCTAGAGCCCGCTCCAGAACAGATGCCGCCGGAAGAAGACGACAGTAACAACGACTCCGAGGAAGAGGAGGAGATGGGGGAGGATGAAGGCTCCGAGGGAAGATCCCATCAGGGGAGTCCGCGGGAGAGCGGCGAGGTGGACGGCTCTGACAATGTTGATGTCACCAAGATCCTCGAGGTCCGCTTCTATCCCTACTCAACCTTCTTCATCCATTCTCTTATGCTGCTTCTAACCCATTTCTCCATCTTTCTCAGGAGCGCACGGATGTTGGTCAGGCGTCCTCAGCGGGAGTAGGAGGGGCACCGCAGGACAAGGCGGGGGCCAGGCACCCATTGTCGAATTGACAGGCGCGGAAGGGCCCCCTGCTGCAACTGTTCCTGCGGCGGCCGGGATAGCGGAAGATGACGCTCTGACCTCCCGTAAGTCTCCTTGCTTTACTGCTGGTGCCTGCCGTTGACGATCCGTGACTAACCATGGCATGCCCCGCACAGTGATCTCAACACTGGAGGCTCGTCGGGTTGCCGAACCCGGGCCATCTACGAGTGGACCGGTGGTGGACATGCCGCATGCTCCGGAACAGACTTCCCAAACCGAGCCGGCCCCACCAACTACTGATCAGGGGGCTGCGGACGCCGGCGGTGCTGACATCGGAGAGAGGTCGGGGGCTGACGAGGGTGTCAGCGCCGCTGGGGAGAGAGAAGAAGGTCACCCAGATGTTGGGGAACCTATCCCTCATGAGGATCTCCCAGGGGCGGACCCTGCAGCAGACCTCCTGGCTGCCTTCCCTGCCTACCGGCCTGCCGACCCCGAGGAGATGGACGACTCGGACGCGGAGGCGGTCGAGGAGAGCCGGATAACGCGCCGCAGGGGGTGGAAGTGCATCCAGCGCTTCCTCAAGCGAGACCCATCGGAGTGGCTGGGGCGCATGGGATCACTTCAAACCTGGCTGCGCTTCCTGTGTGCCGGGGTAGCTGATGCTCAACGCCTCCATCTGACGGTCCGTGATTTCATGGCCGAAAAGATGCGCGAGAGCTGCCGGCGTGCCGACGTCACACAAAGTCGGGACATGTCGGAGAGCACGCGGGCGCTCCTCGCGGCGGAGCAGGAAGTCCGGCGTCTCGAAGGGCAGGCGGCAGAGAAGGAGGCCTTCGTCGCAACGTGTACCGAGCTTGTGGCGCAACTAGCAGCCCAGCTGGTTGACGCCCAGGTACAGCTGACGGAGGCGGGCCAACAGATGGTCACAATTCAGGTCGAGCGGGAGCGTGCACAGGCCAGAATCGAAGAACTGCGTGCTGCGACCGCCGACGAGGAGAGGGTACGCAGAGAGCGAGAAGCAGCCCTGGAGGCCACCAGCCAAAGGGTAGCGGCATTAGAAAGACTCATTCAGCACGCTAATCCCTAGGGGCTTTGTTTTGCCGTTCCCAAAACATTTGCTTCCGCTACTTTGATCCACTTGTATGAATCAATATATTTATCTGCATCTTTTGGCTTAACATGCTCAACCACAATTCACTGTCTTGCGGGAGCGTTAACCAAGCATCAGGCATCCATAGTTGGGCCTGGATTGCTGGAGAAAAGAGGGAGGTCATTCCTAGGAAAGGAGACCTCAAGCCTAATCAATGTATCATCCCCCCAACTTGTTCCAACACACGAGCGGGACAATGCTAGGGGCGTTGAGATTTTATCCGAACATAGGGAAATGAGAAAGGGTGAATCGCGTGTCCCGAATCCAGACATCCACAACGGTCGGCCTTCCAGGAAATGCCCAAGACGGTAGGCGGACAGTGGATCGACCATAACAACTGCAATAGACGGACCGAAGGTCATCATTCATATTGCAGGAGGCGGACCACATGTCATCATTAATACCGCTTTGGGGGTTCCTTCAGACACAAGGGTGGAAATCCAGATCAACAGGGCATGCGAAGCGTGGGGCGAAGTGACGATTGTTCGGACAGAATCCAACGCTCTCAGAATTGCGCCACCGTGGGGAAAGCGTATTAGGCGGATGCACTAATCTGGCCGTGAATCACCCCAATTCTCAGACAGAACCTCTTTGACGAGGAAACCGTCGCTTCCCATCATTTCAATGGGGCATCCCGAGCTGAATCGGGGAGAATATCACAACTGCACCACTCTACCAGAAGCCAGGCCAGACGGCCGGCGACGAGGAGGGGCGGGACTTAACGATTCCTGAGGCTGGACCCGAGTCGAGATGCCCGGGCGTTCCTACGTACTCCATCAGGCTGGAGATCAAGCCACACGTAGTTCTGAGAGTGCAGTTTAATGTCATGCAGGACGTAGAATCCCGTTTGGGGAGATCTTAGTTTATGGTCTTAGAGCTCGGACCATAAGGGGAGATCTTAGTTTAAGGTCTTAGAGCTCGGACCATAAGGGGAGATCTTAGTTTAAGGTCTTAGAGCTCGGACCATAAGGAGAGATCTTAGTTTAAGGTCTTTAGAGCTCAGACCATAAGGAGAGATCTTAGTTTAAGGTCTTTAGAGCTCGGACCATAAGGACCTCAAAGTACGCCACATCGTGGTCCTATCCCCTGGATATGCGAAGATGCACTGAGGGATAGTGTCAAGAGTGTCGAGGTTTCGCCTGGTCAGAATGGGAGGTGGAAAATGTGAATCATGCGGCAATTCACTCAAGGACTGGGGGCACCGGAGTAACGATATGGGAGTACTGCCGACCGTGGCGGAAAAGCAGCATCAATATCGCACTAACCGTTGGTGGAATGAGGCAGCAAACGAGCATCGACCGCTCAATCGCAGGATTCATATCGATTTGCTTCCCGAGGCCATTGGGGGTACCGGCCCGAGTCGGTGGGAGAGCACTGAGGCATTGTGTCCGAACCGTTCACGGGGGCTCCACCTAGGGCGTAGACGATGGGTCCGAATGAAAGGGAACACGAAGCCTGAAAAGTGGAAGGAACCTGACCAAGCTGAACCTGACCCTCCTGGCAATAAACCAGAGTACTCTTGACACCGGTGGACCACTGCAAGGGGTCGGGGAAGACGCCTTGAGGGTGACCTGAAGGCGGCGGATTCCCCAGAGAAGGGGGAATCTCTAAGAGGTGGGGGGCTGGACCCGAAGTTTCAAACATCCGGGCGTTCCTACGTATCCCATAAGGATGGGAATCAAGCCACACGTAGTTCTTGAAGCGCGGCGCAACACAATCGGGCACCAGCGCGGGGAAGAGTGCGGGTCTGACCCTCGCACACAGAAGGAGCGGCATTTGATATTTCTTGTTTGTCCTTAAAGATGAATGGTTTTTCTTTATGCGGCGACATGCCTGTGATTGAGAAATCTCTGGCGTCACCACAATAATCAAGCCACGGAAGGCATTGATGAATGGCGTGGTTATTAACCAGCGCCCAACATGAGTGTCCCTTGAGGAGAATATCACGATGCAGTGCCGTTTCTCGTCGGGCGGCCAAGACGATCACAGTTTACGGTCGTGTGGTAGGACCAGACAACACAGTTTAAGGTCGTGTGGTTCGGACCATGGAGGAACCCGCTTATTGCGGTACGGCGGACACGGCGGAGGTGGGAAAATACCCAGCCCTGCGGTCACGCACGATTCCATGAGAAGAGTCTTGGGATCGGGGCCTGCGTATGTCCATCACCCGAGGGGCAGAGATGCTAGCCTCCCGATATAATGGGCCCAGAACGCGATTGTTCGGGCGACTCCTTCCTCCTTATGGGGACGAGGGTCCAGCTACGCATCGCCCTTAGGGAGGACATCCGCATATATACTTGGTGCTCAGATCATGGGAGCCTTGAACGACACCATTACCCTGGTTGGTCTACCTAACGTGTAGAGGTGTACTGGAGGTCAGTATGAAGAGAGTGTTGAGATTCCACTACAACGCACAAAGGCGGAGTGTGATGAGGACTGCGCAACCAATGTTCAGAGTCTGAAAGAGCTGACATGGCGATCAAGGACGTTGCTGACCATATTTGCAACACAACATCCGATCGCGTCAGCCTAAGACGGGGCAAGCAAACGAGCATCGACCGCTCAATCGCAGGATTCATATCGATTTGCGGCCCAAGACCCGCCGGTAAATCGACCCAGAGCGGTAGGAGAGCTCTGAGGCATCGTACCCAAACCGCTAACGAGGATCCCTTTGAGTGAAGGCTCGAACAAGAGGAAGCGCGAGGCCTGACAAGCAACACAGGACTTGTCGGGATTGAATCTGACACTACGAGTCATAGACCGAAGTACCCAAAACATGTTAACAGATCACCGGGAAGGGTCGGAGGACTCACCCTGAGAGCAACCAAAAGAGGGCAGATCCCCGTGATCAACCAAGAGACGGGGCTGGACCTGAAACACAAGCGTCCAGGCGGTCCTACGTATCCCATAAGGATGGGAATCAAACCATACGTAGTTCTTGAGAGGCAGTTTAATGTCATGCAGGACGATGAGAGGTGTGAGGTGGTCCCACACACGGGGGGAGGCGTACGGCGCGGCCAGTAGACCAACGCGAATGAGGACATAATCCCCCGCTCACGCGATACGCCTCGCACAAAAAGGAGGGGAACTTGGGCCAGAGGCCCAACGCGGGATAGAGATTCCCGGGAAATGGGGCTGGGCCTGAAACATGAATGTCCAGGCGGTCCTACGTATCCCATAAGGATGGGAATCAAGCCGCACGTAGTTCTTGAAGTGCAGTTTAACGTCATGCAGGACGAAAAGAGAGAAAAAAGGAAGGGGGGAGCAGAAGGCATCCCCAAACGTGGGGGGGCGTACAGCGTGACGAGCAAACCGACGTGAATGAGGGCATAGCCCCGCGCTCACACCATACGCCGCACACCCGGGGGCAACTGGGCCAAGGGCCCGAGATGGGATGGAAATTCCCGAAGGATGGGGCTGGGCCTGAAACATGAAGGTTCAGGCGGTCCTACGTATCCCATAAGGATGGGAATCAAGCCGCACGTAGTTCTTGAGAGGCAGTTTAACGTCATGCAGGACGAATGCTGAACAGTTTAACGTCTTGTAGCTCGGACGTAGTACAGTTTAACGTCATGTTGGACGAAACACTTGGCAGTTTAACGTCTTGCAGCGCGGACGATATGCTAGGCAGTTTAACGTCGTGCAGCTTGGACGTATGCAGTTTAACGTCGTGCAGGACGTATGCAGTTTAGCGTCATGCGGGACGAATGTGCAGTTTAACGTCATGCTGGACAAATGTGCAGTTTAACGTCATGCTAGACGTTAGTACACTCAGAAAAAGTACTGCTTGAGGAACCTAGCGTTGGTGGGAGGAGTGACACGCTCACCATCCATAGTCGCTAGGGAGTACGCGCCATTGGGATAGACCTTGTGGACAACAAAAGGTCCCTCCCACTTGGGCTCCAACTTGGGCGGCTTCCTGCCGAGGATCATCGGTGCTCTTAGGGCTAGCACTAGATCACCCTGCAGGAAGGAGCGGAGGCGAACCTTCTTATTGAAAGCTCGAGCCATTCTGCTTTGATGCCTCTCCAAATTGTGCAAAGCGCGAAGTCTATTCTCATCCAGTGCTTCCAACTCGACTAGACGGGCATCAGCAACTCTGTCCGGCGCTTGCTGGTCGTAGACCGTAGTGCGCAAGGACGGTAATTGGATCTCAATGGGCAGGACGGCCTCAGCTCCATACACCAGGGAATAAGGGGTCATCTGGGTGGAATTGCGAGTCGTCGTCCGATAAGCCCAGAGGGCGTTGGGGAGCTTGTCCGGCCAACTCTTCTTGTTCTGACCAACCATCTTTTGCAGAATGTTAGAGAGGGTTTTGTTAAACGCCTCGATCTGTCCATTCGCCTGCGCATGATAGCGAGATGTATGGTTCGAGCGAATGTTATACTTGGCGTACAACTTCTTCAACTCGGCTGCCCGGAAATTGGTTCCGTTATCCGTGAGGATATCGTGAGGCACTCTAAATCGATGAATGATGTTGGAGGTCACGAAGTCAGCGATCGAACAGGATTTGACCTCTCTGAGCGGAATCGCCTCTGCCCATTTGGAGAAAAAGTCAGTGGCGGTCAGAATGAACCGGCACTGGCGAGCTGTCGCCGGCGGGTAGGGTCCCACAACGTCCATCCCCCAAACTGCAAAGGGCCAAGAATACCTGGTGGTATGGAGAGGCTCCGGCGGCCGATGCACAAAGTTCGCATGAACCTGGCACGCATGGCACCTCCTGGCATACTCGATGCAGTCATGGATCATGGAGGGCCAGAAGTATCCCAACCTCCGAATCTGGTGGGACAGCTTCGGTCCAGTTTGGTGGGCGCCACATGAACCAGCATGAACCTCTTGCATGACTCGTGGGATCTCAACTCCCTGAAGGCAACAGAGGAGAACACCATCAAATCCGCATTTGTAGAGGATCTGCTCCAGGCCGGGGCTGCTCTGGAGGACAAACTGCGATGCGCGGCGTCGAACTCGCTCGCGCTCGGCCCGATCCGATGGAAGAATGCCATGTTAGAGGTACTCAACCAAAGGCGTCCTCCAATCAGGGGCTGATCCGACTGTCATATCTGGGGTACTCGAGGCTCTGGGCATAGGGGCAACCCTGGTGAGATTACTTACCAACGGGCCGCGATCTTCTTCCGGGATAACGGGAGCGATGAGCCTGCGGCGCGTCACGCGGACGATCAGGTTGTCCTGTTCAGGCTCTGCAAGTGACGCAGCAAGGCTGGCCAAAGCATCTGCTCGACCGTTCTGCGACCGGGGAATATGGACAATTTCTGGCCGAGAAGGGAATCGAGCCATCAGAAGGAGGGTGCACTCCAGCAATGGCACAAGTTCCGGCTTCCTGACAACATAGTCGCCATTGATCTGCTTAACGACCAGCTCGGAGTCCCCTTTCACGCACAGATGGGGCACGTCGATCTCGAGAGCCAACTCGAGGCCGGTGATGAGGGCATGGTATTCCGCCTCATTGTTGGTACAGCCCTCTGACAACAGGAACGAGTATGGCAGCACGGCTCGCTCCGAGGTAATGAAGACGATGCCCAAGCCCACTATGTTGAGCTTAGGATTATCGAGTCTTCTACCGGTGGGGCTCTGGGAGGCACCGTCAAAGTGCATCTGCCAGCATGGATCGGCTCGATCAACCGAGAGAATGGTCTCATCAGGAAAGCCTAGATCCAGCGGCTGATCCGCGGAGGTCGGGTGAGCTGCCAGAAAGTCTGCCAATGCTTGCCCTTTGATGGCCTTCTGAGACACATACCTGATGTCGAACTGCTGGAGAATCACAGCCCACCGCGCTAGACGGCCAGTCAACATAGGTCGGCTCAGGATATATTTCAACGGGTCTACCCGAGAAACCAACTGTACCTCATGGTGCTGCAAGTAGTGCCGTAATTTCTGTACGGCAAATACGAGCGCCAGGCAGCTCTTCTCGATGGGGGAATACCTAACTTCCGCATCGAAGAGCATGCGACTGAGGTAATAGAGGCTATTCTCTGTTCCCTCGTTGTTCTTCTGGGCGAGAAGGGCGCCAAGGGACCGTTCCAGGGCGGTCACATAGAGGACCAGCGGCTTTCCGGATACGGGCGGCATCAGGACCGGAGGTTGAAGCAGGTACTGCTTGATTTCCTCGAAAGCGGTCTGACACTCTTTATCCCATACATAGGTGGCACCTTTCTTCATGAGCCGAGAAAAGGGCTTACACTTGCCGGCCAGATTCGCGATGAATCGGCGTATATAGGCTAAGTGGCCTTGGAACCCTTGCAGTTCCCGGATGTTACCTGGGGGAGGCATCTGGCTAATCGCCCTGATTTTCTCTGGGTCGATCTCAATACCCCGGTATCTTACCACAAATCCAAGGAACTTTCCAGAGGTGACCCCAAAGGCACACTTCAACGGGTTCATCTTTAGGCAGCGAGACCGGAGGAGGCCGAACACTTTCTCAAGATCTTTGAGATGGTCCTGACGCTGGCGCGATTTGACCACCAAGTCGTCAACGTAGCATTCCACCAGTGTGCCGAGGATTGGCTTGAATATGCGGTGCATCGCCCGTTGATAGGTGGCACCTGCATTCTTCAGGCCGAAAGGCATGACCCGGTAGCAAAAGGTACCTTGGGGGGCCCTGAAGGCAGTGAACTCCTCATCCTCAGGGGCCATCCGAATTTGGTTGTATCCGGAGTATCCATCCATGAAGGAGAGGGCTTGGAACCCTGCCGTGGCATCAATCAACAACTCTGTCACTGGAAGGGGAAAATCATCCTTCGGACAGTGGCGGTTGAGATCGCGGAAGTTGATGCAGACTCTGATCTGCCCGTTCTTCTTCCGAACCGGCACAATGTTGGCCAGCCATTTGGGGTACTGAACTTCCCTCACGAAGTTGGCTTTGATAATCTTGTCAACTTCGGCCTCAACCATGGCACCGTGGGATGGGTGCATCTTCCTGGGAGGCTGCTTGAACCCGCGATGGTTGGCCGGGAGACCAAGGCGGTGGACGGCTACCTGAGGATCTAGCCCCGGCATCTCGTCATAGCCCCAAGCGAACACATCACGGTGCTGCCTGAGAAAGTCCACGTACTGCTGCCTCTCCTCAGAGGGCATGGCGGCACTGACCAATGTGGGTCTTGGATCGGCCTCGGTTCCAAGGTTCACCTGTATTAACTCATCGACCGTGGCGGGGACGCCCTCCTCAAAGGCTGGGGGTGCGTCTTCCACGTCCTCTCCACTCGGGGAGGGATCGTCCACGGGAGAGACTGCGTTGGAAACTGCATTGGGGCTACCAGATCCTGCTGGGCCACTGGTGCTGGCACGGGCGGTCGCGGTCACCTCATTATGAGACTCGCAGGACGTCGAGACCATGGCCACGTCCAACCGTTGAACCGGGAGGACGTAAGCGTCATCCAGACTTGCCCAGGGATCGCTTGCAACAGCGACAGTCTCAACCTCACCTGCCAGGATCTGCTTATCCTTGCTCTTGTAATAGTCCGCGTCCAGATAGCGGGCTTCACATGAGGCAAAAGGAGAGGCATCTCCTTGAAGCACGCCTACTCGACCATTAAGGGAGTATTTGAGGCATTGGTGGTATGACGAGGGAACCGCCGCGTGTAGGTGGAGCCATGGCCTGCCCATCAATGCGTTGTACGCAGTGTCCTGAGAGACTACCATGAATTCGGTGTTGGCAACCAAGTCACCGAACTGGGTCTTCAAACGTATCTTGCCGACCGGGGTTTGCTCGGTGCGGTCGTACCCCTGGATCCTGAGGTCGGGGGGAATCAAGTCATCCTCAGACAACCCCAATCTCCGGAGCGTCCGAGTTGGAATCAGGTTAATCCCGGACCCCGTGTCGACAAGACAGCGCCGGACTTCAAGGCCATTGAACTGGCCAGTGACATACAGCGGACGAATGTGTCCCTGTATAGGAGGGTCTTCATCCTTACCAGAGAACGAGATAACTGCCTGACATTCGGCGTCCTCGATCGTTTCGGCGTGAAAGGCCTCTGCAGCCGCAACCTCTGTCTCAAACTGGAGGGGGCTTTTCAGGGCTTCAGCGAGTGCCTCGCGCATCTCAGATGACATGTGCAGAGCCTCAAGGATGGAGAGCCTTGCTGGGATGTCAGCCAAGTGCTTCAGGACATCATACTTTTTGGCCAAGCACGAGCCCCTGGTTGCAGGAGGTTGCTATGCGGTTGGCGGCATGACGGGCCTTGCCGGTTGGATCGGCGGCCGACTGGTACTTGGCGCATCTCGCTGTTCACTGGTTGCAGTCCGGGAAATGGTCACCGTACTGGGGTCAGGAGGCCGGGATGGACCCGTGGCAGGGCGGAGCTGGTCGTGACGCGGCTGAGGCGGTTCTGCCTGGTCCCACACCACAAACAGCGGCGGAGGCGAATCCGTCATCCCCGAATGGGGGGGCGGCGCACGTTGTTCTCGGTTTTGAGCCTGCTGCCTAGTCTCAGTGGCGTGCACGGCCTGGATGGAGGTACCAACGGCTATGCCCCGGCGACTCCTGCTGCTGCGGTTCTTCCGACGGTGGGGACGACCGGGGACACTAGGGAGGTCCACCTGGTGTTCTTCAACGTCGCGAACCGAAAAGGGATTTACCAGCTCGACGGTGTTAACCGAAGCGTACCCAACACCGTCATCGGACGAATCATCCATCACCGGGCGGATCCGAGGAGGGACCCCCATCTCCGGGGGCATGAAATCGCCGAGAGTGCGGGATAGTGGCGGAACCGGCGGGGCGCGCTCTTCCTTCTTGCGCTGCCGCCGTTTGCTCCTCTTGGAAGAGGCAGGCTGGGACGACGATGCCGAAGCAGCACCCGCAGATTCTGGGGGCTCAGGCTGATTCAAGCGCGCACGGATGATTCCATGGGCGCGAATGGTCGTCTTGCGGGCCATCCAGTTATTATACTTCTGGGATCCGCGGTCGGAGACCAGCTGCCATTCGTCCTCGTTGCCACTATCGTCATCTGATCTCACGAACACGCCCGCCACTTGTGCTGGAGCTGGGCCCAACCTGATTACATTGTTGTTAATCTGGTCTTGGAGCCAATCCTTAAACACATAGCACCACTGGATGGTGTGCCCCAGGGCCCGATGGTAGGGGCATTAGCGGGGTTTATTCGTAAGATGTGCCTCCTCTGGCCTCCAACACTCAGGCAGTCGCACAATCCTCTGCTCCAGGGCGCTCCGGAAATAACCGGGGACCTGATCCTCATGGAATGAGTAAGTTAGGTGTCGCGGGCCCCTGGGAGCGTGGTCTTGATGAGGGGCTGGAGGGGCCGGCCGAGGAGGTGGACCCTGATTATCTCGCCTGGGTTGCGGCGGTACATTACGCGGAGGGGTCGGCCGGTTCTGAGGCTGCCGCTGCTGGGCCGGGAACTGAGCCCGTGGAGGCGGATTCCTGTGAGGCTGTGGAGCTGGCCTCGCCGGCAGCAGCTCCAATGGCCTGGGGGCCTCTATCTGGGCGACAGCAGCGGGCTCAGACCTGCTGACTCTCCTTGCAGGAATCATTGGAGGCAGCGGGTGTGCCTGGATGACCTGTTGCAGGGCTTCCTCAAGACGTTGAGCTTTGTCTGAGAAGTCCCTGAACCCTCCGGGGTAATTTTGAGTGATCAGGTAAGGGACCAGCTCGGTCTTGACGTTCCCGACGCACATTGTCAGCAACTGCTCCTGAGTCAATGGCATGTCAAGGGAATACGTGAGACCCTTCCATCGGGCGACGAAGTCCGCGACTCGCTCATCAGGCCTCTGCTTTCACTTGAAGAGGTCTGCGATACTTGTCTTCCGGGTCATGGAACTGAACTGGTAGAGGAACTGTCTACGGAGGTCCTCCCAGCTGGTTACCGACCCGACGGGGAGCTGGCTGTACCAGACAAATGCTGGCCCTTCCAGTGTCTGGACAAAGCAGCGAAGCTTAGCGGCCTCTTGCTACGCCGGAGTCCCCAACATAGGCCCGCACCTCGAGTTGAAGTGGGATAAATGCTGTGGCGGATCTCCAGTCCCGTTGAAGGGGGCAAAAGTGGGATTCCCGAACCCCGGAGGCGCCGGCATGTCATCCACCCATGCTGGGTAGGGCTTGCCGTCCGGTGGGATCGCCACCTGCCGAGTCTCCAAGGCCTCCAAGCGGACAATGAGTGCCACCATCGGATCGTCCGAACATGGGTTCCAGTCCTGGCGAGGATCTCTAACCACGAGCGCATTGCATGGCCCTTAAATCGGGTCGTCGACCGGGTCGTCGAACTCGGTGGGTCGTGGGATGGCGGGCGGAGCGGCCCTTGGGGCAGCGGGAGGATTCCGAGCGGGGTCTCTTAGGTAGTCACGCCGCTCGGGAGGGTGTGGCGAAACATACCTCGCCCTCTTGCCGTAGGCAATGGCCTCTCTCCTGTCGGCGAACACGGCGTAATCACGGTTGCCCGGGAGATTCTCATCGAGGAGCGGTTGTTCCGGTCCCTGCTGTCCTGGCCTAGGATCACCGTAGTCAGGCCGCCGTTCTGCAGCGTGCTCAGCGAGGAGCTGGTCAACCAGCTTCTTCTGTTCGGCGAGCTGCTGACGTAGCGTAGCCTTCTCGGGATCCTCCTCTGCCCTCTGCATGGAGGCAGATGGGTCGGCGGGCTTTATAACCTCGCTGTGCTCTTTACCTTTGCTGACGTTTCGGCTCAACGTCAGTGCTTCAGTGGGTGCGGGGAGCCCCAGGAGGTTCCTCTGATGACGAGTAACTCTCACCGATGGCTCTGACGATGGCTTGTCTTCGGGGGGGAAGCCCCCGTCGAGAAGTTCCAAGTCGTTCCCCTCTCCCGACAGGTCAGCCATATTGACCGTTTCCGTCCCTGGGGATGTACCCTCAGGGCCACCCAGTGAATCGGGCTGTCGGCGAATCACACTGAAGCGTAGGGCAGCGTACTGCCCCCATCCACGGATATACACGTGGGGAGTGGCTTCCTCGATAACTTTGCGGAGTACTTGAAAACACTCAACGCATCGTCGTTGGAGGGCCTCGTGGTGCTCAAATGACCCGGGGTGCCGAGCCGCGGGGAGCATTGCCAGGTCAATTTGACGGCACTGCTCACCAATATCATCCAGGTGCACTTGACTCCCGGGGTATGGCATTTGTAGGCGGTGAAGATAGGAGCGAGTCTCCCGGAGAGTTCGGCGGAAGCATTCGAACTCATCCGGGGTGAGCGATTCGGGTGCATCAAAGCCCGGTCCCGCGACTGGACAAAACTTCTCAGGGAAGTGGCCCTCTGCAAGGACGGTCCAGAAGCTCCACGACTCAAACTCGGGACCCAGATCTCCTTGGTCCTCTTCAATGGCTGGGAACGGACGGGGAACCGGCAGTGGTGCCGAGGCGGGCCGCCGGGCTGACGGGCTGGCCGGCGGTGAATACGGCGAACAGGCCGATTGGCCTCCATATCCCGGGCCGCCCTCTGAGGGTGGCGGTGCCCTGGCTACCACATCACGATAGGACGGGCCGGCGAGCGAACATCTTGCCGTAGAATCGGTGCTCTCCGAGGGTGCACTAGATCGTGGTTCGACCGTTGGTCCCCAGAAAAAATCTCCGGCTTCTCCGATCGAGACGGAAGGCACTTCCGGAGGGGCCGGTACCAACCGCAAGCTTGATCCTTGGGGGTCTGCCAGGCCCTCGCTACTCCGGATATACCTTCGGAGAGAAGCGGGGATCACATCGATCTCGCTCTCGGGGAGCACGAGGCTGACGTGCCGCATTCCTACCCATGCCCTTGACTGGCGGGATTGGGGAAAGGGCTCTGTCGCCGAATCGTACTCCGCCTCTGAATCAGAGAAGCGAACCGGTCGGATCTCTGTCCGGAATTCCGTAACATTCTTCCCTCGGCGTCGACGCCTTGCCTTCCTGCCCCTGGGTGGTTCTTCGGAGCAGGGCTGATCTCTGTCCTGGCGTCCTCCGGCCGCACTGGTGCTGGGGCCAAGAGGACTGGAAACCAATGTGCGAGGGGCACCAGGACAGATATCAAAGGGGACGCGGGGAGAGATGATTCCGGGCAGGCCTCCGGGCCGGGATCGGAAGGTGGGATAACCCATGCCTCCTGGATCGGCCACAGGGAGTGGATCCCGCTGGTGAATAGCGCTACCGCAAGGTGGTCCGCGGTGGCTACTGCCTGTACCAGCAACCGGGAGAGTCGACCCAACCTGCCTTTGGGGCGGTCAGGGCCTCGATCCTGGTCGGGCATAGAAGTTCCCCTGCTCAGGATGCGCAGGGGCCTGGCGACTGGAGCCAACAGTGGCTTGGGCCAATGCGGCCGCTGTTGCTAGGGCCCCAAGGTGGGCATCCTCCTCCGCTCGTGCCCGACGTTGGCGTCGGGACAAACGAGTCGGGATGAGCGGCACGGGCAGGTGGAGAGTCCGCTCTTCGACTTGAGAGGCCTGGCGGCGGTGTCGCCGTGGCCTGGCGGGAGCCCTTACCGTAGATCCCTGGAGTGAATCCCGGATAGGGTGATCCCGGGCATCTTCCACCTCATCTGCATAGGGAAGGGAACTGTCAGAGCGCTCCGGGGATAAGCTCCCGAAGCGGTTGGACGTTGAGGTAGGCAGCGGTGCCTCCCTGCGCGGCCCTCGGGGGCGGTGGTGGTGGCGAGGTGCAGCCTCCTCAAGGTCTAGGCGAGCCATGTCCCTAGTGGGGATGACTCCCTCTTCCTCATATCTCCGCACCAGGGTGTTGATCACCCTTCTTTGGATGACCTCCGAGGGGGAGAGAGGGCGTGGTTGTCCCGCAATTGAGGCTGCTGGGACGGCTGTGGAACGGGCGGGACCGCGCGGAGTAGCCGCGTCGGTGTTTCCCCTACCCCTGCGCCATTGGGCGGGTGGCGATCGGGCACTGGATCGGGCGACCTGATTTCTGAAAGCAGGGAGAAGGAACCATTAACACTGACAGGAAAAAGGAATCGACAACCAACCATTAGCGCCACGACGCCTTCCGTGGGGGGAACCCAGGCCCTCGACGTTGCGAGACGGAGTGCCCGATGTCCCTTCCCCAGCCCCTGGTGGGTAATACTGAATGCTTGGCCAGGAAACATGCCGGTCTTCCAACACCTCTGAAAGCCATCGGTCCTCGTATCGAGGAGAAGAGATTCACGTCGGGTTCACCATTTTTCTGTTTCGGTGCGGATGTGCGTCGGGTTACGCTGTTCCGCCAGGACGCGTTCGCGCGTGCACCCGTCAACCCGAGGGGATGGGCGCGCGGCTTGTGGTCCCGCAGTCCCGCTTTCCAAAGGCGGGCGGCATCCGTCCCTTATTCAGGGGCGTCTGCTCCTTGATCGAAACTGGGATGATGGGATGTCGGCTCCTCCTTCCTTGGACGTCTCCTCGGAACTCGTCGCCTAATCCGGGTCTCCCTCATAGATTTAAGACATGCTCGTGAATCTCGTTCCCGGCGCCATATCTTCATGGACACCGGTTAATTACGCTGCTTCCGCCCGGACGCTCCAAGGAGTCCGGTCGGGGCAGCAACCTGCGGTGAGAAGGCCGGGTGGCTCTGGGTGCTGGGGGCGTGTCGTAACACTGCGGCTCTGCACGTTTGTCTTCCGTCCCTAATAGGGCTTCTCGAAGGCACGATGACCTGAGGCATCCCGCACTGGGTGCGGGGAACTGTGTCACCCGAGGTTTTCCTCGGCTTCCCATGTTTAACACGGGGTATGCCGCGAGTTTAACGTCCAGCGGGGACGGCATCGGACCGATCAACACGAAAAGTGGATCAGATAACAGAACCCCTTGCGGGGAACCTCCGACGCTGGGGCCAGTGCATGGGCGGCTTCCCAAATGATGTGGAGTGGAGAGAAGTGGCATGACCCCACCGGGATGTGGCGGCCCAGGTAAGGATCAGGATGGATGATGGAGTGAAGAGCTTGGACCCCGTAGAGGCTTCCTACGTACCGCGCGCTAGCACGGATCAAAGTCAATGTAGTTCGGGTATACAGTTTAACGTCATGCTGGACGTCGGCAAGCCGACTCACGAAGGGGTCGAGGCCGCCGGGCGGAGGATTGAACCGAACCACCTCGCACATAGGGGGATGGGACGGCCGGGTGGATCACAGTTTCACGTCATGCTGGACGATAAAAGGAGAAATGGAAAAAAGGGGGCTGTGGGGAGGCACAGTGGAGATACACACGGGCAGTCTCCCACAGGGGCGGATTCATAGGTGAATCGACGCAAGCGTGAACCCTGGAGGGGTCCACTGATGGACGAACCGACGTGAATACGACCGGGACGACCAGGTGGTGGGCTTGAACCTCAGGTAGGCTTCCTACGTACCCCGTTTAGAAGATAGGGATCAAAGTCCACGTAGTTCATTCTGTCAGGACTTACGCACTTGAGGCAGCCCGAATGCGGCAAAACTTAGTTGGAAGGGACTTGGACCGAAAGTAGGAGACACCTCGATCCCAGTCACACCCTCTACTGGCTTCGGCAGTGGGGGAGCGCAATGGAGATACACATGTGCAGCCCCCCACAAAGAAACTAGGGGTTTGTAATACCCTACCCCCGTAGGGAAAAGCCGCTCCCATTAAATCGTCCCTAAAGAGGGGCAATCCCGACATCCCTGCAGAGACGAGCGGGTGGGGGCCACATCCAAACCGGGGGGGGACCCTGTGTGCGAGGCACGGGATCGGGTAATGCGGACGGTTTAACGTCTTGCCGGACGAAGTACAGTTTAACGTCGTGTGTTGAGGACGAAGCGGACGGTTTAACGTCTTGCCGGACGAAGTACAGTTTAACGTCGTGTGCTGAGGACGAAGCGGACGGTTTAACGTCTTGCCGGACGAAGTACAGTTTAACGTCGTGTGTTGAGGACGAAGGTGCTTGGCAGTTTAACGTCTTGCAGCATGGACGATAGGGGCTAGGTAGTTTAGCGTCGTGCAGCTTGGACGTAGTACAGTTTAACGTCATGTTGGACGGATGCAGTTTAGCGTCATGCGGGACGCATGTGCAGTTTAACGTCATGCTGGACAAATGTGCAGTTTAACGTCATGCTGGACGTATGTGCAGTTTAACGTCATGCTGGACGTATGTGCAGTTTAACGTCATGCTGGACGTATGTGCAGTTTAACTTCATGCTAGACATATGTGCAGTTTAACGTCATGCTGGACGTATGTGCAGTTTAACGTCATGCTGGACGTTGGTTGCCGCCGATGGGTCCGTGTCACTTCGCGCAAGCCTGGAGGGCCGCACGGAAAGACAACGCACGGTGCGGGCACCCAGGACGAAGATCATCGGGCGCCATGCAGGCGGGTACCCTCAGGGGGTCAAGGGGGCGACCCTGGCGGATTGCGCGCAAAAGAGGAGCTTTGCGCGCAAAACAGCAGGTCGGCGCGCAAAATGGCGGGCTGGCACGCAATCGGGCCAGCCCTTTGCACGCGGATGATTGGGATTGCGCGCACCGGGCTTCGGGTAGCACGCGGGGGCAACGGCTCATTCTCTAACGAATGGCCACTTTTAAAATGGGGGGTGCGCGCAATCGGGCAGGATTGCGCGCACCCGGGGGCAATTGCGCGCAAGAGGCTTCTTTTGCGCGCAAAGGACTTCGGGTTAAGGATTATTCAAAGGAAAGGAGCCAAGGGGATTGCGCGCGAAGGCAAACCCCAAGGCTCTATTGCGCGAAAGAAAGGAGGTTACCTGAAGATCGGCATTGTGCGCGGAAGGGGTTGGATTGCGCGAACGAGCGACGCTTCGGATTCTGGCAACCTTCAAAAAGGCGGGGGTCGCCTTATATTTATAGGCAACCTCGGGCGCGGAATCCGGTCTCGGGCGCGGAATTCCCTTCGCGGGCGCGGAATCAGGACCCGGCGCGCAAGGGAGCCGCGCAAGCCACGGGCGCGCAAAATAGCGCGCCGGCCCAGCGCATTGCGCGCATCCCGGGAGGATTGCGCGCCGTGACTCAACTTTGCGCGCGGGACTCTGAAATTTCGCGCAAGTCCTCCGGGCCCTTCGGAACGTGCCTCTGACTCCAAATATCACTTCGCTTTCCGCATCCGGATCTTCGTTTGGGAGCAACAGACTTTTCCGGCGTCTACAATGGTTCAGATTGTGTTCCTCATAAGTGAATATGTTCTCTTGATTCCAATGTACTTCATGTGTTCTTCAGTAGTGTTGAATTTCATGCATGAGACAATTGCTTCTTTGAAGATCTTGCAATCTCTTCTTCTTGGTCATGCCCACGATTGGTGTTCTTTTCAGTACAGTGCACTCGCATTTCTTGAGTGGTCACATGTCGTTCTTTTTTCATTGTTCCTCTTCGGCACTCTTCTCTTTATCTTTGAATGCATGGGTTTTGGCCAAAAGGTTCCATATGTGTCGTACCTCTTACCTCGTACTATGTCTTCAAAGAAAACATTAAATATGTCAGTGCATTAATGCCATCAAATTTGACCGTTAAAAAGTTATATAGAAAAACAACAAAATAGTTAGGAAACAGTGTCACAAATAATTATGAAAACGGTGTCTCTTTCACAGTATCCCATTCACATTGTCTCCTTCACAGTGTCTCCATTACGATGTCTCCTTCACAGTGTCTCCATTACGATGTCTCCTTAATGGTATCTCGCTTACGGATTCTGGATTCTAATGCCTTGATCATAGTTTCTTGATTCACGGTGCCTTGATGACTGTGTCTTGCTAACTATGTCTGGCACATCGGAAAACATAGTGTCTGGCTTACGGTGTCTGTTCTTAGTGTCTTGATTCACGGTGTCAGGAATACTGTGTCACGTTGTCTCATGGTCATGGTGTCTCGTGGTCATTGTGTCTCACTGGTCACGGGGCATGTGTCTTCCTCACAGTGTCTAACTTACTGTGTCAAGCTTCACGGTGTCTTGTACTTAGCCAAATAACTATATTCAAACTTAAATAGTAATATGTATAAAATGAATTGAGATGAACCATTATAAGGTACGAGATAACTTGAAACATAAATACAAATGATTAATAAGATTTTTGATATTTTAGATCATTAATAATATTTGTAATTATTATTGATATTTGCGATCATTAAAACATTATTAATATATTAGGAGACCAAAAATAATAATTTTTTAGTTTATAATATGATTATTCTATCATAACCTTTATATAAAAGTACTAGATTAAGATAAGTTAATGTTTTTGGTGTATATGAGTTCCATCATATTTTTGTGAAAAAATAAAAAAATATTAGATTTATTTTAAATTTAAAAAACATAGAGTTTAATTTTTAAATGATTAGATAAATAGACCACATCCTTGGGAATTATGTAAATAAAAAATAATTGAAGAAATTCATCTCATTAATGATGTATTAAAGATAGCTGTTAAATTTATTTTCAATAGATGACATAAAACTAGTATCAACCCCAATTATAGTTTGAAATTAAGATAGAATTCATTTAGAAAATATTGAAGTAGATACCATTTTTTATTAAAAAATGATATTATATTATTTCTAGGAAGAAAATTCAAATATAATTTTATTTATATGTTCAAATGTACACATTTAGGGTTTTATAAAGTAGGAACATATTTCATTATTTAATAGATATATATTCATGTAAAATTATATTATATATTATATATTAAATAAGGAGAAGATCAATATATTTTGGCCTAATTAGATTCAGAGTGGGTTGAAGGTATCATGGATCCAAAAATCAATGATTTATAGAGGAATAATCATCTGAATAAATTATTTTGTATGTATAAGTAAAATGGTGGAATGTACTTCTCTAAGGTTTGTGGAGTAAGATTATATTTCATTCACCAAGGCCGATATATAATTTATGTTAATGAAGAAAAAGTTATATGTTCTTTTATATTTGTTGTGACCACTAATTTTTATTTAGTGTGACATAAAGTGCGGCATTCATGTTAGAAAATCAGACCGTTCAATATTCCCATAAACCACATTGAAATGTACTATAACATTATAAGGTTGAGGTTTGAGTGGAACATTTTGAAATTGGAGTTCATTGGTATCCCAAATCAACTTTTTTATAACCATAGAAATTCGTTAGGTGTAAATGTTTTCATAAATACTATTTGAACCTCAAAGTTCAACAAATATCCCCAAACTAATGAGGTTTAGAATTTTTTACTTTACCTCATTCATTTATTTTTCTATTTATATATTTAATTTTTAGAGGTGTTTATATTGAATGATTTGAAAAAATATAGGTGAAAAAATCATTGGGGACTGATATAAATATAATAGAGATATGATGTTTCAAATACAACTCTCCTAGAGGTGTTACATAGGATGAAGTAGTCTTAAGAAGTGTAAGATATATAAATTTGAATATCACTATATAAATTGAAAGATTATATTGTTTTAAAATACATAAATTAACTCATGTTTTATTTAAAAAAAATGGAATAATTTTTTCTCAATTAATGAAAAAAAATTATTTGTATAAATTTGATATTTCAACACCAGGTTTTTTATGTAAGACTTATCTCATAAAACTATTTCTCTATAAATAAAGTTTTTTTAAGGAGAATTAATTTGATGGTTGTTATTAAGTATATGTAAGTGAGTAAGATTATGGTTAATGTAGGGAATTTAATTATACATTTACAGTATAGAGATGGTTTTCTTGACGATTTTAGAAAAAAAATATTAAAGTGGAAGTTTCTTTAACCATAGGATTTAGTAATTAATTTATTTTCTATTAGAACCATTTGCAGATAGTTTTTTTAGTTTTGAAAAATTAATGAAGTTTATTAAAGGATTTAGGTTGTTTGGATATCAAAAACATTTCAAAATGGTGAATTCAAGAGTTACATACTGTGAAATGATTCCATGAATATTAAAAAACTAGAAGGAGAATGTTTTTCATGCTATACTGACTGAGGTCATGATTCAAAGTAGGCTATGATTTTTCTAAGTACCTATATCTGATTAAAAATTATTATTATGATGAAAAGGGATTTCATTCACTGAAATATAGTGATTATAAAAAGTTAATAGACCATTAAAATAACGACCATATAATTTCATGTATAAAAATTTTGAATAGACAATGTGATCATTTATTGAGTAGTTTTTTCTAACTATAATGAATTATTTTCCAAAATAAAAATTAATTATGTGATGATAAATCATAAAAATTACTAGGCTAAGAAAATTATGATTTACTCAGTTAGGAAGGAGAAATGGACATCACTCTATGGAAAATATAATCATATTGAAACATGAAAGGATGTGTGAAGTAACTAGTTTGGAAAAAACTCTCCAAGTAGTAATAAAAGAGGTAATGTTTTTATTATTTAATAAAATATATAATTCTATGGGAATTGATGATGTAAACTTCCTATAATTATATTGGATTTATATAACTAAATTAATCAGTAAAAAAGGAGTATGATGGTGAATATTTACTAGAAGATATTAAAATGGATTAATTATACTTTTATTAAGTGTGAGGTATCATAAATTTTTTAATTTGAATTTTATTTAAAAAATCACTTAGAATATTTTTTTGTATGAATGATTATGATATGTTGATTTTATATTATCTAGAATAGGAAATAAAGATGTTATATATTAATTGTTATAGAATATCAATGATTTGAATAATTATTTCATTCTAGATAGAACATCATTCACTATTACGAATTAATGATAATTATTACACATAAAAAAATAAATAACTGGAAGTCAATATCAGATCATCAGAGACAATACCCAGATCCAATGGAGTTACTTTATTTACTACAATAATTATATGTTTGATATTTGGGTAAATAAAGTTATTTAATGAATCATTATTGAAATTTTTTCAGAGGAAGAGGGGAAAAATTCTAGGGACCTTAGATTAGTAGTGTTCTTGTAAGAAAATTTTTAATTTATGACTACTTATGTTTTTATTATTATGAATCTAAACTCATCATCGATATTTTCTATTATTATGTAGCCCATATTGGATAGAAAATGTTGTTTTTTAGTGGGAATAATTTTATTACTTCTATGATTTTCTTATGTCATTATCAAATATCAATTGAATGTTTTCATGTGCTTTGTTAAATAAAAAAATGAGATCCTCCTGAGATTTAGATAACAAAAAAATTTAAACACACCAATTCACTCCCCGACCTATATAGGGTGTGTTTTGGGACCTCAAATCAAAGCCTTTATTTATATCCTTTATAAAATACAAATAATATTAATAATATTATTATCGTAATTTTTCTCATGGATCTGATATTTATTAGTGGCCATTATCCTATATATTTTAAATTTTAATTTTTTCATTTTATTCTTATACCATTATCGTATTTAAAATAAATTAGATTATTTTTATCGTTTATATGTAATTTCATATTTTGATATAATAAATTAGTTATAAGTTAAAAATATTTTTCTCATGTGATTTATAAAATAACATACACCTATGTATGACACACATATATATTGACAATGAAAATTTAAAAAAAATATGGGTTGTTACATTCATCTCCACTTCATGAATTTCATCTATAAAATTTAAACTCTTATCCTTGGTCATGAATAAAAAGGGGTAGTTAAAATTAATTACATCAATATATTCAAATGTTTCATAATCATATTTGTGGTTTCCTTAAAGTAATTTTATAAGTTTAGTTATATCATTGTGTATAATTTCATCTCCATACTCAAGGATCTACACTAGATCCTCCTCATAAGAGTGTTCATTCTCTAATTATATCAACTCCAGAATTTGTAAATATGAGGTATCTAGTATGTATATCCTAAAAGGATATATATTGGACACATCAATCACATGATTCAAATTTTGTGGCTGTTCTAATTAATATGATTCAGTTCCAATGTGATCAAGGATCTCAAATGTGTGAATGTACCAATGGTTGGGATTTCCTTTTGTTTTAAGACCTCAGGAATCTATTTGTGAGACAAATATCCCATAATTTTAATTAATTAATGTTATAATTTTTATTTTATCAACTTTGATATTTGTAATTTTTTGGGCTAGAATTTTGGTGTTTTTGAATTTTTCTAGGTGTTGAATAGTTTACCTACTTGGTTAGTTGTAAATAAATGGAAAGTGTGTTTAGGGTACTTTCATTGAGATTGTGTGGTTTTTCATAGTATCTACATAATTTTCAAATCCATTTGAATAATACTAAGAACCATTTTTTATGCTTATTCTAAAGGTCTTCTCTCAAAATATAGGCACACAATTTGGAAAACATTTTTTAAAACCCCTATATCCAACCAAAATCACTTAAACAGTTAATTACCCAAAATGAATTTTTGTTTTTATCTTTTTTAAATTATCCTCCCCTCCAACTCATTAAAATAGACCTAATATTACCAATGTTTTTTCCTCCTTATATTACTTTGATTCTTTACTCTTTATTCAGGTTTTCAAAGTGATTCATATAGTCTATATGTAATATATTCAACTTTTTTGTAGTTCTTGTTGTCAAAACTCACATATTCTGACATGTTTTGTATTGGTTCCATCCTCTAACAAGTAATTTATTCTATTAAATAATTTCATTCTTGGATTAAAAGTGTTCTAAAGATTTAAAATATCTTTTTTTATTCTTATTTTATGTGATATTAATATTTTGTTTTTAAATAATTTTTATGAAGTCTTATCTTGGAATAATGGGTTTCTTTTTTTAATTTCCGGATTACACTTTGAAATTGAATGTTTTCATGTTCTATGATTTTGAAAAAATAACTATTTGGATTTTGGATTTTTTTTGATAGTGTGTGTAGGATTTTAATCTCATTGTAATTTCATATATATAAAACTAGGTTTTATGGAGATAATTTTTCTACAATGATATGTTGTCCTCAAAATGATTTAAATATTTTTCCTTTGATTTTACTTTTTATTGAAATTTATAAACTTCAATTGCCATTTTGAAAATTCCATAATCAGTATTTTATATTTTTATTTAATTGGGCTTCACTTGATTTTATTTTATATTTAAAAGAGGAAAACCCATGTTTTAAAGTGTTGAATTGAAATTTAAATTGTTTAATTCGTTTCAATGGATTTAAAATAAAGTATTTAAAGTGGTTTCCAATGAAATGTAATGTTCTATGAATCCTAAGTCAATTTTTATATAGAATACTTGTTTATAACTTTATTAGCATGTTGTTTAATCCTTGTGATATTGTCACAAACCATGGTGGGTAGTAATCCAACCAATGCCCAACCTGTTATTTGGAAAGGAAAAAAGGAAAATCCCAATCCCCATAGGCTAGAATAAGTTTCTGAGAATCAATAACTATGATTGGGAATAGTTAACCCGAATTTGAAAATATTAAACATAAAAAAATTAATAATGGACCAAATCATAAAATTTTAAACCAAACAAGCCTTAATAAGGATTCAAAATTTAGTTACAAAGTTTAAATATAAACCCAATAACTACGAAAAATTAATATGATCAAAACCCAACACTAAACCCACCACCTAGAAATTGGACACCACCCTCAAGCCATCCCCACGACACAACACAAAGATAGAAAACATGCAACTCGAACCACCACCTCAAAAATATTTACCCCTATCTGTATCAAATAGTACCAAATAAACTTACACAGAATGGTGTATGTCTGATGTGAGATAATTCCAAGTAGTGTTACACCCATGAATGATTCAATTTACTAAAAAAATTATATGGAAAATAATATGTAAAATTAATAAATGAAAATAAATTATAGAATATTTAATGGGAAAACTATTTTAATGAGAATAATTTTTTTTAAGGAATAAAATTTAAAATAAAACACAGTTACCATTAATGTAATCCTCATGTTCCAAATCGTATTTTGATGGTGATTGAAACATAGTCAATACTCACTAAACATGGGAGACAAACTTTGGGAACTCTCTATAAATGAGATCATATAACCTTGCATCTTGGTCAAAAGTGGTATAGAAACCACAAGCAACTTCATTCTCCTCCATGAGCCACTAGGGGGAACTAAATCTCATGACCTAGTGGTCTCAAACCTTATCACATGTTTAATTAAAGTTGACATTTTCAATACTGACAAGTGATATCAGGCCAAACCACTTCAAAATCACAAGTGCACTAGTCCTGGTCTTCCCTCCAAGCAACTCATGCTTTTCATTTGTGCTCAAATAAGTTTCATATGTTATATATTACCAATTTCACATCAAAAATATCTTTTTCAATATTTATAACACAAAAATAGTAACCAAACATGTTTTCACCCTTTATATGATTTAATAAACTTATAAAAAAATTAAAAAACAATTAAAATAGGTATCAAAAAACATATCACACAAAAACCCACCCAAATTCTTCTTTTAAGGTCGTACACACACAAATACTTTTCTAAATTGAGTTTTAATCACTTTCACCATTTAATAAACCAACTACACATTTTATAGAACACATTTCAAATACACAACACAAGTATTCAAAAAAAATTGCACCACATTTCAAATTAATATTCCACTTTAAAAATCATACACAAAATATAATCTATTTAAAACTAATTTCACACCACATAAATAAATCAAGGATCATTCCAAATTTATAATGAAATAATATTAATTCAACCAATAATTCGTATACATGGAACCAACTAACTTTGGTGTAAAAACTCTAATTTTTTTTTGGAAAATACAATCAAACCCAATCTATACCAAAAACAACCTCAATTAAACCCTAAAACAAGAGGTCGATCCCAAAAACATCAAAATATAACCCTTAACAAAATGAGACCCTATAGTCAAACCCTTTTCTATGAAGTAATAATTTTACCAGAATATATCACACACGGGGAAGGCCGGCAAAGGGGAGTCACATTCTAAGGGTAGGAGGGGGGTAACTGGAGTTCACGCCAGCAAGGGGGCACATTTAAGAAGAAGTAACACTAGAAGAGGTTTTTCTAGATTGAAAGGGGGTGGCACGAGGCTTGGTGAGGAAATTAGGGTGGCTTTCAATGTTTCACCTAGAGGGACAGCACCAAACAGGTCTTTTCAGAAGGGTGGTGACACCATAGTGAAGGGGAAAACAATGCTAGTGGTAGGGGAACTTGCATCACGATTTAAAGAGTGTGTGGTGACGAGTTATAAAGAAAAGGGAGGAAGTAGGAAAGAAAAGAATAAAAAGAGAAAAGAAAAGAAAAGGAAAAAACAAAAGGGGAATAAAAATCCTAAAAAACTAAAATAGAAGTGCAATAATAATAATAATAATTGATGATAAAAATAATAATAATATTATTATTATTAAATTAATAGTGAAAATAATAATAACAATAATATTAATATTAATAATTATTATGATAATAGTGATATTAATAATTTAATAATAAAAAACATTAACATAATAATTATAATAGCTTAATAAAATATTAAAAATAAAAATAATCATAATAACATTAATAATAATAAATTAATTAAAATAATAATAATAATCATCCTAAAAAATATTATCATTATTATTATTATTATTAAATCAATAATTAATCCAATTTATTTTTATTATTTTATTGTGCTCTCACTCTATCATTCATCTCATTAATTATTTAATTAATTAATAATATTTTTTTGATCATCGGGCAGGATGTACGGTGTCCTGGTAAAGATTCATGTCTTAGACTATTCCATGGACATGTGTTGGACATGACCAAGCCTAAATAATCATTTATCATCAAAAATGCATAATTTCCAACGATCTTGACCTACACCTCAAAAGCATATTTCAATGTTAGAAAAAATAATAAAACAAAATTATTTCAAATGTCTATGTGTGAAAATTCTCCCACCATGAAAACATTCCACCCTAAATAAGTCAACTTGATGCCTGATCTGAGAATAAAAACAGATACTCATACTCAATGCATTACTTCTACTCCAATGTCTCGTGCACATCAATCACATTCTACCATAGGATACAGACCAATGGAATAGACATACCATGAAGAAACTTCTATTAGTAATCGCCTATTTTCACTTGCCGACCAGACACTGATAAATTGTGATCTATCTCCAAATCTTCCCAATTCAACATGTGAGATGGATCTGGATTATAATTCATCAATTGGTAGACATCAAATAAATTGTGAATTGACATCAACTGGGAAGGTCACTCTAACTTGTATGCCACCTTTCCAATATGCTCAATGATCTCGAAAAGTTCGATATACCTTGGGGTCAATATTTCATGTTTTATCAAAGGACGATAACCCATGTGAGAGGCTACTATCATGAACACCCAATCACCCCTAGAAAATTAATGGTTTCAACGCATCTTATGATCATATGATTTCTAGAGACACTAAGCTTTTAATAATTATTTTCTGATTAAATTGACTTTCTCAGACGTCTCATGCACAATTCTCAGTCCCAAAAGTGAGGACTCGCCTACCTCATCCCTCTATAAAGGAGAAAAACATGGCCAACCAAAGATCTCTACAAAAGGTAAAATTTAAATAATGGATTGGGGACTATTAATATAAGAATACTTGACCAATCACAAATGGCTACCAATGATCCTTTGAAATCCAAAACACATGCATGATGAATGAACTCTATAATCTGATTTTCCTACTCCATCAGATCATCCATTTGAGGATGTAATTCCATACTCATTTCGATCCACAACCCCAATCCCCATTGAATTTGTTCCTAGAACTGAGAGGTCAAGTAGGGGTATCTGTTAAAAACAATCACTAATGGCACACCATAAAGTCTGACCAACATCTGAATATACAATCCTCCAACATCATCTACATTAGTTGTATCTATGATCTAAATATAGAGGATTTATATGAAAAATGTTCAATCATCACCCAAATGGTGTTCCTTCCCTGAGGTTAATGATTTAATCCAATAATGAAGTCCATGGAATCCTCATCCCACTTCATGGTAATAATAGGTAATGGGTAATGTAAACCAGATGGCGTTTGATGCTCTGAAGTTACCTTTTGACATGTATAAAACCTCAATACAAAATCATCTATGTTATTGCTCAGTCCTGGCCACCAAAACAGGCGAAGAACATCATAATACAACTTTTCACACCTAGATAGATGGATCACTAATACTAGTGGATATCCTGCATGACCACCTTCCAAAGAGACTACGACACCACTGCATAGCCCTTAAAGTACAAGATACTCTTGGGAGACAAAGAAAAATTATAAAAATTATTCCCACCAAGAAGAAACTTCAAATACCAGTCACACAACATATCATCGGGCTTCTCATGTTGAATCAACTCTCTAAGAGAAGGAGTTAACTAAATGCTCACCAAGAACACACCTTCATTGTGCTCGGTCCCCAAGTTCATCTGGTTGACAATCTCCATCATGGACCATTCATGATTAGACATCCTCAACAACCTACACTGACACTTATTCTAGAGACTTCTTCCACCAAATTACCCTTTCTCAGTGTTTAGTTGATATCAAATTTGTAACCCAATAGATACTCAATCCAACGTCGCTACTTCAGATTAGTATCCTTCTATGAAAAGATGTATTTTAAGCTCATGTCATCATATTAGACAACAAATTTCACCTCAAAGAGTTAGTCACACCATGTCTTTAAATCATGAATCACCACTCTTAACTCCATTTGTTGGGTTGGATAATTATTCTCATGCGGTCTGAGATTGTGAGAACCATAATCCACAACATGATTATCATCCATTACCACAAACTTGATGCCCATACCTAAACTATCACAGTAAACTACATACCCCTTCATTGAAACTGGATGATTCAAAACTGGTGTGGTATTCCAAAATCTCTTCTACTACCCAAAGGGTACCATAAACTTTGATATCCATTCAGAATTCACCCCTTTTGGGGTGAGTGTGGTCATAGAGAAAGCAACCCATGAGAAATCATGAAGAAATCACATGTAATAACCTACATTTCCAAGAAAACTTGTGATATCGAACACATTCTTGCGATATTCCCACAACAAGACTACATTGATCATCTCTATGTCTATTGTAACCCCTTTCTCTCAAATGTTGTGGCCTAGAAACATCACTTCCCTAATCCAAAAAGTAACTTTTTAAAGATCTTGTATAAATGCAAGGATCATGAAAAGTTCCCAACATTATCTGCAAATGAAACTCATGCTCTTCCTCAGATCAATATTAAAAAACATTTCTTACACAAATACCCCAACAAATATTTTGAGATACTAGTGGAAAACATATTTATGAGTTCCATAAAAATAGCGGGAGAATTTTTCAATCCGAAAGGTCTGACTGGATAATCAAAGTGATCATATGTTCTTCGGAAGTCTGTCATTAGGATGTCCCCTTCAATCACCCTAACATGGTGGTAAGAAAAACACAAGTATATTTTGAAGAAACACTTTTCCCCCTTCATCTAGTCAAAAATACATCTATTCTAGGAAAAATTTATTTATTTATAATGGTTATCTTATTTTACTGCTATTAAATATGCACAATTTGATAGATTCATTGGACTTTTATCAAATAGAAAATGAGCTACCCAAGGAGAGGAGACCGGGTGAATGAACACTTAAGATTTTAAAATTTTCCAATTGTATCATTAATTCCTTTAATTTGGTGGGGTCCATACAATGTAAGGGAAGATATATAGGTTGTTTTCCATGTGCCAATTCAATTGACAACACCACATCCTGCTTTGGGGGTAAGATCGAACAATCATCAAGAAATACCTCTGGAAACTCTTCCACTACATGAGGTAATCCACCATGATGAGAACCACCCTCGTTATCTAGTGTTTGCGACTATAAATAAATAGAACAATTCCAAAATTTGGGAGTGAAGGCCCTATACTACCTGACCAAGGATCACATTCCCCAGGAAACACCTATAGACTCCCATCAGGTTCCATGAAACTCAGCCATCGCCAATAGCAATAGATATGAGCTTAAATATGAACAATCCAATCCATGTCAAGGATTACATAGAAAAGGTACATTTGAAAAACTATAAAAACTATCTCCATCTCAACCCCTGACACAGAGAGTGCACAATATGGGAACTTGATTCCTTGTTCCTTCTTATTACCATGTGGTGTTAAAAATCCATTACAGATGACAACAACTCTGTTGGTAGGTTGAAATGTTTCCCATGATGGGATGAGATAAAACAAAAATAGGCACTAATATAAAAAAATTGAAATAGAACATGCAATAAGGATAATACCTCAAACTATCAAAGCACATTCATGTAATCTAGCAGGTGTTTGATCCACATCATAAAGTTTCATGATTCCCACCTAAGAAAGACTACTCACCAATATCTCTTCCCTGATCTAGATCTACCCAGAAGACAATCTGATCCATCCACCACGACGAAAGAACTATGATCCCACCATCCTGGTTGGCTCTGAGTGAAATGACACTCTCCTAGAATCCATAGATCATTCCCCACTCTGATATGGGCATTCCACCTTGAAAAAAACACAGAATATGACATGTAATACAAAATGGGTGATAGTTCCTAGGAGGATATATACATGCATGTTGGGTGTGCCTTGCCTTTCTGCACTAATAGTACACAATAGACCCTACACGAGAAGATGGAAATGAATTCTTCATGTAAGGATTGTTTGTGCTTCCACCACCCCTATTCCCTGGCTCATCATTTTTCCTAATCTTCTTGGATGAAGTACCACTACCAAACACTAACATATCCCAAAAGGAACCAGACATTACCTTCTATTCAATATCCACCATTAAAGCTCAATTAACTATCTCAATATAGGTATTAAACTGGAACCAAAATAACATTGAATAGATCTCTGGTCGCAACCAATATTCGAACGATGGATCCTTCATCTATTCGTTAGAGACAACGAACACTCTCAACAGAGTGGTTGGCATACTCCATCACTGACTAGTCTCCCTGAACAAAAACCTTAAACTCATCGGATATAGCATATTCCCTGACTTCAGGACTATACTGGTCATTGAAGATCACCTTGAAGTCCGTACATGTGTTCTTCTCATGCTTCCTATCATGAAGTACAGTGTCCCACCACCTTCTCCTAGGACCCTATTTCATGAAAGGGTAACATTTCACTCAGACTTCATTAGTAGTATCAAAAAACTCAAACATGTGTTCGATCTTCTCAACCCACTTTGCTACTACCTGAGGCTCTATAGTACATCAGCATGAAGGGGGTTAGTTCTTGATAAATTCAGGGGTGTTGATATTTATATGACCAGATCCATCCTCTCTAATTGGAGAAGGATTAGGAAAAGTATAATCCCCCTATCCTAATTCTTGAACCACCCTGACCATAACTTCTACCAACCTATCATTAATAGGTGAGGGAGAACTCTCTCTAGAATATTTATATGGTTTCAGGGGAACTCTCTACGGGTTCATGTTGTTACAATAAGATATAGTAACATAATAACATCAATAATACATAGGGTCTCAAAAATAAAATTTCATAAAGAATAGTAAACATTAATAAACAAAACATGCTAAATAAAAACATTGACCAAACTACTACACCCCAACCCAGAGTCCACAAACAGTCTACAACCTGCAATCATATCAATAAGAGAATCCAATCCAATATACCAAAATACCATGGTGACTAGAGGTCTTCCATAATGTTTGTTGTCTAGGAACCCTACTCGCACCAAGACCTCTGATCCCTGAAAGTTCTCTATCCAGTGTAACCAGGTTCATCTAAAGTAAAATGACTGAAATGGCTATCCATGCCTCTGATACCAGTTTTTCATGAACCAAGTCAGTTTGTCATCCAAATGATGGCCAATATGATCAATGGAAATGCCCAAAGGGTATTGCAAATATCCATAGGTTGGAACGTGTGCTTGGGATTGAAAAACATGGAGTTGTAATGGTATACCCAAATATGAAAATATAAAACAAACAACAATAACTAATAAACCATATTTGAAATTTTCTAACCAAACAGGCCTAAACAATGCTTCAAAATTTAGTTACAAAGTTTAACCAAAACCCAAAAACTATCACAATGTAAGGTGACAAAAAACCAACTCAAAAACCACTACATGGAAATAAGACACCATCATCTAGCCATCTACATAATTTCACCCTAAGAATGACAGCAAGAAACCCGAACCACCGCCTCCAAAAGCTTTAAAGATACATGTATAAAAATTAGCAAATATAATTATACCCAATGGTGTGTGTAGGGGGTGAGATAATTCCCAGTAGGATTACAAAAAACAAGGATTCCATTAACTAAACATTATATGGAAGATAACCTACATTCTTAATAATTTAATGGAAATGATAGAATAATTTATGGGAAATTTTTTTAGTGAAAACATTATTTAAAGAAATTATGTTTTAAATAAAAAGAGATTTAGGGTTGAAATAATCATCATATTATTTACTATATGTTGATGTTGAGTGAAACATAGTCAAGGATCGCTAAACATGGGAGAGGCCTTATGGGAACTTGATAGCATTGGGACCCGGTAACCTCATGTCTTTGTGAGAAGTGGTATAGTGACCATAACCAAATACATTCTCATCTCTAAGACAGTAGGGGGACCTACATCCCAATCCCTAGTGTTCTAAAATCATATCACATGTTTAATGAAGGTTTTCATCATCAATCCTGATAATTCAAACCAGGCCAAATCCAGATCTGAATCACGTGCACAAAAGTCTTGGTTCTCCCTCCTAGTGACCCGGTCTTCCCATTTGTTCTCAAACAAATTTCACATGTTATATATTACCACTTCCAACTCAACACTCCCTTTTTTAATCATACTCACAAACAAATCGTATTCGAACCTATTTCTCAGAATTTATATGATTCAATAAACCATTTAAAAATTTTATAAAACAATTACAAGAGGTTTCCCCATCGATGCACACAAACCCCCACTCGAAGTCCTATTTTATGGTCATACGCACACCAATAAAATTGCAAAAAAATTCATCCCTTATACCATTTAATAAACTACCTAAACATATTATAGAACACACTGAAATGACACAACATGGGTTTTTAGAAAAAAAGCACGCCAAGTTATATGAACATTCCAAATTAACATTCAATAACATAATAAAACATCTTAAAAATTAATTTTTTACCACATGAATAAATAAAGGAGCATGATAAATTAATGAAATAAGAAAATTAATTCACCCAATAATTTTTACACATGGAACCATCTTCCATTTGTGTTGAAACTCTAAAATTTTGTTTGAAAATACATTCACACCAAATACACACCAAAAAATAACTCAATTGAACCCTAAAGAAAGTGCCCCAACTGAAAACATCAAAATAGAACCCTTAAAAAATGAGACCCTAAACAGAATCCCTATGAAAAGAAGAAATAATTTTACCAGAGATGATCTTGTATGTGGAAGGACAGTTGAGGGGATCCACGTGCTATGGGGGGGTTGTCAGATGTCATGTTGGTAAGCGGGGTTGCATCGTAGAAGAATATATGATAGTAAGTTGTTTTCATAAAGGTAAGAGGGTTTCATGAGTCTGTGTAATGGATGTAGGTAACCACACAATGGTTCATTGGGAGGGTTTGTTTCGTCCTAGACCTGCTTCAAGGGGGTGCAACCAAGGTGAAGGGAAAAGTAGCACTAGGGTTATGGGGATTTTCAATATGGTGTAAGGAGGGTGGGTCGACGACTTAAAGAGAAAGGGTAGGGAGAGGGAAAGAAACGAAGAAAAGGTGGAAAGTGAGTAAAAAAGAAAAGGGGAATAAATAAACATAAAAAAAATAGAAGTGAAAAAATATTCATTTTAAATAATAATAATAATAATAATAATAATAATAATTTAATAATTATAATCAATAAAACAACAATCTTTTTATTTTTATTTTTAATATTAATAATTTTGTAACAATAATAAAAATAACATAAAAATAATAACAGCTTAATAAAATTTTAACAATACATATAATATTAATTCTATTAATTATAATAACTTAATTAAAATATTTAAAATAATTATATTATTATTATTCATAACCAATATTAGCATTATTATTTTTACTAAAACAACACCAAATTCACTATATTTTTCTAATTTTATTAGGTGTTGACTCTATCATTAATCAAATTTATTTATTTATTAATTAATAATAATTTTTTTAACATAGGGAAGGCTGCATGGTTTGGGAGACACTTGAGATAGGAAGAAATCCCTTACATGGAAGTGTGATCTCAAAGAATTGAGAGAGGCTTGAGAGAGGATTATAGGGTGATTGGGGTGCCTTTTGAGAAATCTAGAGAGATAAGGGAAGATTTTAGATGATCTCCAAATATTTTGAGTGATGAGGAATGGGATATTTAGTGGTTTTATATAAGAAAGGTGAAGAAAGTTTTTATGATTTTGGTTTTGGACACTACACATTAAACTAATCCAAACCACAAACCATCCCATCATTTTTTACCATGGTTTTTTCAGAAGGGTAGTGGAAAAAATTATTTTATAATTCCAATGGTATAACTTATTAAAATATTAGGTTTGGATAAGTGGAGGTGAGTGACACTCTCAAGGAAGTCATCTTAAAATTTTAAAATAGTTTATAAGTCTTGGGAGGTCCACTAAAGAATTTTAAAATTAATCAAACAAATATAAAATTTGATTATTTTAAAAAAACATATGTTTTCTGAATATACCTTTTATTTTATTTTTTACATCAATTTTTTTTCATTATGATGACATAAAACACATTATATATTTAAATGGTATTTTATTTTTACCTTATAATTCAACTGTCTTAGAAAATTATATAAAATTCACTATTGGATAATTTTGACATCCTGAATCCAAAAATAATATTATTTTTATCTAAGTAATTTTCTTAGTGTGTAAATATTTTACATTAAAAATAAAAAATTAAATTTTTTGAAAATTCTTATATATTGATAGAAACTACTTTCAAAACATAATAAAAATTACAATTGTATTCCAAAAAATTATATGATCATTTATATTTAATAAAAATTAATGTCATAATAATATTTTATTAAAATATTATTTAATCAAAAAATCTACTAATTCATCAAAATAGATTTTGTAATCAAATATTTACTAAAAAAATATTTTTACATTAAAAACCATTAACAAAGTAATAATTATAAAATGAATGTATATTCTTTATACAAAACAATAATGCACATAATCCAAGTGTTAAGATCTTTTTATATAACCCCTTAGATCACCTGCATAAGACCTAAGGGAGAGGTGTCTGATGGTGACAAACTCATGGGGTGGCTCAGATAACCTCGTTTCGGTGGTGATCTCTATCAACCTCCACTTCTCTTATAGGTTGTTCTGTTCAAGCTTAACGTGGTGAAGATCGTCTTGGGATTGGTCAAGAGAAAACCCAATTTATGATAACACTTTTATGAGCTCTGGAAAATGGAATTCGTATGGAGCAATTCTACTGGATATGGTTATCACTTCATTTTTTGAGTAAATTGGATTTGTGGAAACCCTATGTTTATACATGTCATGTGATCACTAATCAATGACTATATTAGAAATGGTAATAATTCTTAACAGTATTGTAACACCCGAGATTTTTATGAGAAATGTTTTGTTTTTATGTTATATACATCATCAAAGGAATCATTCACTACACACCACACTAGCTTGGCTTTCTTTACACGCAATCACGACCTTCCTCGATAGCTTGCGTTGTACGCAATACCGAGTTTCACTAAACAACGATATGCTATTAAAATATTATTAAAACTAGCCATTATGAATAGTAATACCCACTTTTTGAAATTTTATTTTTCAAAATGGACTTCATTTTTGGATTCGGAATATCGAAATTAGCCTAGGGTGAAATTTAGGTATTTTTCTAAAAACATTCAACTTTTGATGAATACTGAAAACACTGGGTTACTATTTAAAAACTGACTTTTTATTTAAATAAGTATTTATTTTAGTTAAATTTATTTTCGGTCAAAATTGATACATAATACCTATATAAGTTCAATTTAATTAATTGGAGTCATTTTATATTAATTTTTGACATATAAAAATTTTATTGAACTTTTCACCGTCTTTTACCCACCTCCTAAGAGAATTTGCAAATTTACATAAAACATAATTTTTCCGCTTCTGTGAGTGGAATTTTGAATATCCGAGAGACACTGTTAATATCAAGGACTAAAATGTGGTTCAATGAGATGAAAATAATTTTTGGTGAATGGTAACTTTTTACTTTTATTTACCACAGTTAAAAGTAAATAGGGTAATTAATGGTAAATTTGATATTATTATTACCCTAACACATTTCCTAATTCTATTGGATACGTTTAATTCGACCAAAAGCAACCTTAGGAATAAAATATTACCATTTAGGTCCACTTGGATTAGATTAGGACATTTAATATTATTTTATTTAAAGAAGAGTTAAAATAGTTAAAACCAATGTTTAATAAATAAAACATTTTTTATATAGGGTTATAAATAAGATAAATTCGACTATAAATATTAATTAGAAAGATAAAAATATTTCCTACATAATTTTATTTTATATATAATTTTTAGACATTAAATATTTTATTTTATTTATTACACAATGATGATGTAGTAATTATCTTATTAATGAAATATTAACATAATTGATGTTATAAAAACACAAATAAATATAATTTGAGACTTTTTAAGAATTACACTAATTGTATAGGTTACTATGACATGTTAGTATTGATTTACGTAACTTTTTTCTAACTAATCATTCTGTTATAATTTTCACAAAAATCATTTACCAAATAGTGTCAAAATTGACAAAAAATAATTTTTAAAACAAATATTATATTATTAATTTTTATTTTATTACTAAAAATCTATGGTTTGGAAAAATGACTTAGATAAAGTTATATATATTAATAATAAACAAATTGGGGTTCTTTTTCTTTTTTATAGTATGTTTATTAACCTTATAGTGTAAGAAAAAAAGAAGACACGGTAAAAGTAAAATTATTTAACTTAAAGTGAAATCTAAATGATAAGCTTAAAATAGAAACCTAAACTTCTCTAAATTATATTGGATAAGATGGTTTCTACCCATACCCACCTTATATTCTATATAAATTAATTTGGATCTATTAAAAACCGAATATGACTTTATAATAAAAAAATATTTTTAGTTTTTCCAAAGGTGCCCCTCTCCTCCCTTATAAAAGGGCAGCTCCTCCCTCTCTTCCTCACACCACTTTGAGCCTTTAATCTTGTCCAACCCCTGACAATTTCTCCTCTCCAATTCCCTAGAAACATCCTATAGGTCTTGGTATTCTTCAAAGACCATCTTTAGTTCCCTAATAATAGGTTAAGAAGAGGTGCTTCAAAGAAGAGGTAATGTATGTTACTGATTATTTCAACATTATTTCTTCATCTACTTCTTCTTATTTAGTTGTTTAATTATGAAGTAATAACATAAGTATCACTCATATACTGATATGTTATTATAAGTATAAAACATACCTATTTCACCGTCTATCCATCCTACGGAAAATGAAATCACCGCGCGTGCGTACGTATAGAATACCGTCTTTACACCATGGTGTAATATATTTTCCACCAACACCTTACTTGGATGGTTATAATGGGGTAAATAATAACTAAATAATATTATTTTAAAGTGATATTGATTCTAAAATAGTATACATACACTCCAATATAATTCCCTGATCATGGGAACGATATCATCACAAATGTGTACGTATGAAATACCGTCTCCACGATGTGATGCGAATTGTTCTACATGATCTTCATTGCATAATGATTATATAAATGAATTGAATGAATAAATATGATATATATTACACTAATACCATTCTTTAAATGAGTTATCTATAACCTAAAATGTATAATAATAATTTATTCGACAAAACACGCATAAGAACAAAAAGAAATAAACACCCGAATAACAAGTAACAATGAAATATTACTAATTAAAAGCTAACAATATGACCATATATGATATCATAACAATAAGTATGATTCTGTAATAAGCCAATGACATTATTTAAATCATTATACATGAGGTTTAAACACTTACGAAACAAATCGGACCTAAGGTAACGGAAAATCTCACAATCTCATTTTTATCCGAGATTGTTTATACTTCATAATTTGCTGGGGAATATTTATCATCCACATCCATGTTTCCTAAATATGTAATATTATATCTATCCTAATAATATTTTTTAAATCCAATTTTACCGTTCGGTGAGTTTTTAGTAAAATAAATTAAAGGTAACTTTTGTCGTTTATCGTACGAGGTACTTTTTGACTTTTCAGGCCAAAGTTTGAGAAGAATGTTCTTTTAACTTATACAGCCTGAATGGATTTTTAGAACATTATTTCCATTAAGATTCCTTTTAAAGTTTTCAAGTTTATTTTAAATCAAATTATTTTATTTTAAAATTGTATGATATGTTATGAAAGGAAAAAAATTGAAGTAGAAAGGATATTTTCCTCAAGAATGGAGTTCAAGTGTTTTATCAAAATTATTTTCCATATAATATAATACATGGTTCTGTTTCTATCTCTATTTTTACATTGTTTTTATTATGTTATGATGGAATTATTTTTATGATGTTCTTTTATCTTATATGGATTATGTTATGATGTCACGATGTTTAAGAATCCCATTTTTATTACATGGGTTATGCTATGATTTATGATTTATGATTTTGTGGCACACATAAGAATGGTTTCATTATGAGATGGGTGGGACCTATATCTCCCTCTAATGCAATGGGTAAAGATTTATATCTCATGAGATAGAAATCGATGGAATGGAAGGTTAATCCGATTCAGTGAAACAGGACTGAAACGAGGAGTGAACTTGGTTCAGAAATGGACTTTGTCCGCTAAGATAGTCTTCGAAATGAGTATTGACTACTAAGAAATGATTCTCTATGATTATGATTGTATGTCACAAAGTTTTATGTTTTATGTTTTAATTATTGGGATTACATTTCACTACTATGATTTATCCTATGTTATGAAATTATGATCTCTTTTCCAGGTTATGATTTCCAAAATGTTATGTTATTAGGAATATGATGTGATTGATATTTCTTTTGATTACCCTTACTGAAAATTTGAGCTCACCATATTGTATGTTTTCTTTCCCCAGGTAAGGATGAAAGTTATTAAGTAGGATATGCCAAAAGGGACTCTAGATATGATGAAATAAATGGGAGACAATGTAGAGGATTTATGTACCAGTTGTTTATGTTTCCCAGTTTCTAAAGTCACTATACCTATATGGTCCTTTCATGGTTTTGTTATATGTTGAAATAAGTGTGATTCAATTTTTAAGATATAACAATGTATGTAAAGTATGGGTTGTTATAGTTGGTATCAGAGGGAGGTTATAGTCAACCTTTGGAAACTTGGATGTGAAAGCCTTAGTAAGAACCCTAAGGATAAGTCTAAGCATACATCACAATCTTAGTGTTTTAGAAATTTCCATGAGTAACCTATGATAAGACCTTAAGTGTGAAATTTTATTCTTCATTATGTGGTTTTCCAATTATAATTAGCATTTCTAACACTATTCTTCTTGGTTTTAGTCAATGGCTGGAACCCGAAGGAACTGTGTTAATGCGGAATGTGACGGGAAATGCAATGATTGTCCCCCTGAGTAACCAAATGTTATGAGAGCTGGAAGGAAAAATATTGTAGCCATGCTCACACAACTTTCTCAAGATATGAATCATGCAGGACTTCCAAACGAGAAATGGAAGGAGAAACATTCTATTAAATCTGTCATGAGGCAATGTCTACCCTCATTCAGCGGGTCTACTGATCCATTAGTGGCTGAACAATGGATTAGTACCACTAAAAAGATATTTTCAGTTCTTCAACGTTCTGAACATGAAAAATTCATCTTAGGAATGTATCGTTTGGAAGGTGATGCTGATCAATGGTGGAATATTATCAAGAAAATGAGGCAAAGAGATGAAATTGAGTACATGGAATGGGACGAGTTGAAGAACTTATTTTTCAATATGTACTTCCCTCGTATTCTTCAAACAAAGACGGAGAAGGAGTTTCTTGAACTAAAGAAAAAGGATAATGAATCTGTTGGTACATATAATTAAAATTTTACAAGACATGCACGGTACGCTTCTGGGATTATTATCCAACCTTAGAGTAAGAACGATCGACTCCTTAGTGGCTTAAAACCAAGTCTTAGAAGGGCATTAGCCATAAAGAACTTCAAAATCTATGAGGAAATCATTCGATGTGCTCTCAAAGTTGAGATGGAGATTGGGGTAACCCATCATCATATGGGTTTGATAAGAAGAGGAAAATAGAATTCAAAGGAAAATATAAACACCACACTGAAAAGAAGATGAGTTTTCCCTTATGCTCAAAGTGTGGAAGGAAACATGAAGGGAGTTGTCTTAAAGGGACATGTAAATGTTTCAAATTTGGAAAGTAAGGTCATCAGGCATTTGAATGCTGCAATGATGGGAAGAAGATGTCTAGTGATGCGAACTAAGAAAAGGCTACACAGAGTGAACCTCCTACACATCAATGTTACAAGTGCAAGGAAATGGGGAATTATGCTAATCAATTCCCTAATCCAAGGGTTGTTGATGATGATAGACGTCAACAAACTCTTAATGATAAAGACAAAGGAAAGTCACATGCAATTTCTATCCTCGATGTGAAGTATGAGAACGAAGTGCTGAAAGGTACACATACCATCCACTCTAATGTAGAAAATGCTTTATTTGATTCTGGATCCACCCACTCTTTTATTTCTAATGAATTTTCTAAGGGTATCGTCGTATTACTTCAACAATTAGATGTTGAGTTAGCTGTGACAACCCCTAATGGGACAACGGTCACATCAAAAGTTTATAATTCTTCTCCGATTGATGTTTTTTGGGAATTTTCTTCCTGAAAATCTTGTGATCCTTCCTATGGTGGAATTTGATGTGATTCTTGGAATGGATTGGCATTCTTTATATGGATCTCATATGAATTTCCAAAGAAGGTAAGTAACATTTCATATTCCAGATCAATCTATGATCGTCTATCGATTCAAGGATGAACATAACCTTCTAGTGGAAATTTCATCCATCTTATGGGTCATGATTCCACTAAATTAAGGTTCTTTTTCTCAAATGGTTGGAGATAAACTCATGATTAAGAATATTCCCATTGTATGGGAGTTTGATGATGTCTTTCTAGAGGAATTATCTGGTCTTCTACCAAATCTTGAAGTTTAGTTTTCAGTAGAACTTGTACCGGGTGCTTTACCTATTTCAAAGACACCTTATAGAATGTCCCCAATTGATTTTCATGAATTGAAGAAGAAACTCCAAGAGAATCTTGATAAGGGATTCATACGCCCTAGTGCGTCACCTTGGGGAGCACCTGTTCTGTTTGTTAATAAGAGAGATGGATCAATGAGACTCGGCATTGATTATCTAGAACTTAAAAAGATCACTATCAAGAACAAATATCCTCTCACATGCATTGATGACTTATTTGACCATCAACACGGAGCTCAATACTTTTCCAAGATTTATCTCTGTTCAGGGTATCATCAATTAAGGGTCAAATGGGCGGATATACCAAGGACGACTTTCCATACAAGGTATGGACACTATGAATTTATAGTGATTCTATTTGGTTTTACTAATTCCTCTGATATCTTCATGGATCTAATGAATAGAGTCTTTGGAGACTAACTTGATAAGTTTGTGGTATTCTTTATAGATGATATTCTAGTCTATTCAAAGAGAAAGTAAGAACATGATGATCACTTGAGAATTGTATTGAAGTCCCTGAGAAAGGAGAAGCTTTATGCAAAATTTACAAAGTGTCAATTTTGTCTTCAAAAAGATTCATTTTTCGATCACATAATCTCAAAAGTGGGGATATCTGTGGATCCAACAAAAATAGAGGTTATTGAAAGATGGTCGAGACCAACAACAGTAACTGAGATCCGGAGTTTTTTTGGTTTGGCTGGATATTATCAACGTTTTGTGAAACATTTTTCATGATTATCTAATCCACTCATCAGGTTGACTCGAAAAGGAGTTAATTCGTGTGGATAGAGGAATGTGAAGAGAATTTCAAGGAGTTGAAAATAAGGTTATCTAGTGCACCTGTACTCACACTTCCTTGTAGTGGAGAAAGGTTTGTGATCTACAGTGATGCATCCAAGAAGGGTTTGGGGTGTGTTCTTATGAAAAATAATATGTTGATAGCTTATGCCTCATGACAGTTGAAAATACATTAGCAAAATTACCCAACTCATGATTTGGAGTTAGCTGCAGTAATCTTTGCATTAACGATTTGGAGGCATTATCATTATGGAGAAAGGTGTGATATTTATACTGATCATAAAAGTTTAAAGTATATTTCACACAAAAGGAGTTGAATATGCGCCAATGAAGATGGTTGGAGTTGATTAAGGATTACGACTGCTCAATTCATTACCACCAAGGGAAATCAAACAAGGTGGAAGACGCATTAAGTCGACAAGACCATGCTAGCTTATCCATGATGAGGATAAAAAGAGATCCAATATTTATGGATTTACAAAGGATGGATCATGGATTTAAAATGGAAGGGGAAAATTCTTATCTTTCTCAAATTATTGTTCAACCATCTATACATGTGAATATTAAAGAGGAACAGAAAGAAGATGTAGAGTTACCAAAGAAGGTGTGAAATGTTCTGGAATTCAACCTTGATTGTGATGGGAGAATAAAGTTTAGGAATCGGTTTTGTGTTCCTCCCATCCCAGAATTAAAGAAGGAGCTGCTGGATGAGGCTCATAGTTCTTCATTCTCTATTCATCTTGGAAGCACAAATATGTATAGGGACTTGAAAGAGTACTTCAAGTGGGAAGGCATGAAAATAGATGTTTCCGAATATGTCTCTCGATGCTTGGTTTGTCAGCAAGTTAAAGCTGAGAGACAGAAGTCTAAGGGGATGTTATAACCTTTACCCATACCTGAATGGAAATGGGAAAACATCACTATGGACTTGTCACTAGACTTCCTAAAACATCCAAAGGAAATAATGTTATCTGGGTCATAGCTGATCATCTTACAAAGTCTGCACACTACATTGCTATTAGAGAGGATTTCTCTCTGGATCAGCTTGCCAGGATATATGTAAAGGAAGTGGTAAGATTTAATGGAGTACCACTTTCCATTATATCTTATCAGGATCTGGGGTTTACCTCAATGTTTTGGTGAAGTATTCATCATACTATGGATATAGAGTTGAGTTTTAGCACTGCTTATTATCCTCAAACAGAAGGTCAATCTGAGAGGACAATTCAAACTCTAGAAGATATGTTGAGAGCTTTCTCTATAGATTTCAAAGGTGGTTGGGATCAACACATCCCTTTGGTGGAAATTTCTTATAATAATAGCTTTCACTACAGTATTAATATGGCTCCTTATGAAGCTCTCTATGGAATGAAATGCAGGACTCCAACTTCCTGGGATGAAGTTGGGGAAAAAAGCTATTAGGAACTGATCTTGTTGATGAGATGGCAGAAAAGGTCAGATCTATTCAACAACACATAAGAGCAGCTCAGAGTCGACAAAAAAGTTATACCGACAACCGAAGAAAAGACCTAGAGATTGAAGTGGGTGATAAAGTGTTCTTACGAATATCTCCTTGGAAGAGATTAATGAGATTTTGAAAGAAGGGAAAGCTGAGCCCTAGGTATATTGGTCCTTTAGAAATATTGGATCATGTTTGGAAGGTAGATTACCAATTGGCGCTTCCACCAAATCTCTCTCTAGTTCAGGATGTGTTCCATGTATCTCTCCTGAGAAAGTACATAACTGATCCTTCATATGTACTCAGCTCAGAAGTTGTACCGTTGGACCAAGATCTTTCTTATGAAGAACAACTGATAGTGATTCTGTATCGTAGCGAAAAATTCTATTGGAACAAGACCACTCACTTGGTGAAAGTTTTATGGAGGAACTACTAATATAAAGAAGATGCATGGGAGCTTGAGGATATGATGAGGGAGATGTATCCACTTCTGGTTATTACAAAGTGACGAATTTTGAGGGCGAAATTCATTTTAAGGGGGGTAGAATGTAACACCAATGCTTTTTATGAGAAATGTTTTGTTTTTATGTTATATACATCATTAAAGGAATCTTTAACTACACACAACACTATCTTGGATTGCTTTACATGCAATCGTGACCTTCCTCGATAGCTTGCGTTGTACGCAATACCGAGTTTCATTAAACTACGATATGATATTAAAATATTATTAAAACAAGCTGTTATGAATAGTAATACCCACTTTTTGAAATTTTATTTTTCAAAATGGACTTCATTTTTGGATTCAGAATATCGAAATTATCCTAGGGTGAAATTTTGGTATTTTTCTGAAAACTATCAATTTTTTATGAATAGTGAAAACACTTGGTTACTATTAAAAAACCAACTTTTTATTTAAATAATTATTTATTTTATTTAAATTTATTTTAGGTAAAAATTGATACATAATACCTATATATGTTCAATGTAATTCATTGGAGACATTTTATAATAATTTTAGGTATATAAAAATTTTATTGATCTTTTCACCGTCTTTTACCAACCTCCTAGGAGAATTTGAAAATTTACATAAAACATAATTTTACCTCTTCTGTAAGTGGTATTTTGAAAATCCGAGAGACACGGTTAATATCAAGGACTAAAATTTGGTTTAATGAGTTGAAAATAATTTTTGGTGAATAGTAACTTTTTAATTTTATTTACCACAGTTAAAAGTAAATAGGATAATTAAGGGTAAAATTGATATTATTATTACCCTAACACATGTCCTGATTCTATTGGAGAAGTGTAATTCGACCAAAAAAAACCTTATGAATAAAATATGACCATTTAGGTCCACTTGTATTAGATTAATACATTTAATATTATTTTATTTAAAGAAGAGTTAAAATAGTTAAAATCAATGTTTAATAAATAAAACATTTTTAATATAGGGTTATACATAAGTTAAATTAGACTATAAATATTAATTATAAAGATAAAAAGATTTCATATATAATGGTATTATATATATAAATTTTAGACATTATATAATTTATTTTATTTATGACACAATGATGATGCATTAATTATCTTATTAATGAAATATTAACATAATTGATGTTATAAATACTCAAATAAATGTAATTTGAGACTTTTTATGAATTCCACTAATTTTATAGGTTAATATGACAAGTTAGTATTGATTTAATGAACTTTTCTCGAACTAATCATTCTGTTATAATTTTCACAAAAACCAATTACCAAATAGTGTCAAAATTGACATAAAATAATTTTTAAAACAAATATAATATTATTAATTGTTATTGTATTAATAAAAATCTATGAATCGAAAAAATGACTTAGATAAGGTTATATATATTAATAATAAACAACTTGGGGTTCGTTTGTCTTGTTATAGTATGTTTATTAACCTTATAGTGTATGAAAACAAGAAGACACGGTAAAAGAAAAATTATTTATATTAAAGTTAAATCTAAATGATAAGGTTATAATAGAAACCTAAACCCATCTAAATTCTATTGGATGATATTATTTAGACCCATCCTCACCTTATATTTGAAATAAATCAATTTTAAGCTATTAAAAATCTAATATGACTTTATAATAAAATAAAATTTTTAGTTTATCCAAATGTGCCCCTCTCATCCCTTATAAAAGGGCACCTCCTCCCTCTCTTCCTCACATCACTTTGAGCCTTCACGCTCGGCCAACCCCTGCCAATTTCTCTTCTCCACTTACCTATAAACATCCTTGAGGTGCTCGTCTTCTTCAAATACCGTCTTTAGTGCCCTAAGAGGAGGTTAAGAAGAGGGGCTTCAAAGAAGATGTAATGTTCGTTACCGATTCATTCAACATTGTTTATTCTTCTACTTCTTCTTATTTATTTGTTTCATTATGTAGTAGTAACATATGTATCACTCATATACTTATATGTTTTTATAATTTTATAACAACCCTATTTCACCATTTATCCATCCTATGGAAAACGAAATCATCGCGCGTGCGTACGTACAGAATACCGTCTCCACGTCGTGGTGTAGTCTATATTCCACCACCACCTTACTTTGATGGGTATAATGGGGTAAATACTAACTATATATTATTATTGTAAAGTGATATTGATTCTGAAATAGTATACATACACTCCAATACAATTCCATGATCATGGGAATGATATCATCGCTCGTGCGTACGTACGGAATACCGTCCCCACGATGTGATGTGACTTGTTCTACATGATCTTCATTGCATAATGATTATATGAATGAATTGAATGAATAAATATGATATATATTACACTACTACCATTATGAAAATGAGGTATCTATAACCTAAAAATAACAATAAGAATTTATTCAACAAAGTAGGCATAAGAACAAAAAGTAATAAACACCAGAATAACAAGTAGCAATGAAATATTACTAATAAGAAGCTAAGAATATTACCATATATGATATCATAACAATAATTATGATTCTGTAATAAGTCAATGACTTTATTTAAATCATTATACATGAGGTTCGGACACTTACGAAGAAAATCAGTCCTAAGGTAAGGGAAAATCTTACAATCTCATTTTTATCCGAGACTGTTTATACTTCAGAATTTATTGGAGAATATTTATCATCCACATCCATGTTTCCTCAATATTTAATATTATTTCAATCCTACTAAAATTGTTTAAATCCAATTTTACCCTTCGGTGAGTTTTTAGTAAAAGATATGAAAGGTATCTTTTGTCATTTATCGTACGAGGTAATTTTTGACTTTTCCGGCCAAAGTACGAGAAGAATGTTTTTTTAACTTATATGGCCTGAATGGATTTTTAGAACATTATTTCCATGAAGCTTCCTTTAAAAGTTTTCAAGTTTATTTTTAATCAACTTTTTTAGTTTAAAATTGTATGACATGTTAAGAAAGGAAAAATGTTTTTGAAGTAGAAAGGATATTTTCCTCAAGAATGGAGTTCTAGTGTTTTATCAAAATTATTTTCCATCTATGATAATATAGGGTTATGTTACTATCCCTATTTTTAAATTTCTTTTATTATGTTATGATGGAATTATTTTTATGATGTCCTTTTATCTTATATGGATTATGTTATGATGTCACGATGTTTAAGAATCCCATTTTTATTACATGGGTTACGCTATGATGTATGATTTATGATTTTGTGGCACACAAAATAATTGTTTCATTATGAGATGGGTGGGACCTATATCTCCCTCCAATTAATTGGGAAAATATTTATATCTCATGATATAGATATGGCTGGAAAGGCAAGTTAATCTGGTTCAGTGAATCAGGACTGAAACGAGGAGTGAACTCGGTTCAGAAATGGACTTTGTCCGATAAGATAGTCTTGGAAATGTGTCTTGACTACTAAAAAAATGATTATCTATGGTTATGTGTGTATTCCACAAAGTATCATATTTTAATTTATGATTATTGAGATTACATTTCACTACTATTATTTATCCCATGTTATGAAATTATGATCTCTTTTGCAGGTTATGATTTAAAAAATGTTATGTTCTTATGAATATGATGTGATTGATATTTCTTTTGTTTACCCTTACTGAGAATTTGAGCTCACCATTTTGTATGTTTTATTTCCCCAGGTCAGGATGATGGTTATTAAGTAGGATTTGACAAAAGGGACTCTAGATATGATTAAATAAATGGGAGACAACGTAGATGATTTATGAACTAGTTGTTTATGTTTCCTGGTTTCTAAAGACACTATACCTATATGGTCCTTTCATGGTTTTGTTATATGTTGTAATATGTGTGCATCAATTTTGAAGAAATAACAATGTATGTAAAGTATTGGTCATTATACGTATTTTAAAATCTAAAAAAATTAAACCAAGGAATTTCTTATGTTTTGTATATCAATTCTAACTAATAAGAAAATTAATTAGATCATGAGAAATTTTCATTAATAAATATTTCGGTCGTTACATAATAACCCATGGAAAAATAAGTTTGAGAAATATATCATCATAAAATAATTAATTCATATTCGAGAAATGGGTCTTTTTGAATCATTATAATCCCAATTCATCCTGAAAATATTGATGGTATTTTACGATCATTAACCTAGTGAATAATAACAGTCCTTAAAGGTTGTTTACATTAATAAAAATAAACTTAAATATCATTTGAACCATTCCTTGAAAACATGTCATAAATATCCTTTTATTTAGACAAAATTTAAACTAAAAATTAATGTAATATTTATAAAATCCATTTATATGGAAATAACTATGGGAAATTTTAATGTAATCCAAAAAAATAATGGGCATGATTTTGTGAAAATTCATTTATATTGTATACAATAAAATAAAACATTCATTTACCATATCTATAAAATATAAAAAACGACATGTTTGGAAAGAAATTTTTTTAAATGATACCTCTTATGGAAATTGAAAATAAACTAAAAAATAATTAAAATAATTTTTTTAAAATAGTTCATATATAGTTAGAAACATTCATAAAACAATTTATAAGAGTATGGACATGGAAGAACAAGTTCTTCAATCGAAGAAGAAGAATCGTTGGGTTTTCATTCAAAACATTTTATCAATAATTTTAAATAACAAAGAGAGGAAAAATGTAATAATATATTAAACTTCAATTAATAATTATAGGAGAATAAAATAGATATATCTTGAATTATTTGATCCAAAAAATTCAATTACCATACATTTAGCATCGATATTCTTACATAGAAATGACATTATAAGATAATCCCTTACTAATTTGGTAATAGTTAAATCATAATTCCCCAAAATAAATAAAATAAATTAAAATTTTAAATACCATGAATATATGTATATTTAATATATAACATATAAATGGTTTCCCTATATTCACCTCATGCACAATTGTAGTATTACAACATCAAACTTATTACAATGAAAAAAAATTATGGTGAATAACCCCTAAAACTTTTGTAATCTATGAATAAAAACATCATGAATGATATTAAATTATATATTTCTATAAATACTAATAATAATAATGAAATGAATCATAAAATAAATTCTTGGGTTTTATATATAAAAACAACTTATGTGGTTAATATATCATATGTCCCACAAAATTAAAAGTGAGAAAAGAAACCCTTAAATCATGTATAATATTTCTTTCACAATGTTTCTACATATATATTTTTATTATACTAATATTAAGTAACATTAATCATATATATTTTACCATAAAGTATTTACTTATAAAATATTATCACCCAGTTATTAACAATTCTTTTTTAAAATCACTACTTGAGGTGATAATTGCTTTGTTTTTTGAACAAGTTTTGGTTTTTAATTCATGATCCTTGTACGTTGATCATCTGTTCATATTATAAATAATTTTAGTTGTTTGATTAGTATATTTTTTATTACATTTATACACTTCTATAACTATTCTAATAATGTATTGATGAAGAAGAAAATACACAACTTCATGGATAATGTAATTTGTACATACACGTGAGAGATATTTCAACTTTTTCATGGTTGGATCAATAAAATGATATTTAACCTTTGAATAAATATAAAAATATCATATATATTTAATATATTTTACATTATTACAATAAATTTTAATTGGAGATTAAAAATAAAATTCATCACTTCATGGAGGTGGAAATCATCACGTGTGTGTGAAAGATATATTCATTTCCTATTTGATGGAAAAATAAGATTAATAAAGTTAATAAATGTATATATTATAACATATAATTATATATTATATATATATTTTTATATTTTTATATTTTTATTTTTATGAAAAAAATAAATGTGGTATGAGAAGAAGTAAAATGAAAATTCTTGGTTAGGATTATTATCATTATCTTGAGGAACCTCCTTGGGATCTCTCATAAAGGACCCTAGTTATAGTATTTTAAAAAAACAAATCCTCAATAAAATGTATAAGGATTTTTAAAAGAATATTTGGAGGGATTTTTTCTTAGATAGGTTTCTCATTATGGTGTAAATAATATAAAATAGGTGGTTTCTATTTATAGTGAGGGAAATGAAATACTTGGAATTATATAATAGATTGAAATGTAATAAATTATTTTTCAATGGAAGATGTCACAAATTGTAAAAATATATAAGAAACTTTATGGTTTATATACATTCATAAAATAAAATTTCAACATTTTTATGAGATAATTTAGAATATATATTTTGGTTTAACAACTTCATTAAACCAATTTAACCATTACCATGGTAATAAATTTTTACATACTAAGGGGTTATAAATATACATATGAGGTAAAAATTGTATCAAAATGGTAAAGAGATTAAATTTTCAAACATATAAAATATCCCTTATACTATTTCAATATTTTTAGTATTTTGAGAATTTTTAAATCAATTAATAATATATTATATAACATAATATATCGTCAATTCCATTTTTTCTTTGTTCACTTATTTTTGAATTAAAAACTTTGAAATTGGTATTTAATTGTAATATGATCTCTTAAAACATAAATTATTCATTTATATTTACCTTTATATCTATGTGACACTATAATTAATCCAACAAATATTATGTTGTTATTTTTTTTAAAATCATTTATGTTTATCTTTCTATGGGTTTTACATGAATGTTTTAACCATTTTGCAAGATTTTGAGGTAATTATACCATCACTGAAAATTTAAAATAAATTACCATCATAAATATAAATTAATAAATTTCAAAATAAACTTTTTTATAATTTCATAACATCTTCTTATCCCTATATAAACATGTAATATAAATTAAAAGAAATGAAATTGCATTTTTGGAATTTTCAATTACTTAAAATATTATAAATATCCATATCAAAGACGAATGGAACGAAAATATAAATATTTTTAATATTTTAAGAGTATCATATAATTAAACTCAAAAAATGAAATATAATAAAGTGTTTGTCTGATTTTAAATCCATTTCTAACAGTTTCAACCTTGTTCTACCAATTTTACCCTTTCTATGGTTACATAAAATTGTCATGGATACTATTCATAATGATGAAAAATAATGTTGAGATTTTTAATAGATTTTAATATAATGACCTAAAATATTCAATAAATTTTATCAAATCCAATACCTATAATAATTAGAAATTACTTTTAAAATAAACACCCCAAATGTGTCGAAATATGCTCTTTTTAAAATGTTTTCTTATGTATAAAAATGTTTTTATAGGAAGATTAAGCATAATGTAAAATAAAATAAAATAAATTGGAATCTATTATTTATTAAGGAACTAATTATTTTTTAAAATATACTTAAATCAAAATATTTCTCTTTAAATTCTTAAATGGAAAATGATGTTTTCTGTAAATTTTTCATTCTTTCTCAATTCGTGTAAAAGTAAATATTTTCGAATGATTACAAAAAAATCACCTTAAAATAATTTTGATATAATTACTATAAAAATGTTAATTTTTTTATAAATTATATTTTTAAATATTCTCGGAAATTTATCATAAAATTGTTCTCACAAATACAAAAAACTATTTTTGAAGAAAACATATTTTTACATCATAAAATTAATTTACAAACAAAATTAGCAATTATTTCCTTATAATTAATAAATAATTTTAAATTGGGTAGTATAATTATTCATTGATTTATTAATGGGTTTACTACAATTCATACCCTCCAATTCATTAGCTATGTTATAATGATCGCAATTAAATAATAATATTTTTATAGTGTATCATAATTCACTGAATGATGAGTGTTGTGTGTTAAGAAAGATATCAAGGTTATTATTATTTTTAAATTATTTATTCATTATTAAGTTCATACCCCCTCCCCCAAAAAAATTGTCCATCATAATTTTATCTCAATCATCGATGGATTAATATTTGAAAATTTCGTTATTGAAAACTCACAGTGTTCTTTGAGATAATAAATCATCTGTCAAAATGTGGAAGTGAGAAACATAAAATTTTCTATAAATAACACATAATCAGGTTCATATATAATGATAAATTTGAAGAGATGTTAATATATAGACATATATTAGAAAATTTTCATCCATGGACTAATAGATAGTGATATTTAACATGGTTATAATGAAGTTAATGATTTAAAAACCATAAATTTTCATGACCCATCCCCTAGGACCGATGCCATGACATACCCCAAGCCCACCTCCTCATGTTCAGGTTTTGGCGACCAGAAATTAAAGTGTAAACCTATAAGTGGTAGGCATTATTATTGAGTATGTATACGCATACACACACAACCACATCCCAACACTGGAAAAGTAAATAAGCATGCCACTAAAAAACCATTGAGTATAAGTGAAACTAAAAGTCAAGTGGGATAGATTATAAACCCAACAAAAGACTAATTGGAAAACAAGAAATTACAAAAGTAACTCTAGGAAGTCATTTGTAGAAAACTCAACCTTATGGGTAAGAATAGTGTAGCTTCCCAAAGCCGTAGAAGTGTGTCTCATTTTCCTTATCTCACTGGGCACCACCATGTCTTGGGCCACCAAGTCCTCCATCAAGGTAGTAGTTTTCTTCACTAGACACAACACGTGCTGGTGAAGCCAATGAAGAGATTAATAATAAAATAAATAGTAGGGACCCCAAAATTACAAAGAAGGACCACAATGAAATCTAAAAACAAACCACAAATCATTATCACAAAGCATGATCCAAAAACAAGAAATATCACACCATGTATATTCTAGACTAGGATATTTGAACCATTAGTCACATCATCGAACACCATGGGATGCATGATAACTCCAACTCAATGAGTACATCGGGTATGTTGGGTCACACAAAAGCCACATCCCACAAACCTTAGGATTGTTGTGGTACTCATCACTGATGGGTATCGTGGGTATGACGGGTCACCCAGAAGATTCTCCCCACCATGGGAATGTCAGGTAACATAGAAGTTGCTTCCCACCTATGGCCATACTAAGGTACTCCTACTATTGAGTATTGTGGGTCTTTCGTGTCACAAAAAAGTCACTTCCCACCATCGGCCTGCCAGGTCACACAGAAGCCACTTCCCACTAGGCCATAGTATCTGATCCACACTAGGTCGCTCATTAGTAGTCTTTAAATCTCATCCAACCGCAAGGTCTCTTATGTGGCACGATTGATCTCAGGATAACCTCACCCCAGTCCATTCTTATAATTTAAAATTCCCTGAAATCGTCTATAGGGTATTCCAAAAGATCTGTCTCATATCTATTGTTCCAACACCAGAATTGGATCATCAATCGGACACCTTGTTTTCATGATATTGATGTTTTTAAAAAATGGTTCCAGATGGGTCTTGATCTAGTCTGACACAGTCATACTTACCCAACTCGGATCCGCTGAACCGACCCAGACTCGTCCTGGCCTGGGTCCGGTCCATTGGGTCGCGGATCTAGCTTGCACCCTACACGGTCTATAGTTGGTGAACAAGTTTGTCTACTTAGTTGCGATGTGGTTGGAAGCCATGTATGGCACTCCTTCTCACCATGTGGTTCTCCACGGGGTCGTTTCTCAGCCACATTCAAGTGAACATGGCCTAGATTTCCGCACGCAGTCAAAGACCACATGCCTCTATGACCCGCAACCCACGACTGCGTGCTACTCCACCGATGTGGAAAATGTGTCATGTCTCTACCACCACCCACCAGCCCAACCGATATCTCTTCCCATAGAACAACCTCCATCCCATAGCTCTCGACATCAGTGTGTTAGTATTATTTTCTTCATACCACCGGGTTTTCACAGGTGTTCCATTCATCAGGTCGAATGCGCCTCTAGCCTCTATGCAGTGTATCTTTCCTTAAATAAGCCACGAACTAGCCTTGATGTCACATTGAAAATTTATCCACTAAGAAATCACAAGGAGAATGGGGTCATACCTTATTCATGTTGTCCCAAACCCTCCACATTAGAAGTTTAAAACATGGGAGTCTTGGGAAGTATGTTCCATCAACAAAAAATCAATCCTGAATAGAAATAATAGAAACATCACCCTCCCAGAATAATGGATGATCTGTGGATCAACATGTTATTGGGTTATCAACATTTGTATTTTCAAATGAATGATAAAAAAAACATAAACCCAAAAAAACCCTACCTCAAAGTAGTTAGTCATTGAAGCGGTCCACCCACAAAGGGTCAAGAAGTTGAAGTCGTTCTTAGATTTCAAATATCTTTCAGGAAGGCACGTCGATGTTTTTAATGTTCCTCAGACAATAATTATTATTCATTAGAGATAAAACATGCTGATGGTTTTACAAATAATTGTCTTCCTTTTAACCCTAAATTATCCAATTCGTTATTCCATAAAAAGGAAGCACATCACAGTGTTTCTGTTACGTTGTTTCATAAATGAAACAACGTAGTTGTTATGATTCACTTAAAGTGTTGTTACACTTCTCCTTAAAAAAATATTAAGGGGCTTCCTTTTATTTTTATTTTCTCCACACCACAATGCCACCGTCCTCCACTCAATGGTGAAAAAGAAAACGAAATCACATTTTAATGTTATTTTCCTTATTTTTTGAAAAGTCCAAAAATTAACTTTTCCTTCCAACCCGTGCTAGAGAAGTCAATACATTCAAGGAAAATCCCAGAATTCTATGTTCAACAGTTCCCACATATTATCAGTATGAACACAGGTTCAAAATTTAGAAAAACCCACTCGCCCATTTACTTAAGAAAAGATAAAAAATTGTTCAAAATTCCATTCTAGGTTCACTGGGTATTATAATCATGTGTCTTCAAAGTGTGTGGTCTCAAAATAATTCAATATAAATTAAAACAATTACAAAGAAATTATGGGACATTAAATAATCCCCACCATAGGGATTTATATCCCGGGAATCCAAAAAAAGGAAAATCAAACAAATAGGGTTATAAAGAATGAATCTAAGCCTCTTACTCCCATTTTGTCTCCTTGAGATTCTCATGATCCCATAAAATTCACACTAGATGAATAGACTGTCCACAAAAGACCCTCTCTTGCGGATCCTCTATCTCCTACAGGAACTCAAAAAACATCTCCCTATCATTAATTTCTAGCTTCCCCAGTCGATGAAATGTAAAGGATCATGTACATACTGCCTCAACGGTGACTCGTGAAAAACATCATGCACCTAGTGAATCTATGGGCGCTGATCTAGGAGGTACATCACCATGAAAACTCTACTAAGGATCTAGAGCGGTCCGATGAACATCAGGGATTGATTATTACCACAACCAAATATCTGCAATCCTAGTTGGGGTGAGACCTGAAGGAAATGATGGTATCCCTCTTGTAACTCCAAGTGTCTATGTCTCCTACTAGAAAATGATTTTTTCCTTCTCTGTGTAGTATCCATCCTCTCCTAGATGATCTTCACCTTCTCAGTGGTAGCCTGTACCAACTCTGGACCCATGTGTTCTGACTCCCCAGGCCTGCCAAGTATAGAGGTGATCTATATGGTCACCCATAAAATTCCTCAAATGGTTCCATGCAAATGATAGAGTGATAGTTTTTGTTGAATGAAACTCAACCAGTGGTAGGTGTTCCTCCCAACTGTGATCAAAATCATGGATTAAATAATGAATACTATCCCCCATGGTATATATTTTCCACTCTTTCTGACCATTTTTCTGACTGTGAAAAGATATGCTCAAGTGTAGCTGATTCCAAAACACCTCCTACAATTCCTTCCACATCCCAGATGTAATTCATGCATAACAGTCATAGATGATCAATGAAGGTAACCTGTGAAACTGCACTATCTCTTGGAAATAGAGGCACCTCAAGCCCTCTACTGATTCCAACTCTTGGATGGGTAAGAATGAGCCAACTTGGTGGGTCGGTAAATGATCACCGAGAAAGAATCATGGCCCCTAGATGAGTTTGGTAACCCAATCACGAATTCCATTGATATTCCATCCCATTTCCACTCTTGTACCTCTAGTGGTTATTCCAAGCCTACTAGAACTAGATGCTCAGCCTTCACATTCTATCAACTCAGGAATCATGAAATGAACTTTTACACTGCTTTCTTTATCCCTGGCCACTAGTACAAATGTCAGAGGACATGGTACATCTTTCCACATAATGATGTACCACCAATGGGTATGTATAGAACTCCCTCCACACATCCTCTCTCAATGTCAAGGATACTATGGTGCTCCCTCTAAAAAGGATGATGTTCTCCCCACTAACATAAAATACTTAATGAGGTTTTCATTATTGGCCATGGTAGTCAACATCCACAAATTGTCCCTCCTTGACTTGTTGTATGAGTGGAAGAGTGATAGTCATTGATTGAAGGTAAGATTCTCCTTCACCATCCATGAAGGATATCTGCATCACAGCTAACTGATTTGATTCCCCACTTAACAGTGGTAAACCAGACCTCCTACTGAGTGTGTCTGCTAGCATGATCCCATTACCAAGAGTATATACTATCTCAAAATCATATTCCTGGAGAAACTCTATCCATCATCGATGTATCAGGTTTAGGTACTTCTGGGAGAATATTTACTGAAGAATCTTGTGTTCAGAGTATATGTTAACCGTTCACCAATCAAGTAGTGTTGACACATCTTCAAGGGAAGGACCACTGATGCTAACTCCATGTCATGGGTCTCATAGTTTTGTTCATGTTTTCTTTACTACTATGAGTCGTAGACAATCATTGCTCGCTCGTGCATTAAGAAAGAACCTAGTCTGGTCTCTAATTCATCATAGAAAACTATATAACCAACACCCTATTCTTGTAGTCTCAAGATGGGGACACTCTTAAGTCTCTACCTCAACTCTTGGAAACTATGATGTTACTTCTCTGTCCACAAATAGGGTTGTCCCTTCCATATCAAGGCTGATAAAGGTTCTGCTACTCTGGAAAAGTATGGTACGAACAAACAATAGTATCCATCCAACCCCAATGAACTCTATATCTCAATCATAGTCATGAGGGGCTCCCAAGAATTCATTTCCTCTAACTTTCCAAATCCATAGCAACTCCAGCCTCTAATATGAAAAATCATTAAAAGTTGAACATTTGAATCCAAAACTGACAATTTAATATTTTACTGTAAAGTTGGTGCTCTCAGATTGTATCCAGGACTATCTGTAGGTGTGTAGGGTCCCCCTCCTCTAACTTTGAGTACGCCATGATTTCCTCAATGAATACCACCTCAAAAATATCGAGGTAAGGAGGGAATATCCTGTTCATGAGTCCCATGATCTCTATTGGAGTACTGACCTTGCCGAATGTCTTCACCAAGAACTTGTAGACTCCATACCAGCATCTAAAGGATTTCTTCGATATGAATTCATCCCAAACCCAAAGATGATGATATCCTGATCTGAGGTCGATCTTCAAGAAACACCTCGCTCCCTTAAACTAGTCTAAGAGGTCATTAATCCTCATTAGTGGATACTTGTTCTTCATTTTCATCTGTCTCAAGTGCTGGAAGTCCATGCACAATTATAGGCTCCCATCTTCCTTCTTAAAAAACAACGATGGGGCTACCTAGGGTGAAATTTTGGACCTAACGAGGCCATTCTCTTACAAGTCCTCCAATTGTACCCTCAATTCAAGAAGCTACACGGGAGCCATCTATTATACCAGTGTATTGGTGACATTCCCATCTACAGGTTGATGTATAGTTCCACCTCCCTAAAAAAAGGCTTTCCCAAAACCTTCTCAAGAAGGACTTCCTAATAATTATCCACCGTTACAAGAAATATCAAACTCCCCTCGGCCATTGCACCGAGGTTGATACAAGATAATTGTTGAGTGATTGGCATCACCCTCCTCTATAAAAGTCCACCATGTGCTATAAAAATTCTCTTCTCACCAATGATTAAAAAAACGGGTCCCATCATCATAGACACGCCACACATTATGCATAAAATAGTATATCTGATCATGGAATGTAGCTAGCCAGTCCATTCCCCTGATGATGTCATAAGGCCTCGACACTACTACAAGGAGATCTCGACTAATGCTCTGGGATACTAGATTAAGAAAACAATACTATAACTATTGTGTAATCATATAATCCCCCCATAAAAGTCTCTAATCATAAGGATCGATTCAAAGACTTTACTAGTATCTCTGAGCCTCGAAAGATGTCCATGGAAAAGAAAGATGGATTTGAACATGTGTCTATAAGAACTCCAAATAAGGTGGAGATGATACAGAACATATATATAATCATCTTTGGAGAACCAAGATCATAGGAATAATCTCTTGATGCTGACCTTACCCCTATCCACTGGCTTCTTGAGCCCGTGGTTTACAACATGGGGTGGTGGTGGTAGCACCTCGAACCGTCATCCACCACCTGCCACCCGTCCTGCTCCACGACCACGTCGGCTACCCTACATAACTCCTCGCTTGAACTTATGCATCTACATTTTAAGTCCCTCAACTTCCTTCTGATTGTCAACATGGTTGTCCAGGCATTCACGATCCATGTGTCCATGCCCTCTGCATCTGAAGCATAGCCTGGTCCCCTATAGACTCCCTCTTCTCTATGATCCCCACACTACTGAACTTGAGTTCTGGGGTTATCCCTGGAAGGACCTATCCCACTTGGGCCCCCGTTTCTGTTATCTACTACTCATAATGGAAGATTATTCTACTTAATGTATGCTGGTGTTTTAGTCTCTAGGTGTATGCTCTATTAGGATGCTCTCCACATGAATGGCATGTTGCAGCAATCTATCCTATGTAGGGATGCTGGGAGACACCTTGGATTCCCTAATCTCCCATATGAGTCCACACTCAAAGAAACATTCCCGGAAGAAACGGTATGGCACCATGTATTTGGAGTAGAGATACAAGTTTATAATCCTCGTAGAGTACTCAGACACAGAAATGCTACACTGTTGTAGGTGAAGTTGCTCCTGTATGTGCACCAAGTGCCAGGTCATTGGGAAAAACTCTTCTCAAAAATGTCGTTCAAATTTTATCCATGTGAGGCTCAACTCATCATCAGTTTGAATCATCAGACTCCACTATCTACCCGCCGATCCATGAAGAAGTCTCACAGCTAAGATCGCCATCTAGTTAAGGAGTGTTCCCACAAAGTGGAAGACCCATGTCGCTACGTTCAACAAGTCCTCAGTGAACTGAAGATCTGTCTCTCCCCAGTACCTGGGAGGTCTCTGTCTCTAAAGCACATGCAAGCCACTATGTTTTCATACATCCTCTATCAAAAATGCTGGTATTAGTTGTAGATCAAAGGGTGGAGGCAACACCATTGCACCACCATGTGTGTCAATCTCATTAACTAGTCCCTAAACTGACTCCTCATCATTAGGCGGTCTATCCAAATGATCTCGTATCAGAAACCTAGATAGTTGTATGCCTAGAGTCATCCTAAAATAGATCAAGATGCACCATAGTTATAAGATTATTCATTTTGAGCTGGCTCTTATATAAGAAAATCATAAGGAGACACTTATGCAACAAGAGTTTTCATGTATAGAGTCAAAAAGCAGATTTTAGGTTCTTGGTGTGTGGATACAATGGCTACAACACGAAAACTAGACTCCAAGAATATGAAAGTAAAACTCCAAACATTCAACACTATTTCCCCAAAAAATAGACTCTTGGTCATTGTGGTTGATCCGGCCTCCTTTGATACCACTTTTTTACAACCCATCCGCCAGGGCCCATGCCCAAACATTCCATAATCCCACCTCTTAAATCTTAGGGGTTGGAGACTAGCACTGATGGTGTTAAACCATAAGTGGGATGCATTATCCTGAGTACCTATATGCATGCACATGTCCCATATTTATAAAAATAAACTACCATGTCACTAAATATCTACTGAGTACAAGTACAACTGAAAGTAAAATGGGAAAGAATAAAAACCAAACAAAAGAATAACTAGAAAATAAGATAGTATAAAAGAAACTCTGGGTATCCATCCACTGAAAACCCCACCTGATGGGTAAGTACAATGTAGCTTCTGGAAGATATAGAATTATATCTTTTCTACCTGGTCTCACTTATAACCACCAGTTCCTCGACAAACAAGTCCTCCGTCAAGGTGGTAGTCATCTACACCAGACACAACATGTGAGGGTGAAGCCCGTGTAGGAGTGATTAACAAAATACTCAATATGAACCAAAATATAACAAGAAAAGACCATACTTCAATCTAAAAACAAACCACAATGCATGATCTCAAATAATGATCATGAATAAAGATAGCTCATGATATGTATGTTCTAGAGTAGGATAGTAGAAGCATCTGTCAAGTCATCTAACACAATTGGATACTAGTGAACACATACTCAATGAGTACAGTGGGTCTGTCGAGTCACACAAAAGTCGCTTACCCATAACCTTAGGACTATTTTGGTACTCATCCCTGAAGAGTACTATGTGTATAATGGGTCACACAGAACGACTCCCCACCATGTAATTGTCGGGTCACATTGAAGCTGCTTTCCAACTATGTCCATTCTGATGTACTCCTCATGTCGAGTACTATTAGTTTTCTCACTCACACAGAAGTTGTTGCCCACCATGGGCCTACTAGGTCACACAGAATATACTTCCCACTAGGACATAGTATTTGATACACAATAGGTCTTTTTTCAGTAGTCTTTAGGATTCATCCAACAGTAGGGTTTCCATATATAGCACGCCTGATTTTAGGAGAACCGCAACCCCAATCCATTCGTAAAATTTTATATTCCATGAAATCTTCTAGAGGGCAACCAAAATGATCTAAAATGTCATGATGGTTCCAAAACAGAAAATTGATTGTCAATCAAACAACCAGTTTGAATGATATTTCCTTTTTTTCAAAAAGGGGTCGATCAGGTATGATTCTAGTCTGATCTAGTCAGACTCACCCAGAGCTGGCCCATCCTGTGTCTGATCGGTTAGGTCGTGGGTCTAGTCCAATCGGGTGGGTTTGGCCAATACCATTCCCAGTCTGCCGAAGGGGGACCACTTTGTCCACCTGGCCTGCACGCATCTAGAAGCTGTGTGTAACACCCAAGCTCAACCCATAGTTTTCGTGGGTTCGTTTCTCCATCATGGTCAACTAACTGCAGCCAGCCAATCAGGCCATCTCGGATTCCCGTATGTGGTCGAAGACCGTGTACTTCAAAAACACATGTCTCATAGCTATGGAAAGATCCCATGACATGGACGATTGGTCGCGTCTCTACCACTAGCCTAACTGGAGGTCTCTTTCATAGACCATCAGTTTTGTACCAGTGGTCCATTCATTGCGATGAATATTCCTCCATCCTTTATGGGGCATCACATTCCCTACAAAGAACCTAAAATGTGCCTTGACTACATTTTGAAAATTCGACCACCAAGAATACAAAAGGTAGAGGGTGGTCTGGCTTTGTACATGTCTTAATATGCCCACTATGTTAGATGTTTAAAACATGCAAGGATTGGGAAGGATGTTATATCGTCAATAATTCTATCCTGAATAGAAATCCCAAAAATATCATCCTTCAACAAGAACGGATGATCCAAGGATCAACTTGTTTGTGGGTTGATCAACATTCATTGTTTAAAATGAAGGACAAGTAAAACATGAACCAAAAAACCCTACCTTGAAGAAATTTTACGTTGAAGTATTCCCCCTACGAAGGTTCTATAAGTTGAAGGAATTCATCATTTTCCAGCTCTATTCTTCAAGGTGCGTTGAATTTTTAAATGTTTTTCCTGCATTCTTCATTCTTATTTGTAGAGAAAACCCATCGGTGGTTCATTATAGAATTTTCAACCATTTAACACTTCATTCTCCAACACGTTATTCAATATTAAGGAACCACGTCCCAACATTTCTTTTACGCTACGACTTTTCTTCGTTATGTTGTATCATTTATGAAACAATATAGCTATTACCCCTCACATGAATTGTTATTAAGCTACACCTTAATGACGCATTAAGGGGATTCATTTATTTCACCTAGTCACCGCACCAAATCACCGTCATTCGCCACTCAATTTTGAGAAATAAAATAAAATAAACTTTTTTAGTTATTTTATTATTTTTTAAATAGACCATAAATTGAATTTTTTTTCCAGGCCCTTTTCAGTCAATGTTAAGTCCATTCTGATAGAATCTAGGGGTTCTAAGCTCATTGGTTCTTCACAATTTTTGATCTGAGCACTAGTTGAAAAGTTATAAAAACCCACTCACATGTTTACTTACAAAAACATAAAAAAATTTCAAAATTCTATTCCGGGTTCACCAGACCTTCAAATCATGTGCCATCAATGTTTGTGGTCTATAATGAATAAAATAAAATTTAAACATATATAGTGAAATTACATGACATTACATAAATAAATTAGGATATAAAGACCATCGATTCATTAGATATACAAGTAATAGAATATCATTATAATTACATGATATTTTTCTTAAATTTGACAAACTCTTTTAATATCATGATTGTTAACATGAATACATATACTAACATTATTTATTTATACTTCAAAATCACTATTTCATAATTTTTTTTTCTTCTAGCAATTTACACTTCATCTCTTACATGACGAAATGAATATTAAAGTTGAATTTTCTAACAATGATGCGTTGAAATTATATTTTAATAGATTATATGGTCCATGAATGAATGAAATTATATTCCTTTTACCTCTAGATATTAACAAAAACTGAAATAATTATCACATGTTATCCAATATGGATAAACATAAGACATTAATCTACAAAACAATACAAATAATGACTAATTATCAATGTATACCATTCCATAAGTAGTTAACTATAGGAATCCAAAAAAATATTTATGTCTAAATTCTAATCCATAAATTAAAAAAAAGTATTATCACATTATTTTAGAACAAAATTTAATATTCCCCCTGCAAAACATTATGTTGCTCATGATATCTGATTGCAAACACATGTTTGTTAGGATCACAAATTCTCTTAAAACATTCTAATAATTTTCAAAACATAACCTACATCACTATAACCCCCCCACCCAATCAAAACATTACTACTCTGAAAAAATTAACAATCTCTATATTCCATGAATAAAATAAAATAATATCGAATATATTCGAAAAATAAACAAATGTAGTAAACTTCACTATATTTTTCTCATTAAATCCCCAGGTTATTAGTACTATGATATTTACATTATCAACATCAATCTTCTCTTTATCCAAACTAAAAATTGTTATCTTATCATTTTAAACATTTAAAGTGTTATATATCCCTAAATCATGTATTTTCCAAAACAATATCCCATTTCCAGTAAATCACTTTTCCAATTTATCATTACTATTCAACATATGAAAAAAATTCATTAATAAAAAAATTCTAAAAAATATATAGTTATTCCATGATTCTTATAACTATAATATATTTGATAAAAACATTTGTACAACATTATTCAATAATCCCAATTCATAAACACATCAATCATTTCACTTCAACAATTGGAATAGTAAAGTCTATTCCTTGGGTGAGAAGTCAACCCTTGGATTATGGAATTGAATCAGATAATTCCCATGTTCTACACACATAATATATTTAATTATAAATTGATGGTTATAATGTAGTTTATTTCCATCTACTGAACCCTAAATTTTTCACAATAAATTATATGTTCTATTTTCTTACTTGACACTTCCATAACATCTTCATGTTCCATTGATAAATTTCCTCATGTTCATCTCCCCAAATTCTCATCATATAGAAAGATGAATATTCTTTCCTCTATTCCCATCATGAAAAATCGTAGTTCTCTTATTTTGATATTTTATAAACTCAAATATGTTCAGGTTTTTAGTCAAAAAATACGACAGTGGGATAGGAATAATTACAAAATTTTATATTACATCTCCTATTTCACTTGGTTACTCTTGATGATAATTACTATATTTATCATCAAATTTGTTGTTAGAATAATTACATCTGGTTTGATCCATTCACAAAAACAATAAATCATAATTTAAAAATCAAGAAATAATAATTGGAGTGATTAATCACATAATTGTAAAAAACATTCATCAGATGTCTGAATAATTAGAAATTATTTTCAATATATGACCCCTTAGAATTACCCTAGGGCATTGATTTTCATTATCTATTAAAATCTATCATAATAGTTCATATATAAATTTTGATTTAACCCATGTGTATACTTTGGGAGTTCCTATCCATTTATGATGTCTCAAGACCACAAAACATACACCAGTGATGATTATGTAAATACATAATCCCCCACATTTAGTGGTTTTACCACTAAGTTCATATTTTCCACAATTGTATCCACATAATAGTATCAATGCAAGGATTGTTTTTCTATAAAAACTATACTACTTCATTTACCACATAGTATTTCTCCGATACATATACTTATCTGTGGGTTTTTTCAAAAATGTTCTCAAATCCAAATATCCAAAATTAATTATACCCTCCTCTAATACCAACTGATGTAACTCAAACATAAAATTCATAGATATTAAATATCTTTTAATAATATTCAATATAAACCAAAAATAATGATTCAGGAGAACCATAATGGTTTAGTGTACTTAGATACAATATGCATAAACATATTATTCTAGTACAATATTCATCATCTACATCATCATTATTTACATAAGTTACACTTCTAGTTTTATCATACATAGTACCCTTCAACATAACATTGAGAAAATAAAAACATAAAAATGGATGAGCTCAAATACATAGTAAGGGTAAACATAGGATATATTAATCAAGGATCATACGTAAAAATATACTGATCATAATGTTATGGGACCATGATATTATCAATAGTAAATTATACACTATAATTCATAGATCATATCATGAATCATAGAATAAAACACTAACACTTCGCAATATTGGGGAGTCATAAAAAATCATGATCCATGAATTAAAATCATAATCAAAACGATATTTAATGAGATTATAGAATCATGATAGGCATAGAAACCAAATCAAATTTCATGTTTAACTACTCAAACCCTCATATCATAGTGGACCAGGAATCAACACTACTTTACCAAATCATTGTTGTTCTTGAATCTAAAAATCTTTCCCATATATTATTTTATTTGGAATAACATTCTAATTTACAAATAACAAAGGAAAATTCAGCCAAAATTATTTTTTATTTCAAAGTGGATCATGAATCCCAACATGATTCTCATATTTGATTAAGAACATCAAAGTGTTTCCTATAATTTTATATTTTGATATAAGGCTTTAACCATTGCATTGGAGAGATATAATAGACTCACATTTCACATAATGAAATATATATATATATATATATATGTTCAAAAATTTAATCAACCATTCATCAATTCAATATATTATAAGCCTTGTAAAATAAATGGGGTTTATAATGATCTCATGATAATGTATTTAACAAGTGGGAAATGGATGGGTTTCATTAAATCATCACCATCCAAATTCATCCAAATTAAATGGAACAAAACGTGATATAATATCAATAGTCAAACATAAAAATACTTAAATTATGTTGAATACATTGAAAATTATCGTTAAATTACCATTCAAAATAGTCATTAAAAACATGGGAAAATAATCATTTATTTTGATAAAGTTAAACTAAAAAACATCATAATATTTAAAAAATATTTTTATTTAAAAATATTAATATAAAAATATAGTTTAATATTCAATGAAAATAAGGTTTATGACTCTATTAAAATTTGTTCATGTCGAATATATTTTTGAAAACATTCCTTTCACACCATTTTAAATAGTCAGAAATTTTTTTTAGAGAAAATAATTAATAAAATATATTTTATTAACCTTTGAAAAAAAAAGATAAAAGTGATTAAAATGATAATATTAAAATATTTTTATTTTATGTAATAATCGTCAAAAGAAAATTGAAGTGTATTATAATGGTTGAAAAAAATTTACTAAATATGAAATAAGGTCAGCCTGTCTTTATAAAATTTATCTCAGTCATTATAAGTACCAAAGAGTTGAAAATGGTAAAAAGATATAAAAATTAATTGAATAAAAATAAAATATTAAAATATATAAAGTATAAATATAAGGCCCCGACCATAAACCTCACTTAATCTTGAGTTATTACAAGATTACACATTGAGGATCTTTTCGGGTTTAGAGTTTTTGAGAATTAGATCATAAAACATGCATTACATTCCACATATAAACAAAGTGGTTACATAAAGATAGTATTCTTTTTTCCCATCAATGGAAACATATTTAAAATAAAACATGGATTCATTCTTGACACTTCCTTGACACTATCATCATATCATGTACCTTTCCCTTGACATATGAAAAACATTTCAAAAAACTTGGGATGAGCATAAAAAGCTCAGTAAGGGATATAAAAATATGGAAAGGAAACATGGGTAAATATATACATAAGAATAAAATCATACTTTACCCATAAAACATAAGCACTTTAACATACCTCATCAAATAATGAATAAATCATAAGACATAAAGGTAACTTGAGGCATTAATAACATTCTTGCATAGGGACTAACCCTCTCGGTTACGTTTAGAATACCCATCAAAGTATATTCCCTAAATCTCTTCGGAGAAACCTTAATGTTTCACTCCTTCGTGTAATCCAATGCATTGGAGAGCTATATCGGGCTCACCCGCCCGTAGTTTATCATGGAACCACCCGTCTTCATAATAATTCCCAAGAACCTCAACATAATCGTATCATATAAAACATGCATAAAGGAACCATAAAATTTTCGACTTTCAATCACAAGATATCAATACAACACATTGATATAAAAACATTATGAAAACCATTTTCAATACCAAAATAAAATAAAAGTAAAACATGGTATTTATTTTTCTTTAAAAAAAAGTATGGCTTGTAGAGAAGCCGAAACTCAAATAATGGTCACGGCGGCGGAGAAGTCGTTGTCACCGCATACGTACAAAAAAAAAATCCCTTTTTTAATTTAGTAAAACGCTTCTTATAAAAAAGTTTCCTTTTCGATAAACGTAAAAGTAAAAGGGGTTTATAAAACCTATAAAAGAAGGTTGTGTATAAAACAAAATATGCCTCAATGAAAGGAGATTGAGACGAAATCCCATACCTCGGGTTCGACTTGACACAATCGTTCTTTAATGTCCTGAATAATAAACTTGAGTTAATTTATACTTGCTTAAGAACCTTTTTCAAGTTCATTATTCCTTTTATATCACTTATTTCCATGTTATGAACACTATGTTATTATTTAAGTTAATAACAGTCGTTTTAACGATCATTGGTACTTGAGTCAAAAATAAACCCTTTATAATTACAAGTTGTTCATGTATCCATTATATCGAGAATTATAATCATGATGTATATATCATATATATCCAGTACATTCATGCATTTATAATGTTACATAATCATTTAGAGGTAAGAAATGAAATGCACCGTTCATGGAGTCTATAGGCTGTACGTACGCATGAACACTACATTCATTTTCATTTCGTATTCTAAAGAATGGAATAATAATTATATAAAGGTATATTATAATTCCAGTATAATATAATATATAATATCATAGTTCCATCCTTTATACATCCCACATATGGTATTTAACGAATCAAATCTCTTTGAGGGGGCAGTAGTCTGCACTTCCTTAAATGAAGATATCACGTTTACCCATAATGGAACAATAAAGGTATGGCCAAAATGAAAAATACAGAAGCTTAATGAAAACATAAACATATTATATACCATATATAAATATAGCGACATCTTAATGTCCACCTTTGAAGTTGTTAAAAGAATGTTGAACAATCATCGTTTCGGGAGGCATAAATTCACCATCCACGGAAACAATATGTCCTTTAACCATTAGATGTAGGTGTGTGTAATTGTAGCTCGAATACATCTTATAACAACATCCTAGTATATTTAAGATACTGGAGTTGTTACAAAAGAAATGAATAAAAAGAGTTTAGGGGGTTGGACAAGCAAAATAAAACAAAAGGACTCAAGTGAAGATATTACCTTAAAATCGGGTAACTCCCTTTGGTTTGAGCTCAAAGGCTTCCTTGGAAAGACTTCTGACCAAAGTGAGGATTCAAGGAGTAAGAGAGGGATTTTTAGAGACAAAATGGGAAGGGGTTGGCTGAGCCAAAGGCTTTGCGAGAGTGGGTAAGGAGGTAGAGGTGGGGGCCTTTTATAAGAGGAGAGGAGGGGCACTCTTGGAAAGTAAAGAAATGTTACTTTATTTGAAAATGATTTTCGGATTCAAAAGGTCCCACATTGATATAATTCGAGGATAAGGTGATAAGGGTTATAAATACCCCCATCCTATAGGTTTTGGACATGTGTAGGTCATATATTTCACATTATCATTTTATTTTATTTAAATACTTTATTAATGAGGTAATCGCTGCATGATCATGATGTCATAATGAATTTAATAAATTTAATGTCTAAAAATTATAAAAAAAATATCATGATGTAGGAAATATTTTTAGATTTCTGCTGAATATTTATAGTCCAAAATATCATTTATGTAGACACGATTATAAATATTTTACTTAGGTAATACATTCTTTGTCACATTTAACATTCATTAAAAATAAAAAGATAAAAAGTAACTTTCTCACAAAAGTGATTCCATGGGGCCCCAAAGTTTGGAAAAAGGCATCCCATGGTCATCCATGAGACAAAAAAGTGCCTTAGGACACATGTTGTGGTCTTTTTGTATTATTATGATATCATTTTATTATCCTTAACTACCTGATTACTCATTAATCAAGATAATTAAAGATAATTACCATCGTTACTATTCATAATGTCCAAAAAAAAGTGTCTTGATTACATAATTTGGACCTTCTGATTCCAAATATGTAATCCATTTTACCAAATTCCAAACACAGAAATTTCAATAATTGATTTAAAAATAATTCCTGTTGTCGAAACAAATAGCAGGTTTTTTTGAAACTATATCTATGAAAAGTTTGGCATTAGTTTATGCCCAATTCCAAAGTGAAATTAATACTAATGACCACCATTGGATTATATGGTAAAAATATATTCTAATTTAACTTTAAAACCAATTAAAAAGATAATCTAATCATATAAATAAAGTAGACTAAAAAGCAGTTTTGATGTAAAATACAGTATTTTTCACTATTCATAAAAAAAATGAACATTGTCAGAAAAATACCAAAAATTCACAAAAAGTAAATTTTGATGTCCCAATCATAAAGAATAATTTTATTTTGACAAACATAGCTTATAAAATTGTCAAAAGATATATTTAAAAATGGTTTTCCATCAAAAGGCAGTAAACCAATCCTTTAAAAAATATTAGTGTATTCCATGCTTAAGATTGGATTTATTTTCATTTTAAGCCTCTAAAACACTATCTAATTCATTAATAGACATAGATAAAAATATATATGATTCGTTAATTACTTGGGATGTTACATCCTTCCCCCCATTAGAAAATTGCATCCCCGTAATTTATTTACTTATCGAATAAATGGGGGTACTTATCCCTCATTGCATTTTCAGATTCCCATGTTACCTCTTCCATCATGTGGTTTTTCCACAAAACCATTACCTAATTAATCACCTTATTTCGTAACACTTGCTCCATGTGGTCAAGAATCTGGATCGGTTGTTCCTTATAAGATATGTTCCCTTCCAGCTGAACTACCTCTGGACTCAAAAAATGAGATGGATATGGCATATACTTTCTCAACATCGAAACGTGAAAAACATTATGTACTTGAGATAAACTCAGAGGTAAAGCCAACTGGTATGCAACTGATGCAACTCTCTCCAGAATTTCATATGGTATAATGAACCTTGGACCCATATTTCCTTTCTTACCAAATCGCATCACACTTTTCCATGGTGATACTTTGAGAAAAACATGATCACCTACCTCAAAAGATAGATCCTTCCTCCTGTTGTCTGCATAACTCTTCTGCCTACTCTGAGCTGTTCTCATGTGTTTCTGAATCAGCTGAACTTTTTATGCCATCTCTTCTACCAACTCTGGTCCCATTAATTTCATTTCACCCACTTCCTCCAAGTTCTGAATTGTTCGTTATGACTGCCCATATGATTGAGGATGAAATGCTGTACTAAAATTTAATTCAGTACCCAACGACTTCTGAAGGCCTTTCCAAAAGATAGAAGTGAACTTGGGATCACGATCAGATAAAATGGAGAGGGGAACTCCATGTAACCTGACTATCTCTTTAAGATACAAACGGGAAAGTTGATCTAGGGAAAAAGTATCTCGTACAGCAAGGATATGAGAATATTTAGTCAAGCGATCAACAATAACCCAGATTGCATTATTACCTCGAAATGTCTTCGGTAATCCCAAAACAAAGTCCATGGATATATTATCCCATTTCCACTCTGGCATGAGTAGAGGCTTAAGCATCCCTTTCGGTAACTGCCGCTCTACTTTAACCTGCTGACAAGTCAAACACTTCACAGTAAAATCAGCAATATCTCTTTTCATTACATCCCACAAGTAATACTCTCGAAGATCTCTATACATCTTAGTACTGCCAGGATGAACTGAAAACGGAGAACTATGAGCTTCACATAACAACTCTCTCTTAAACTTTGAATCACAAGGCACACACAATCTCTTCCCAAATCTCAAAACGCAATCATTATTAATGTTGAATTTAGGCAACTTACCTTTCTGAACCAGCTCTACCTTTTTCTACAACTCACTGTCTTGCTTCTGTGCTTTCTTGATTCTATCTGATAGAGATGATCTCACTGATACCTGAAACAAAACAGAAGAACTTTCTGCACCAACAACTTATATTCCAAGGTTCATCAAATCCTTAACCAAAGGATCACTTTCCAAAAACAACATTTATAATGAAGCATTACTTTTTCGACTCAAAGCATCAGCGACTTTATTTGCTTTTCCCGGATGGTAATGAATTGTACAATCATAATCCTAGATTAATTACAGCCATCTCCTCTGTCTCATGTTTAACTCTTTCTGAGTGAATATATACTTTAAACTTTTGTAATCATTATATATTTCACACTTTACTCCATACAAATGATGCCTCCAAATTTTTTAAGCGAAAACAACAGCAGCTAATTCCAAATCATGTGTAGGGTAATTTACCTCATGATTTTTCAACTGTTGTGATGCATAAGCAATTACCTGATCATTTTTCATTAGGACGCAACCAAGTCCTTTCAATGAAGCATCACTGTAGATAACAAAATCACCATTCCTAGAAGGTAGTGCCAAAACTGGAGCATTCACCAATCTTCTTTTCAATTTTTGAAAACAATCATCACATTCTTTTGTCCAGATAAACATAACACCTTTCTGAGTTAGCTTAGTCATTAGACTAGATAACCGTGAAAAATTTATAACAAACCTTCGGTAATAGCCTTCTAAACCTAGGATGCTACGAATCTCAGTTACATTTGTGGGTCTTGGCCAGTCTTCCACAACTTTTGTTTTTGCATGATCAACAGTTATCCCATCTTTAGAAACAATGTGACCAAGGAAAGAAATTTTTTGCAACCAAAACTTACACTTGCTGAATTTTCCATACAGTTTCTTTTCTTTTAAGGTTTTCAAGATAACCCTTAAATGTCTTTCATGCTCCTCTTTAATTTTAGAAAACATCAAAATATCATCAATGAAAACTACCACAGACTTATCCAAGAACTCATTGAAAATTCTATTCATTATGTCCATGAATATAGCAGGTGCATTGGTTAGCCCAAAAGGCATTACTACAAATTCATAATGGCCATATCTTGTACAGAATGCGGTCTTCAGAACATCTTCTTCCTTTACCTTCAGCTTATGGTACCTCGATCTCAAGTCAATCTTTGAAAAATACTGAGCTCCCTGGAGCTGATCAAACAAATCATTGATATGAGGAAAAAGATATTTGTTCTTAACAGTGATGTTATTCAGGGCTCTAAAATCAATGCAAAGTCTCATTGAACCTTCTTTATTTTTAACAAATAAAATAGGAGCACCCCATGGTGATGTGCTAGGTCGAATGAAACCTTTCTCTAATAAATCTTGCAATTTCTCCTTCAACTCTAAAAGTTCAATTTGAGCCATACGATAAGGGGGTTTTGAAATTGGCTTAGCATCAGGAACTAAGTCAACAGTATACTCAACTTCCCGATCTGGTATTATTCCAGGAAACTCATCCGGAAGAACATCAGGACACTCATTTACCACTGGCACATCATTAATCTGAACAGTTCCTTTATTTTCAACAATGTGTGCAAGGTAACATTCATTTCCATCTTTTACAAGTTTCTTGGCCTCTTGATAAGTTATCAATAGTAAGGGTTCTTTATTGTACATAAACTGAAAGTCTTTCTGAAAAGAAACTTCTTTATCTCTACAGTCAATCTTAGCATGGTAAATAGAGAGCCAATCTATACCCAGGATAACATCAAACTCTACTAGAGGTAGAAAAATAAGGTTTGCAAGTAGGTTCTTTCCACAGACAAGGATAGGAAGATTCTTATAAATTCTTTTTGCCTCAACATTTTCCCAAGGTGTTTTTACCAAAAGTTCAGGAGTCATTTCTTGAGATGGTATTCCCATTTTTCTAGAAAAGGTTTCAGAGATGAAACAATGTGTGGACCCCGAATCAAACAACACACTGGCATAATCTGAAAAAACAAACAAAGTACCTGACACAACTTCATTTGATGGCCCGACATCTGCTGAAGTAGTTGTAAAGGATTTCACCACCCCTTTTTGCTCGTAGTCTAACTGCTTCCCATCACTCAAGCTCTTTTTCGGACACTCGTTTTCATAGTGACCCATCTCATTGCACTTAAAACATTTCACTAACTGTAAATCAAATTTGGTCTTACCCTCACCTTGATCTTTTTCAGTGCAATCACGAGGCTTATGTCCCATCTTACCACATCGGTAGCACTTTCCAGAATTCAGAAGACATTCCCCAGCATGCCTTTTTCCACATTTATCACAAACTGGAAACTTATATTTCTTACCATCAGACATTTTTGAAGAATTCTTCCCTTTCTCCTGCCACATTGGTCTCTTCTTCTGCTGGTTGTTATAGAACAATTGATCATCGACAAACTCCATTTCCACCTTCTTAGCACATTGAACAAGCTTTTCATAACTTTTAAACTCACGAGAAGCTAATTCCCTTCGATATTTTGGCTTTAATATTGAGTAAAAATGATTGATTTTACTATCATGGTCTCGAATAAAATTTGGAGCATACCTTCCCAATCGAGTGAACCTTTCTTCATAGGTAGCCACTGAGTCTTCCTCTTGCCTCAATTCCAAGAATTGTTTTTCCATCCTAAGTCGAACAGCCTTAGGAAAATAACTTTCAAGAAACATACCTTTGAATTCATCTCAGTCGAGAGCATCAATCTCATCAGTGTCCCTGATATTTTTAACCATCGACCACCACTGATCTGTTTCACCCTCCAAACGGTAAATAGAAAGACTAACCTTTTTATTGTCCGAACACCCCATGACATCGAAAATATTATCCAGTTCTTTAATCCACCCTTCATCTAGCACAGGGTTAGACGATCCTATGAATGATGGGGGATGTTGCCTCATGAAATGTTCCACCACTGACATGTTCCTCTACGGTTGATCTGGCTGATCTCATGCAAGGATACCACCACCATTTATCGCTTGAGTCAATTGCGCCATTACTGCAACAAACTATTAAGTTCCAATTCCGACCATCTCAGGATGCTAATTCGGAAGGTTATTTCCTTCTGCATTCCTTCCTAGCACTGCTTCTCTGTTTCCTCTGCGGAAAACCATTCTTAACAAACATGTCTTAGATGAAGCAACATGGTAATCTTCAAATACTATATCACTTCAATTTGACCATAAAAAAATATTTTTGGATAATCACTTAATAGAATTCTAACTCCTAAAGTAATCTAAACATGCCTCTGATACCAACTATAAGGCCCCGGCCTTAAACCTTACTTAATATTGAGTTATTACAAGATTACACATTGATGATCTTTTCGGTTTTAGAGTTTTAGAGAATTAGATCTTAAAACTTTCATTACATTACACATATAAACAATGTGGTTACATAAAGATAGTATTCTTCTTTACCATCAATGGAAACATATTTAAAATAAAACATGGATTCTTTCTTGACACTTCCTTGACAATATCATCATATCATGTACCAATCCCTTGACCTGTGAAAAACATTTCAAAAAACATGGGATGAGCATAAAAAGCCCAGTAAGGGATATAAAAATATGGAAAGGAAACATGGGTACATATATACATAAGAATAAAATCATACTTTACCCATAAAACATAAGCACCTTAACATACCTCATCAAATCATGAATAAATCATAGAAATCATAAGACATAAAGGTAACTTGTGGCATTCATAACATTCTTACGTAGGGAGTAACCCTCTTGGTTACGTTTGGAATACCCATCATAGTATATTCCCTAAATCTCTTTGGAGAAACCATAATGTTTCACTCCTTCGCGTTACCCAATGCATTGGAGAGCTATATCGGGCTCACCTTCCCTTAGTTTATCATGGAACCACCCGTCTTCATAATAATGCCCAAGAACCTCAACATAATCGTATCACATAAAACATGCATAAAGTAAACATAACATTTCCACCATTCAATCACAAGATATCAATAAAACACATTGATATAAAAACATTATGAAAACCATTTTCAATACCAAAATAAAAGAAAAGTAAAACATGGTATTTATTTTTCTTTTCAAAAATTTATGGCCTGTAGAGGAAGCCGAAACTCAAATAATGGTCACGGCGGCGAAAAAGTCGTTGTCGCCGCATACGTACGACAAAAACATTCCCTTTTGTAGTTTAGTAAAACGCTTCGTATAAAAAATATTCCTTTTGGATATACATAAAAGTAAAAGGGGTTTATACACCGTATAAAAGAAGGTTGTGTATAAAACAAAATATTCCTCAATGAAAGGAGATTGAGACGAAGTCCCATACCTCAGGTCCGACTTGACTCGATCGTTCTTTAATGTCCTGAATAATAAACTTGAGTTAATTTCTACTTGCTTAAGAACCCTTTTCAAGTTCATTAATCCTTTTATATCACTTATTTCCATGTCATGAACACTATCTAATTATTTAAGTTAATAACGGTCGTTTTAACGATCATTGGTACTTGAGTAAAAAATAATCCATTTATAATTACAAGTGTTTAATGTATCCATTATATCCAGAATTATAAGCATGATTTATATATCATATATATCCAGTACATGCATGAATTTATAATATTACATAATCATTTAGAGGTAAGAAATGAAATGCACCGTTCATGGAGACGGTAAGCCGTACGTACGCATGAACGCTACTTTCATTTTTATTTCGTATTTTATAGAATGGAATCATAATGATATAAAGGTATATTATAATTCCATTATAATATCATATATAATATCATACTTGCATCCTTTATACATCCCACATATTGTATTTAACGAATCAAATCACTTTGAGGGGGCGGTAGTCCGCACTTCCTTAAATGAAGATATCGCATTTACCCATAATGGAAACTATAAAGGTATGCCCAAAATGAAAAATACAGAAGCTTAAGTAAAACATAAACATATTATATATCATATATAAATATAGTGACATCTTAATGGACACCTTTGAAGGTGTTAAAAGAATATTGAACAATCATCGTTTTGGGAGGCATAAATTCACCATCCACGGAAACAGTATGTCCTTTACCCATTAGATGTAGGTGTGTGTAAGTGTAGCTTGAATCCTTCTTATAACAAAATACTAGTATATTTAAGATACTGTAGTTGTTACAAAATAAATTAATAAAAATAGTTTAAGGGGTTGGAGAAGCAAAATAAAACAAAAGGACTCAAGTGAAGACATTACCTTAAAATCGGGTAACTCCCTTTGGTTTGAGCTCAAAGGATTCCTTGGGAAGACTTCTTCCAAAAGTGAGGCTTCAAGGAGTAATAGAGGGATGTGGAGAGAAACAATGGGTAGGGGTGGCTGAGACAAAGGCTTTGGGAGTGTGGGTAAGGAGGTAGAGGTGGGGGCCTTTTATAAGAGGAGAGGAGGGGCACTCTTGGAAAGTGAAGAAATGTTACTTTATTTGAAAATGATTTTCTGATTAAAAAGGTCCCACATTGATATAATTCGAGGGTAAGGTGATACGATTTCGAAATCCACCCATCCAATTGGTTTTGGACATGTGTAGGTCATAGATTTCACATTATCATTTCATTTTATTTAAATCCTTTATTAATGAGGTAATCGCTTCATCATCATGATGTCATAAATAATTTAATAAATTTAATGTCTAAAAATTATAAGAAAAATATCATGATCTAGGAAATCCTATTATATTTCTAATTAATATTTATAGTCCAAAATATAATTTATGTAGACAAAATTAAAAATATTTTACTTAGGTGATACATTCTTTGTCACATTAAACATTCTTTAAAAATAAGAAGACAAAAAGTCACTTTCTCACAAAAGTGAATCCATGGGGCCCCCAAGTTTGGCACAAAGCATCCCATGGACGGCCATGAGACAACCAGTAGCCTTAGGACACATGTTGTGGTCTTTTATTATTATTATGATATCATTTTATTATCCTTAACTACCTGATTACTCATTAATCAAGATAATTAAAGATAATTACCGTCGTTACTATTCATAATGTCCAAAAACAAAAGAGTCTTGATTAAATAATTTGGACCTTATGATTCCAAATATGTAATCCATTTTACCAAATTCCAAACACAGAAATTTCTATAATTGATTTAAAAATAATTCCCGTTGTCAAAACAAATAGCGGGTTTTTTTTTGAAACAATATCTATGAAAAGTTTGGCAATAGTTTATGCCCAATTCCAAAGTGAAATTAATCCTAATGACCACCATTGGATTACCTGGTAAAATTATATTCTAATTTAACTTTAAAAACAATTCAAAAGATAATATAATCATATAAATAAAGTAGATTAAAGTGAAGTTTTGATGTAAAATACAGTATTTTTCACTATTCATAAAAAAATGAACATTGTCAGAAAAATACCAAAAATTCACACAAAGTAAATTTTGATGTCCCAATCATAAAAAATAAGTTTATTTTGACAAACATAGATTATAAAATTCTCAAAAGATAGATTTAAAAATGGTTTGCCATCAAAAGGCAGTAAAACATTCCTTTAAAAAATATTAATCTATTCCATGCTTGTGATTGGATTTATTTTCATTTTAAGCCTCTAAAACACTATCTGATTCATTAATAGGCATAGATAAAAATATCTATTATTCATTAATTACGTGGGATGTTACAATAAAGGATATTATCCATAAAATTTCCTTCAATATTAATTTATCATAAACATTTAAAAAATAAATGATATTGTAACACAAACCCTTAATACATTAATAATTTTAGAGTCATAACCTTATTTAAATAAGTAACATAAAATGATACATTAAATAAAATTAATATAAATAGATTCATGATAAAAAATGTAAAATTGGAAGAATATAAACATTATAAATATAAATAGGTGTATAATATAAAACATGTCTCAATGAAACAAAATTGAGATAAAAACACTTACAACTTTGGTAATTAATGAATCCAAAAGAAATGAAATATAGAACCTTATATATATTCATAAATACCAATAATTTTCATGAAAATATTAATAAAATTCAATTATATTCACTATATACAACTCACAAGTAAAATAAATGGTGAATTTATCATATGTCCCATAGAAATAAAAGTGAGATGAGAAATTATGGTATAATGTATTCTCTTTCATCGTTCATGTTTGAACCTCAAGTATAATAAATAAATATTTATTATAAATTTATTTTATAACTATAAAAATATAAATATATAATGTATGATTTAATTATAAAATTTTATCACATGTTTATTGACAATTCATTATTAAAATCATTATTCTGAGTGATAATTTATTTGTTTTCCATGCATATTTCGGTTCATCAGTCCTGGTCCTTATACATTATTAATGGTTAAATTAAATTTAGATTTTTAATATCTTAATGAGTACAATATTTAAACCTTATATGTAATTTTATAACAATTCATATAAATTGATGATGAAAAATGAATGAGATCACCTCGTGGAGATGGTAATATGTGCATAAATTGGGTTGATGTTTTCTACATTACGATTAATGGAATGAAATAAAATTAAATAATTATTCCAATTTAGATAACTATAGTAATATAATAAATATCATATGAATTCTTTAAATCTATCATTATAATCAAAAATGTGAAGTCTTGATGAAAAATGAATTGCATCAGTTCATGGAGGTGGTAATTTATATGTATGCACGACTGCTACATCAATATACCATTTGATAGAAAAATTGAAGAATAAAGTTATTAAATCAACATATTGTCCTATATATATATGGGAGATACATATTTTATTATATTTTAATGGATATTAAATAATTTAAGGAGGTATAAAATGACGTAAAATTTAAATTCTCAATTAAGCTGACTACCTTTTCCTGGAAGGACCTAATATGGATCTCTTTTTAATGACCCTAGGGATCCTATTTTAAAAATACCATAATCAAAATTACCCAAGAAAGGTTTTTTATAACAAATTTTTATTATGTATATTGGTGATTACTTTCTCCGGATAGTGGCAATAATATAATATAAGTGGTGTCAATTTATAGTTATGTAACAGACACACTAGAAATTAATTAAAATATTTAATTACAATAAATTATTTTTCAAGTTTAAGTGACACAAAATGACCAAGATATTTAATAAAACATCTTTTAATGTTTAAATAAAATTAAATAACAAAATTTGTGTCGACTTATGTGGAATTAAAAACATTGTGTTTTATTTAACCCCTTCATTAATTAATTTTTACCATATTTGTGGTAACAACTTTTTCAATAGTAAAGGGTTATATATTAACTTATAAGACATAATTTGGATAAAAAAATGGCCATGGTGTAAAATATTATTCTCTATATCTTAATAATTTTTTGATTGAAATACTTTTTATTTTTAAATCATTTATTTACTTATTATATAATTTGAAATATCATTAATTTGATTTTTGAAACTATTCACATATTTGTATGTTAAAGACATAAATACAGGTATGGAAGTTGGATATAAATTCATTAACCATCAATTAAAAAATAATATTGACCATAAAATCATGATTAATCATAATTAATCAATAACGTAATACTTTTTATACATAAAAATAATTTACTTTTATTTTTTAACTTCTTTTACAAGAATCGTGTCTGTGTTGTATAAGCATTTTAGTCAATAATACCATCATAAAAAATAAAAAACATTTACCATAGTATTAATAGTTAATTATTTTGATAATAAAATTTTATATTCATTCATAATATGTTATTATACCTATGCTAAAATATAAGTTATGTTAAAATAAATAAATATAAATTTTAGTGTTTTCCAATACATAAAATATAACAATAGTATTTATCAAATACTAATGCACAAAAAATCTATATTTTCAAATATTTGAGGTTTTTTAAAATTATACTCCTAAAATGAAGTATATAAAATTTTATTGACTATTTTTAAATATTATATCATATTTTTAACCTTATCTGACCTCTTTTTCCCATAATGCGATGCCAAATATTTACCAATATTACGATTCATAATGACCAAAAGAGAGTTGAAATATTTAATAAATATTGATATTATTTTCCAAAAATATTAAACCATTATTTCAAATTCAATCCCTATAATTTTTATATAATATTTTTACTATAAAATTGCAAAATACGTAGTAAGATGGTTTTAAAAAAAACGCATTTTAGTGTATAAAAATGTTTATATACTAAAATTAATCATAATATTGATTTCTGTACTATTAGTTTCATTATATTATATAAAATGTATATAATTAAAGATTAAAATCACAAAAAATATTGTACGATGCTTTAAATACTTGAATACAAAAAGCAGTTTTCTGTTAAACCATTATTTTTTCACTATACACTGAAAATTTTATCTTTTCCAAAAATTCTCAAAATCTAACCTTATGATAATTTTTATATTTTTGTTTTAAAAATTATATCATTTTTAGGAAATATAATTTCATAAAATTCAATAATTTTTTTTAAAACATCCTCACAAAAAACCATAAAACCTATTTTGGATGGAAAGGTATTTTTGAAGCATAAAATTACAAATTTTATAAAAAACATTATTATTTCTTAAAAATTGATTTTTATATTTGAATTGATTTGGACAATTATACATATATTTCATAAATTTTATTATTCAATTCATACCTAAAAAATCTTCATCTAGGTTATAATAGTCACATTAAGATATTTATATTTTAATTGTATATCATCATTTCTTTAATGTTCAGTGTTACGTGCTATAATAGATATGGATATTATTGTCAATTTAAATTAAATTTCATGGTTTTTATAATTATAAAGATTTATATCAATTAATAGTGTGTATATTTTCTTTTACACCTCTACAATTACAATCACCTTGAAACTTCCCCTGATTATAAATTATTCATCGTTGCCAAATTAAATTATCACTTCTGCAAAATTATTTATATTCTTCAGTAATCTTTAATTGTCCCATCATATAAGATGAATCCTCGCTATTTTTATCACTGTGTTATTTTTATTAAAATTAATTTATTAAATTTCATCAAGTATTTTCTTGACTTATTATTTTTTGTCATTCTACGAGATTTTTTAATAGGTTTATATATAATTGAATCTTATATCATTTATCTCTATAGGTGAAATGAAACCACATTATTATTCCTTATATAGAGATAATTTACAGTTTAATTATATTGTTTCATGGAATACTTTTAAACCTCTATTGATCATTTAAAGGATCTTATTTTTTTAAACATGTTCATATAATTAACTTTCATTTTGTGGGATTATCCATTATCTTTTGTTACATGATACCCATTGTTTCAACTCACAAACTATAACTTTTATGATTAATCTTCCTCACCATTGAATCCATGCAACATTAATATTGTTTTAATACTCTAGTTTTTTATATTTTAGATTTTCTATAATATTTAGTCCCCCTTTTATTGATATTTCTTGAATTTTGTATTCGATTTGATCCTTTTATAAATCTCCCTCATATTCATGTCCACATTGATCATATTATATGGAATTTATAGAACTCTTAATGTTTTCATTTGTATTATTTTTATTATTCATTAGAAACCTCATTATTAATAAACCAATGAAATACTGCATATATAACATTATACATATATATATATATATTTTTATTTTTAGTGTTATTATTTAATATGTCCACCTCTTATTAAATATTTTCAATCCTTTTTCCCCAATCTAAAAATATTATCATTATAGTCCCCATTTACTTAAGGTTTCTCTTTTATTTTTAACATAAAATATATTAATACATCTATGTTTCTTAATTATAATATTTGTATTCATATAGTCCTCCGACTAGGGATATATTACTTTTATTACATCAAAAAATTTAATTCCATCCTTTAATGATTAACTAATATTTATATTCATTATTTAAATTTCAAGATAATATATATGTCCATTAATCTCAAAACTGAGGTTGAAATGTTCTTTTTAATTTATCATTATATTTAGTTCCTATAAAATATTTTTATCCTATTAAATAATAAAATATTTTATGTTGTATTTGAACTCATTTTATTCATCTTTAAAGAAGTATTAAAAATAATATTCCTCTTTCCTCATGTAACTAATTCATAATATTTTATTCTATATTTATTAACAAATTCAAATACATAATTAATTATAATAGAATTTTATTTATTCATTTTATGAAATTCATCACACCATTTTCTTTAATTTAATATTATAGATACTATACTATAATATTTCCAATCATCCACTCTAGCAGTATTGTAATATTAGTTTTTATTTAAAAAAAATTACCCTAATTAGACATAATGAGAACCAGTGATACTAATTCACGAAAAAAAAATATTGATAATCTTAAACATCATGGTTAAACTCTTGGTTCATTATTTTCATAAAACCCATATTTTTAGGTATGTTAATTTTCAATAATGATATTTTCATCCCCATATAATACACCTCTAGTCAACTTTATAGATGATTATGTTTCATTATAATTAGATTATATTCTATGAGCTTAACTAAATTATTATTGCATAAAACTAAATGACTACATTGGATCATCTTTGAAAATATTATGTATTTGATCACTTCATTAATTCATCTGGTCAACATGACTACACTAAGGATTTGAATTAAAAACCCAAAAATCCTTAAATGGGGTATATCTAAAAAAATTAAATTTAATACATTAATCATGAATATTGGTCTCATTTTATATATTTTATAAGTTATAGATAATGGAATATTTATCCCATTTATAATTGGAGTCATTTTCTCTATTAACCATCATATATATTTTATTAGAAACTTCTTCGAATAATACATTTTGTTTATATACATAACTATTTAGATGGTTATTGTTAAATTCATTGAATGACATCTCTATATGATCATTGATTTGAATTCCATGAATTATTATAGAGAAAACACCAATATTGATATGTTGTAGAGGGGATATCATTATGTAATTCTCAATTTGGTATTTCAGAACATTGATGATAAGAACTCCCTCCATGATTAACTAATTGTTCATGTCATGACTTCATTATGATATATTCCCTAAGATAGATCCTTCCATGTACAGTATCATTTTCTGTAACCAGAAAGGTCCCAAAAATAATGAGAGGGGTGAATTTATGTGATTGTATTTTTTAATAAAGAGACATCTTTTTCATCTAAGATATAACTCAACAATATATCATACAATTCATAAATGAGTAATATCTATGTGAAATAAATTAAACTATAATGACATAAGAATTTTCCTTAGTTCTTCTATGTAATCTACATCAGGGGAGTGTACAAGTGATGATGCCATTATATTCCAATAATAAAACCAATATTCATAATTATAATGTTTTTTAATGATATACTACTAAGTCTTATGATTATTACCTCATTGTATCCCTTTTTTGAAAACATGGGTACAATGTTCAAAATATGTTTCCTCACATGAAATTATAATGAATAAATTGATTTTGATAATTTATATCAAACAAGATTTTTAGTTTCTTTTGAACTCAATGAAATTCGTGTTCATAACATTATGTTTTATAGATCTATGGTTTTCCACGACAGAGCTTCTTGTGAATCAAAATTGATTCTTTGTTAATACAATATCTTAGATGTTCCTTTATTCAAAATCTAATTTCCACTCCCCTTTTTATGTTATTACTTCATGATTTATTCAACCTTAAATATTATGTAAATATTTAAATGATAAAATAATATTTCTTTTTATTTCGATCCATGAATAGAAAACAATTTTGGTTCATAAAGCTCTCTAATTTTAGTGAATCAAATATCTCAATATCTTCAATAAAATTATTAATCCGACCAGGATTTAAATTCTATTTTTAATCAACCTATATAAACCATTACATCATCGTATATCATAGTCACTTGAAATTAGGTAAACCATGAGGATTTAATATGTAAACATTGATAATTTTAGGTGATGGAAGTTTTAGGATTTTTTGAATTTTTAGGTACATTTAAGATTCCATTTTTTTGTATTTGGTTATGAGTTTATAGATTTATCATGGAAATGTGGGTTGTTTTAGGTGTAGTAAACCATTTTAGTGTTAATTTAGAAGTTGGGGTATATAAGAGATAGGTTTCTCTAATATTATTTTTTTATGTCCATAGGTATTTTGGGGGGACTACAGAGTTCCTTGTGAACCCAGTAAATGATTGAAGAACCATTGGTGAAATCATGTACCTAGTTGGCCTAATTTTTTTTTAATGGTGAAAATGGTCATTTTACGTCTAAATATTGTTTCACCTAAAAATATCTATTTTGAATTATATTTCTCATAGTTTTATCAAGAGTCATTTATTGTTACCATCACTCACTATTTAAACCAACAGTTTTTCTATCATAATCCAAGGATGAATCGAAAAGATTTTTCAAGAACAAAACTAGTTAACCCATCTATTTCCTCCTCCCCATCCTTTTTCTAGTCATTTCTAATAGTTTCTTATGCTTTGGTTGGAAATTTTGTTAAGATACAATAATATGATATGTTGAAAAATCCTTTTAACTTGTGGGATTATATTATTTTCATATATAGAAACCCTAGTGAATTTTTTAACATTTTTTCATAGTTTCTATGATTTGAAGTCATTATGTTTAATATTATTCAATACTTTTCCTGGATTTAGGGTGAAATTATAGGATGGATAGTTTATTTTAATTATAAAATAAAAATTTATGGGTAATGGGTGAGAATTAGTCATTTTCTTTCATTATTTATAGTTTTCATTGGCCTTATTTTCTTACAGTGGTTAGTTAATGGGATTTATTTTGTTTTGGATTATTATGTAATTTTTTATGGTTATTTAAGATTTTTGGGGATGAATAAATAATTCCAAATGATAAGGTAGGGATGCCTCAAATACTTTAGTGACTTTTCATTTTTTTCTTTGACTATGGTTAAATTTGTTTCCATAAATTATAAATAAAGAATTATCAATTATTTTTAAAATAACAAATGTATTTTTTTCAATGGTACTTTTACAAAAAAAGGTAATGTTATTTAAAATTATTAATTGTAATACAATTTTTATAATGTATAATTATACTTAGTTTTCTTCAAAAACCATTTCATCAAACATTATGGATGAAATTATTATTTGTATGTTTATGTACCATTTTAGAACATGATACTTTATTATGTACTAAACTTAATAAATAAATTTTTTAGTAATATATTTCCTTATTTATTTATGGAAATTAAGAACCTATAATATTTTATTTTCCTGGTTAAAGATTATCTTTGTGATGAATAATCATGCTTATTTTTTTAGCCAATTAATCAAGATTTCATGTTCATTTCCAAATTATCTTGAAACCTATAAAATAAAGGTTCACATATTGTTACCCAAAATTTTTATGCACACATATTCATTAATCATTAATTTATTATACTAATTGAGATCATTACTTTCCATATTTACATGATTAATTTATTATAAATTGATTAAATCATAACAATAGTAGAATGATTCTTTAAGGGTTAGGTGATAGTCATGTTAGTTATATGTGTGAAACTGTTTGATATTATAAATTTTTTACATTATTACTAAAATAAATTTTAAATAATAAATAATGAAATAAAATTCAAAAAAAATTCCCTTATTTTATGTTTAGATTTTTTTCTTTTTTATTTCTTAAAAACCTGTCATGATTTTATATAACCAACTCTTTCTTAGGATACATTAATTCTTTACTCTTGGAAAATATCATTTCAATGTAATAGTTTTATGTTTATTTAAAATTTTAAATATTTTTTTTGTATAATATGATTAAACTTTGAAACATTTATTAATTCTAATCCATTTTTTTATAATTTATTTATTAAATGATTTTTAGATAAATAAATATTTTTTCTTCTCAAAAGAACCTTGCTTAAAAATGAATCATTTTCTCTGCACTTTTTCTATGTTTAATTATTTCTTTGTTTACTATAAGTGTTTTTTTATTATACAAAATAAGTCACATAAAATTTTAACAAGTTTAACATGAATCCATGATATATGTTATCCATGTATAATTTTAATCTTGTGTGTATATGATTTAAATGAACTTTAGGATTCTATTTTCACTTCAATCAAGATTTAGGATGTCTTTTATCTTAGATTCCTTAAAAAGTATATCATAACCTAACATGCCACCAGTTTGACATTATTTTTAAAAACATTAGTGTTATTATGATATATTTCACATGTGTTTTAATATAATATATGGAATGATTATTTGTATTCTTAATATTGTTATGGTGATAAAATAGTAAATGTTGACATTAAAGAATATATATATATTTCTATATCTATGAGATCAATTTTTATCATGATTGAATATATGTTGATCATAGATACCCGATTGCTATATAATAAAATTCTATATGGATTTTATTATTTAGAATAATGGGTATATAGAATTTTTATCTATTGATCAAGAATGAAAAACTTGATTTAAATCATGATGATTGGTATGGGATCACAACACACTGAATTTGAATATCCCTTACTATATTCCCCTAGGATGGGCTAAGACCTTGACTCAGTATTCCATTTTTCATTTTTCTTTGGAATAAAAATGTTTCTTAAATACAGTTTGGAAATTTTTCACTAAGATTCATAACATTTTTTCCTACACAGTCTTTCTAAGAATCCAACTTGAGGATCTAAATTGGAAGGAAAGGTCTGAATTTTTCTGATATAGGGAGCTATTGGGTATAACTATCAATAAATCGATCTAATCTTTTTTACTAAAATTTACTACTTATTTTTCGTTTCTTCCAACAAAAAAATTATCATATATATGGAAATGTGTAGACATGTTAATAAAAACACTTCATTGTTCATTATTGAGTTGAGTAACATCAGTAGTGCACTACTATGCATGTAAATTCCAACACACTACCTTAACACTCATGTTACCATGAAAATTCTCTTATTATAATTCTTGTATGATAACTACATAGTTTTTGTTGTGTACTACACTTTATATCATTGATCTAGTGTTGATATTAACATCAATACTCCATGAGATTGTACATTTGGAGGTAATCAATAATAAGAGAAAATTTATAAAAAAATGATATTCCCTCAAGTCATCGTGTGACTTTGTAATCATAATTGATACTAAAACTATTGCATGTAAATTATTCTTTCATCCTGATTGTATATATATATAGGGTTTTTAATGTTTTTATTTTTAATATAGTAATTAATAGTTTTAATATCTATCAAATTAAGTAAACATCTAACTTATGGATATGTCATGTGATTATATTTGGAATAAGTAGTCACGACTCATGATATTACTAAAATTGGGTAAACCATTTAATAATAATAATCTTAGTCAAAAAAACACTATTCATTATACCCTAGGTATCAGGGATATTTACTAGGTTTATATTGTACATGATTTGAATACATATTAATAACTTTGGACACAAATGTTACACTATGTGGTGTTATTTTGAAACCACAACATGGTTATCCAGTCAAATAGTTGACTCCAAAATTTAACAAGACAATTACTTATTATTATAAATCTTAAAAATTTATATAATTTGATCATATTTATTTATTCTACTCGATGGTATGTGTACAATGTCATTGTTTTTATAAAAAAATATCAGTTGCTAATGTTCTAGAAAATATGGAATTTTTTATATTATATCACCAATTCATATTGGAACCTTTTACCTAATTAGGAACATTCAATTGTTTATTTAGTGTACCATGTTATTATAACCATTTAAGATAGTAGCTACCATATCCTTCAAGTACCAAAAAATGGACTACATATTCTAAAATACCTCTCAACTTGGTGCTATTTTTTAATCATCAATAAAATATCTTCTTTCTGACATAGAATTTCATTAATACCATCTCTTTTAATTATAAAAACTATTAAAAATATCAATGTTTCATGATATAAAATAAGATACTAACAGAATTGTAAAAATATTACTTACACTTTGGGTAAGTTTGTAACTCCCACATTGACTTCCTTTATTCAAGTGGTTCTAATATTCTTTCCCTAAGTCACATATGAGTTATAACATAATAAAACCAAACATAAACATATTTGGGGTTATTTAAAATTATTTTTTATATATTTCAATATGGATTTGAAAGTATACATGTTTTACTCTAATTAAAAATAATTTAATCAAGGTAGTGTTTTCAATACAAAAAATGGTTGTTTCAAAAATCAGTGAAAAAATAAAATTTAAAACATGTTTCTTTTTTCAATATTTCAATTGATTATGTGTAGTAAACCCAAAAAAATAACATTAACTACTTTAATATATATGTAAAATATTTATGGTGGTTATTGTGCCATAATTGTTTTTATGAAACTTATTTTATTTATATATATATATATTTATATATATACATATATATATATTAATATATGTTTTTATAATTTTTGATAACATATGTTCTATAAAAATTTTATAAAAGTATTATGGATCACTCATATAAAATTAATATCATTATTGTACATCACATTTTGAAATATTATTATCAAAAAGTTGATATAAACCATTAATTAATTGTTGTTATTTTTTATCGTGTTTTTATATTTATAAATACTTTGAATATAAAGAAAATATGTTATTCTATACTAATACCCAATATTATTAATTATTATAAATAATTTAATTTTTAATATAATTCATATTTAAATGATTTAATTGTGTAATTATTGTTATTATTTATTATGATATTATTTGTTACGATATATTCATTATCAATTTGTGAATTTATTTCAATATCTATAACTTTATTATTTATATTTTTTTATTTACTGTACTTAAGTTATTTTGATTATATTTTTATATAATACACGTTTTCAGTTTTTTTGGATGAATTTCATAGTGACTATATGTAATTTTTTTACTAGGTAATTGTCTCTTGAAATATATAATGGTCATTATTGGCCATTATTTTAATTAAAATATTCACATATATTTATTTTTTAATTAATTTTGTTATTTATTAATTAATTTAATCCTTTATTATCATGTTTTTTATTTTTCTCTCAAATGATTTTGGAAGACCACTTTTTATTTTAAATTTTTTTTAATTCCTAAAACAAATCACATTCCCATTATATTATTAAAAAACTCATTTCAAATATTTTACTATTGAGAATTACCCCAACATTTAATCTCTCACTCTCAATATCTATTTCATTCAATCTATAGTTTTAAAATTTATTCAAAATAGAATGTGTATAATTTTAATATAATTATCATTTGATTAAGTTCAACCATAAAAAAGATCAACATAAATGAAATCACGATTTTTTACGGTTTTGAATTCCATTTTAAAGGATATTTTTTTACTCCTGATAAAATATATGTTAATATTTGGTTGAAATATAATATGTTAGGTAAATTGTATGTGTAAAGGAGAAATTATGAGAAAGTATATTTAATTATGTAATTAATCTATTATATTTTTAATAGATTTTTATTTTTATTTGAATTTGAAATATGCGTTTATAGAGAATATTAATTTTGTTAAAATATAATTGTATGAATATCTTGTTAAAATAATAAAAATAATGGCTAAGGGATCCAGTAATCCATTACAATGGAGAATTTGGAAAATTATTTCCTATGTATAAACATAAAAAAATATTGATTATTACTTATAGGTTTCAATAGTAAGTGAAAATTATGAAATATAATACCAACTGTGTTTCAAGGGGAAAGTATATTTAAAAATAAATAATTTTTCATTTTTTTCAAAAGAAGTGAGATCTTAAATTTCTAAGGAATCTATATTTTTTTATCTTTTATGTATTTAAAAAAATATGTATAATTTTTCATTACTTTTTTTACATATTCCACACATCATATCCACTTTAATGTGTTTTTATTAATTGGTTTTGATGATTTTATGTTTTTTTAATTTATTAGGACATTCTAGGTTATTTTTTCAGGTTTTGGGGGGTTCTTGTGAATGTCCACATTTTTTCAATGTCGGTTAAACTGTTTGGTTTTCCTTATGAAAATGTGTGGATATTTTTGTGCCCCAAATGAAGGGTGCATGGTTATCACACAGTAAGAAAAAATAATGTGTCTTTGTCTATAAAATCATACACCCATGAATATTAGCATCTCACTCATTTGGAATATGGTATGTTAAAAATGAAACCATACTACGTGACCTCTCTAATATACCATATTATATCACATAGTTCGTGAATGGTTTCTCCAACCATTAGTCCAACCCATGAGATTGAAAATTTATGTTTTCAAAATTATTTTATTGTTCCATCAATAATAATTTTTCAATAATAATTTATTTTATTTAAAATCACCTCAAAATAGATCCTAACCCTTGTTATTTTTATTACTCTACTCTATTTAGAGAAATATTCCAACATATCTTGATTTATCGGATATAGGGAATTCAAGGCATGATTGTGTTCTTCATCATTCTTCATCTTTATTTTCTATTCTATATTTTTTCTTAGATATAATCCTATAAGGTAGTTTCTATTTATGGATCTCTTTTATGTATCATGATCAAACATGTAATCTTGATATATAATGTTTTTTCGAATCACTCATTCTGTGATTTGGTGTTTTTCATTTGAAAAAACACATCTCAGAAACATTTTAGTTTAATCCTATAAATGAAAAATATGAGTTTCTATTTGATTTCTTCTTATTTTGATTCAAGTGGTTGTTTAATTTGTTTTTTATTTTTTTAGAATTTATTAATCATTATGAAGCTTAAAATAACCTTTTTTATATTTTATTTTCAATGGAAGTTTCATATAATAAATTACCCCAATATTTTGAAATGGAATTGGATTTTGGTTTATCATTGGGTTTTTATTTAATGAAATTTACATACTTATTTTCAATTAAAATGTATTTATTCTTTATTACAGTTACAAATATAATAAGATGATATTTTCCCTTAGGATTATATTATGTATTTATTTAAAATGTATCATGTTTTGGTACGTTTTGAAAAGTTAAACTAAAATCATATTTCAAAATTTTAATGGGATTTATAGTATTCTACATGTTATTTGTTTAGGAGCCTAGTTTGTTCTATAAAATATTTTTTACTGGATGTGGGAATTTATGGGCCATTTATAATGAATGGATCAGTATAATGTTTCTTAAATTGATAATTTTTTGGTTTATTAATTTTATTTAACATAAAATGTCATTTGGATGTTATTAACGTAAATAATCTTGTCCTAAACATTCTTGATTATGTCATTTTGTAAACTCTTCATTGATTAATGGTGATTGAATTAAATGATGATGTATTTTTCAATATTGATGGTACACATTTAAGGATCATGAGGTGAGGGTGAGATGTGAACTTTTTATGTTACGGATTGCTGATTGTGCATGTATATTTCATTGTATATCCCTTTTATGATCTTGGTTACTTGTTGTAAAACTCACCTCTTTGATTTGTCATAGGAAAACTAGGTAGCCAGATGAGACACCATTGCTTTATGTTATGTTTCTATGGAATCACACAAAAACTAAAATCTTCTTAAGTAATAAAGATTCTACCTAGGGACATGATCTAAGGAGACATGTGTACACCGAGTTGATTAGATTTTGTTTGATAGATTCAACATTCAAAAAAGGCATCCTTATTTTTTTCTTGCCTTTGGTGAACTTACTAATGTATCTAGGACTTTCCCATGACATATAACCTTGAAACATGATATTGATACTTAATATATATCATTAATTACATGATCATTACTCGGAACTTGAGTTTCTATGTTTTAATTCCATTATTATATCCATTGATTGTATTTTGGAACATTCTTTTCATATATATCTTAATTTTTTATATTATATTTTTTGATGATATGTGGTACTACCTCATAATTTCCTCATACATTATTAAACATATATTTTGGAACTATGTTAAAATATTTATTTAGATGGGATAATTTTATTAAAAATGGATTTTGACATGTTTTCATATAAATATTTGTTAATTTGAATTTAGAATTGAAGATATGTTGGTTTTGAATTTGTGGATCCTTATTTACCTTTTTATATTATGGAATTTTTTATCATATTTATTTATAATATAGAAACCCTATTTTCGTAATATGTATTTTCAAACTAGAATATAAAAATTCCTTGGTTGAGACATTTCATATACTATTTAGTGGGATCCTATAGAAATTTGTTAACACACAACCTAAATATATTATTTGGTGTTCTCAACATTAATTTTTTCATAGTTAGCGATCATGTACACTTTATATTAATGTTTTTGGTTCCTTCTTGGATGTCCAAGAAATATTGGCTTGGGACAAAGTGGGTGGTAGAGGACTACTTGGATATGGTTAATCAGGGTTTCCATTTCCAATTTACATCACTATGTTATTTGTATCTTTTCAATTAATTGTATCTCAATGACTTCATAATAATCATTTTTTTATATACTTTTTAAATATTATTTTACCATATAATCTTATTACTAATTTATATCACTCTTAATATATTTTTCATGATGCCCAGGTGATTTTAATTTTCCCATGGGGAATGGGAAGACCCTTAGGTCGAGTGTTGTTTAGTTTAGATGTCAATTCAGATGGTATTATAGGTTTGTTTCTTTCAATTTGTATCAAAGGGATGTTTTTTCTAAAATATTTCTTCATTTAAATCCTCTATGTTTTATATTTTGTCTGATTTATGGTAGAAAATAGACTATAATCATGTTAGGACTCAATATGTAGTTCATGATTATGTTATTGATCCCCACCTTTTAGGATGAGACGTGAGATTCCAGGGAAAGTGGGAACTTGACACATTCATTATATTTATTTTTTTCATCTTTTTGATGAAATTTACATTCCCAAGGATAATATCATTTATTTTTTCAATATCTTATGTGTTTTGGGTGGGATTAGATAGATTACTATAGTTATACATTGCCTTTATGGTTTGGTAAACAATGATGAGTCAGTGTGGTTGATCTATAAGTGAATAAATGAATGGTTGAGTGGTTTTTTAAACATTTTACCATTCCATGGGACCAAGAAAATCATAGTTATACCATAGCCCTAAAAATTTCATGATTTCAATTTATTTAAAAAACGGATTCACTTATGTGAGCTTGGTTTATTGGGTATTATGGATGGATAATATCACGTGTGGTTTTTTTATTCTATTATATGGTTTTATAATATTAATCATTCTGAGGAAATATTAAAACCCTTTATTTTTTTAAATAAATAGGTTTTCCTTTGAGTTCATTGAAAAAAAATTAATTACCTAATGGTTGTGTATTATGAAAATTTTAAATTGACAAACTGATTTTCAAAGACTTTTATATGATGTTTAAAATGAATGTTTTAAAAGGAAATTTTTTTCTATTATGATTTTAAAATGTGAAATGACTTTTGAAAATGAATTCATTATTATTTTTTCGAAATCATGGGATAAGTATCATGAGATTATATAGGATATTTATATTGTGATTAATTTATATCATTATTTTAAATCATGGAGGGAAATTGTAATGTTTTACAAATGTGTAAATATTGTGTATTTTTAGAAAATATACTTTTTGATAAAATTTGATTAGAAATTCATTTCAATTATTTCTTTGTGTGTTCTATAAATTGTTTTTTATTGTACTTGAGTTTTCTAGAAATTATTTTTTTATGTATATATATGTCTCCGAGAAAATTTTCCAGGAATTATATAAAGTATATTAACTAATATGGATTTTATATAGTTAATCGTGTTTTTCTAAAGTGGAATATAATGTTGAAAATTCATCTAAATCAATTAATCATGTGGTGATGTGTGAGTATTTCTTTTTTTAGAACATATCCATATCTTCTTTGATCATTTTTTTCTTTTATAAAGAAGTGAGTGGGGCTCTCTAATGAGGCAATGATGTGGCTCGAATATGTTTATGTAATATTGATTCTCTCATAAAAAAACAAACATAGAAGGGAAATATATTCAACATTGTTTGATGGACATTATTGAGAGTTGTTATAAGTCATGGTTCATCCAAAAATTTATAAAATAATGTCTTGAAAATTCTTCAAGAATGTCTTCTTTATTTTCAAATGTCTACGATAAGTGAATGTGGAGAAAAAATGTGAGCTCATGTTTATCAATCAATGTGAATGATCAATTGACTATTATTACACTAATTTTTCATGTTTGGTGTGTTAATCACATGATATTGTTTGTGATTAATACCTTAAAGGTCTCTCTTTTAATGGATTTCTTCACCAATTCCTTAGAACTATCAAACAAGTGGTCTGTCTGACCTTTTATCTGAAGATCCATAACTTGTCAATTAATGTGGAGCTAGAAAAGTGTCAGGAAGTGGATAATTCATTGATCTTGGTTGTAGTAAGTGATTATATCTCACCTGGTGTACAAAATAGGATTTTTTAGTGGTAATAGTATTTATAGATAATGATGAAGAATCTTGTGTGCATTTAATGGTGGAAAAAATCCATTCAAAGAGGCCATGTAGGAAATCTCTTGGTGTTTTTCAGCAGTATAGAAATATATGTCACATTAATAGGTTTTGTAGTTTTTTCAATTAAAAATTTAATATATTTCTATGGATAATAAGTTCCTAAATACAGTTTAGAAGATGTTTTAATATTTCATGTCCCTATCCTTAGGAATTATAGTGGTCCATCATTACATATTAGAGGAGCTACTGGTGTAAGTCGATATCAGTCTCGATTTTTTATTATGATGTATAAGTGGATTCTTTTTATGTATTAATTATTATATATCACCATGTATTAGTGATATTATTATTTTTGGGATCCCTTATTTATTTATTTATTTCGTTCTTTTGAGTCATGGATTATTTGTTTGATCTGAAATCATAATGTGACTTATTTACCTCAATAGTTTCCTTCATAAAGTGGGTATTAGAACCCATTTGGCATGGTTTATGTTCCTTAGTATCCTCTCATTCACAAAATTTTAGTCATAAATCAATATTAATGTGTTGGTAGGTCAGAATTTTTAGAGCTTGATGTGATTGGTTTGAATCATAACCAGTTTGTTTTAAGATCATTAGGATTGTACATAGGTTTTCTTAGTGTATGTACTCAGGTGACTAAGAATGTGAGAATACATATTAGATTGGGAAATAAAATTTTTTGAGTATGTTTTGATGATATCATTAAGATGTGAGATTTTATGTTAGAAATCCCAGGTTATATTTGATTATATTCCCATGGAAGAGATATTTTTTTGGTATTGTTCAATTCTTAATGATGGTTGAATTATTGATAGATTTGAAGGGTTCTGACTCTCAGGGAATCATTAGAATATTTTTGTGTGTACCATTCCTTAGAGGTTAAAAATTCTTCTCTTTATGCTTCTTTTATATAGTGGTTTTTTCTTTTTTGGATGATGGTATGAATTCTTAATGAATTTTTTATCATGTTACAACATTTTGGTGAATCTTTAAGTAGTTGGTATAGTTGTGATAGGTATCTGGTGTTTCATGGTATTTTCTCTCTTCCTAGTGATGTCAACATGTAATCTATATAATTTTTATGAAATTTTAATATCTTATTTAAGGATTATTTCTGATGTTACTTTTGTTGGTTTAGTATTTTTTTTTTGTTTATGGATCATCCACCCCACTAGCAATGTGTGGATGTTCTTTTGTCCCTTTATTTTCAATCGTTGGACTAGAGACATTTTGTGGAAATAAAGTGATATAATGGGGGACATAACACATCTTGGTATCAATTTCCTATTTGTTTATTAAATGGTTTTGATGATATTTTTTATGGATTTTATCTGGTCACATTGGATGTGTTTTATGGTTTTTGGGAGTTATTAAGCATGCACATGGTTGGAAAATGGTTTTCCAAACTATACATACTTCCCTAGGAATCATTGTTTCTTATTTTTTTCCAATGATAGAGAATGAAATTAGTCTAAACCAAGATTATATCTCATGAAAACCATGTACTATTGGGTAGAGTAATATCTCTCATTTAGAACATACTTATTTAGGCAATGAAACCACTCGTGTAGCCAGAAATGTTTGCACATTTGTTGAGTAGTCTCTCAAACCATGTGGAAAATCCAAAAAATATAAACTTAATGTTTTGAATATTATTCAAATGTACTGAAACTATAAATACCCTAAAATATCATATACAGATATCACATCTTAATATAAAAATATTCATTATATAAAATAATTCTCCATGAAATAATCATTTGGGTCTACTAAATTTCATAAATTTGAAGTTTAAAAAATTGTTCATAAGTTATATATGTCATCTCCAACTAAGTTTTTCAAAACTTGAATCACTCGTAGAAAAATCATATATAGTACCTTTAATAACAACATAGGGAAACTAAACCTAATAATGAGTGATATTAGATTCTTAGTAAAGGTAAACAAGAGATATATCAACATATCTTGAGCCTAAGGGTATAAAAACATGAGAATAACATTTGAAAATGATACACTTAATATCATGGGTCATAAACTTTAGTCAGGGAATAAATCATGGTAGTTTATAAATCATGAATAGTAATGGAATAAAATAACATAAACTATGATTACATAAAATTTATATTAGATATATATGTTTGGAATTCATATAAGAATATAATATCATTTTCATAGTGGTCATGGATCATTACCAAAACTATCCGAGAGGAATCGGTTCACTCTAAAAACTATTATAGTTATCAAAGTTTACTCCCAAGACTATTATAGTGGACAACATACCTTAATAAATAGGGTTCACCCTACATTTCAATCCAATTTATCTCATGAGGATTGAATCCTTCCCTAATGCATGAGAGGGGGATACAAGTACCACCTATCACATAATGAAAATCATACATATGTGTGCCACCATATTAAAAAATTGTCATATCAGAATCCATCAAAATAAATGTGTTTAATGAACATTAAATCATAGAATAAATAATGAAAAATAAAAAGGTTTTATAATCATTTCATTATTTCATAATTTCATCACAGAATAACCATAAAAAATTAATTAGGTTTTATAATAATTTAATCAGGTTATAACCTATTGAAGATAAATAGATTTCATAATCATCTTCCCATTATAAACATAGTTTATTTTTAGAAATAATAAGAATTAATCCTTGGATAATATCCAAAATAAATTATAATTTACATAAAAATTTGTAATCATAGATCACAAATTATTTTGGAATATCACTTGGAACATTACTAAAGAAAAATACACATTCCACTTTTAAAAATATTTTTTAAAAACATAATACATTTTCGAAATCCATTTCTTTTAAAATAGCCATGGAAAAATTAAAAGGAATCTATTAATATCATTAATAACATTTCATGAAAAAAATAATATTTTTACATTGAAAAAAACATTTTAAATCCTAAAAAATCCAATATATTTAACTGTCAAAATAACCTTGTAAAAAATATAAATAATGCTTTAAATATCATCAAAACATTCTCTTGGAAAAAATATCCTTTCAACTTTTAGAAAGTATTTTTTAAAAATAAAACATATTCAAAATCCTCTTCTTTGTAAATATCCTTGGAAGCTATAAATGAATCTTTGATGATAATTCATATCATTTCTTTAGTAAAATAACCCATCAACATTGAAAATTACTTTTTAAAAAATCAATAATTTTTAAAATACATTTCATTAAAAATATATTTGAAACTCAAAAATGAATCTTTAAAGATAATTTAAAACACTTATAGAGAAAAATAACTTTTAATTAAAAATAATTTTTTTTTATTTTAAATTCAATAAAATCTTGGAAATAATTTTATTTGAAAATAACCTTGAAAAAATATATTGTAATATTAAAGTAAAATATTTTTATGGCAGTGTGAAATTCCATTCATGATGTATTTGTTAAAATATAGATTCCTTTCAAATTTTTAGTAAAATAAAAACATTCCTTGATTGGAAAATGGACTCAATATTAATGTTAAAATAACATTATAAAATTTTAAAATGGTTAAATGTATTTATTAAATTTGTTTAATTGTTTTAAAAAATTCTTTAGTCAAATTTTGAGAAAACATGTATTTGTAAAAAAAAATTGTTTTTGACCAAAGAGATAAATAAAGAAATTTTTTATTAAATACATTAAATTATCCTGTTTAATACTTTTAGGGATTAAAATGATAGGAAAACATGTATTCAATATAAAAAAATATAGAATACACTAATGGAAATTATATACACCATAAAAAAGAAACAAGTGGTGAATAAGGCATGTGCACTATAAAAAATAAAATTGAGATGAAAATACCTTACCACCTTAGTAACCATTGAATCATAAGAACAATTAAATAATAAAATCATATTATGTGTTAAATAGAATATAAATAAGTATATTAATGATATAAAATTTCAATGGTGTTGTGTATACACCACACAAAATAAATGGGTGGTGATTATGGAATTTCTCTCCTAAAAATAAGACTGAGACTAGAAATCTCTTTCCTTCAATATTGAATTACTTTATAATCATTTTAAACATATATATTATAAATAAAGGATTATTATAGACCAATTCAAAAACCATAATTATATATATAACCAAATTTGATTTTATTGTGACCTTTTATTACATGTCTATTATCAGTTCATTGTTAAAATCGTGTTTTGAGTAAGAATTGCTTCATCTATCATTTATATTCTGTTTTTTATTTTTTGGCAATTTTACTTTGATCATGGAGAAATAACCCTGAGAATTTAATAAATTATATAAATATTTTATTAATTCATTATATATGTATTTATAGTATTCCATTAATTTTAGATATAGAAAATTAATTTCATTTCACATGGATATGGTAGGTCATACATATGCATGAACACTATTTCCATTTTATTAATGGATTCAATGAATATGACCATCTAAAAGATCAAATAAAAATTAAAAGGGGGGTTGAATCTATTTTTATCTTTTTATTAGATTCAAACCTTTAGAAAATTAACCCCTATAACCTATTAATGTTCAATACCTTATCATCTTATAATAAATACTCAAAAATTCAAAGGAGGAAACCAAGTAAGGATGCATTATTTACAAGGAGAGAGCTAAATGTGAGAACCAATATCCTTTCAATAGTCACTACCATTAGTCTATTGAAATTCACCATTATATAGAACATAATAAAACGTGTTTCAATAAAAATTATACAAATTATGTCTCCTGATAAAAATGATTATACCCAATCCCATCACATTACAATGTTTTCCTATATAAATTATCCATAAAAAATTATAAATTACTTACAACTATAATTATAATTATGCAACTGATGACCATGATACTTATGGACATAAGTTTTATAACCCCAATCCAATATACATAGTCTAATTTTCCATCTATCAATCAGTAATTGTCACACATCTACCCAATCTTAGGCAGATCTTCTTTGGTCTGATTTCTTTTTTCGGGTATTCTATACTCACTCTGAACTATTCTTCTAAAGATACCTTTTTTTAGAAAACACATATCGATTATACTCTTTATCACTTTCACCTTTTTTCACTTGTAAAACTTTTGAGTGTATGTACATAATATGCATATATTTATAAGAAACCCATAATAAAATAGGCGAAATAATGAAAATATTTATGTCACCCAATTTTTTTTAAAAAAAATATTCAATTAATGTTCATTTGATATTAATATTTGATAGAATCAAAAAATTTCATCTCTATTTATCTCCTTTAAAAAAAATTCTCAATAACAAATTCTCCGATTATTAACAAAAATATAAAAACATATAGTCATGAAGTCTCATTTTTTAGATCTTCCTGAGCTCATTCTATTAGAACTTCCCTATCTAATACCAATAGATCTTCTGAATCTTAGTCAAATTTAATTTCTTATTAAACATAGACCAATTTTAAATCCACATCTCAGTCTCGTTGGCTTTCCTAATTATCTCATTCTGATGGAACTTCCTCAACATAGTCTATTATAACTTCCTTGGGCCAGTCTGATAGAAATTCCTCTACTTAATCTGATTGGATTTTATCCTCATCTCATTCCGATAGAGCATCCTCATCTCATTCCATTAGAAAATCCTTAAGTCATTCTGGAAGAACTTCCTCAGCTTAGTTTGATTGACTTTCATCTTCATCTTAATCTGATGGATTTTATTTTACTTAATCTAATTGACTTTCCACTTAATGTCATTAAGATGTAACTTCATCAACTTAATCTGAGGGAACATTTTCATCCCTGTCAGATTGATATTTTTCAAAAACTAGATCTGATGTGATGGAATTGACATCCTTCCGATGTATGGGTTTTCTAAACTAGGCTTATAAAATTTTCATTGTATCAAGACTTCTTCATGATATTTAAATGAATTGAATGAATGGAAATGAATCATCACGTTTATTTTGTAAATAATAAAAAATCCAAAAATCCTTAAATATATTACATTAAAACATTTTCATTTAACATCAACTTACAATATTCTACCTTTTGAGAAAAAAAATTATAAAATCTTCAACTTCAATTTGATGGATCATTTGGTAATAAATTTTTTGAAACATTGACCTTTTAGTTTTCTCACCGAAAAAAACTCGGCCTGGTAGTATATTTTTGAATCACTACATATGGTCACCAAAATATTTTCATGATCAATACTCATTCAAATTTACATATACTTCTTATAAAAATAATTTACAAAAATTTAGAAACATAACTTCAAACATATGTATAAAAATATTCTTACCAAATATTTGATCTCAAAAAAAATTAAAAAACCAAAACATCAAGAAATATATTCAATATTCCCTCTTCTATTTCTTTAAAAATATTATTAACAACTTATTAAACTAACAACATCTCAAATACATAGATTTTTCACAAATCATATTTTTTAACAAATTGGGTTTTTTTCTACCAAAAGACATCATTTCACAAAATAGAGTGTCCTAACACTAAAATATTGTATAAAGTAATTTTTTAAGGAATTACATCCCTTACTGATATGTACTTAATTTTTCATTGAAGTATATACTCTCCCTAACTATTATATTTTCCTATATCATTTCATTATCTATCTACAGTTTTAAAATAACCAGAGCTAGATATACATTTTTGTACGAAAATGAATTCTCTTTAAATTGAAGGGTAATGTTGTACATGATCTCCCCATTTTCAATATAATTCAAATCATGGTAGGGTACATCCATTAGATGATTGGGATATTTCTGGTGTGGGTTGAACATGTATTTTTCCATCAACTCCACAAATCTATCTATCATGATTACTTTTATGAAGATATCATAAATTTCATACATCATTGATATATATTCTCGATATACATATCCAAAAGAAAACTTCTATTTTATAATTTGAAACATTATAAAAATATTTTGTAAACTAGAATGTGGGATATTATATTTAGAAATATCAATTTTACTCGGATTATCCTAAATAACCTTTAATGGTTTAGAAATATCTAATTTCAAATCTTCCAGCTGAACTTTCATCCATAACATTTGAGTAAAAGCCTGAGTAATTGTAACATATTCTAGTTCGGATGTTCTCAAATTTACTAAACTCTTTTTATTAATAAACCAACACACAAAAAATTCATCCAAGAAAAATTTTCAACAATAATTTGATTTTATATCATTTCCATATCTTTCCCAATCAACATCATTATAACCATTAAATATCATATCACAACTATTTTTTATAATGGCCCATAAGAATTTGGTCCTTTAATATATCTCATAATTCTATTTACATCCAATATATGAGACTCTTTCAGATTACTCTGATATATAGAACAAAAAGTTACATTATCAACAATATCATGTCATAAAGATGTGAGATAAAAAAAAATCTTATAAGCTCCCTAGAATCTTTATCATTCATACAATTTCATGATTCATCATTACTCATATTCATCCCAACTGAAATAGGATTATAAACCTTTTTGTATTCTTATGTACCGACTTTTATAACAATTCCAAAACATACATTTATTGATATAGAAAATGTCATTTCCTTTTTTTTGAACTTGTAAACCAATAAAGAAACATAATTCTAAAAACTTTCATTTCTTAAAATCTATCTTCATTTTTTCAGAAAATGTTTTGAAATCATCATCTCTATCCACATGGAAAATTATATAATAAATATACAAAATTACAATAAAGTTATTAGACTCATCATCATTCACATACTAGTTCCAATGAACTTTTCATTCAAAAAAATCAATATTCTCAAAATTTCAATTTTATAATAGCATCAAGGTGTGGATTGTTTTGACCCATTATAATTCTTCTTAAATTTAAAAACATTTATTTTATTTTCATAAATTAAAAAACACAAGGTTTCTCAATGTAAACGTTTTCTTCAATCTCACCATTTAGAAATTCTAACTTTGCATCCATGGGATAGATTATTCAAATGTTATATGCAACAAATATTAGAAACATTATAAAAGTTTCTCATATTAAAACATGGTCAAAGGATTATTCAAAATTTACACCTTACACTCGTACATAGAATTTGAAAACAATCATTGTTTTATTTTTTTAAACTTATCCCTATTCATTCATCTGGTTTCTATAAATCCGTTTTTTCAGATAACATTTTTCTTTCCTAGTTGTTGAAAAAATACAATGTTTTTTTTCTTAATTTGATCCAATGAATTCTTAATATAATTTAAATAGTATCTAGGTTTAATATATTCTAAAACATATTCATTTCTATCTTCTGATATGAGTGTAGGTTGGTTTTCCAATTACAACCTTCTACTTCTCATAACCACTGCATTCTATTTTCTAAGAATATTTCCTCTTCCCATATGTTTCTATAAGGTATAAAATTTTAATGATTCTATTCGAAGTTCACATTCCTCATCACATGATTCTTCTAAATCTTGAAAAGTATGCTTTGTTTCAATTTAAATTTCTTTTGAAATATTCAATTTTCCTACCTCAATATTATCAATATATTTTAATAATGAGTATTCATTTTCAATAAATTTTACATCATATGAATCAAAAAAAATTTATATTTATTTAAAAATTTGTATTATCTTTTGGGGGTTAATATCCCTTGAAAATAACATCTTCACCTTTCTCATCAAATTTCGCAAGATCTGTATAATCTATTTTTAGTAAACAGGGACATACAAAAGAAATCGTATATTTTAGTTATGGTTTTTTAACACATTTAATAGGAAGTCATGTTGGATTCCATCCAAAAAATAATCTATATTGTAAATTTATAGTGGTACTAATAGCTACTCAATAATAGACAATTCGTAGTTTTTATTCTACAAACATTACTCTTCCCATTTCTAGATAACTCTTATTATTCCTTTCTGCTACTCAACTTTTTTGGGGGTTAAGAAGCACTATAATTTTGTTTGATAACAATATATCATTGATAATATTCAATGGAATTTCATGTGAAATCTTTTATCTTATCTTTTATCGAATTATTAATATGAAAACCCATTTATCTCCCAAAATCTCTTCTCAAAGCACTGAACATTTCTTCTTCCTATGACTTGTTCTTCATAAATATGATATTGTTCTTACATGTAAAATCATCATTGAAATATATAAAGTAAAAAAAATAATTTTTTTGATTGATGTATCATTGGACTACATATATCATAAAGAATATGTTCAAGAGCTATAGTAGACTGAATCTAAACATTCTTATGAATTTTATCAGGTTTTTTCCCTTTTTAAAAAGTTATGAAAACATATTCCTCGATTCTATAAAATTTGAAAAACATTTATTAAGTATCAACTACATAATTTTCATTCATATTTTTCTATCCAAGATTCCAATGTATTTGGTTCCACAAATAGTTATCGTATTCAGCACTCATGTAAATGGAGTTGTAATGTTCCCTAATTTGAAAGATATTTCTACCAGTTCTTTGTCCTATTATGGAAAATTTTCCATCATTCACACTTCTAATGATAAAACAATATATTATAAAGATAATGTGTTTACATAATCACATATTACAATTAAATTAATTATGTTATTTTTTATCCCACCAAAAAATAAATATTCCAACCATTTTTCGTCAATCACATCTGTTCCAATTCCTCAAATTTTTAAGGAACCATCTTCCCAAAGGTAACATCTCATTCATCGTTATCTTATCATATTCCATGATTTTATAATCAACTATAATTTGTGTTGAAAAACCACTTCCAATTATATTGTGGTTTTTATTTTTTACTTTCTTTCTAAGTTGTATTAATAAAAATAACTATTTCTTAATAATTATACATTCCAGCTTCATTTTCCATTTTACAAAAGAATATTGTTTTTAGAGTATTTTCATAAATTTTGGGACATGATTCCCAAGCTGATAACATATTATAGATAATTCTACTATAACATCAAATTTTTCTTCCATTGGATGATTTCTAACATCTTGTTTTTTTACTTTTCCAAATTACTGAGTGTTAGAGAAATTACTTATAATTTTTTCACCGTTGATTCAACTCGGTTCGAACCTTCTTCTTGGATGTAATATGTTTTGAAAAAAATTATATGACATTTAGCTATATATTTCACATAACCATCAAAACCATCAAATATATATTTTCTATTGAAGTAAGATCATTCTATATTAAAACATTGTTGAGTTTAATAAATTTTTTCTACTCTACCATACTCTAGGAATGGACCATTATTGCGACTGAATATGTTTTCAAATTTTCTTGATGTGATAGTTTTCTCACATCCCTTCGCAACCCATGATTTTCTAACACTTTTCTTCTATAATAAAATTTCAGAAAAAATCGTATGAAACATTATTTTTGGTGGATGAGGATTTCACATGATTCTTGATTATAGATTTCCCATAAAAATTAGAAGTCTAAAAATTTAATTATATACATTTTTTGAGGTTTTTATTAATATTTTTAAAGTCATTTGAAACTCAATAAGTTTATATTGAGACTTATTAACTTCCTCTTCCTTAGAATCAAATATCATACTACGATATTCTACCATCTTTCCCCATCCATAAATTCTAATATTGTAACATAACATCTCCAATATGATTTCTCATTATTTCTTGAAAAAATATTTTTCTCCTTCAAAAACTATTCCACTGTCCTTTTTTATCATTCTAATTTTTTTCTTAAGAGATTTTTTTCCCAGGACATGCAAAAAAATCGGATTTGGTAATCCATCCATGTTACTTCACCTCATTCTTTTTCACTATTTTGAGAGATTGTTATTTTCTAAAAAACAATAAATTTTATAAACATTTATAACATTTAATCATCTGATGAATTTTTCTCAGTTTATTCTGATTCCCCTTTCTTATTCTACATACTTCTCATTTTCCTAAAAAAACTTATTGTTATTTTTTTATGACTATTCTTATTTAGATCATTTTTTCACTTCCTCTATCGATATTTGCCATCAGAATCATCTCAATATTCTCCATATTTATTCTTAGGAAAATTTATAGTAATATTCCTTATTCCACCACACACAAAATATTTTAGAGGAAGTATTCATCTATAAATTCCTCTTCCTATTCAATAATTATTAGAAACAAGATACTAGATTTTATCATTAAACTCTTAAATTTCATTATGTTTGAAATCATAAGGATCTACATCTTCTAAATCATGAAGTTTCTTCTTTCTAATATCATCAAAAACCATATCATCTTTCATAATATTTTTTAACATTGGTTATTTCCTCATTTCATAAATAATAATAAAAAATTCAATTAATCAAGATATAAATCAGCTGTTTGTTCTAATGAAAAATTTTTAGAATCAACTCTTTATTCAAAATTTCTCATGAGTTTCTTCACAATTGTATAATCTTTCAAGACATATCTAAAACATATAATGTTTCAAATAACATCTTTTAATCTTGTTAATTATTCAACAATAGTTTCTACATCACTAATTATTATATCTTCAAAATTACTATGATATACTTATATATTTTTATCCTTTTCCATAGTAATCTCTTAAAAATATATATTCTATCTTATTCCACACATACTTTGATGTTTTTTAACCCATCAACTTTAACTAAATATTTCATGATAGAGATATAAGTATAGAATTAATATCATATCCATTAACATCAAAACTTCCCTTGTAAAAAATATTCTTAAGAGAGACTTTCTTGAAATGTAGAAATCCAATTATAGATGCATCAACATTATCTAGGCCAGTAGATAAGAGATTTGGAATCATCCTACAATTTCAACCAAAAAAAGTTTCCAAAAAAAAATTGGAATTCTTCTACTATTTACAGAAATTCCATTATCCATGATAAAGAGTCAATAATGGAACCTTAAATGTAATAATAATTGATGATAAAAAGGATTGAATAAAAACTAAGAAGTGGGGTTGAATCATTTTTTATCATTTTATAAGTTTCTTGCATTTATAAAATTAACCCCCATAACCTTTTAATGTTCATTACATTATCATGTTTTAGTAAATAAAAATTCATTAAAAAATGAAATTAATTAATGAACATGATATTTGAAAGGTTTTTCCACATTGTGAGAACCAACAACTTTTCCATAGCCACTCCCATGGGTCTATTGAAGATCAAAATTATGAATAAGTTATTAAAACTTGTGTCAACTACCATTAGACACTTCCTATCACCAAATAGAAATGATTATACTAACTATAATTAGTTTTCAAATGTTTCTTATAAAAATGATCTATAACAATGGTTTAAATATTTTACCAAACTGGTCCAAAAAACATATATAAATCTGATGAACCTATGTTTGATGTCCCTCAGTCTATTTTTCCTTTTATCTATAAGTACCTTCAACACTTCTTCCCAAACCCAGGATAATCTTATTCAATCTAATTTTCTCTATTTGATGATATTAACTAACTTCAATCCAATCTTCTAATGAGATATCTTCTTAGAAATCACTTATGGCATGAACTCTACAACACTTCTACATATTTTTCACATGTGAAAAGTTAAACAATATTTATCTCTATTGCATCTATTTATAGAATACCCAAAATAGAAATGAATGGAAATGGAAAACATTTCCTGCCAATCAAAATTCATGAAACTCTGAATTTCATGATCATTTTATATTTAACTTTGATCACTTGAAAACATAACATATTTTCAAGAATGTTATAAAAACATTATGAATTTTCCAGAATTTATTCTCTAATTATAAACAGAATATCAGAATCTATTGTCTTGAAAACTCTTTCTAATGTATCTTCCTCAACTCAATATTATTGAAATTCATACTTATCTCAGACTGATAGAACATCCTCATCTTAAACAGGTTAACTTAATTTCACAACTTAATCTGATAAAACATTATTATCTTGGTCTTTTGTAAAATATTCAACTTAGTTGGCTAGAACTTCCTTATCTCACAATGATTGTATTTCTTCATTAGATATGTCTGATGAATCTTTCACAACTCATTAAGTTGGAATACCCTTATCTTGGTCTGATATAACTTCAACAGCATAAACTATTTGACTTTATTGGTCATCTCAGTCCAATTAAACGTCCTCATCTCAGTCTGATTAATTTTCTTCCTCAACTAATTCTGATGAATCTAACTTATCACATCATATTTGAACTTACTCATCTTTATATGATTTAATTTATTCAAAAAATTAATCAAATTTAAGGGAATCAACATCCTTCCATTGTATCATTTTCTTCAACTTCTTCTACGATCTTAGTCCTCCATCATGAATTCTTTGTGCTATTTTCCAAACATGAATTAATATAAAAGAATCTCGAGAATTATTTTAGAAAGATTAAAATAACCAATGTTTATTAAATCCATAATATTAAAAAATTCCCCATTAAAAAATTATTTAATCTTATAACATTATTATAAAAAAATTCCAAATATCATTCATTTCATATAGATGGATCATCTAAAAACCCCTATTTCAAAACATAGATCATTCAGATTTCTTACAAAATATGGAGTCTGGTAGTCTAATTTTGATGCCCTGAATCTAATCACAAAAATTATTCAAATAATATTCTTCAATAATATTCACATATACTTCTCAAAGTAATAATTTATAAGTATTAATCAACATTCCTTTCACTAGAATTACAATGAAATTCTATAACAAAAAATAAGATTACTGATCAACAAATATAATAAATTATAAAAACAAAAACATCATAAAGAATCTTCCAAAATGAAGTTAATAAACTTATCACCTATCTAGATACATTAATATTATATATATATATATATAATATATCCATTATCATTATCTATATTAACATCCTTGTTATGTAAAATTGAAAAAAATATCACATTGCTTTGTGAGATGGTTTTCATCTATATACATGAGTAATGTTATCGTATTCCCACCAGATATAAAATAAGAAATAATATTTGTATAATGATTAAAAAATAATAAGTATGTTAGATATAACATATCTAATATTTATATTCGTATTTTCACCAGTCCATGAGAAGTGGTGATGAAAATAAAAAATTAAATTAGTTTGCAATGCGGTAGTCTTCCGTACACACTATTAACGGTTTTGTTTCCTTTTTGGAATAAGTGGATATGGATATAGGTTTTTCATTTGAAGAATAATGTCTCATTATATTTGAGACATTTATGTTATTATATCATTATAATTTAAGAAAATTTAAAGATTTTGAAGAAGTCAAAAAATGATTATGTATGGTTTAGAGTTACACCTTTTCTTATGAGACTTTTCTTTTGCTTATAACTAAAGTCTTTAACGAAGGGTTTCCTAAACAAAATATTGCCTCGAGGATATGGTGAGGGGTGATTTCAAGGGTTTTTTGTAGAAAATTCATGAAAATTTGTATCATGATGTGTGGATATGATATGAGAGGACAAATCCTTTTATAATTGGGGAATGGAACCGACATGGAATGTACTTGGAAATTTCCAAAAATTACCCAATTTGATAAAGTAATTACAATGAAAAAATAATCCAAATGAAAATAAATTCATTATTAGGAAGGATATTATTCAAATATGTCCATACAATAGGGTTTATAAATTTTTGGATTGAAATCATAACCTTATCTATTTAGTTTAATCCTTCGGTTAATATGTTTTAATGTTAACTATGGTAATTAATTTTTATTATTTTTATTCAATTAATTTTGAACAAAAATTAATTTTACCTTCTTATATAATATTATTTATTCCAAATCAATATATGAAATTCATATTTTCAAATTCCATTCACATAAGTAGAAAATATTCTTTTAAAATTTAACCTACAAATGCGGAACAAAAGTTGTTTTCCAAAGAAAAAATTTTCAAAAGTTTAAAAACATTTTATATAAAAAAAAGAGAAATTAAATCCAATGAAATAAATTTGAGTAATATAAAAATAATTTAACTCAATTTGACATTAAATCAATTTTATAAAAAATTATATTTTTTGACTGAAAATGATGATTTTTTATTAAAACACAATATTTCTCTATTCATAAAAAAAATAAATCTATTTAGAAAATTCTAAAAAATTCACTTTAAAAAAATTATTAAATTATTATTTCGAAAATTATGTTCATTTTTTAAAATATGTTTTCAAAAATTAAACAAAAAATATTTTAAGATAACTCTGTAAAGTTGGACAAACCCATTTTTTAAAAATTATTGTTTTAAAGCATAATATTCAATTTATTTTTTACTCAGGACTAAAAATGCTGAAGATGAATGTTAAAAATATTACTAAATATATAATATAAAATTTTTATTAAAATCATTAACCAAAAGTGATTTATTTAATTTATTGAGATAAACTACAATTGTGATTTTAAAAATTGTTTTTTCAGAAAAATATTCATTGTATTTTCAAATGGTTATTTTTTTCTTATTTATTTAAAACAGCCTAGTATTTTTTGAAATATATTTTATTAAATTAATTCAATATTCATTATTTCACCCAGCACTGAATATATCTTGTGAAATAACTAAGTTTATCATATGTTTCATTCATTACAAGGTTAATATTTCACCACATTATACACTTAGATTATCATGCAGTACACAAAAAAACAATGTCGGGATTGTGTTACACATAATACTAGGTTCCTTCAATAGATTTTATTAAATTAAAGTTCATGTTTACCAAAATAAAATATACTATTAATGTGATTGTTAAAATATAATAATAGTTTCCACCAATTCATTAAAATAGAATTAAGGAATAATATTAACTAAATTTTGATAATAAAATTTTAACAAGTATGTAAAATTTATTCTTTGGTTATTAATTAGTATTAAATTAATGTATAAACTATTATAAAATAAAAAAATTATTTTATACTTTCTATATACAAACACAATTTTATCTTAACAAATTAAAACAAATTTTTATGAATATTTTTTATATATTATAAATTTAACCAAAAAATTTAATACTTATACAATATATTTTATAGGAATAAAATAATAATAATTTAAATTTTATGAATAATAAAATGTATTTTTTCAAAAGGGAATATTACATCATTTCAATGGTACACCTACTTTAATTATATTTTTTTACACTTTTAGAATTTTTTACATGACATATAATTCATTTTATAAATTATAATATCAAAATAAACTTTTTTTAAAATTTTATTATTTTCAGAGATGTTCTGATTTTTCATGAATAATGAAAAATAATGAATTTTATTTGAAAAATATTTTTTCATATAATATATTTATATAGAATATTTATATTTCAAATTGGTTTTAAAGTATATTTTGATCAATTATACATATAATAATAAAATTTAGTAAATTAATCCATTTTACCATCAAATTTTACCTGAAGACATTTCAGTATGTTGAACATTTTCACTTTAAAAACTTGTTACCTTGTCTCGTCTATATGATTAGTTATTAATTATTTTCTGTAACATACATTATTATAATTTTTAAAAATGGATTCTATATTCAAAATATTATTAATTTATAACATTTAATATGGTAAAATTAGTTTTTTTACCAAAAATAATAGTGAAGTTAATTAAAATTAATTAAAGTGATTCTTGTGAAAATGAGATTAATTGATGACTAAACATAGAATTGTTTTTGTAAAATTGACCCCGAACAGGAAAAAAAAATCCTTTTTGGACATATTTAAACCCATAAACCTATAAATATCTTTATTGGTCATTTTTTATACCCTTTGAAGATGAGTAAATTGTGGGGAGAAATGATTCATTCTAAAAATACAAAGTGTGTCCTTTTCCCCACTAATTGAAGGCCACCATCTCTTCCCGAATATTCACTCCTATCAGGAAACTTTTCTTGTAAAAGACCTTCCAAAATTCCTTAATATTTTATTTTAATCATCACATTTCAAAAAAATATGACCCAAGATTCCCTTTGGTGAAAACCAAATGGAGTTACTGAAAGAAGTGGTAAAACCCTTCAATAAGAACTTTTGTTTTATTTATTTTTCCAGTCCCTAGAAAATTCTTATTTCATTATTATACAATAAAATAATTATCATAAATATAATTATATGTTTTTATTCTAATGGTAATACCTATATTCACAGACACATTCATCAAATGGGATAAAAAATCATTGTTTTTGTGTATAGAGGACTACCACCTTGCAAACTGATGTTGTTCATTCTTTCATTACCACCTATCATGATTGGGACTAATGATATACTTCCTTTATTATATAATATTTCTGATATTAATTATATATTTATTCTCATCTAATTGTTATATAACATATAACTTCATGCTTTCCATTTTGGGGGAATACAATTACTTCTTTTGGGGACGTGTGGACTACAGCCTCCTCGAAGTAATGTGATTCATTTTGAAAATACATAGAATGATTAAATGATTGTTTTAGTAAATATATATGATATATATGAATAATTTATGATATTTTAAATATATATATATATTTCACTTACATTGTTTCTTTCAATATGATTAGAAAATTAAAATAGAACTCATATAAATTACAGCATACTATCTCCAAAAACGGGGAATTGAATTTAATATTTATATATTTTATATATTAATAAAAATATATAAATACATAATATATATGATATTAACATAATTTTTTACATTATTTAAATATTTAAATCACAATCCCAATAAGAGGATCGATAATTACATGTCAAAAGATATATTAAAAACATAGAGGATATTACCGTAAACATAACATCAACATGAAATTGTTAATAAAACGGTAATATAAAGTAATAATAAAATAATATGGGTTATGATATAAAGGACTATTTTTTTATTATATTTATAAAAAAATGATACTTATTATATTGTAAATTTGAACATATACGAATAAAGTCAAGAATTATGATAAGTGTTTCGTCATCTCACTTTTATTTATGTGTTATATATTCTATATTCACCGCTTATTCTTGTTTGGTGGTGTATATACATTACTATGAAATTTTATATCATGAATTTAATTTATATAATGAAATTAAAAATTTCAATTAATGTTTTTCCTTCATGGATCTCATGATTCATAAACTACTCAAGTAGTTAGTGGATTTCTAGTCTCACTTTTATCTCTCTGAAACCAATCCCTTATTAACGACTAATTTCATTTTTGTAGTTTATATACACCCCATGAATGTATTATTTTATTATTATACTTTTATTTAAATTTACATATCCATTTTATGAAATCTATTTTATGGAGTTTTTTCGGTTCAAAAGTTACCAAATCGGTAAGGAATTTTTTTCATTTTTCTTTTTTTGAGACATGTATTTTGTTATGCATCTATATTATTTTATGAGGTTTATATACTTCAATTTGACATGTTATATCATGATTATTCTTAATTTCATTATATTTGAAGTTTCATTTAACATTATTATTTTTTGGTATTTTGAATCCATGTTACCAAAATGTTACGAGTTTATTTTTACAATCTCATTGTTTTTTTGGGACTGACTTTTATATTCTTCCATTGATGAAATATTATGATTCATATCATAAGAATTATCACCATTTTTCTTATCTTCTATTTTTCATGATATCATCGTGTATATTTTCTATTTTCCAAACGTTCATACTTAAGATTATTAATAAAGTGTTTTTTAAAAAATCTAGCCTTATATATCACTTGGGTATGAAATATACTTAATTAAAAATCTATGTAATGTTAAAAAATTAAATATATTTTAAAATGGCCTTTTAAGATAATTTTCAAATAATTTTATTGGAAAAGTGATATCTTTTCAAAAAAACTTTTATTCTTTTTTCAATTATTCCTTTATAAATTTTCAAGGTTATTCTCAAACAAAATCGTTTTAAAATGTTTTATGATTTTAAAATAATATTTCAAAGAAAAAGGGATATTTTACACAAGAAATTATTTAAATTATTTTTAAATAATATTTTACATAATTTCAAAAAAAATAGAGGTAAATTATTTTGAAATTATTTTATAGATTAAAAAGTGTTATTTAATGACAAGTTATTTTCCACAATAAATGCATCAAGTCATCCTGCAAAATTGTTCTCCATATAAGATAACATTATTTAATATTTTTTTGATTTAATAGGGATATGGACTGAGGGAACAATTCTCATTATTATTATGATTTTTTTATGATAAAGACTTTATGTTGCTTATGAAACACATTTCTTTTAAGAGTTATTATTTGATGAAATGATTATAAAACCTGCCTTTTTTTCTATATGTTATAATATGGTAAACTTTTTATGATACCCATTTAATTTCATTTGTTATAATATAATTTTTATGAAATCCATGTATTTTTATGGGTAATTATATGATGATTTTATTATTATCTTGTGGAAAAAATATATATAATTTCATTATGAGATGTGTGGGACCTGTATCTCCCTCCAATTAATTGGTTAATGATTCTTATATCATGATATAATGATAGATACAAGTTGATGGTATTGATCCACTATGGAAGGAATGTAAAACCTAATCCACTATGGGAAGAATGGGAACCCTAATTCGTTATGGGAAATAGAAGTATCCTGATCCACTATGACTACAGTCTTTGGAGTGACCCTTGACTATTATGATGTTATGTGTGAAATTTATTATATGTTCAGAAAATTATGTGTAAACCCCATTCGATGTTCGTATGTTTATGTGAGGACATTATTTTAGGTCTGTAACATAATGAGTGAACCAATTTCCATTTATACAGATTATGAATGTTATAAGCTGATGGGTATGTCAAAAATCTAGGTCTTATGCCTATGATATTTTCTTATGGTTTGTGTTCTTTATTTTGATATGATTCATGTATTATTATATATCTATCATTATTTTATTCCCAATATTTTTCATCTATGAATCGGTGGGAATAAATATCGAAATAATTATTCAAGATCACATACACATATGATAACCTTATTCTTCTATATGATCATAGATTGATATCTCTTATGTTTACCCTTACCAATCTTCTGAACACACTTTTTCTTTTAATTATATTCTCTAGGTTAAAAATAAATGTTTTATATAAGATAACATAAGTGTAATATATTTAAAATATATGTTTAATATCATTCACCATGTAAGAATATTGTGTTCCAGGATTCCAAATACGATAAAATATTACGGTTCTTAAAAATTTAATTGTGTAAAGTTAAGATTATTCATTTAAAATAATGTATATCCATCTATTTTAATCATATGTTTCCACAGTTGATATCAAATTAAATTCTTGGAAAATATTTTGTGACTAGGATATGATAAAATTAATGATATTCCTATAGATATTTCTAAGGATATGTTTAGGGGTGTCTCTAAGGATAAGTCTATGGATGATTAAATGTTTATGAAAAATTTTAATAATTTTTTTAATTCATAGAGTGAGTGTATTCCGTATAATAAAATCCTAATTCGATACTAATAGTGTATATGGATCTGGTATAGATATATATAGGTTTAACAACCCTGAAAAACTCTTTATTGATGTAGACTTAATCGGGAAATTTGGAACAATGAAGGGCCTTACTGCACATCATGTTTGACACGCATGGGGGATAGGTTTTAAGAATTAAAAAACATTCATCAATACTAATATCATATTTAAATAGAATATGAATAAGAATAAACTATGATAAACATAAGTTTTATATATTAAATAATTATGTTTCGTTGTTTCGGCATCATATATGTAATTTTTAATGATTATGTGGTTTTCTCCTATGATAAGTGTTGATAAAGCTAAACTTTTTGGTCTTATTCAATAATATGAATGAGAATTATCTTTTAAAAATTGAATGTTACATATTTTAAAAGTATACGAATTATAAAAATCGATGAACTAAGAGGATATATTATGAAAAGAATCAGAAAGTTGGCTGGAGTATTAGTTATACTAGGGAACATAAAGAGATTATAAATAACATGTAAATGGTATGTGGGGTTCTAAAAAAAATTTATATGAATTAATAAATTTATATTAATTAATTTTATTAAATTATTGACATTTTATATATTTTGAATTTCATATTATGAAATTAGATGATAAATCTTATATAATAGTTTAAGAATAATTTTGGTTGATTCTAGTGCATATCCATTGGAATTCACGAATTTTGTTATATGAATCGTGAATTATATGTTTTCCACTAATGATTTTCAAAAATATATGGAATGGTTTAGATGACATTTACAAGTGATTTAATGGAAGGGTTGTTTTTTAAGGTATGTAAACCCTTAATGTGTTTTTGTTGTTTAGAAAATTGTATGTATCATGGATAAATAAATTATTAATTCGGATAAATTAGATTTGATATTTTTATCAAACATATTATTTATTTAATGAAACATTTTTCTAAGCTTTCATAGATAATGTTTAAATTTATTTTTGGATTTAAATAATATATCTAATAGTCTTTGTAATAAGAAAGAATGCATGGTTTTAATAAGTATTTATTGTAATTCAAGTTATTACCGTGTTTCAAGAGAATAAATGATGAAGGTTTTCATTTCTTTGTATGTGAAAAAGTGTATCTACTTTATATTATATAGGGGATAAATGTTAAGATTATTTTGAAAAATTTCATGACATTATTTATAATGTTTATTATTTTCAACTTCATGAAGGGTTAGGTAGTTAACTATAATAGGAAGGATTTTGTTAAACATTTGATAAATTTTGCGAGATTAATGTATTATTTCTCCATATAATGATTTATGAATAGGGAATAAGCATTTATATAATTTTTTTGTGATTATAAAAAATGGTATATAGAATGAATTATAATAATATCTATGATATATTTGTACATCAGGAATAGAAAATCACATTCATTTCATAGATTAAGTGATGAAGTGGATATCAAGAAAGGAATAACCAAATTGTGAGATTGTATATATGAAATGAAATAAAATCAAGTAAACTTATTTTTGTATGTTCTTCGATGGTAAAATAATTTCTCAACTCTATGGAAAGGGTATTGAATTTTTTTTATCCTAATACATTCTTTTCTGTTGAATGTTTGGTCTTATAAATCATCCTAGATTTATGTTTTTGAGTCCTTTATCTTTCCACTAATAATTCACATACTGGTGATCAATGATCTCTATCACCCTTTATAATTATTTATGATTTTATTCGATTTCCAATATTCATTCCCAACCTATTTTCTCTTATGTGGAAAACCAGTGATCATTAACATTGGGTAACCATTATGTTTCAATGTTTCCCGTTTTAAAAGATATTTTAACTTTCATTTTCACAATGTGGGATTACAAAAAATTAACTTTTATGTATTAAAAAATGTATAACCCATAAAATTTTCAAGTTATAAATTATTTTAATGGGTGTAGAATTTAACACACAAAGATAGTTTGAAATATTTTTTTAAAATTAATTTTATATTCTATATTTCATGAAACACTAATTATAGATTATGAAGGAAAAAATATAGTTTTATGTTACACTAATAACTAAGATATGCATTCCAAATATGAAAAACTTATATTATCTTGTGGTATACACAAAACTATTTTTGTCTTTTGTTATACAAAATTCTATGTTTCCTTGATATCTTTCATTACACACATGTTTGAGTTCTATCTAACTACAATATATTATTAATATTGTTATTATATATTATTATTATTATTACCACAAAGAATTTGGAATGGAATTTATGAATAATTTTCTCTTAACTGTGAGAATATTTTTTACACATGTATATTAAATTAATTCTTTTGTTATCAAATATTATGAAATAAATGTATTTACTATTTGAAAATAAAGAAATCCATTTTTTAAGAAAACTCGTTTTCAATGTACAAACACAATTCTATCTCAAAAAATTAAAAAACCCACTTTTAAGGAAATTTTTTTATATATTATATATTCTATAATTTTTTAGAAAAATTATACATTATATTTCATAGTAACAAGATAAAAATAAATCCAATTTTATGAATACAAAGATTTATTTTTTTAAAAGGAAATTTTACCGCCATTTAATTGTGTATATATTTCAAAAATATTTTTTTACACTTTTAATTATTTATTTTAATAAAGAACCTTCATTATTGAAATTATAATATCATAGATTATATTAAGTGAATTTTTTTATTTTTATGAAAAGTTTCATTTTTTGATGAGTTTTGATATTATTCAATTTTAACATAAAACTATTTTTTCATATAATTTATTTATAGCGTTAAATTACATATTAAATTGGTTTTAATGTATATTTTTTAATATTATAAACATATTAATGAAATTATGTTTATTTTAATAGATTTCACTATGAAATTTGATATAAAATATTTTCAATACTCTAATCATTTTCAATGTAAAACTCATTATATCATCCCATCTGTGATATTAATTTTAAATTAATTTCTACCACTTATATGAATAGAATTTGGAAAAAGGATTTTATATTTGGAATAAAATTAATTTTTACTATTAAATAAATTAGATGTAATTTTTTATTGAAAATATTATTAAATGTAATTAAAATTAATTACAGTGATTATGGTAAAATGAGATTAGTTAATGACTAAACATATATAATAAAGTGTAAAAATTACCTTATTCTTGTGTAAGAATTGTTTTCTTGAAATATTTCAACCAATAAAACTATAAAGATTTAAAATAGTCCATTTATGATGATTATGGAAAATTAAAACATGGGGAGTACAAAATTCATTCCAAAATTATCAATTGGGTTCTTTTCCCCAATTATAAAAGGCCCCCGCCTCTTCCCCTCTTGTCACACCCCTCAAGCACTTTCTCTCAGCAAAACACTACAAAAATTTCCACTAAACTTTCATCCCTTAATTCTATAATCCTACCTTTGGGAATAAATCCAACTAAAGAATCCCTTTAGTTTAACGCAAGAGGAGTTACCCAGAGAAGAGGTAACACCGTCCAACAAACAATTTTATTTTATTTCATTCTCCACCACCTCAAATATTATTTTTACATAATAATATAACAAGAAATTATATTAAATATAATGATATTTCTTTTTTAAAATTCTATGATCCAAAATCAAACAAACTTACATAAAATTGGATACACAATCCGCTTTCGTGTGTATGATAGACTACTGCCTAACGTACTGATGGAGTTAATTCATTCATTACCTTCTCTAAAGGTTTGAAATAATGATAGGAGTAATATTTTAATATGATATTTATGATATTTATTGTGTATTTATGATTATTTTTTATTATAAAACTTATACCTTCATTTTTCTCATTTTTTGGGAATACAATAACTCCATTTGAGGATATGTGGACTACCACCTCCTCAAAGGGATGTGATTCCTTCACACTTTACATTGAATGTAATAAGGATGGGTTTAGTAAATATATATGATATATATAACATAATAATTATACTTGAATAATATATATATATATTCGTTTAATTTATTTTTTTTGCTTTCAATATGATTGGAAAATGGAATCAACGTTCACACATATGTACGACCTGCCATCTCCATGAATAGTGTATTCAATTTCATATTTATATATTTTATAGATTATTATAAATATTTATATAATGAATATATAGATATTTAAATCTTGCTTTATATTTTTTTGAACAACATAACAATGATCTATGTAAAAGTATTCAAATCAACAAGTCAAAACATATATGAAAAACAAAGCGGATATTACCTAAAACATAACATTAACCTGAAATTGATAAAAAAAAGGTGTAACAATAAGTATTAATAAAATAATTTATGGTATGATATGTAATAATATGTTAATATTGTAGATTTATAATAAATTTATAATTATTGTACATGATTTTTGAACATGTGTGATGAAATTCAAGAATTAAGGTATGGGTGTTCTCGTCTCACTTTTATTTCGTGTGATAAATGCAATATTCACCACTTTGTCTTGTTTTTTGGTGTATATACATACCTATGAAAATTTTTATCATTAATTTAATTTAATTAATTATATTAAATGTATCCATTTCTGTTATTCTTTCATGGATCTCATGATTGATATGTTACTCAACTGGTTTGGGGATTTATAGTCTCACTTTTAATTTTTTATCACCTATATCATATTCACTACACATTTATTATGCATGGTGTATATACAAACAAAGAAGTTTTTATATAATTATAATCATTAAATACTTTGTACTTAAATATCCAACTTATTAGATCTCATTCACGGGGTTTTATGGTTAAAAGGTTACTAAATTGATAAGGTAATTTTTTATCAATTTTCCATCTTTGAGAGACATGTTCTATTATGAAACTATATTATTTTAAAAGGTATATATAGTTCTTTTTGACATGATATAACATGAAAATAATTATTTTAATTATATAATAATATTCATTTAACATTATTATTTTCATAAGTTATGATTCAATTTTACAAAAATTGTAAGAGTTTTATTCCAAAAAATCATCATTTTCAATAATGTTTTATGAATATTCTTCAATTGATGAATTATAATGAACCATATGTCAATAATTATCAATATGTTTCTTATTATATGCGTTCTAACAACCCTGGAAATGGAAATGGTTATAATTATTAGATCTTTCAACCTTTCAAGTCAAACAAATTGGAGTAATAACAGGTTTGAGTGGGACTTCGCTCCCATTGTTAAGGCCATAAAGAGGGGAATGATTCAACTCTCATGGATGTTGGTTGAGAAATGGGACACCTATCATGATAGTATTTCATTAATGAATTATATAGTCAAAAAAATTATCACGACGTTAATAAAATTTCTGAGGGTCTTGAAAATGAAGGGGTAGTTGAAGAGGTGTGTATATTCTCCAACATTCTTACTTGTGACATAGTTCATGTATTTAAATAGAGAAAATTTACAATATATTCTTACAGACTCTTGAAATATTTTTTTTAATTAATATAGAGCATCAGATATCTCTTTTCTCAAAAAAATATTTTTTACCAAAATCAGACCTCATTCATCTCTTTAGTCAGATATTAGTCGTGTTTAAAAAACATGTTTTCTAAAAATGATTTAAAAAATATTTTTAAGTGATATTTTTATCAAGTTTTTATGGAAAATGATTTAAAAAATGTTTTACATTATAAAAATTGTTTTCAATGGATCACAAATCTTCTTTTATATATTTTCAATCATAATCTCAATGAAAATGTTTTTCAAATGATCTATGATTGAAAAATAATTTTTAATGAATAAAGGATATATTCCTAAAAAAATTAAATTATTCTTAATTTTATTTTATATTTTTTCCTTGATATTTTAAAATAAAAATAATTTTCAAAAATTTTTATTCCATGAAAAGTAATTTTCAATGAAAGGTTATTTTCTTTAATAAATTGACAATATTATGTTTCAAAATCCTTCTCTATAAAAGATGACATAATTTTATATAGTTTATTATTTAATAGGGATATGAACTAAATGAATCATTCTTACTATTCTTCTAAATTGTCTATCTTTGATATTTATAATTTATAATGAAACTCGTTTCTTTTCATGGGTTATTCTATTGTTCAATAATTATGAAACTTGTCTATATTCAAAATGTTATAGTATAATAAAATTTTCATTATACACATTTCCTTTAATGGATTATGATATGATTTTTATAAAACCTATATTTTTTATAGATAATGATATGATGAATGGTTTATTATATTCTGGAAGATGTATGTATGATTTCATTAGAATAGAGTTGGGACTTATATCTCCTTCTAACACATTGGGAAAAATTTATATCTGTTGAGATAATCGTGGAAACAAGTCTACGGGCTTGATCCACTATGGAGTGAAGGGGAAACGAAATCCAATATGGGAAGAAGGGGAAACCTGATATACTATAGAAAGAAGGGGGGCATGATTATATGTTCAAAATGATAAGTATAAACCTTTTTGGGTGTCCATAAGTTAATGTAACGACCTAATATTATGTCATTAACATAATGAGTGAACCTATTTTCAATTCATAAATGTTCACAATGTTATAATATGATGTTTATCCCACAAATCTATGTATTATTCCTTTGATATGCTCTCATGGTTCATGTTATTTCATTTCTTATGTTTCATATCTTATGAACTACTAACATTTAGGACATGTGTCATGTTTATCATCTATGATAGGTTAGGTATGAAACTCAAAATTTAGGTTCATGATCACATACCCATATATACACCATATACTTTCATATTATCATAGATTGATATCTATTACATTTACCCATATTGAGAATCTGATCTCACGCTTTCTTATTTTTCGATTGTTCAACATATGATGAAAGGATTTATGTTAAAGTACTAAAGGGGAATATATTTAAATTATTTTTGAAGATATTTCCCTAAGCTATAATATTTCGTTCCATGTTCCCAAATAAATTTATTTTTATTGTTCTCAGGAATGTACTTTTAAAATGTTTTGAATATTCGTATAAAATAAGGTAATATCCATGTGTGTTAAGCCTGGTTCTCTATATTCTGATTCACTAAAGAATTAATTTTATATAAATGTGAAAAACATATATTTTCGTAATTTCTGATATTATATTCAAACTCTCCATTCTAACAACTTTGATATACTATCATATGGAATAATAATATTATAATAGTGTCTCTTTATTTGTTTTAAATATTAGTTGTGGAAAATAACAGATACCGAATAAAATAAATTTATTTTAAAAAAATATTTCATAAAATCATGGGGCGTTACATTCTATTCCCTTAAATAAATTTTTCCCTCTCAATTTGAACTTGTTTATCATAATTAACAATTTAACAACTCAAAATTCATTCATAGAAATCCCAAATTACAAAAAGGGTATATAAAACTTTCTTTGGAAAATAGGGAAAATAATTTATTAAGGTGATCACATAACTATGTTTCAAAAAAGATTAAAATTGGTGGTGATAGAAAATAAAGACGTAGAAGAGAAAACTAATTTTTAAATATTAATAGATAGTGATAGAGAACGTGGTTAGGAGAAACCTAATGACCAAAAATCCAATAATATATGATAGGTGAGAAAACTTTTGTTTCATTATAAATTATTGTAAATGTAAAATAATTTATTTATATATACCCTTCCTAAAGTTGTGGATTTTTAATGAGAATAAATAAATATTTTATTTCATTCAATTTCATAAGAACTACCTCAACCTTTTTTTGTGCTTCAATTGAATTTCAAATTCACCTCTTGCTCTAAGATTTTAATTTTTCCTGCATGAAGCACTAACTAATAATAAGATACATAAAATAATAATAACTAATTCATTATATATATTTTTCTAAAAACAAAAATGGTTATATAAGGTTATAAAATACTATTAAATTTTTATATGGTGAAATAACACATTAATATCCTAAAACTCTTCCAAATTTCAACTTAATACTTTCTATAAATGGATAACCATATTACCCTTCCATAATTATAAATTTATAATGAAGGCCATTAAATTTCCTGAAATAAACATAGCATTAATCCCCAAAGTATCAAAAAGTATTTCAAAATATTTATATACCAAATATGTAAATACCGAAATCATATATTATCCTGAAGCATTGTAATAATATGAATTTCCATAAAACATCAATAAAAACATGAATTCATCCTAATTCATTACATAAAATATTATATTATCAAATATATTCCTTAAATAAATTTTATTTATAGACACACTAATTGATTACCCAAACCATTGTGTCAGTAAATCATTAATTAGTTATGTGTTCATAAATATTATCCCATTTTCATTTTCTATAACAAAAATCTCTTTACTGAAACTAAACAAAATTTTCTCATTAAAAATATCATATTAAGTGCTTCATTCACTTAATTGTTTTTTTTCATAAAATATCTTCTTCTTGATAGATCAAATTTCTACTTTATCTATACCATTCAAAATATTCTAGAAATTACTTTATCCAAAACTTATATATAAAAATCCTTATATATATTTCATGATTAATATAACATAATTCTAGAATACCAATACATAATTATTTCAGTCATTTCACTTCATTATTAAACCATTATATAAGACTAATTATCTTATTATTCCATACATATTTCATAAAATATGATATATCAATCTTGGGGTAATATTTATCAACTTCAATTTAATCATACTTCTTACATTTTACATAAACATTACTATTAGAAAAATTCATACCTATCATATGAAATTCATAGTTTCATCACCATTAGTATTAAATACAATACTCTTATGACCTTTATGATTATATTCATGAGATTATACGATAGGAAAATAATCTCAATAACTCATATACTTTCCAAAATTAACAAATTTTACCAGCGATGATAAATTACATAGACAATTATTCTCATCCATTTTATTAAGAATAAAAATTCATTTTCTCTAAAAATTACATTATTTTTATCCTTATTTTCCACACTAATAAAATAATATTGTTTTTATGAAACAACTAGTTTTGGGATTATTAAAACATGAAAAATATATTTTAAACTCAATAAAATTTTCTCTATATTCCCCACAACCAAAACACTCAGTGAAATCCATCCTTTTCATATTTGGTGAGTTTGAGGGTTGGTAAAGGTGAAATTTGTTAATCGTATATCATGGTAAATGATTAATAATAATCATATATCTTTCACTCCAATAATAATCCGATTTGGTTTCTCATCAACACATTATCTATCACATTTAATGTTAACCTGGTTATTTCTTGATCGCACTATTATTTGAAACCAAAAGGCATTATATGGGTAATAATTATCCTGGAAGGAACCCACATTATCATGAAAATTATTTATAGGATGTATAAATAATAAAACATTCCATTCAATCTATAACATGTTAGGTTTAACCTAGGTTATCCTTGGTCTTCATCAATTAAAATCCATCGTGATGGTTAATAAATTAAATGAGAATTAACTGGAGAATATGCTCTGAAAGTGTCAAACCAACTGCACAGTAAGGCCAATTTATCACATACCATGTAATGTTTGAGTCAATACCATCAAAAATTTTATAAATTTATTACGCTTATGTACATATATTCTGGAACAAAGTCCAATAATACTATCCATACATGGATGTATTAATATAAAAAAACTCATTTCTTTACGATAATATAAGATATTATCATACACTTAAGATTATCGTAAGGGTTCTCACTAAAATTTTGTCATAATTGTTTCTAAAGGATTAACTAAACCTTACTCTAATAACAATATTAATGATCCTAACCTCACATACAAAAATATTACATCTTAATATATGAATATTCATTACATAGAATAGTGATACATGTTGGAATTATTTATGTTTAATGACTATGTAAACTTATAAAAATTAAACTGGAATCCATAAGTGATATATGTCATCTCCAACTATGTAATTCATAACTATCACCCTTCTTAGACATATCATATATAATTCATTTCATCATAGCTGAGAAAAATTAATTTTAATAAAGGGTGGGGTCAAATTCTTATTAAGGGTAATAAAAAAAGAAATCTACATGTCCTGAGAATAAAGGTTTGAGAACATGATAATAACATTTCAAACCCATACCCTATATATAATTTATCAAAAAACCAAGTCACGGAATAAATCATAGTATTTCATATGACTTTAATCCTAATGTTATCAATGAACATGATCCTTGAGAACATATAATTGGAATAAGGCATAGATTTTTCGCATAAACATAATCATAAAAACTAATTTCCATAGTATTCTCCAATATTATTAGATTGGAATGGTTTCACTCCAAAAACCATCATAGAAATCATGATTCATTACTCATATTTTCATATTAATAAAAATCCATTATGGAACAAGGATAACTCTGAATTCTTGTCATGTTTATCTCATAATATATCTATCTTTAAAAAATATATTAGTGTGAGATATAGGCCCCACCTATCTAATAACAAAAATCATACATAAATGTTCCAAAAGATCATAAATAATTCATCATATTAAAACCCATGAAAATAAATGCATTTCAAAACAATTTCATCAAAGTATAAATTATGGAAAATAAATATTTTTTATAATAATTTCATTATTTTTTCATATAATTACCAGTGAAGAAATAGATTTTTATAAAACAATTGTTTAGTTACAACCCATAAAAGAGAAATTTACTTCATAAAAAAATCATCACGAACATAAAACATTATGATAAATGATATGAATTGTATCATTTAATCATATCCCTTTGGAAGAGTATATTACCTCAAACGATGTCCATGTATATGGAAAATTGTTTTGAAGGATCAATTGGAACATTTCTTGAGTAAAATATCTTTTCCACTTAAAAAATACTTTTTTAAACATAAAATATTTTCCAAAATCATTTTATTTTAAAAAAACCATGGAGCCTTACATATAAATCTTTAAAGGTCAATTAATATATTTATTGGGTAAAATATCATTTCCAATTTCAAAAAAAAATTACAACATAAAAAATTCTCAAATTACATTTCATTGAAAACAACATTGGAAACATATAAAAGATTCATTAGATATTATTCAAAAATATTCTTGAGAAAAATATACATTACAGTTTGATAACCACTTTTTAAAACGTAAATTTTTTTAAAAATCTAATTATTTGAAAAAAATATTTTAATATTATAAATGATTATTTAAATTTAAATTAAAAAATTTCTTGAGGAAGATATGTATTACACCGTGGAAACAAATTAATGCATAAAACATTTTCAAAAAACTTTTATTTTAAAATATCCTTGGAATCTTTTAATGGAAGAATTGAAGATCAATTAAACCATTTCTTATGTAAAACAACCTTTCTCTAAAAATCACTATTTTAAAACGAGAAATTCACAAAGTATTGTGGAAATAATTTTATATAAAAATAAAATTGAAGAATTATTTAATAATCTAAAAATGAAATATTGGTCAAGACATTGGGAACTTTTCATGATAAATTACACATTAAAATAAAGATTAAATTCACATTTTATATATATTCTCAATAGAAATTGTTTGGAATAAAAAATAAATATTGATTTTTAAAATGGTTTTTAATAATATAATAAGGGGATAGAATTCCTTTGAAAAATCCTTTCGATAGTTTTAAAATATCATTCAAAATATTTCCATATAACACGAATATGGAAGAAAAATGGTTTTTGATCAAAGAGAAAAATAAAGATGTTTTCTCTAAAAAAACATTACTATACTCGCTTTAATCCTTTATTAAATGAAAATTATTGGATAAAATTTATTATACATAAATAAAAATATAATAAAAAATAGATGATTTTATTGGGAGGTATATCATTATATTTCTTCATTGAAAACATAATCATAAATAATACTGATAAATAATGAGATTATAACATAATTCATTACCATAATGGTATATTATGAATCATAAGACCTATGAAATGATGAAACATATATGGATATGAATATTCTAAAAATTTAATATTATAAAATCATAAAAATAATTCATGTGATGTATTTAATAGACATAAAAGAAACAAGTGGTAAAAAGGGAATGTGTCTAATAGAAATAAATGTGAGAGGAAAATCTCTTACCACGTTGGTAACCAATGAATCATTTGGACCATTAAATAATAAAAAAAATGAAAATTTAAATGTCATTAAAATTATTATAATCATGATGCAACATTTAATTTGGATATCATATGCACCACATAAAACAAATGACTGGGGATTATGGTATATGTCTCTAAAAAATAAGAGACAAAAAAATACCTTACCCTAAGTCTTGAATTCCTTTGTACATATTCAATCCTCCTATATAAAAAATATAGTTTTACTATAAATATATAATAGACCCATGATTATATATATCATAACATAAATTATTTTTTATGACCTTTTATGACCTATTTATTATCAATTCTATGCTAAATTCAGATTTTTATTAATAATTACTTCATTTTTCATGTATGTTTTGGTTTTCTATTTTATTTAATTTACATTGATCATTTTTACATAATATATAGACTGTTAAAAATAATATAAATATCATAAATATTTGTTATATATTTATTTAGAGCAATCCATTGAATTTGGATATTGAAAATGAATTATATCATTTATGGTCACGATAGGTCATACAAACACTTGGACATTGTTTACATTTTCAAGAAATATTCAGTGAAATGAAGTTAAATAATATATAACCATTAAATATTAATTATTATTTCATATATATTTATTAAAATTATCCTAATTTCATTCTTTTTAAGGAATAAATGAATAACGTATGACAGCGCATCGTAAGGTGGTAGTCTTTCAAACACACGATTGAAATTATTGTATCCTATATTATGGAATATAATAATTAATAAACAATATCATGATTTAAGAAGTATAATTAGGTTAATTTTATCATTTATATACTTTATCTCTATCATTCTATTTCTGTGCTGGTAGTCACTCACACACACGATCGATGGTTTTGTTTCTAATTTGATTCAAGTGGAGATGTATATAGGTTATGCCATAAATATGATATCATCTCTTTATAATGGATATACTGGTGATGTTATATAATAATATTAGAATAATATGTGAAAAATGATGATAAATAAATAAAATTATAACATCCAGTTAATATTTATACCTCTTCTTCAAAGAGCCTCCTTAGATATATACCAAAATGCTTTGTATGAGGGTTTTCTAATCAACATAAGCTGAATAAGATGTGGGTAGTTAATTAAGGAATGTTTTTTAGAGTGTATTGGATAAAATAAAATGGTTTTTGAGTGTGTAGAAGAGGGGATAGTAGATCTCTTTATATAATTGTGTAAAAGAACCCACTTGGAATCTACATGGAAATTTCCCAAAAGAATCCAAAGTCATAAAGTCATTCCAAAAATAAAAGATTAAAAATGAAAATATATTTGATCATGGGAATGATAATATTTTAATATTTAAATCCATTTGGATTTATATTGGTTTATAAAAAAATATTACCTTTATCATTTTAGTTTAACCTAGGGAAAACCAATTTTACCCTTAAATACGGTGATTATGTTTTTATTATTATTAATTTCATAAAAAACATCATATTAAAATTATTATATAATATTATTTATTTTTATTATTCCAAATATTTAATCCACTTATCCAAATTCCAATAAAAAAAAGTGGAAAGTTTTATTTTAAAATAAAACTCATAAATGTGATGAAAATGTGATTTACCAAAGGAAACTTTTTTATATGTTTAAAACAATTATATGATAACAAAATTAAAAAAATATAAAAATGACCTAAATTGGACTATAATATATATAATGAAACCAATATTACTATTTAAACTATTTTAAAATTAAATATTCCATTTAAAATTATTTAATGAAAAGTCATTTTTCTAATAAAAACTTGTATTTTTTACTATTTATTGAATAGTTAATATTTTTAGAAGATTGTGAATATAAATATATCTAAGATAACTATAAAAATATGATTGTAAAAATTAATTTTATTTTTTCAAATTAATTTACTAAAATTGATGAAAATAATTTAAAATAATAAAGCAATGAGCGCCAAAATACTTTTTAGAATAATATAACTTTTAAGTGAGAAATTGAATTTATTATTATCGAATTCCTAGAAAACACAAAATTTGAATATTAAAAATTCTACTGAATATATCATATATAAATGTATTTAAAATTTTTCACAAAAAATAATGTATTTAATATAATTATATATAAAACATTTTCTCAAGTAAAAAATGTTTTTTCAAAAAATAATTTCCTTGATTTTCAATAGGTTTTTATTTTCATTTATAAATTGTTGGTAACAAAAGAATTAATTTTATATACATGTGTATATATATATATATAGCTTAGTTAATCTTTTTCATACCATCAATTCCAAATTATAAGTCATATTTATATTACTAAATGATAATATTTTAATTGTATTTCATGTTTTAATAAAACATTGTGTTATGTGTAATAAAAGCAATTTATATAATTAAATTTATTTTAAAAAAAATCTGTCAAAAATCTCCTAGGGTTACAGAAACTCATCAGGTGACATAAATTATTTCTCCTACATATTATTCTCATATATCATAGCTTAACCCTATGAAATATTGGTAACTCTCTTCCTTATATAGAAAAATTCCCACGAATCTCAGGGCATCAGATCTACAGAATCTATCGTATAATGTTTATCATCATTGTTCATCATCATTCTTACTGATAATCTATATTTTCTAAAATATAACACTATATTGGATTATTTATGGATTTATTTATGGATTTTTCATTATGAAATAGATAATTTTTTTCTATTCTTTTTTATCTCCTTTTCCTTGATTTGATGTTCATGGTTTGATGTGGTGTATCTCAGATTCATTGAGTTTAATTTCAAAATATTTCATGATCATGTTTTTATTCCATTTATTCTTCTTGGGATTAATTTTTTTCTTTAATTCATGTTTCTTCCATTTGAAATTGGTTAATCATGTTTTTAACATTTTTAATCTCAAATGACCCCTTTTTAAGAAAATAGAATTTTTAATGTTAGTTTCATATTAATACTTAAAACATTAATTAAAAATTAAAATATATTATTATTAGTCATAGTGCTTTTTGTTAATTAAATATAAATACTTTTTTTATAATAAAAATTTTAAATTTTTTAGATTTTTTGAAGTAAAATAAAATGAGTATTTCTTTTTGTAATGCATTTTGGAATTATTTAAAGGCTAACATGTTATGTTTGGTTTTCAAAATGTTTATTAAAAATATATTTCAAAAATTTAAAGGGATTGATTGGGTTTTTTTTCTTTTTGAAATTAACAATTGAATATTTAAAATATTTTTAATGGAAACAATGCTGTGTAGATTTTTTAAAATTAATGTTGCCATGTGATGTTTTATTAAATTTATAATGATTTTTTATCAATTATATTTACCTGAAAACAATTTTCTTCCATTTTTTCAAGTAAATTATACTATCATTAAAAGTCTAGAATTAACCTTTATGTATAATTTTCCATGCTGAATTTTGATCAAAGAATATAATGATGTTTATTGAAATTTGGGTTGTGCTTTATGAGGGGGAATAGGGTGAGGGTGAGATATAAAATATTAGGTGATGGAATTATGATCGTGTAAGATTATTCCATTATAGATCCATGTTGGGATTTTAGTTACTTTTCATATCAATCTCTTATTTGACTAGTCAGAGGATGCCTGGTAGCTAGATGTTAGACCCTATTCTTATGTTATAATTTTGTGAACTCACACCTCAACTACCATATCTTTAGAAAATTAATATTCTTCTTAGGGACATTCATTAAAGAGGCTGTTATTAACCAATTTATCCAAATTGTGTTGGATATATTTGACATTGCATGTAGTCAGTAATGGTTTTTTTCCTTTCGTGGACACAAAAAGGTATCTAGTACTTTCCCATAACATATGAACATGAAACATGAAATTTATACATGAACTATGAATCTGATCTCTTGATCATTACTCCACATGATATTTTTCATGTTTGACATAATTTATTAAATCAATGTATTTCAATGAGGTACTTTATTTATCTACGTATCTTCATTTTTTTATATTTAAATGTTTGATGATAAATTTTACCATCTCATAAATTCCTTTTAAATTTTTTAAATTGTATTTTGATACTTTTTTCAAATATTTATTTAAAAGTTTTTTTATTATAAATAGATTTTTTCATGTTTTCATCTTGATATTTCCACAATAGAATTTAGAATGAAAAATATATTGGAATTGACTATGCATATCTTTATTTCCCTTTAAAAAATGTTTAATTCTTTTTCATCTTTATTTGTAATTTAAAACAACATGTTGTTTTATTCATGTTTTCAGACTACTACATCTGATTTACTAGGTAGAGAAATTTCTTATACTTATTTGTGGGATCATATAGGAATTTTTTATATCACACATTCTATATACCATTTTTCCCTATATCATTCATGTTTTTATTTAAATATTTCATGTTCACTTTATATTCATGTTGTAATTTCATGTTTGGTTGGTTGGGGGAAGGACACATGGGACCTGGTGGATGCTCAAGTATAACCAGGGGATGGGTGACAATTTTTTTGTTTCCGCTTTATGTCCTCAAGTTATTTGTATCTTTAATATTAGTTTTATTGAATTGAATATTTGGTTATGTTTTTTTTAAAAGTTTTTTGATTAATTATTTGATGATCCCATCTTATTATTAGGTTAAATAATTATAAAATATGTTTCTTGATTCTCATGCACTTGTTTCTAGCCTGAGGATATTAGGAATTCCCTTCATTCTCATGGCCATCAATTCAAATACTTGTTCTGATGGCATTCTAGGATGGTTTCATATGAGTTATATAGAATATAATCGAAAGTAAGATATAAAATTCACTACTATATCATATTACTTCCAAAATATTTTAAGGCTATAAGAGAGGCTATATTAAGAGGGTCCTATTATGAATTTTTCAAGGCTTCTTGTTTAAATTAATAAATTAGTAATATTATGGGAGTTGGATATATCCCATGGAAGAGATTTTGGGTTATATATGGTAAAATGATTAATAATAATGTCACCCTAATATAGAATAATCGGTTTAATGAGTTATTAAGAATTCTCTTGTGGATGAATGGGGCCAAACATATAAATTAAGTTTATCTCATGAGGATAATAGTACCCATTTAGATCTCCATTTTTAGATCATGAGGATGAATAATCTATTTCACCAATATAATCTTCAGTGGGAGTTTTTAAGAATATAAATATTTACCTTTAAAAATGATAAGAAACCTACAAGTCATAGTGATGAAAATTTATTTTGTATGGGTTGTTCACTAAGTCAGGGTGAACTACCAAAGCCTATCTTGGTAATACCTAGTCATGATACTCATATCGATAAAAAACATTATGTAGGATAATTGGGTTTCATGAAACATATTATCCATGAAGTGTAACTTGTATATATTCTACCCATAGGAATGATAGATATTTTTTAAAAATAAATTGATGATTGAAGAATGTATCAACCAATTCATGATGATGATATCAATGAATTTGAGTTAGAAAATCATATTCATGTAAAATTAATTGAATTTTATATTTAAGTGGAAAAATTAATAACATTATTTGAGTGTGAATAAGTATAAATTTACAATATATTTCCTAATTTTAAGAAAAAATTTGTACAACCCATTCTATTTTTAAATTGTACGTATTTGTGAGGAATTTAAATATATTTAAACCTTACTGGTTTTTTTATCATTGTAACTTTATCTAAAATCAAATCTGTAATTCTTGGATGATGTGTTGTTACCCCCACTATATTTCATATAAAAAGATATAACAAAAAGATTTACTCTATTACTATTAATGATTTTTATACATTTAAGTTGGAGTGGTATTTTCTTTTAGGTGAGAAATTACTGATTGTTTTAACAATATAATATAGTCAAAGACCAATGAATCAAAATGAAAAAATAATTCATTATAAATTATATTAAATAACCACTTTTCATATTAGTGTATCATGAAACCATTTGTCTAGATAATATTAAAATTTTAAGTGATATGATATATATATAGATAATTAATGCTAGAAGATATATTTTTTAAACCCCTCCATAAGTTAATCCTATATATTTAGATATTACATCTCGTCAAAAATATAACAATGAATATTAATTTGTAAGGTAGGTCAAGTATTAAGTGAATATTTTACTCATATTAATCTACTTCTAGTATAATACGATACTTTTTATGTTTAATAGATCATTGAAAACATTATTCATATTGTCCTAGAAAAGTTCTGTAATGTGAGATCATGTATCAGTATTGAGAAACAATTTACATGTAAATTAAAACCAATTATGATATCTATAATAACTGAGACTAATCATGATTTTAAAATTTACACGACTCAAAAATAAATGTATATTGACTACTTACTTAGATAAGAGATGAAACATATTGATATCTCATTATTCATAACATTAGAAAGTGGTTAATGATTTTTAATGAAATGAGATTTATATAACATAAAAATAATGATATCCATAATCATTTTATCACATTAATATTTGAATTCTAAATTCAAAAGGTCATGAATAAATTTAAGAATCAGGTATCCAGTATGGAAAAAACTAGAATGGATTTTTAAATTTTTTTTGATATAAGTAAATATTTTTAATTAATTAAATATTAAAGATCAAAAAAAATTAAATTTGTATTGTTTTACAACAGTTGTATATGATTTGAAAAAAAATTATGATCAGTGGAGTAACTTTTGTTATTCCAATATAACGGCATTATTTTAGATTCTTTATTTTCCCTTTTGTTTTTAAATATCCATTAGACAAGTATTCATATAAATATAAAATAAAATAAATTATTATGTATTATTATATCTCCTATATCCCATAACATTTCTATAAAACTGATGGATATTATTATGTTAATATTTAGTAATACATGATTTTATTTTAGGGAAACATATATTTTAATATTTTATTTATATAATTTCATTTATAAAATTCTATTTGTAAAAAATAATATTTTCCATCACATAATGTCAATAATTTATGTACTTTTCATTATTTTATTAAATAAATTTTTTTACTCTTTTAAGAATAAAAGATCTATATGCATTCACATATTCTAATATATGTTATATTCACAATTTCATAACATTATTTTCTATAATGTATTGTGAATATATTCTTTATTCCAACACTACCATGCTCTATCATATGGTATGATGTTTGGATTATATTTAAATTCTTTATTTTGTTTATTTATAAAGAAAATTCTTCAAAATCAATTTTATTATTTAATTCATTGTGATATATTTTAAGTTAGAAAAACTAATTTAATATATATGATATATTCTCACAATTTTTCTACTATTAATAATAGGAATATTCTTAATTTATATAATGGGTGTGAAACCCTTGTGTGATAGGTATAACCCATGATCTTGATTTATTGGTTTTATCTTATTATGAATGATATAATTTCATTGTTTTTAATCCTCTAATGTATTCATAATTTTATTTTATTTTCTTATATTTTATTATCTTAAATTTTTATGATTATGAATTTAAAAAGGTGGGTTAAGTATGGGTCTAATTGTATTAATTCATTGTGTTAATTAAAAAACATTTTATAATTTTCTAATGTTAAATTTATATAATGGATTATATTTCATATATTTTAATTCTTGTTCTCTAGAAATAATGAAATTGTTATGAAAAAACATTTAACATCTATTAAAGTTGTATAATTTAACAAATTAAGATATGAAAAAATTTCTAGTTATGTGTAGGTATAATTGGACATGTAGAACGGTGTAATAAATATTATTTAATGATGAAAATAATATTTTAAAATGGGTATATTTTCTATGGTGTTCACTTCATGCCCAATATTTTCAAAGTTTACTAAAGTAAAATTAAATGTTCCTTGTATTTTCTGTGGTAATTTTTGTTTTTATTACTTTTATTGATTTCTATAAAATTACTTGTGACTTTTTAGATTTTTAGATCCCTCAATTTATATTTTCCTCGTTCATTGAGTAATAGTAAGAGATTTTAGAGGGGATTCAGGTGGTTTATGTAGAGTTGGCCATCAAAAGGTCCACCATGCCATAAAATTCATCCTAGTGATGGAAATTTAGAAATAGTCTTAGATTTTTGTCCATGTGGTTGGATGTTTTCAAAAGTCATTATAAAGCCTAGGTTTTTTGAATTGTTTTTTTGGTTTCATAGTGATATATAGTGAGTTAACAAACAATGGATACCATTTAAAATGTGTTCTTTGTAGAATGATTTACAAATAAAATATGGGTATGAGAACAGTTTCATAGTTGAGGGTATGGTTGAACTAATGGTTCTTAGGTGGCTTGGGGGTTCTACATATTAGAAATGGGCAGTGATGAAACACCCAATGTGTCCATATTGATGACTTTTTTCCAAAAAAATTACACCTATTGAAAATAGGAGTAAAAAACATTCCAGGGACAAGTACATGGAGGTGTCTGTGTTTTATGAAGGTTGTCCATAAGAGTGAAGTAGTAAAATACCAAATGGGGCTCACCATGATGTAATAATAGTTTTTTGGGGGTGAAAAGAAAAGGTATTTATCATTATGTCATGTTGATGTTCATATTAGTCTTCTTGGTGTCTAAAACACCATACATTATTCCATAGTCCAAGGTGTGGTGGTAATCATATTTGATTTGAGAATCACATATTGGACAGTCATATTCACATAGACATTATAAGGGTCCTTCTAATTAAACATGTGTCATTCACAATTATTTTTTTGGTAATTAAGAAGTGTAAAAGTATAACTATCTAATGTAAGGGTATTTATATTTCAAGTAAAGGTAAATCTCAATCTATAGAATGGTCACTCAACTTAACCTAACATGTGTTGGGGAAGTTCCTAGATCTCATAAAGATTATACCATCTAGAATAATGGTATTCCTTTTTCACATAATTGAAACCCACCATTCATAAAATCATTTTGACATACCCTAATGCAGAACACCCTCTTTGGTGAAAAAGAATTTTTTATTCGAAATCTGGATTTCCTTTCAGATTTGTTCTTCAATTGTTTATGAAAAATAAGAAAATAATATTTCCATAATAGGTATTTAATAAAAAAGTAAGGAGGGGAATAAAATATAACCTTCTAATCTATATTCATTATTAATAAATTTGAATATTTTTATGGTTTTTATAGGGGAAATAAAATAATACCTGAAATAATATTACCTAAAAAGAGTGTTTGAACCAATTTTATGTGAATATAAAAGAAAATAACTATATTAAATTTTAAATCCATATTATTTATCTATGTTGAGATTTCATGTTTTAACATCATTCCAATATAATAAAAACTTCACAATTGGAGTTCAATAAACTCTTCTCTCCCTCTAGTTTTTGTATAGTAATGTTGTGAAGCTTACCATAAAGAGAGGGATTCAGAATATCTATTTTTAAATAAAAATCATGGTATTATCATTTTTTTGTTTCTTTGGGTAATTATTATAGATCAAACTAAAGAGACTAAATAATATTTCCTTGGATGAATGGGAAGATAAGTGTTTAATATGTGTTTTAAATATAAGTATATGTTATCCAATGTGATGCATTTTTTATTTAAATTTCATAATAATTATTAATATATAATGGATAAAAATATTATAAAATTGTTATAGAGGATAAGAAAATTAATATTTATATGATCCATTATGTTATATGAAAATCAACCCCCTCTAAATTGAATAATTGCTTTATGTTTAATTATTTTCATAATCACTCTATACTTCTATGAATTTATTTCCCTGAAATAAATTTGGGTTATTTTGATAAAATGTGATATGAACCCACATAATTGAATAATAATCCTTATTTTTAATTGAAAATATTTATTTGATTATTAAAGAACTTAAATTATATTTTTATTAGCCTATAATTATATACCAACAAAAGTTTGATGGTCTGTTGTTGAAGAGTAGTTGGTGATATATTAAATAGTATGATTGGGTTCTAGGGATTGAAATTTTACTATAATATCAAGTGGACAAATTTCATTGGGATGATAAAATGGAGGGGTTATTTATGTAGTGGTGTGTGGATGTAATGGGGCTTAGTTAGTGTTGTTTTGTGGTATTTGATGGAGTGGAATAAATAAATTTTGAAACCAAAATATGTCCAGAATAATTTAATGGTTATATGATAATTAAATATTGAAATTTTTTAAATTAGGATTAATTAAATGAAATGGAATGGAAATAAAAAATATGTGTATTTTCTTGTGAGTTATATATCATTTAATATGTGAAATTGTTGATATAATGAACATATTTTTCATAGTAAATAGTTATCCAGTAATAGGATTAATAAATACATTAATGGGAAACTATGACTGGTTATTGTCATTTTCTTGCGTGGGATTATGTCGTAGGGTTTTGGCATTGAAATTAATTAAATGGATTGCGTGGGGCAGTAGATATTAGTGGAAAATTTCAATACACCTTGTATTAGGTACATTACCATTTTATTTTTGATTTTCATATTACATATTAATGATGAAAAACCAGATGTATATTCATTATTTAAAGAAAGAAAACCTCATTAACAAACATTATTTGTTCCATTATTTTTTTTATCCGTGAAGAAATATGGGAGATATGTGTTGAACAAACAAGAGAGTTGAAATGGTTTTTAAAAATTAGGGACATCGATTCACCCCCACCACTTAGTGTCCTTGAATATTCAATGGATCATAACAATATAATGTTTTTTATCATTATGATCATATAAATTAATATTTATTCTATGAAACAGTCAACAAATCTAGGAAAATCCCTAGATAATATGAAAATAATTTAAGCAAGTCATAAAAGAAAATTTTCATCGATTCATCACAAAATCATGTTATTCATTTAATTGGTTTTATTTTAAAATTATCTACACAATGGTATAACACATACAATAATCCACATTTTTTGTGGTGAATTTGTGAATGATATAGGTCAAACAATGTAGTTCTTTGGGTGGTGAAGGGTTAGATTCCTGGGATTCCACTCCTGGGTGAATTTCGCCATCCCCAGGATCTGTTCATCCTGTCAGGTCTTCGGATTTCTGATTGGGTGGGTAAAATGAGGTGTAAACCACCCTTGATGATTGATTATTTTTTCAAATCATCATCGATCAGTTCATCGCCATCTAGGATACTACCACCTTATATAGTAATAACTCCATTCTAGGTTGGGGTCTCTCTGGAATGATCCCTTCATGGGGAGGTGGGTTTCCTAGTGGTAAGGGTTATAAAATTCCACACCTAGGGATTCCCTTTTTTAAAGAAAAATGAAAAGTAAATCACTAACAAAAAGATTTATCCCATGTATATGTTTTTATTATTTTTATAAAAAGTTTATTAAAACATCTCTCTAAAATATTTTTAAATCTATAAATCCAAATCTCCAAAAAAATATTTTTATATTTTTATTGAGAGACAAAATGAAATTATATTGTCCTTTAATCGATAATTTTATGATTTGAACTTCAAATATTTGATATCATCTTGAGATTAGAAAATTTCACTAAAATAATAACCTTAATCTATAACATAAATTGATATCATATAAATTCCATTAAATTCCTCAATGGAAGTTATTCTTTATATATGAACATCAAACTTAAATTCATTTGTAAAATAGAGGAATAAATTTTTGGATTGGAAATATATTAAATTTTTTAAAGGAATATTCAAATAAATTAACTATAACTTCTTTCATGATAAATATCATTCCTTAAATATTTCATGATATCTATTAGTTATATCCATCTTGAAAGAATCCAGAACATATCCAAAATGGCAGTTTTGTTAAAAGTTGAATATACAGGTGTCCACTAGTTAATAATTTAGTTTGTAAAAAATATTATTATTTAGATAAAAACTCTCACCATCAATACTAAAAAAATTTCCGATGACTAAAATATCTAAAAATATCACCTCCAATGGAAACCCCTTTATTAAGGATATAATTTCAAATTTCATTTCTACATCAAACACATTGTAACGTAATAAAATTAAAATTTTACATTTTCTAATCCAAAATTAATGTTTCTCACAAAAACTTCATTGGTGTTCAAATAAACCAATATAATATCTCATTTATTTAAAATGATTTCCGATAAATCTAATAAAATTAAATTAATTATAAATTGGATGAATAAAAAATTATTTTTGTTATTAAGATTGTATTATTACTTAATCACAAACATAAAATCATTTAATCCTAAAAGAAATTATCCATAAATATCGTGATTATTATATCCATCCAACCATTCCTTCTATTTTATTAAAAATAGTAGTATTATATTTGGAAACTAGAAAATATTCAATAGAAACCAAGTGGGTGACTTGATAAAATTTACCCAACACTATAAAATATAAATAAAAACATGTCTAAAATGGTTCAATCTCATATCTATTGAATCAAATTTACATATTCACATTATTCATAATTACACCATAAAATGTGTGAAGCTTACTCAAGACATTCTATCATGAATCATAAACCACAATCATTTTTATTTGAAAAGGATCATCAATATCCCCATATTTTTGAATAATTATCAAGCTTCAACCTTTGATATATAATAATGACAAATATCCTTATTACATGATCTCTAAATGATCATAATATTACTTCATATTCAAAAAAACATTGCATCACTTTAATAAATCAACTATATTAACACTTTTTAGATTAAACACATCATCATTATATGAAAGCACATTATTATAATAGAGAAAATGACCACAAATTTAAATACTACAGGAAAATAAAAAGAAATTACAAATATATCATCATCATATCCATTTAGTTTTAAAATATAACATAAAACCCACATCCCCAATTATAATCTCCCTTTAATGAAATTTTATCCTTGGAATCTTGAGATATCATATACCTTTTAAAAGTAATAAATAAATAAAACTTGATAATAAATTGGATAGAGGTTCTATTTTACCAATACAAAAGAAAGACAATATTTTTGAAAAATTCAATTCCATATTGCAATGATTATCAAAACAATCATAAATAGACATTTCACTTCTTTCATTATATCCTATTTACTCTATGTATATAACTAATTATTATATGGATTATCACTCAATATATAAAGTAAAATTTCTTTATTTATTTTCCATTTATAAAATTTATTATCAAAACTAATGATACTACCCCCAAACATCTGTATTTTTATCAATCTGTATATTTTAACAATAATTTGATTATGAATCATGGTTATCACTATATCCAAATTTTATAATGAATGGTATTTTCTGTTATAGTTTAATAAATCTATTATTTTACTAATTAATATGATCATATCTATAATAAAAATATTTTTATTAAGATAATATCATACCTTAGAATTCCATGACTAGTGCCAAATTATTTCAATGGAGAAACATTTCATCCAAATTACATATTTTTTAACCACATAAAATTTAATCACTAATGAATTAAGTTATTCAAAATTTCCATCAGATCCAAAATATGTCTCTAATATGTTTTAATCAATATAATGTAGAAGATGATATCAATGAGGTATTATAACTTGTATGGGTACAACTACCTATAACGATTGTATAAAAATTATTAACAATTAATCAAAGACCCATACCACCACATCCTGACAAGGTAGTACTAAAAACACACACATACCGATGAATATTCTAATAAAGGCTTCATAATACTCATATAAAAACCATAGTTACAATACATTTAATGAAAGAATAATATATCGTAAACTCATTCCATCAACCATAATTACATTCCATGAACACTAGTTCAACTTCTTATTGATCTACAATAGGAAACTAAGTGATGATCTCTTATTTTGGAGTAAACATTAAGTCTATATTATAAAACATAATATTTTAATTATTTCATTATAATTTTCACACTGTTTTAAATTCCCAACCTAATGTAATTATACTATTTATGCCTCTAATTATGTCATAAAAATCATGATATTATATAATTATACATTTTCATTTACTTTTATGCATATACCTAACGATGAGTCATTATAAGGTTCCACACTGATCATTTCTAAAATAGAACAATAGTATATATAGTAAATTATCAATAATTACTATTTTAGTATAAAACATCAACACAGATTAAAAAAATCACAAAGTATCCCATATGGTTTCCCCTCACTTGGAATCTAATTATAACTCTACTATTTAACTTCTAGTTAGAAAAATTTACCTTTATATTAACTATAAAAATTTTCATTAAAAAATTAATTTCTTATTAATAGATATTCCAATATGATAAAACAATATAATTAATTTAATTATAGTTGAATCTCCCCACACTTAATCTCACAATACTCATCAATATCCCAATAATGTGTTTTATACCAACAAGGATATGTGTCTATACTTTTGAAATAATAATTACTATATTTCATCTAACCTCATATACTAAAATTATTTATTGTGTTATAATCAACTAGTAGGTGACACTCTAATCAGTGTAAACATAATGGTATAAACTCTGAAATTTGTTTAGAATTTGTTAAAATTTTAAACTATCATATAAGTAATAATTGAAAATCTGAATTAATCATTATATTAAAAGGTTATAAATTTAAAAGATATAGATGAATATTTTATTTTTATAAATGAAAAATTTTCACCTCCATACCATTAGGATAATATAATTATATATGAGGCCCCATGAACATGACCATATCCAAATTACATGATTTAAATAAAATATTGGAATATAATACATTCCCAAAACCTTTTAGATTTATATTTGTCGTTAATTATGGGAAAATATTAACTAAAAACTAGTGTAATTTTTAATATATATACATTTTCCTCTTCTTTGTAAGAAACTACATATTCCATAAAAATCTATTAATATCTCCCATAGTATCTCCAAAAAATAAACTCTTTTAAAAAAATTATTTTCACTGCCTTTCTTCATAACCTATGGAAACTGAATCATAATAATTTTTTGTTCAAAATTACTCAGTAGGGAAAACATAAATGATAAGGGTCAGTGATCGTAATTGAGAATAAGATGATAGAATGGGTTTAATAATTTTTTATAAGAATATTGTTCTCAATAAAACATTTTTAATAAAACATAATTCAGGGTATATGGTATGGAGTAATCTAAGAAATTAATAAAGACTTTGGAAACAAAAGTTACTTAACTTGAGTCGAGAGAGTAAGAAAATATAATAATAATAAGAATTTGAATATGTACCAAAATAATCCTTAACATTTCGAGAAAAAAATAATGTGTATACCTTTATGATGGGAAAAAAACCATGTAAATGGATCCATAATTATCTCATGAGATACAAATCCTAAACCAATTCATTCAAGGGTGATAAATAATGCCACTAATCAGTATCCATACATATGTGTACCACATGAAATCAATAATTAATCATTATAGAAAGAAACATGAAAATATGGTTTTTATATCCTTTAGAAAAGGATTCATATAATTAAATAATTCATAAGTTGATCAATGATAAAAATATGACATAAAAATGGAAAACAAATTGGTATTGATTTTTTTTAAATTTCTAGCCAAATAAAATTCAATTAAGATTGTTATTTATATGATATTTACAAAAAATATATATTAGATATAATTTTTAGTCAATAATTTCCCTAATCAATATATATATATGGTATATTTTTTAACATGCTACAATCAATGAAATGGAAAACATATTATTCACCCAAGAAAGTCATTAGAAGAAAAGTTGTGAATATTAACATTGTATGGATATAAAAAAATGGCAGAGATAGATCACTCCTCAGATAGAAATTAACATTTAATAATCCATATAGAGAATGATTTAGGAAGGTATCAGTTTGTTAATATCATTCCTTAATCATAAAATATTTCAATCAATGCTGAAAAAGAGAAAAATTATTAGTATTAAAAATATCACATAGTAAACAAGGACTATCCATTAACATTTAACAAATATTTATTTTAAAAAATATATATATATTATATAAATCATAAAGGTTAGTAATTTCCATTGGAAATATTAAATTAGTCGATAGAAAGTTTCAGATAAATTTAAAAATATACTCGAATGATGTGTTCACGTTGAAAACACTGAAAATTATTCGTTTCAAAAATATATGAAAAATCCAATATAAAATGATAATACTTTATTTAAAAAAACTAAATATGTTTAATCTAGTATAATAGAAACTTGATATATTATTTTTGGCATTTATAAGGGAATTAAGAAATTTATAGAATGAATATGTTCATGGAAAATGAAGATTACTAACAAAAAGGACGAGGTACGCTCAGTATTATTACAACGGGAACAAAATGATCCAAGGGGGTATAAGAAATCACCATAATACATATAATAACTAGTAAAATAATAAAATAATGGTAAAATGATTGGTATTTTTAAAAATAAAGAAAATAAAAATTCCCTAGATGTATTACTTTTAAAAACAATCGGAGTTCAATATTTAGAATAAAGATAAATCTCAAAAGATAATGGTAACCTGTGAATAAAGAAATATAAGGGGGATATAGTGAAATTAAATTTAAAATATCTTAAAATAAATTATATTAAATATAAATTTTGAAAATAAGTTAGTTAATTCACCATACAAAATAACTGATTGTGTGTAATATCAAACATGTCTCAAGGAGTTCGAAATTGAGACAGATAAACCCTGAAAACAATGGTATCTATTGAATAAAAAATTAACTTAAAGAGATACCATGATATGGATCCTAAAAAAACATGAATTAAATTAAAATGTTAATTAAAATTAATTTGTTTTTAATTACACGATATTATAGATATCATGGTGAATAATAAAAAATATGTCTTCAAAATTTATATTTTAGTCAAATAACCCCTTACTTTAATTCCTAAAATCCAATAAAGAACATGAATCTCCTTTTAAAAAACAATATTATTCAACTATTTAAAAAACTTATTCATATCTATATAACATTATAATATTTATTTATAATTATTTTTTATTTTAAATTAATTTTTATTCTCTATTTTTAATATTTGGTGTGATTAATCATGGTCATTTTGAGCTAGTTTCATATTTGTCATGTTTTTCTTCATTATTTTGGAAACATTAATGATTTGTAGTAATGTTGTGAAGCTTACCATAAAGAGAGGGATTCAGAATATCTATTTTTAAATAAAAATCATGGTATTATCATTTTTTTGGTTCTTTGGGTAATTATTATAGATGAAACTAAAGAGAATAAATAATATGTCCTTGGATGAATGGGAAGATAGGTGTTTAATATGTGTTTTAACTATAAGTATATGTTATCCAATGTGATGCATTTTTTATTTAAATTTCATAATAATTATTAATATATAATGGATAAAAATATTATAAAATTGTTATAGAGGATAAGAAAATGAATATTTCTATGATCCATTATGTTATATGAAAATCAACCCCCTCTAAATTGAATAATTGCTTTATGTTTAATTATTTTTATAATCACTCTATACTTCTATGAATTTATTTCCCTGAAATAAATTTGTGTTATTTTGATAAAATGTGATATGAACCCACATAATTGAATAATAATCCTTATTTTTAATTGAAAAGGTTTATTTGATTATTAAAGAACTTAAATTATATTTTTATTAGCCTATAATTATATACCAACAAAAGTTTGATGGTCTGTTGTTGAAGAGTAGTTGGTGATATATTAAATAGTATGATTGGGTTCTAGGGATTGAAATTTTACTATAATATCAAGTGGACAAATTTCATTGAGATGATAAAATGGAGGGGTTATTTATGTAGTGGTGTGTGGATGGAATGGGGTTTAGTTAGTGTTGTTTTATGGTATTTGATGGAGTGGAAAAAATAAATTTTGAAACCAAAATATGTCCAGAATAATTTAATGGTTGTATGATAATTAAATATTGAAATTTTTTAAATTAGGATTAATTAAATGAAATGGAATGGTAATAATAAATATGTGTATTTTCTTGTGATTTATATATCATTTAATATGTGAAATTGTTGATATAATGAACATATTTTTCATAGTAAATAGTAATCCAGAAATAGGATTAATAAATACATTAATTGGAAACTATGACTGGTTATTGTCATTTTCTTGCGTGGGATTATGTCGTAGGGTTTTGGCATTGAAATTAATTAAATGGATTGTGTGGGGAAGTAGATATTAGTGGAAAATTTCCATACACCTTGTATTAGGTACATTACCATTTTATTTTTGATTTTCATATTACATAATAATGATGAAAAACCAGATGTATATTCATTATTTAAAGAAAGAAAACCTCATTAACAAACATTATTTGTTCCATTATTTTTTTTATCCGTGAAGAAATATGGGAGATATGTGTTGAACAAACAAGAGAGTTGAAATGGTTTTTAAAAATTAGGGACATCGATTCACCCCCACCACTTAGTGTCCTTGAATATTCAATGGATCATAACAATATAATGTTTTTTATCATAATGATCATATAAATTAATCTTTATTCTATGAAACAGTCAACAAATCTAGGAAAATCCCTAGATAATATGAAAATAATTTAAGCATGTCATAAAAACAAATTTTCATCGATTCATCACAAAATCATGTTATTCATTTAATTGGTTTTATTTTAAAATTATCTACACAATGGTATAACACATACAATAATCCACATTTTTCGTGGTGAATTTGTGAATGATATAGGTCAAACAATGTAGTTCTTTGGGTGGTGAAGGGTTAGATTCCTAGGATTCCACTCCTAGGTGAATTTCTCCATCCCCAGGATCTGTTCATCCTGTCAGGTCTTCAGATTTCTGATTGGGTGGGTAAAATGAGGTGTAAACCACCCTTGATGATTGATTATTTTTTCAAATCATCATCAATCAGTTCATCGCCATCTAGGATACTACCACATTATATAGTAATAACTCCATTCTAGGTTGGGGTCTCTCTGGAATGATCCCTTCATGGTGAGGTGGGTTTCCTAGTGGTAAGGGTTATAAAATGCCACACCTAGGGATTCCCTTTTTTAAAGAAAAATGAAAAGTAAATCACTAGAAAAAATATTTATCCCATGTATATGTTTTTATTATTTTTATAAAAAGTTTATTAAAACATCTCTCCAAAATATTTTTAAATCTATAAATCCAAATCTCCAAAAAATATTTTTATATTTGTATTGAGAGATAAAATGAAATTATATTGTCCTTTAATCGATAATTTTATGATTTGAACTTCAAATATTTGATATCATCTTGAGATTAGAAAATTTCACTAAAATAATAACCTTAATCTATAACATAAATTGATATCATATAAATTCCATTAAATTCCTCAATGGAAGTTATTCTTTATATATGAACATCAAACTTAAATTCATTTGTAAAATAGAGGAATGAGTTTTTGGATAGGAAATATATTAAATTTTTAAAAGGAATATTCAAATAAATTAACTATAACTTCTTTCATGATAAATATCATTCCTTAAATATTTCATGATATCTATTAGTTATATCCATCTTGAAAGAATCCAGAACGTATCCAAAATGGCAGTTTTGATAAAAGTTGAATATACAGGTGTCCACTAGTTAATAATTTAGTTTGTAAACAATAATATTATTTAGATAAAAACTCTCACCATCAATACTAAAAAAATTTCCGATGACTAAAATATCTAAAAATATCACCTCCAATGGAAAACCCTTTATTAAGGATATAATTTCAAATTTCATTTCTACATCAAACACATTGTAACGTAATAAAATTAAAATTTTACATTTTCTAATCCAAAATTAATGTTTCTCACAAAAACTTCATTGGTGTTCAACTAAACCAATATAATATCTCATTTATTTAAAATTATTTCCGATAAATCTAATAAAATTAAATTAATTTTAAATTGGCTGAATAAAAAAATTATTTCTGTTATTAAGATTGTATTATTACTTAATCACAAACATAAAATCATTTAATCCTAAAAGAAATTATCCATAAATATCGTGATTATTATATCCATCCCACTATTCCATCTATTTTATGAAAAATAGTAGTATTATATTTGGAAACTAGAAAATATTCAATAGAAACCAAGTGGGTGACTTGATAAAATTTACCCCCAACACTATAAAATATAAATAAAAACATGTCTAAAATGGTTCAATCTCATATATATTGAATCAAATTTACATATTCACATTATTCATAATTACACCATAAAATGTGTGAAGCTTACTCAAGACATTCTCTCATGAATCATAAACCACAATCATTTTTATTTGAAAAGGATCATCAATATCCCCATATTTTTGAATAATTATCAAGCTTCAACCTTTGATATATAATAATGACAAATATCCTTATTACAAGATCTCTAAATGATCATAATATTACTTCATATTCAAAAAAACATTGAATCACTTTAATAACTCAACTATATTAACACTTTTTAGATTAAACACATCATCATTATATGAAAGCACATTATTATAATAGAGAAAATGACCAAAAATTTAAATACTACAGGAAAATAAAAAGATATTACAAATATATCAGCATCATATCCATTTAGTTTTAAAATATAACATAAAACCCACATCCCCAATTATAATCTCCCTTTAATGAAATTTTATCCTTGGAATCTTGAGATATCATATACCTTTTAAAAGTAATAAATAAATAAAACTTGACAATAAATTGGATAGAGGTACTATTTTACCAATACAAAAGAAAGACAATATTTTTGAAATATTCAATTCCATATTGCAATGATTATCAAAACAATCATAAATAGACATTTCACTTGTTTCATTATAGCCTATTTACTCTATGTATATAACTAATTATTATATGGATTATCACTCAATATATAAAGTAAAATTTATTTATTTATTTTCCATTTATAAAATTTATTATCAAAACTAATGATACTACCCCCAAACATCTGTATTTTTATCAATCTGTATATTTTAACAATAATTTGATTATGAATCATGGTTATCACTATATCCAAATTTTATAATGAATGGTATTTTCCGTTATAGTTTAATAAATCTATTATTTTACTAATTAAGATGATCATATCTATAATAAAAATATTTTTATTAAGATAATCTCATACCTTAGAATTCCATGACTAGTGCAAAATTATGTCAATGGAGAAACATTTCATCCAAATTACATATTTTTTAACCACATAAAATTTAATCACTAATTAATTAAGTTATTCAAAATTTCCATCAGATCCAAAATATGTCTCTAATTTGTTTTAATCAATATAATGTAGAAGATGATATCAATGAGGTATTATAACTTGTATGGGTACAACTACCTATAACGATTGTATAAAAATTATTAACAATTAATCAAAAACCCATACCACCACATCCTGACAAGGTAGTACTAAAAACACACACATACCGATGAATATTCTAATAAAGGCTTCATAATACTCATATAAAAACCATAGTTACAATACATTTAATGAAAGTATAATATATCGTAAACTCATTCCATCAACCATAATTACATTCCATGAACACTAGTTCAACTTCTTATTGATCTAAAATACGAAACTAAGTGATGATCTCTTATTTTGGAGTAAACATTAAGTCTATATTATAAAACATAATATTTTAATTATTTCATTATAATTTTCACACTGTTTTAAATTCCCAACCTAATGTAATTATACTATTTATGCCTCTAATTATGTCATAAAAATCATGATATTATATAATTATACATTTTCATTTACTTTTATGCATATACCTAACGATGAGTCATTATAAGGTTCCACACTGATCATTTCCAAAATAGAACAATAGTATATATAGTAAATTATCAATAATTACTATTTTAGTATAAAACATCAACACAGATTAAAAAAATCACAAAGTATCCCATATGGTTTCCCCTCACTTGGAATCTAATTATAACTCTACTATTTAACTTCTAGTTAGAAAAATTTTACCTTTATATTAATTATAAAAATTTTCATTAAAAAATTAATATTATATTAATAGATATTCCAATATGATAAAAAAAATATAATTAATTTAATTATAGTTGATTCTCCCAACACTTAATCTCCCAATACTCATCAATATCCCAATAATCTGTTTTATACCAACAAGGATATGTGTCTATACTTTTGAAATAATAATTACTATATTTCATCTAACCTCATATACTAAAATTATTTATTGTGTTATAATCAACTAGTAGGTGACACTCTAATCAGTGTAAACATAATGGTATAAACTCTGAAATTTGTTTAGAATTTGTTAAAATTTTAAACTATCATATAAGTAATAATTCAAAATCTGAATTAATCATTATATTAAAAGGTTATAAATTTAAAAGATATAGATGAATATTTTATTTTTATAAATGAAAAATTTTCACCTCCACACCATTAGGATAATATAATTATATTTGAGGCCCCATGAACATGACCATATCCAAATTACATGATTTAAATAAAATATTGGAATATAATACATTCCCAAAACCTTTTAGATTTATATTTGTCGTTAATTATGGAAAAATATTAACTAAAAAACTAGTGTAATTTTTAATATATATACATTTTCCTCTTCTTTGAAAGAAACTACATATTCCATAAAAATCTATTAATATATCCCATAATATCTCCAAAAAATAAACTCTTTTAAAAAAATCAATTTCACTGCCTTTTTTCAAAACCTATGGAAACTGAATCATAATAATTTTTTGTTCAAAATTACTCAGTAGGGCAAACATAAATGATAAGGGTCAGTGATCTTAATTGAGAATAAGATGAGAGAATGGGTTTAATAATTTTTTATAAGAATATTGTTCTCAATAAAACATTTTTAATAAAACATAATTCAGGGTATATGGTATGGAGTAATCTAAGAAATTAATAAAGACTTTGGAAACAAAAGTTACTTAACTTGAGTCGAGAGAGTAAGAAAATATAATAATAATAAGAATTTGAATATGTACCAAAATAATCCTTAACATTTCGAGAAAAAAATAATGTATATACCTTTATGTTGGGAAAAAAAACATGTAAATGGATCCATAATTATCTCATGAGATACAAATCCTAAACCAATTCATTCAAGGGTGATAAATAATGCCACTAATCAGTATCCATACATATGTGTACCACATGAAATCAATAATTAATCATTATAGAAAGAAACATGAAAATATGGTTTTTGTATCCTTTAGAAAAGGATTCATATAATTAAATAATTCATAAGTTGATCAATGATAAAAATATGACATAAAAATGGAAAACAAATTGGTATTGATTTTTTTTAAATTTCTAGCTAAATAAAATTCAATTAAGATTATTAATTATATGATATTTACAAAAAATATATATTAGATATAATTTTTAGTCAATAATTTCCCTAATCAATATATATATGGTATATTTTTTAACATGCTACAATTAATGAAATGGAAAACATATTATTCACCCAAGAAAGTCATTAGAGGAAAAGTTGTGAATATTAACATTGTATGGTTATAAAAAAATGGCAGAGATAGATCAATCCTCAGATAGAAATTAACATTTAATAATCCATATAGAGAATGATTTAGGAAGGTATCAGTTTGTTAATATCATTCCTTAATCATAAAATATTTCAATCAATGCTGAAAAAGAGAAAAATTATTAGTATTAAAAATATCACATAGGAAACAAGGACTATCCATTAACATTTAACAAATATTTATTTTAAAATATATATATATATATTATATAAATCATAAAGGTTAGTAATTTCCTTTGGAAATATTAAATTAGTCGATAGAAAGTTTCAGATAAATTTAAAAATATACTCGAATGATGTGTTCATGTTGAAAACACTGAAAATTATTCGTTTCAAAAATATATGAAAAATCCAATATAAAATGGTAATACTTTATTTAAAAAAATTAAAGATGTTTAATCTAGTATAATAGAAACTTGATATATTATTTTTGGCATTTATAAGGGAATTAAGAAATTTATAGAATGAATATGTTCATGGAAAATGAAGATTACTAACAAAAAGGACGAGGTACGCTCAGTATTATTACAATGGGAACAAAATGATCCAAGGGGGTATAAGAAATCACCATAATACATATAATAACTTGTAAAATAATAAAATAATGGTAAAATGATTGGTATTTTTAAAAATAAAGAAAATAAAAATTCCCTAGACGTATTACTTTTAAAAACAATCGGAGTTCAATATTTAGAATAAAGATGAATCTCAAAAGATAATGGTAACCTGTGAATAAAGAAATATAAGGGGGATATAGTGAAATTAAATTTAAAATATCTTAAAATAAAGTATATTAAATATATATTTTGAAAAGAAGTTAGTTAATTCACCATACAAAATAACTGATTATGTGTAATACCAAACATGTCTCAAGGAGTTCGAAATTGAGACAGATAAACCCTGAAAACATTGGTATCTATTGAATAAAAAATTAACTTAAAGAGATACCATGATATGGATCCTAAAAAACCATGAATTAAATTTAAATTTTAATTAAAATTAATTTGTTTTTAATTACACCATATTATAGATATCATGGTGAATAATAAAAAATATGTCTTCAAAATTTATATTTTAGTCAAATAACCCCTTACTTTAATTCCTAAAATCGAATAAAGAACATGAATCTCCTTTTAAAAAAAATATTATTCAACTATTTAAAAAACTTATTCATATCTATATAACATTATAATATTTATTTATAATTATTTTTTATTTTAAATTAATTTTTATTCTCTATTTTCAATATTTGGTGTGATTAATCATGGTCATTTTGAGCTAGTTTCATATTTGTCATGTTTTTCTTCATTATTTTGGAAACATTAATGATTTATAGATCATAAAAGCTACATGGATTATTGATTTATAATTTTTTATAATGTTATCATTTTTATTCTATGGGTTTTTTGTTATGATCCTTAAATAAGAAATTTCTGATGAGTGTGCTTCAATGATTTTCAAAGAATGATAATTGGTATTTTAATTATTGAGGTTAATATTAATGATGCCATTAGATAACAAAAAATATATAATTATTCACTTATATATATATATCATATATTATCATTAATAAAATTATCATTGTCATATATTATATTATTTTATAGCATTTTTCAATATGTTGGTTAGACCAACACAAACATTAACATGAAATATTTGATAGATTTGTATGACTATAAAAGATAATTATTATTTGATAATAAAAATATTAAATAATAATAACAATATTTTTTAGATATTATATGTTGGTTAGTCATAGTTTAATATTTTTTAATAAATAATAACATAACTAGTTCAAATATCACATACATTACTTCATAGAGGTTGTAGTTTGCACAAATGACGTTTTAATTTTTCTTGATGGAAATAAGGGTAGGTGGTTAATGGTTATTCCCACTATATATAAAAATTTAGTATAATATTAATACTTAATTAGCCAAAAAATTTTGATAAATTTTTTTTTAAATAGACAGATAAAAAATAATCAACGTTAAGGAAAATTTAGTTCTTACATTGACAACGGTGTGCTTCCCAAGTATTATTCCATGGAAATAGAGGGAATATGATAAATTATTTTGATCAGAATATAAAGGAACTGAAATAGAATTATAGAGGAAGTAATAGAGTTATATGATCATTTGGTAAATGAAATTTTGGATTGGTCTTTATGGACTACTGAGAGACCATTTTTATAAGTGTTGAGATTGTCATTTTTGAAGAAATTTTATTTTCATATAATGATATCACTTGTTTCACATGTAAATAATAAACAAAAATGATAGAAATAATTTATTAGGGATATTTTATTATAATCAACACCACAAAAATTCAATTTGAAGAATTTTTTTAACTTTTTAGTCCTTTTACCCACTTTAGTTAACCCCTTTTAACCTTTTTCATTTACCGCATTAAGTAGTTTTTTAATAAATAATTCATTTTTATGCATAAAGGTTAAATGTTACATATTAAATAATATATAAAATTTCATTAAAAATTTTAAATACGCATTAATATATTCATTTTCTAAAAGATATAATGATTAATATTATAATAATAAATATGAAAATTATTAAAAATAGTTTTTACAAATTAGTATCGCTTGAGTTCTAAATAATAAAACATAGTCTTATAAAATAAAATAAATATTCTAAAATTTAAAATTTACATTATAAAATAGTTATTTTTTCTATAAAATGGTTCTATACATTTCAATTTTATAATTATAAGCTAATAATTTCATAAAAGTAATAGTATTTTTAGAACGATTATTTACAACCATTCACCTAAAAAATAATTTATTAAAAAACACAAAACAATATTATAATATATTATTGTAAGGATGCATATTTTATTTTTGTATAGTTTTTAAAATTAATTTTCTAAAATTTAAGAATTTATCATTTCATTAAATTTATAAAATATAATTTAAATCATTTTTATATGAAAATAAATTTTTAAAATATTGGTTCTTCTTATTATTAATTTTGATAAAAAATAATAAAACAATATTTAATTTACTTGTATTATATTTTATAAATATAACCCTTTAATAATAATATACATATTTTTCTTGAATAAAATATAAAGAATATAAATTTTTTTTGTAAAATATAATTTTAATAATAAAATAAACTATTTAAATTTGTATAAAATGACCTATATATATATATAAACTTTTTAACCTCAATTCATACAAGATAATTTTATAGCAAGGTTTTAATGGTAATATATTTAATTTAACATATCATGGATTAATTTTATTTTAGTGTTTCAAGTAATACAAGATATTAAATTAATATTTTTTAAAAACCTATATTGTGAATTTTTGGATCATTTCATTCTCCAGCCTAAAATATGTTTTTTCATATTAATTTTAATTATTCCAAACTAATGAAATAGTTAAGTGTATCCTTATGATTTATAAGACTCCATATTTAATTCCAAATTTTGTTTCATCCTCATTATCTTTGGTGTGGATAGTGAACTCATATATTCCATCATAATAGGAATATTACTAATATTGTGTTCTTTCATTAACCATTTTCAATAAATAACCAAATATAATGGTAGTAAATTTTTTTATGTGGTTTATAGACATCTAGGTATTAATATGTGGTCATGGATTGATTTTTAGATGCAATTTTCAGTCTTTTCAATTATCATGGACTCTATGTTACGATATCCAATACATGTACTATATCAAATGAAATATGACTAAAGGAATGATAATATAATTTAAAATGAAACACATTCTTATAAAAATATATTATTGAGAAGTTATATACTTGGGATATAATAATCCTACAAGAATAGTTTTTTATAATTCAACATCTATTAATTAGGCAGATATTTTTTGTTTTTAGGTACAAAAGAGTATGTTGAATACGATATGAATACTAAACCCACAATTATTTATTGGTTGACCAGTGTCCCTCATTACATATCATTTTTTTAACCCAATTACTTAATTTTTGTCTCATAGAATTCCATTTTCATTGAAGTTTTGGGTGTCTATCATTATGGATAACCCTTGAATTTTGTAATTTACTTGGAAAAAGTCTATGTTACACACATTTAAAAATTATGGAAATTTTTCTCTACTTCGGAAAATAACAATTGTTTTCTCTATGACCACTAAGATCTTCACTTTTAATTGAAACTTAGTTTCCCTAGTTTGTAATCTTCCACTTAAAAAACATCCTTTATTTCCTTTTATATAATATCCTTAGTGATTCTTCCCACATTTTTATATGTATGAAATCAAACATTATTTTCATTGTCATATGTTTATCCAAACTTCCATGAGACTCCATAATTTTAGTCTTATGTGTGTTTAGAAGTTCAAATAATCTTACATTGTTAGTTATAATTCAGTATAGATGATTTGAAATACCCACAAGATGTATCACTCTATCACTAATCATGTGGGGTTCCCCATTGGGATAATATCTACATTTTCCATTTCATCTATTCATAACCTGATTCATCCTATATATATACATTACTAAATTGAAAAGTATTTAATCTTGAGTGATTAAGAACTAAACCCCTAAGGGTTCGTTTCTCACTAGTCATTTAGGAGAAATAAAATTCTATAGAGGAGGGAAATTGATTTCTAATGTATCATGATCTCATTTTAAGTGGGGATACAAGGTAAGGGTAGAAATAGATAGAAATTTATTTCTTTCCAATTATTGTTTTTAAATCAACCAAAAATTAGGATGATTTGTAAGGAAATGATGATTGAGAATAATTAATATTTTAAATATACAACTTTATCCTTATTTTCTATACGTAAAAAATATTTTTTTACTTTTATTTTAGAATGTTTCAATAAAAACGTGGATAAATTAAAAACTTTTATTTTATTTTACTAATTTATTTATCCAAAGACAAGGGAAGAATTCAATATCATTTCTTTTCCTATATTTTATTTTATAAAATATTAAACTACTTATTTTATTTTACTAAAATATCGCCAAACATGGTTTAAGTGAATTACTATAAGATAATTACATAACAAATTCAACCTAAAAAAATTATTACACTTATAAATAATTATATTATCTTTCAGTTTAGCCAAAATAACAATATGTTCAATTTAGATTTATTTTGGTTGCTTTATCTCATATTCCATAATATAGTTCCTTAAAATAATAAATCTTAAATAATTTAATTTAAATAGAATCTTATTATCCTAATAATATCCCCAAAATATTTTCTATCTAGGTTTTCAATCTTAGACCTACTCATTGTGCTAAAGATTAAATATTATGTTGATACCAAACAAATAACTTTCAAGGAGATTACCCCATACATGCATTGTTTTGATACCTATATCACCTTTATAGTATCCATTCAAGGATATAATATCTAGAAGAATCACAAAATATCAAATTTACCAAAAAAATAGGATATTGTCCAATACTTAAACTTATACCTTTCACTTATCACTAATTTTCCCTTAATATAATCCCTAAAATATTCAATATTACATCATCTAATATAAAGGGTTATTTACAACTTTGAAATTATGATCAACGTTAACATATCACAACTTGATGATATTCACATACTCAACTAATAACATAATAATCTATAATGTTTTCTAAACCGTTATTTGATACTAAATATCATTCCTCATGGAGCCTAGAGAAAATATTTTATTACAATATATTCACACAATTAATACCAAGGTGGTATTTATTTATTTATTTGGTGTTTTTTATTGAAAATAAAATTATTATGTAATCATGATGATTTTTTTTAATTAGAATTGAATTTATGCAGAATAATCGTATATTTGACCATGAAAAATGTTCGAGAGGATCGTGTTATTTCCTATCTTTTTCCAAATTAAAAACCTAAAATAGAAATAAAAAAGAGGTTTTTTTTCATATATCCTTAAGGATTACATGAAGCATATAATTTCAAAATCATCAAGTGATTTAGTTTACAAGAATTGGGTTGATTATATAATATCACAAAATATGAGTTAAATTAATAATTAGAGTTGAGTTATTATAGGTGAAGAGGCCACATGATTCACCAAAATAATATTATTCCATGAATGAAAGAGACTTTGTGAGATAACTTCATCCCATGGAATGATTGAGTTATGAGGGAGGAATATTTAAATATGAGTTATGTTGATGAGGATATATATGACATAGTCTCGTTATCAAGTGATAAAAAAGTTGTTACAAGGTTATAAGGTGTAGTGTTATTGAGACTCATGAGAACCAAAGCCTAGAACATTATATCTGTTGAATGAATGGTTGACCACATTTTTCAATGATTTTTCTGGCAGATGTTTTATATACATACCTGTTTTTTACACGACTAATATGGGGATAATTATTAGATTAATATATAGTTTAGAATAATTTTCAAATAAGGTATGGTCTAGTTGATTCATGACCATGTATCCATCCTTAATAATTAGTTTCAAATTATTGACCCATGTATGATGTTATTATAAAGACCCATAATTTTTCCATGTAATTTTTTTATTTATATGGAAATATTATGAGTCTATGAAATTTGATTTCACATGATTCCAAGTCCCAGAGTGACCAAAATGAATTTTCGAACATTATTTTAGTACGTTTAGTTAACATGTGAGCGGGAATTAGTATCCTTTGAACGGGTGCCTGGAATTGAAATCTGGGGACACTATTGAACACGCAATGCCGATTTTCTCTTAAGGAGGCCTTCACCTCGACTACTGTGGGATGAGGGTGTAAGATGGAAATCTCGGTTTTTGTAGAGGAATAAAAAATAAAATAATAGTTTACTTTTTATTTTATATCTATCCACCACGTTTTGAATTAGGTGGTGGGGCCACCGAACCTTGAAACCCCTCTTTTAATGTGGTGTAACTCTTAGAAATCCTCCCACAATTAATCAGCCTTCATTAATTGAACAATTAATGAACTCTTAAACGAAATTTGGGGGATTGGATCCCCACTTCTCCTATAATTGAGAATTGTTGTCAAACTCTTTTGCTGGAGAACTCTTGGTGGAAGAACATCCTCCAACAAAGAACCTCCTCCAATGAAGAACAAATCTCCAGATGAAGAATGTTTAACCAACATTGGAGCATGGATCGGAAGCATATTGAAGGACCAATGAATATCGGCATCTCCTTCATCATCTTCATTTTTTCCTCATGACATCTCCAATGAACAGTTGAGGTAGGGTCTGTTCGTGATTGGTCTTCATTAATTTACATTAATTCAATCTTCTTGAGCCGTGTGCTATCTGTCTAACACAAAGGGTGTGGGCCAAATTAACACAGCTCGATCCCTCCACTACATCATTATTTTACATGTTCATCACGGGAGAAACTTCAGGTTGATCGTAACTAAACCTTGATGGACTTGATGTGATGGCGACGTCCCAAGATGAAAATTGATTCCTTCGAAATAAATAAAGGGCCCCCAAATCTATCCTAGTGACCTGCGGAAGCCCGCCTGCACGATGATAGAGAACACTGGTGCCAACGATTTGCACCGACAACATACAAGGAGTCGTCTGGCACACCAGTCAGCCACGATGGTGGTGGCGGTGCAACCGCACCATCAAAGGAGGTTGTGGCCCCTCGGCTGTGGTGGTGGAGGGTGGCGGTTGGCACGCTGGCAGTCCGCGTGGATGCCCGGGAGGCGCGCGTCTGCGCTTCCTGTGTTTGAGGACGTGGCTAACGAGCTGCGGTGGTGTGCCTAGAGGGCGGTCGGAACCTGGTAGTCCACAAAATAAGAGTATTATAGTTAGATCTATCTAAGATGATGGTATTGACTTCATTAATATTATGTTTTGATCATAGTGTCAAAGCAGAAGAATTGTGGTTTGGGTTTAAAAAAAATTAAACATTTTAATTTTTAATTACTGGTTACATTAGCGATGAATCAGAGTAACATCATACCATTTATTTTAGATTATCCATTGACAATAGTTTTCAATTATGGGGTGGGTTTTTCTCAGGAAGATTAACATGGTTGTGATGATGAAACACATTGGGTATTGTTATCAAGGACTAGTGTTAGGAATATTATATATTTGAGATAATACCATTTGATATTGGATCAATTAACCTTTGATTGGTGTGAATTTTATAAGAAATTATGGATAGAATTCTGAGTGGTCTAGGAATGGGTAATGATTGAATTAGGTGATAATTCTCACGTATCAGTATGTTGGTGATGTCAATTTATTAAATTCAATAATGGGATGTATGTGAAATGTAGAGTTTGGATTATTTTAGTTCAATGATTCAATGATAGGAATAGTACTTTGGTGGGGAACATTGAATCATTCATAGATATACAACCCCCATGTTGGAGAGTCGCGGATATAATGAAATTTATTTGTTGATGGTTTTTATGGAACCGAGATGATGGTGAAAAAATAGACACATTTTATCAGTTTTAGTAGTGAATACTAGATTTGGGATTCAAATGTGGTATTGAATTGAGAATGTGGATAGGATCAATATCAAAGTGATATTTGGGGTCATTTGGGTGTACATTAGATTATGGATTTGTTGATACTCATGAGTGGAGTGCAATATTATAATTGGTTGGTCAAGGATCAAATAATTGAATTTCGTTGAGTTTCATGTGTTGAAATTGGTGTGTTCATTTGAATGATTTCACAGTAACTAGGAATTAGGTCCTCATTATTGTAATATGTGAAGATGTTTCAGAAGTTTAGGTTGAGTTTTTTTATGAATAATCATCTATTTATGTATTGAATAATTTTATTGAGTGAAATTGGATGTTGTCAGGTTTCAGTTACATCAATAGAATCATTTAATATTTAGATGACGTATTTTATTAATAAATCAGATCATTTCATGAAATGGTAGTGTATCTGGTTTCTGTTCAAGGGTGGATATGCCATGTATCTTCCAATTTTTTATAGTGAATTTAGATCAGTATCCGGTTCTGATTGATGTAATAGGATGACTATAAATTTTCATTGTTTCTTCTTGAGGGATAGAATCTTTATTATGGAGAATTTTTAACAACATAAATATTTAATAGTGGTTGTTTATGGGGGATATGAGTTTTTCCCCATGTTAAGGAACATAATGATTATTTGGGATTGGGGAGAAAATTATGTCGTTGGACAAAATATGGAGGTATTTTGGAATTAATTCTAAGTAATTAGTAATTTTGATTCATTTAATAAGTTCTACAGATTTATGAAAAATTTGGTTCTTTTTCATTGGTATGAATATTGTATGTTTTCAGCTAAAAATGAATCTGGGGAGTGTAGTTTTCTAGGGAATTTTCAAAGTCTCACATGTAGGGGTCCTCCACTATTTGAAAATTGAATAATTTTATGTTTATTTATGTATGTTCTTATGAAATGCAATTTTTTTTGTTCAAGTGTATGATAAAATAAAATTATGGTTAAAACATTATATGTTATAAATAACTTATATATACGTTTTTCTATATAATTAAAAAAATATGTATGATGAAAACCATACATATTGGTCTTTTCTAGCTATAAAGACTTTCATATGTGGAAAATATTAAGTATAGGTTTTCTTATCTAAGTGAAAAACATTATGTATGAAGAAAATATTAAATATATGTTTTATATTATAATAAAATACCTACATATGAATAATATATTATGTGTGAATTTTATACCTTAGAGGAAAAAAATGTATGAGTAAAACCATTCAAATTATAATAAAATATTCCACATTATTTTCTTCTTACGGGATAATCAATTTGCATGAAAAAAATCATATGTATAGTAACACATAATGAATTTTCTTATGATACATAAGGATTATCAAAATTATATAAAGATTTTATTTAGGTGATATGTAATGGATCCATACATAGTGAATTTAAGTGTATTGTTATAGAGGATGGAAATCACACTTTGGCATTATAGATGCACTATCGATGGTTGGTAGCACCGTGAAGGGAGAAGGACACATCCTGATGGCATTGAAGGTTGGTTATTTGGCTCTAAATGGGAAGTTTGTTATATCTGGTGAGCCCTTGGGTTCATTATATGATTTCAAGCATATTTCTATATTTTTTAAATCATGGATGGGATTATTTTTCGACTTTAAATTTAATATCACCTTATGGATTATTCATTTTTTATATTAGTGAGAAATGGGAGGCATAGTGAACATTCCCTTCTTATTCCCATCAAACCCCATGATCACTAAAATTTTAATATTTTTTTGAATCCTATATGTAGTGGTTCTTATCCTCCATCTTATATTCTTCAATTTGTTAGTTTTTTATTACCTTTGTGTCTTGAGGATAGATCTTGTTTGCAAATTCACTAGATCATGGTGAAATCAGGTTGATATGACATGGATTTTTTATAATGTAAAGTTTTCATTATAGGAGGATTGATGTGATATATTATGTGTGGATTCATTTTGTTATAAAAATTATAAATATATTATATATTTTCACCAGTTTGAATGAAATCAATGGTTTTTATTCAAGAGGTGCGTGATTAAAAACATATAGGACACTAGTAGAAGCATGGGGTCGTTTTATAGACCATTGGTTAAGGTAGATGGTATTTCAATTTCTAAGTATCATACTCATTATGTGATTTTTTATTCATGAGTAATCAGTATTACTATTTTCTTCTTGTCAAATGTATTGTGCATTCAAAACCTAAAAATTGGGATGGGATCACATCAATCTAATAGTCAATAAGGACAACATAGCTTTCTAAACGATTTGTTGGTGGAGCCTTAGTAAAACCAGTGTCGGTTCTTCTCTTTATGGATTGATATATGGTTTGATTTGGTTTCTCAAGACAAATAATTTTTTATTTTTGAATTATAATTTAAAACATGGTGTGTAATGAAAAATGGATTCTTCATTGACATTGATTAAATGGTATTTTCATGTAAAGCAGATTATTTGTGGGGATTGTTTAAGAATGATATTTCAAGAAAATTTGGTGTTTTATAAAGAAATATTTCATTATGATTTTTGATATATGAATATAATGAGTAAATATAGCATGTGATGAATATTATTTAATGGTTTATAATTGATATTTTAATAGGTTTTTAATGTAAATCCTAATAGTTGTAGTTTAGAATGATTAGGTCTATTTGACCTCATATGGGAAATGCGTTAATTTCCAAATATTGATTTATTTGGTTTTTATTCAAGATTATTATTTTCATGTATATTTATTTTTTATGATCTTTCATAATTTTATTGGAACTCTGTACCATTTTTTTGGTGCTGTATTTTATTGTATGGACTTTTTTGTATACAACTAATTGGGTTGTTCTGATAAGGTGTTTCATTCATTGTCAAAGTGAGTAGGCCAAACAATATTTTGTTCAATTACACTTTACGATATATATATAAGGTAAAAATGATTTTTTTTATAGGATCAATAACTAATAGAATAAAATGATTTTTTTCAATCCCATTCGGTAAATTGGGATAAGAGTGAGTTGTTCAGGCGTGATTGAAAAATGGGTGACATAGTAGTCTTGAATATTCTTTTTGGTGATAAATCATTACATTTTGAAGGTGTGGCTTTCATGAATATTTCTAAGGAGAGTTACCTTAATTGGTAATTAAGTGATAATAAAAGGGAAATCTGTATGGTTATTTTATGTGTGGGATGTGTTATTGGACTAGTGTTTACTGGTTTATACAGTATGATGTGGTTTTCATGCTACATTATTTGTAATGGTTATGATACCCAACCCTCTATGAGAGACTTTGGTTAGGGATGTGATTTTATTATTTTTATGAACCACCTAGGTATAGTGTGGTTTGACTTATTCCATGGTACCCACCTCAAGATGGTGGTTTTGATTGTGTTAGAGGTTTTTTATTGTTATTCCCTTATTCTATTACTTGTTTACTGAATAATGGAAGAAATATTTTCCATAGGACACACCTTGTAATTGTTCGGTCCAGCCTATTTCATCATACCTGCACCAAGGGGGAGGTTTAGCATCTTTAAGAGGTTAGATATTATGATTACCTCTACATATTACATCATATTATGTTGATATATGTGATCATATTTGGTGATGGTGTGGCTCAGTTAGTGACACATTACCTACCATGAGTGGGATAGTTTGGATCATGTTTGAGTTTTTCAATTAAGATTCCCTCCTCAGATCAGTTGTTTCATGTTAACTGATATATCAGAGATATGTCTATGGGACCTTACCCTATGTATGGTTCAACCTATGTGAGAGGTTTTCTACTGAAATTCACATCTTATATCACTTGTGGTAAATGATGGATTTATTATATGTTGATAGTAAATATCATGATGCATTTTCTTAATGAGATTCTTTTATACCTCAGACTATTTATTGATATTACATTCCTTTATGGTATTTTTTGTGATAAGAATATAATTGAATTATTATTTGAATAGGATAGAGCAATTAAGGTCAAGTTTCATGGTTTTTGGGTTAGCACATAATTGTTGGACATTATTTCTTTAATCTAAATTCTATATTATTTTTATAAGTATGTGGGTGTTCGAAGAGCTAAAATTAAACCGCTTATATATATTACATGTCCATCTATTTAAGGACAATATCATTTAGTATATTGTGGGTATGGGTGTTTTTATTGGTTTGTTGGACTCACTCTTAACCAGGTACATGGATTGTGTTTCGATGTGCATGGGTATAATGTCATGGTTTCTCTTAAGAACATGTTGTTTTTTAATTATACATGGGGTTCATGTATACTTGATTATGGTGGCTAGGGATTTGGAAGAATTATTATGTGAGTTGGGAAGGAGGATAGTGTAGTTGGGTTTAAATTATTTTTTCCACATTTACTAGCTAGTGCCATTCTATTCAACTAATTTTAAAATTCATGTTATATATTTTTACATTCCACTACACCTATGTTTTAGGTGATGCATCTTATAGATTTATTATTTATATTATAAATTTTTTAGGGTCTATTGGATCCTTTTTTATTGGTTATGGGTTTTTTGGATGTCCATTTCACAAATGGTTTATCCTAAATTTTCAATATACTCAAGAATGAACTTGATGATATATTTTATAGGTAATTGAATCGCCATAATTGTTTTAGGTCCTCACCATTAGTCAAAAGCCACTAGCATTTGGGACGGAATGCCTATGTTCTTGTAACATCCATGTTGGGGTGTTGTTCGAGTGATATAATTGGGGGTATTACAATATGCATGTAAGAATAACCAAAGTATAAAATAATTGTTATATTAGATGATAAAATAATGTGTTATTGAAATAATAAAATATGATACAGATGGTAGTTGTGATAACATGGTCTAGGAATTTATGAGTTAGAATGGTTTAGAATTTTAATAAATTGGTGTCCATGAAATGTTTCTTGTGAAATAGGTATATTTATGTAATGTTTTGATGTTTTTCATCTTTTATGGGAAATATGTGTGTGTGTGTGTGTGTGTGTTTGAAGAGTTTTCATTATCTCCTTGAATGGGATCTTATAGGGAGGTATTGATTTTCATAGTCCATTTTCGTAGGTGTTAAAGAATCCTATGGGATCCTTCAATGAGTACTCTAGTAGGTAGTGATATCCATGTGAAATATATATTGGTTTCCAACATTTTCATGGGAAACTATAAATAGACCACCCATGAGGAAGAAAGTTACATGGTTGACAAAAACGGGATCTCATCCCATGGACATCACTCATGCATCATTAAGATTTTTGTTTTTTGTTTTTTAGGATATAATTTTTAGGGGTTAAGTTCATTATTTACCCCTAACATCATGTGTAAGGTTATAGTATCCCCACAATGATAAAACCTACTCTTATTCAACTTATACTTTGATTTCATTCAGGAAATCTCCATTAAATAATAGATTTCTTCAAATAGGTCATTTTAGACCTCTCCTTCTACTCTTTTATTTTATACTTCCCACTCTTTTTTAATATTTATCTTTTGTATGGTTATGGAGTTTCAGGTTTCTTCTTGATTGATTCTTATTTGGGGATTTCGTAGTGATAGGGTCATTAGTCATCATATATCGCTTCTCTTTTCACTTTTATACTGTATGAATATGAGTTAAAAATTGATTTATCATTTTCTATAGGTAATTTCAGGAATTTAAATTTTCATAAGGGACTATAGGTTCTTATGTTTTTCAAATTATTATTTGATACAAATATTTGTGCTTTTAATTATTTATTATGGGTTGTGTTATTTTTTATTTTCTTCTTTCAACTTGAATTTGACATAAAATATTATTTTTATTCTTAATTTTCTATGATTAAATTTATTGGAATAAACACAAAAATAGTTTTGTTAAAATGTTCAGCATTTATTTTCCATTAAATAATTAAATCATTTTTCATGAGTAAAACACATATTAATTATAATAATTTATTGTCAGATTTTTGTTCCCATTTTCATTAGTCAATGAATTGTTTAGTTAATTTTATGTGTAATTACTCCATAATAAAAACTATATGATAGTTGATTCATTTCAGGATTAAAAACGTTTTTTATTATGTGATAAAAATAAGGATTTTATTTTTATAATTTGATTTTATTTGAGAATTAGATTTTACAAACCTAGAGTTTTTCAATCATGATTTTGCAAAATTTTGTTCTTTAGAGTCGAGAGGACTATCAAGGGGTGAGAAGGTTAATTTATCCTAGTATGTGACCAAAAACAATTATGGTTTCAGGGATAATGGGCATAGAATTTACCCCTAGATTTATTTTTAGTTAATTTCAAGGAAAATTTTATTTTAAGGGTATTTAATATTTTTGAATTAAAAAAAATAATATATCACATGATCATGGATTTTTATACCTCTTAAAAATATCATTATTTTTTAATTATAACTTATTTTTTGATAAAATAATTCCAGGTTTTCCCTATGGGTAATGTTACATTTATTAACACTTTGAGGCCTAGGGAGTTCCTATCACTTGTGTTTTTTGGTTAATAATTAAAATATTTTTTAAGGGAATAAATAATAGAAAGCCGCTTGTTTAAACATCCCCTATAAAAATCATCTTTCGTAAGCTTTATTTTAACATTGTTAATATCTCTTGATTTAAAGCCGTAGGATTGAATCATTTTAGAATCATTGTTGAGTTGATAAGTAGAAACAAATTTTGTAAAACACTAATGATGATGCTCAAATTGTGCATCACTAATGTGAACATTGATGTGATGTAAATTCATCATTAAGATAGGAATTATTTTTTTTATTTCATTTGTTACTATTGATTTCTAATCCATGAATTATTTTTCTTCAATTATATCCCATTTTTGAGATTCCCTATAATTTATTCACCACTTCTAATTGATGTTCACAATTTTCTACCTAAGTTCTTTTTTAGTGGTGTCCTTACATGTGAATAAAAAAATTCTAGAAGATTATTGTTTCCATCATACACGTAACCAAGTTTTTTTTTCTTTATTACTTTTCATTATACACTCACCTCTATATATATCCTAGGCTAGCAGTTAAAAAATATTGGATAAGGTAGCTAAAGGAGCTATAGATGGGGATACATAATCTGTTTTGGATCACATTAGTGGAAAAAATATTGGGATTGGGTTATGTATGGGTGTTTTTGATGTATAGTGGGTGACAGGGATCACTAGAGTCAAAGAGAGTGAGAGTTATCAGAGGGAATCTTTCATGCATGGTTTTAGAGTAATGGTATCCACCCTATTATTATAGATTTATTGATTAAGGATAGTTATCAATGGACCACCAAAGGTGATATAGTGATGGTTGAAGCCCTCATAAGTGATTTTTGTATAATTAGATATGAAAATCATGGTTATAGTGGTGTTTTCAATGTGATATAATTTTTTTGACTATAATTCAAGTAGTCAATAATTAAAAAACATGTAAAATTTATATATTTTGAGGTTAGTATTTTTTTGAGAGAGAAAAATATCACAAGGAATGTAATTCAGAAGTACATGTCACGTATGGTCACTGGTGGTGCCTAGAATTTGTTTTAAAAGATTTAAAATCTTAACAAAAATATTTCCATCAATATAATTTGTGTAGTTTCATCCCACTTGACATGGTCTATAATGGATAATACACCTATCTAGTATATGTTGTGTTTGCACATCCCATGTAACAACCAAGGTACTTATAAAATAATTTTTTTCATTATGGAATTTAATAGTTAAATTCATTATAAATGTATAATGAAATAAGTGGTATTTATAAAAATTAATAAATATATTCTAATAGAATAAAATCATCACCAGTGAATTTATAAGTAAAATTTAGGCATCATATGAGTGAAAATATGATATATTTATATCGTAGTATAAGTAAATAAATGTTTTGATAATGATAAATTAAATGTTGGTATTTTTGAAACACATAAACTTTCATTTACAATTTCTGATTAATATAATGATTCAAAAGAAAAAATTTCATCATAAAAAAAGATTAAAAAATTAATATTTTTTCTTATGATTTAATTTAATTTTAGGAGACCATTATTAATTTTTTACAGTGTCATAAAATTAGATATAATTTTAAATTTTGTATTTTTCAATAAATAGTGATTTTAATTAAAAATTTAATTTATCATATCTATTAAATTATTTTCATAAAATATAGTTCATTTTTTAATTCTAAATGTTGAAAATTTTTAGGGTGAATTTTTTTTGTTTTTCTAAAACGGTAGACTTTTGGTGAATAGTGAAATATAATAATTTATGGTATTTAACAATTTCTTGAAATATTAAGTCATATATGATCCGTGGATTATTTAATGACAAAAAATCAAAATTTCCTTCATTATTTGGATATATTTAATGTTAAGGGTCAAACTATACATATTTTTTTGCCAAAATAATTAACTAATGAATAAAAAAATCAAACAAAATCCCTCTCCTTTACTATAAATACTACCTCTTCTCTTCGCACCTCTAAATCCATTTTGATTGTTTAATTTATACCCATTTCTTTTCCCAATACTATTTCCCACATCCAAACCCTTTTAGTATAACAAAAATTCCAAAACCAAGTTCTTTAATGATGTTTTTTAGGAGAAGAATCCCAGGAGGTAAAGTTATCTTTTGTTTTTTGAATTTATCTTTAATTTATTTCATTTTATTATTCTATCATAAAATCACCTCATTCAAGTGACATGATAAATCCATTATCATGAATATATTGGAATTTAATTTTTTTAATGCAATATCCATCAGCAATCCGCTCTTCTTCTCCACTTATTATAATAAATGAAAACATTTTCCTCAATGCGTCTACTTAACTTTATCGTGGATGATGTGTTCAAAATGGTATTTTTCCACCTTCAAGGATGGTCATAAAAAAATTATTATGGATAAATTGGATTTTATAATACACATTATAAGTTATATAAGGTTATGGGGCCAATATATAAACATTATATTTAATAAAAGTATATATGTATGGGATGGTTGTAAAACCCTCCGAAATAAATTAGATCATTTTCATTAATGTTTTTTCTAATGAATCGTCATCATATCAGAATAAAAAATCATGTATGATATAATATAAAATTCTGGAAACATATTGATCCCTTTTTTTCAATTTTTTATTTTTTATTCCATTTGATAAGAAAACCCATAATGAATCAACCAGGGAGACCCGAAATTAACGCACCTGAAATAATATAATTACAAAATATTATAAATAAATGGGTGGAATGATGATATTAAAAGATCATATATGGTATTATAAATATGAATACCGTTATGTAATAAATTAATAACACTCTATGAATCATTATAAAGGGTTTTTGAACATGTTTTAATGAATTCAAACCCATGGTTAGGGACTTTCCATTTAAAAATTCTCTTTAAAATCTTTTTTTACAAAACTAAAAAAAGAATGTTTCTTCTTAACTTATACGACATAATTGGAATATCCTATTTGTATGACACCATAATGTCATAGGTTTAAATTAATATATTAATTTTTTATTTATATAGAAAATTATTTCTTCTTTATTTTCACAGTATTATTTTAAAAAATGAAAATTTCCCCAAAAAATGTGATTATGATACAAGTTTTTATGTTTTATGATTAGGTTTTTGTACTTGTTCATTATTTATAATGATGTCTGAGACCTATATCTCCCTCTCATGTATTGTAAATTTTTTTTATGTTTACTTTTATGTTTATTACAATTACAATTGGGATAACTGCACCATAAGATAGTCATGAGGATTACATCATAAGGTAGTTGTGAGGGTTGCATAGTAAGGTTTTCATAAGGGTTCCAAATCTTGTGGTATTCATGAGGGTTAAAATAATAAGAATGTAATTCCCCATGTTACCTATATGGTTTTATTTATGTTTTCTCTAATTTATAGAAATTTAATATTTTCAAAAAGTATTTGATAATTTATGGTTGAGAAGTATATCTTTATGAAAATGATTCCATATGTTTATATGTATCCATGAACTAATAGTTTATTTCTTTATTTTTATGACCCTTTCTGAGATTTTCATACTCATCCCATGTTTTAAATTATTTTTGATAGGGTTTATAGGTGGGTAATATAATATAAGAATTCAATATTAATTTTTGAAGATTTTTCATTAAATGATTTCATGTTTTGTTAAGAAATTTGTATTATTGAAGAAATGGATACTATGTAAGTAGTACCCACTTTTTAGGATTTTACATTGATATTTATTAATTATATACTAACTCTCTAAAAATATATACTTAAAATATCTTTGGGAATTTATGAAATTTAATTCTCTAATAATTTAATATAATATGTAATGTTTAAGGTCTGGTTCTTACAGTTTGTATTAGAGAATAGTTTAGAAAACATTATGGGTTTGGATGAAGTTAATAGAATATCATAAAAAAATTACTTTATAGTTAGGTGGAAATGATATATAATTTAATGGTTAATATATTTCTTCATCTAAAATTTTTCAATTTATAATGGTTTTCCATAGAAGAAATAGGGAATCTAAAGTCATAAGGCACTTGAAGGATGATATCATTCCGAGTCAGCAACCTAGAATAGTGGGAATTAGAACTGCATTTTTTTATAGTAATGGAATAGTTAAATTAGGATTTATATGGTGGTTTCTTTAATGAAAGAAAATAAAAATAGATACCACAATTGAACTTGAAAAGAGATGAACATTTTATAAGGAAACTCCTACTTTCAATGGATCTTCTAACCTAGTGGTTGATAAAGTGTGGATTAAAGCCCTTGGAAATATTTTTGTTATCCTGGGGTGTTTATATAATCAAAAGGTTGGTCTTAAAATATTTTATTATGAATTCTAAATTAAATATTAGTGGTCAATATTCAATAATATCAGGGATAAATAGGAGATTGATGCCTTGGAATGGGATGAGTTGAATAATCTATTCCTTGAAAATATTTTCCTAAGGTGGTTTGACTTGGTGTGGAAAATTAATTCCTCAAACTAAAAAAATTAGGAACATTCATTTGTCATGTATAATGAAAACTTCACTAGATTGACAAGGTATTATCCAAATATTATTTACTATCATGATATTAAAATTTTACTCAATATTGAAGACAAGATATCAAATGGAATTGGCCTCCAGTGAATTCAAAAGTTATGATAAACATGTTCATTCTATTGAGAGTGTATAAATATTGTTTTTTAATGATCACATGTACTTTAAAAAAATGAATGAAAATAAGATTAAATGAAATTTGTAAGAATCAATCAAAGAAATATGAAGGTAATAAAATTCAGTTTATAGTTTGTGGAATGTGTGGTAAAAATCCCCCTGGGGAATCCCTTAATAAATATATCATGTTTTTCTGATGTTGTGTGTTTTGAAATATGGACCCATATTGTATTAAAAATGATCTTATGTTTAATTATGATAAGAAAATTGTAATTTTTTTAAAATGTGGTGAGATGGGGAATTATGAAAATAACTGCCCAAAGAATAGTCTGAAAGATGGAAAGTAGCTAGATTATAATCATAAATGTGAAATTATATCCTTTTTGATTATGTTAGTAGATGTTGTTCCATCTAATGAAGTGGTATCATGTAGATTTTTTGTTTACTTAGATTTATATATTAACTTTTTTTTATACAGGTTCTATATATTCCAATATTTCTATTAAACATTCTAATGAATTGGAAATTTCACCGTAAAAATTAACCAATAACATATGGTTAAAAAATGAGGAAATATAAAATCAAAAACAAATTATATGAATATACCTAGTGTTGTATATGGGATGTTATGACCTATAAACCTTATTACTTTCCCTTAATATTGTTTGATGTTATTATGGGTCTGGGTTGGCATTTAGATTATCATTTTATGATTTATTATAGAGAAAAGGAAGTTATTTTTTTGAATTTTTTTGAATTTAAATACAATAATGAAACCATGCCATTTATTAAATATAATGTGGCTGAGAAACTGTTAAAAATGGAAATGAAACTTATCATGAATGTATATTTGTTATTGAAAATAAGAGAATAATTAATATTAATTATGTTTCAATGGTAAATGAATACATGAATGTTTTTTCAGATGATTTTACTAGTGTTATACTTGATAGAGACGTTTAATTAAATATTTACATAGTTCTTAATTCTAAAGAAAATTTCAAAGCTTCATTATCAAAAGGATCAAGTGGAACATCATGGATTGAAAGCAATTGTAGTAGTTGCTTGATAAATGCTACATTCATCCTAGCGAATCGTCATGGGGTGATCATGTTTTTTTGGTTAAAAATAATGATGTTACCATGAGATTATGCATTGATTATAGATCTTTGAATAACATTAACACAGAGAATAATTATACACGTCCTCATATCGATTACATGATTGATCCACTCCATGGATCATTGTCTTTTCCCATGATTGACTCGAGATCTGGGTACCATCAACTGATATCGATGGAGGGTGAAATACCAAAAACAGAATTTGGAACTATATATGGGCATTATGAGTTGGTTTTTTTCATTTGGTTTGAAAAATTATCCTCTTACATTTATGGGTCTTATGAATATAATATTTCGTGAATATTTGGAAAAGTTTTTTCTTCTTTTCATTGATGATATATTGGATTATTCAAAAAGTTATGAGGATCTTGAAAACCATCTCTGTATTGTTTTTTAAACACTTAAATAAAATATGTTATATGGAAAATTTATAAAATTATCTTTTTGATTGTAACAGATTTCTTTTCATGGGAACATTATTAATAAAAATTTAATAACATTTGAACCTACCAAAAAAGTGTTTGATGAATGTAAAATACCTTTAAATGTTATATATATACATATTTTTCTTACATTATTAGTTTATTACCAATGGATTGTTAAAAAAATTACACTTATCTTTCCCACTAAATAAATTAATAAAAAAAGGGGTTATGTAACACCCCGACCCAGTTTCCCAATGTCAGTGAATTATTACATAACATTGTCATGATCACAAGGGATCAAATCCTAAAAGGCCAATCAGTTTAGTATCCTTGGAAGTACTAGATACATTCTTATGTTTTACATTACATTTTATAAAATGAAAAACAACAACAACATTGTCTTCATTGACCACATTCATATCGATTAGACTATACCTATAGGTCAGTCAAAATATACGTCCTCACATCCAAGGAAAAATAAAACCTTGAAAGGGGTGATCTCAGATGCTCAGTAAGGATAACAATATAATGGAAACATTCATAATTAAGCATAAACATTTATAGCAACGTATAAGACTAACATATAAGCCTTCAAAACATAAAATTTTGCATAATATGGCCAATATAAATCAAATAATTCCATTTACTTAATCACATAGATATTCTACTATAAGAATAATCACATGAAATATCCATAGCCAATTTCATAATGATGGAATGCATAATTCCAAACTTAATAACCACATAGTAAAGGCCTTATGAAAATACTAAAAATAAAAAAAAATCAAGGCCTTATTCTGAGGCACTAGTTTGTCTCATGAGACCTACTGATGCATCGAGGAGCTATAGCAGGCTCCTATTGTCACTTCCTACGTCTAATGTATTCCTCATATGAAAAGATTTAAACATAACATAAAGATTTGTATTAAAACTAGCATGCCAACTGTCAATAATTTCTCCATAAACCATGAATGGTGTAAAAATAACACTTCCATAGTCAAAAAGTTCACAAAACCTTCAATATAATATGAATTATTTGTATCATCAACTTCAAAAAAGATTAAAATCCATCAAAGGATGTTGACATAGATGAAATCAAAACTTTTTGAAGAGAAATATCTCTTTCTATTTTGAAAACATTTAAAAGTCATATAATTATAAAATAAAATATTTATTTTGAAAATATTCTTATAAACTTTTATGTGAAGCTTCAACGATGTTATTATGGCATAAAATAACTGCACCCACCATATTAGTTAAAAAGACATTCTTACATTAATTTTGTCGTGAATGTCTTAAAGTACCTTATTTGAAAAAGGATAGAAATATTCCTTTCAAAACATATGTGGTCAAATAAGGGTATAAATTACATTAACTGATAGTCTAGTAATTTTTTAAAAGGTTTTTAATTATATTTTTAAGAAAAAATGGATGCTGATGATAAAGAGGTCCTAGTAGATACTTACGTATTAACAACCTCAGATAAGTAAAGGGATTGTAGAAGTAACCCTTACCTTGTAATTTTTTTAGTAGATGGTATGTCAACAAATTATATAATAGTTAAAACATTGTTATTAAATTAAACAATAACTATAAATATGATATCATATATGATCCTATAATATTTGTTTGTTAATAATATTTTAGTAGTATCATCGTTTCAGGTGCTAACTGATTCGTTTTCCACTATATGATTGGTTATTTCAGCCATGTTTGTTATGGATATGATGTATTTGATTTATATACAGAATTATATAATGTAAATAAACATTATTTTAATCATAAAATTAAAATTATTTTTGAATGATTACGATGGGGAATGAATCTCATCGCATTCGTGGAGATGGTAATCTGTACGTACACATGAGTGAAAGTATCATTATATTGATGGTGAAATTGTATTTAATTGGATGGTATATAATATATAAAGAATAATTAATAGGTTATATTTATTATTTAAATATTTTATACTCATTATTTTACCCATCCAAATAATGAAGTGTTTGAATAACAAACTACACAATGATGTGGAGACGGTAAGTCGTACCTACGCACGTATGGGGACTTTGTCATTTATAGGATGAATATAATAATGAATATGGTTGTACCATATTAATAATAACATCACAATATTTATAAGGTACTTGAGTTATAATTTTTATATGGAAACAACAATGATATAGGATGTTGAAGAAGAAAGGAACTTGAAAGAGGGTGGTGAAATTATTATCTCTTTTTCGGGTGTTTCCTTTTAAGTGGATAAAAGGTGCTCATTAAGTTAGATTTCTGATCCGATTAAGGCCTATAGGTTAAAGAGGGGAATTTTAAAGGATATTTGGACTAGTGTTGGCCAATTAAAATGGCTTTGGAGGTGTGAAATTAAGAGAAGGGGAAGTACTCTTTTATAAGAGAGGTGAGGGTCACTTTAGGAAAATCTTGAAATATTTTTTTATAATAAAATAATTTTCGGTTTCTAATGGCTCCAAAATGGTTTATATCAAGTATAAGGTGGTGATGGGTCGAAAAACAATCAACCAATAGGTTTTATACTAGGTTAGGTCACCATATTAACTTTATCTTTTATATTTAACTCTTAGTTAAATTGTTTGACATTAACCATGTCTCTTGGTATTTTTATATTATCTATATAATAAACGTACTATAATAAGAAAATAGAACCCCATGTGGTTAATTATAAATATATATAACCTTATCTAAGTCTTTTTCCTGAACCTAATATTTTTAAGAATATTATATCCATTAATAATATAGTATTTGTTTTAAAAACTCAATTATGTGAATTTTGACAGTAGTTATTATTTGTTTTTTTTTTGAATCCCATAAAAACCTTATTACTTCAAATAAAATTTATTTAATAAACCCTAACATTTGATGTTAACCTATAAAATTAGTGTAATTCATCATAAGTCTCAATTTACATTTATTTGGATATTTATAATATCAATTATTTTAATATTTAATTATTAAAGTAATTACTGCATCATCATTGTGTCATAAATAAATTAAATTATTTATTGTCTAAAAATTATAAATAAAATAAAATTATGTTTTAAATCATTTTATATTTCTGATTAATATCTATAGTCTAATTTATATTGTGTGTAACCCTATATTAAAAATGAATTAGTTATTAAACATTGAATTTAACTCTTTTTAACTCTTCTTTTAATAGAAAATAATAAATGTCCTAATCTAAACCAAGTGGACCAAAGATGATCATATTTTATTCATAATTTAGTTTTTTGGTCTAATTACACTTATCTAATATAATTAAGACTTGTGTTAGGGTAATTATAATATCATTTTCCCTTAATTACGCTATTTACTTTTAACAGTTGTAAATAAAAGTCAAAACATACTATTCACCAAAAATTATTTTCATCATATTGAACCACTTAATGATTTAAACTATGTCAATAAGATTCTGGAAATTAAAATCACTCCAACGGTAAAATTATGTTCTAAACAAATTGTAAAATGCTCTTAAAAGGTGGATAAAAGATGGTAAAAAGTTCAATAAAATTTTATATATCTAAACTTATTATAAAATGACTCCAATATATTACATTGAACATATATCGGTATTATGTATCTATTTTGACCTAAAATAAATTAAAATAAAATAACTAATTTCTTAAATAAAAAGTCAGTTATAAACTATAACATGATGTTTATCATTATTCATCAAAAATTGAAAGTTTTCATAAAAATACAAAAAATTCACCCTAAGCTAATTTCAATATTCCAAATTCAAAAATAAAGTCCATTTTAAAAAATAAAATTTATAATGTCTAAAAAAGTGTGTATTACTATTCATAAAATCTAGTTTGATTGGTCGTGGTGTGTTAAAACTTCACGTTTCATACAATGCAGGAAACCACATTATTCAAAGGGAAATGTATAGTGGAAGCTCGGGGTGTTACATTCTCCCCTCCTTAAAATAATTTCTTCCTCAATATTTCTTGAATATTGCTGCATAAAATGATTCAGGTGGTTATTCGCCATAATTTTCTCTGGTTCCCACATTTCCTCTTCCATCTTATGGTTTCTCCTTAAAAAACTTCACCAGATGATTCGTCTGGTTTCTCAACACTTGTTCTCCAGTATCAAGAATTCTGATAGGCTCTTCTCAATAAGAAAGATTGGGTTTTAGTTCTATTTCCTCATAGGTGAGTACATGCATTGGGTTAGGCACGTATTTTCCCAATAGTGATTCATGGAGCACATTATGAACATTGTAGAGACTTAGAGGCATTTCCAAATGATAAACTACTACTCTAATTCGTTCTAGAATTTCAAAAGGTCTGTTGTACCGGGGACTCAATTTACCCTTCTTACCATATCATATAACACCCTTCCATGGAGATACCTTCATGAAAACATGATCTATTACATGAAATTCCAAATCCTTCCTTCGATTATCGGCATATCTATTTTTCCTACTTTGACCTACTTTGATGTGGGTTTGGATAATCTTCACCTTTTTCATTGTTTCCTCAACAATTTCTAGGCCTACAAGTTTTCTTTTACCAGCATGATCCCAACAAGTTGGTGTGCAACATCTCCTTCCATAAAATGCTTCATATGGTGCTATCTGAATACTTGAGTGGAAGCTATTGTTACAGGAAAATTCAACCAGAGGTAAATATTGATCCCACATACCTATAAAGTCAACTGCTAAATATCTCAAAATTTCTTCTAAGGTTTGAATAGTCCATTCTGATTTTCCATTAGTTTGAGGGTGGTAGGCAGTACTCAATCAATGTTTTGTATCCATGGAATTCTAAAGACTTTTCCAAAATCTTGACGTAAAACAAGGATCTAAATCAGAAAAAATCGATAGCGGTACACCATGGAGTCTTACAACATCATTAATATATAGTCTTTCCAGACGTTAAAGAGGTAAATTTTATCTTATAGCAAAAAAATGTGATGACATGGTAAGACGATAAAAAATGACCCATATTGAATCATTCCTAATAGAAGTCTTTGGTCGCCCCATGACAAATTCCATCATAATATTATCCCTATTCCACTCAGGTATGGGAAGAGGTTGCATGACTCCTCTAGGTTTTTTCCTTCTAGCTTTCACTTATTGAAAAACCATACATCTTGACACAAAATCTATAATCTCCCTCTTCATATTGTCCCACAAAATGTATTCCATCAAATCACTATACATCTTGGTGCTCCCATGATGTATAGAAAAATAGGAGCTCTGAGAATCATCCAACAATTCCATTTTTAGTTCAGGTATATCAGGAACACATAGTCTCTTTCAAAATTTCAAAATTCCATCTTCATATACGAAGTCACTCAATCTCCCATCATTTATAGAATTGATATTATTTTGAAATTCCTCATCATTAGTCTGATTACTTTTTATCCTTTCTAGTAATGTTGTTTTGGAAACCGTTTGAAAAAGTATTGATGTTTCACCTTCTATGGTTATTTCCTTACCCATCTTTACCAGATCCAATGAAATAGGATCTCTTTCAAGTATCATCTTGTTCAAAACTCCATGATCTTTTCTGCTCAAAGAATTTCCCACTTTATTTTCCTTCCATGGGTTGTAGTGTGTTGTGAAATCCTAATCCTTGAGTAGTTCAATCCATCTAATTTTCCTCATGTTGAGTTCTTTTTGTGAGAAAATATACTTCAAAATCATGTGATATATATAAATATCACATTTTTTACCATAGAGATAGTGTCTCTATATCTTCAGATCAAAGATTAAAGCTGATAACTCATGATCATGAGTGGGATATTTTTGCTCATGAATTTTTAGCTATCGTGATGCATAGTCAATAATTCTATCATTCTACATAAGGACACAACAAAGTCCTTTCTTTGAGGAATAACTATAAATAACAAACCCATAGTTTCCTAATGGTATATTCAATATATGATCATTGACTAAAATTCTCTTTAGTTCTTTAAAACATTCCCCAGAAACATTTTTCCAAACAAATTTATCCCCTTTATGTGTGACCTGGGTTAATGGGTTATCCAATCGGGCAAAATTTTGGGCAAAACATCGATAATAACCTACTAAACCAATAAAATTGTATACCACAGTTATACTCAATGGTGATGGCCATTCTTGGATTGCCTTGGTATTTAAAGGATCAAAAGAAATTACATCCTTAGAGATAATATGGCCATGAAAAGAAGTCTCTTGAATCCATAATTCACACTTGCAAAACTTTCCATATAATTCATTTCTTCTGAGGGTTTTTAGAATAGTGCACACGTGATTTTCATGATCATTATATATTTTTGAGTATACCAAGATATCATCAATAAATACCACTAAAAAATCAACAAGATATTCCTTGAAAACTCTATTCATTAAATCCTAGAAGATAGAGGGAGTATTAATCAATCCAAAAGGAATTATTGTAAACTCGTAATTCTTGTACCCTGTTTGAAATGTTGTTTTTAGAATGTATTCTTTATTCACACACAACTGATGATACCCATATCGAAGGTCAATCTTTGAAAAAAATTGAGCTCCATGAAGATGGTCGAATAAATCATCAATGTGAGATAGGGGATACTAGTTCTTTATTGTTATATCATTGATCTCCCTGTAGTCAATTCACAACCTCATAGATCTATCTTTCTTCTAAACAAAAAGGATAGGGGCTCCCCATGGAGAAACGCTAGGGTGAATGAATCCCATTATTACTCAATTACTCTAGTTGTTTATTTAGTTCCACTAATTCCACAGTGTCCATTCTATATGGGGTCTTCGATATGGGCCTTGAACCAGGAATTAAATAAATTGAAAACTCAATTTCTCATTCAGGAGGATGTCCATGTAAATCATCTAGAAACAAATAAAAATATTCTTGAACAATAGGTACATCCTCTATTCACACATTATTTTCCCCACCCACAATTATTTCATTCTCTTCCTCCCTAGTAATTGAATTTAGTAGAGCTACTAGGGGTGGATCTAGATAAGAATAAGGTGGTGGTGTTTCTTCTATAAAGATAAGGTACTCGTTATCATCCTAAAAAATTGTAACCTCCTTCTTCTTATAAAATTTTTTTTCATCACGGTCAGAAATATAATCCATTTCAAGGATTATATAAAATTAATTCATGAGTATAATGATTATATCTTCAAATAAAGAACATTTATATACCCTAGTGGGAACTAATTCACAAAACATTTTTGTGATGATACTCCCCCTAGGAGTTTTGACTAAAAACTCCATTGTTAAGTAAAATTAAAAATATATATTTTTTTAGTAAACTAGAACGATATGAAATAATATGATGATCCAGAATCAAATAATGAATTGGTTAAACTTGAGGAAACCATTAAATAACATTCCACCACATCTTTCGGAGCTTCAACCTCAGCAGTAGTGATCGCATAAGCTTGGCCTTACTCCCTTGTACTTTTCTGAGGTAAGATTCCTTGGTGTAGAGTAAATTCATTTGCATAATGTACCTTTTATCTTCAATTGTAGCATTCAACATTTACAACCTCTTTCATTACCTTTCAATCACGAGCTCGGTGGCCTTTTTCTCCACACTTGTAACAGACCCCAATTCCTTTCAGGAAAGTATCAGGGTGGTTCTTCCAACATTTACCGAATGATAGATATTCAAAATTTCCCTTATTCCCCTTATTTACACTTTCATAGTGATTAGAATATCTCTTATTTTCTTTCTTTTCGTTTAAGTCATAATACTTAGAGAATTTCTTTTCTCTCTCGACAGTGCATGAGAAATTATCTTCATACGATGAGAAGGATTGTGAGACTAATGCTCAATGGAGAAAATGTTTTAACCCGTCAATTAATCAATTAATATTACCCCTTGGGTTACATATATAATCTGTTGCATGCCTTGTGAACCATGTTATGTTAGCCTCATACTTTGTGACATTCTCATCCTCTTTTTTCCTTAGACTCAGAAATTGTCTTTCCAGATCCGCATGAGGGCCACGGGGAAAGTATTTTTCTAAGAAATATCTTTAAACTCCATCCCTTCCATTTTTGATACTTCTTTATCTTTATTTGTCTTTTGGATTAATGAACACCATTGATCTACATCTCCTGTGAGGCGATAAACTATCATGACAACTTTTTCCATTTTTCTACTCCCCAAAGCATGAAATATTTTCTCTAAGTAACATATACATTGCTCAGTTACTAATGGATTTGTACTCCAATTGAATGTTGGTGTTTGTTGCCTCATGAATCGGTCTAACATTGATCCTTCGCTTTGTGGATATGGGTGCTCCATACAGGTAAGGTTATTATTCATAACCTGAGTGAGTTATCCCAGTATTGTGTCAAGACGATCAGCACCAGTTGCATCATCAGCTTCAATTTAATTATATTGAGTAGTAGGGAAATCCCTACATGGATTACATGTGTTGATATGGTTTCCATTCCTTCTACTAGGCACCATTTCTTGACAATTTCATACACTAGATTAGTTTAAGAATCACAATAAATAATTCCAAACTTGTAAAAAACCTAACATAAATTAAAATAATTATGGATATAATCCATAATCATAAATAATGTTTTTTAAGAAATATATACTCATAAATCCTTCATAATTTTTTGTAAAGAAAATGTGAATTATCCTATGCATATCCCCTGGGAGTTTCATAACCATGAGTACTACAATGCCCATTGTCGTGTAGGAGGATACCCATAGTCAAGCTCGAAACTCCTTTTCGGAGTTTTCACTCCAAGGTACGTCTATGTCAGATCCACCTCTACTAGCGTGTATCCATAAAAGGATTTATTACGTGGAAAATACACAAAATCTCTACATTACCAAAATTCTAGAACGTTATTCAATACCAATACTCAAAGTCTATCATAGGGTAATGTGATCTAATCAGAGTACATAAAAATCTAGTTTCGAAGGTTTATACTAAACTTCCTCTAATACCAACTATAACACCCCGACCATAGTTACCCAGATTCGGTGCATTGTTACATAACATTGGCATTATCACAAGGGATCAAATCCCAAAATACTGTTCAGTTTAGTAGACTTTCGGAAGAACAAGATACAGTCCTAATTTTTATATTACTTTATAAAAAGAAAAACAACAACAACATTTTTCCCATTGACCACATTCATCACATCATGGAAAAAATAAAACATAGAAAGGGGTAAGCTCAAATGCTCAGTAAGGATAACAATATTTGGGAAACATTCATAAATAAGCATAAATATTTAAGGAAATGTGTACGACTAAAACATAAGCCTTTCAAAATGAACTTCTGTATAATACGACCAAAATAAATCAAAAAATGATATTTACTTATTCACATGGATATTCTACTAGTCTAAAAAAAACATGCAATATCAATATCCAATTTCATAATGATGGAATTCATTATTCCAGACATTATAAATACATAGTCACGACTTTATTCCAAGACTACAAATAAAATTTTGTCAGGGCCTTGTTCCAAGACACTAGTTTTTCTCATGAGACATACTGATGTATCAAGAAGCTATAGTGGGCTCCACCCATCACTTAAAATATTAAATTCATTCCTCATATAAAAATTTTTAAAGATAACATAAACATTCATATTATAACTTGCATACAAAATTTCAATAATTTATCCATAAACAATGAATGGTGTTAAAATAACACATCTACTATCAAACGTATCAAAAAACCTTCAATACAATATATATGATTTGTATAATTATAAATCAACATCAAACAAGATTAAAATCCATCAAAGGATTTCAGCATAGATTAAATAAAAACTTTTTATAGAGAAATATCTCTTTCTATTTTTACATAAATTAAAACTAATATAATTATAAGAGAAAATGTTTATTTTGAAAATATTATTATAAACCTGTATGGGAATCTTTGATGATGTTATAATGGAGGAACATATCCACACCCTCCATATAAGTTTAAAAAAATTCTTACCTTAATTCGGTCGAGAAGGTCATAAAATACCTTGTTTGGAAGACGATGAAAAGATTACTTTCAAAATATATGTTGTCAAATAAGGGAATAAAAGACATTAACCCATAGTATAGTAAATAGAAAAAATGTTTTGATTTCCATTTTCAATAAAACACAGATATGGATGATAAAGAGGTCCTAGTAGATACTTACATATTCACAACCTCGGATAAGTAAAGAGATTGTATAATTTACACTTACCTTGTTCTTTTCCTTATTAGATGGTATTTTATCCTCCTATATAATAGATAAGAAATTTCTATTAAATTATAAAAGAACTATAAATATTATATCATATATGATCCTATAATATATCTTTGTTTATAGTATTTCTTTATTAATAATATTTTAGTAATATAGTCATTTCGGCTGTTAACTGATTTGTTTTCCACTTTATGCTTGGTTACGTAATCCATTTTTGTAATGGATAGGATGTATTTGATTTATATACCAAATTATATTATGTTCATAAAAATTATTTTAATCATAAAATGAAAATTATTCTTGAATGATTACGATGGGGGATGAATCTCATCGAGTTCGTAGAGACAGTAATCTGTACGTATGGACGAGCGACAATATCATTTTATAGATGGTGAAATCGTATGTAATTAGATCGTATAGCATATATAATTAATAATTAACATGTTATATTTATTATTTAAATTATTTATACTCATTATTATACCCATCCAAATAATGAAGTGTCTGAATAACAAACTACACCACGATATGGAGACGGTAATCCATACGTATGCATGTATAGAGACTTTGTCATTTATAGGATGGATAGAATACAGAATATGGTTGTATCATATTAATAATAAATAACATTATGAATATGGTACTGGAGTTATTATTTTGTAATGGAAACCATAAAGAAAGAGGAAGTGGAAGAATAAAATAACCTAAAAGAGGGTGGTGAAATTATTACCTATTCTTCGGGTGTTTCCTTTTGAGTTTATCAGAAGGGCTCCTTATGTTCGCTTTTTGATCATAGTAAGTCCTATAGGTTGAATGGGGATAGTTGAAAGGATATTTGGTTAGGGTTTGGTGGAGCCAAATGTATTTGGAGGTGTAAAATTAAGACAAGGGGAAGTATCCATTTATAGGTGAGGTGAGGCTCACTTTAGGAAAAGCTTAAAAAATTATTTTATAATAAAATACTTTTTGGTTTCCAATGGCGCAAAAATAATTTATTTCGAGGATAATGTGGTTATGGGACGAAAACATCTCAACCAATAGGTTTTATAAAGGTTTAGTTCACCATATTAACCTTATATTTTATATTTAACTCTTAGTTAAATAGATTGACATTTTCCATGTCTCCTATTATTTTTATATTATATGGTCAATAAACATACTATAATAAGACAAAATAACCCCATGTGGTTAATTATTAATATATATATCCTTATATAAGTCTTTTTTCTGAACCATAGATTATTAGGAATATTATATCAATTACTAATATATTATTTGTTTTAAAAACTCAATTATGTAAATTTTGACATTATTTAGTATTTGATTTTTTTTAAAGCCATAAAAATTTTATCACTACAAATAAAATTTAGTAAATCAACCCTAACATGTCATATTAACCTATAAAATTATTGGAATTCATAATATTCTTTAATTTAAATATATTTTGATATTTATAATATCAATTATATTAATATTTCATTATTAATGTAATTACTGCATCATCATTGTGTCAATAATAATTTATATAATTTAATTTCTAAGAATTATAAATAAAATAAAATTATGTATGAAATAAATTTATCTTTCTAATTAATATTTGTAGTTTAATTTATATTGGGGGTAACCCTATATTAAAAATGGTTTCGTTGGTAAACTTTGAATTTAATTCTTTTAACTCTTCTTTAAATAAAATAATAATAAATACCTTAATCTAATATATATGGATCAAAGAGGGTCATATTTTCTTCATAAGGTTTTTTTGTCTAAATAAACATATACAATAGAATTAGGAAATATTTTAGGTTAATTATAATATCTTTTTTACAGGTAATTACCCTATTTACTTTTAACTATGGTAAATAAAAGTCAAAAGTTATGATTCACTAAAAATTAGTTTGTCTTATTGAACCACATTTTTCTTACAAATTTCAACTGTTTCTCTCATATTGTTTAAATTAAACTCATAAAAGTGATAAAATTGTGTTTTATTCAAATTTGCAAATTCTCCTAGAAGGTGGGTAAAAGAAGGTAAAAAGTTCAATAAAATTTTATAAATCTAAGATTATTATAAAATGACTCCAATAAATTACATTGAACATATATAGGAATTATGTATCTATTTTTATCATAAATAAATTAAAATAAAATAACTAATTTATTAAATAAAAGTAGTTTTTAAACAATAACATAGTGTTTTTCATTATTCATCCAAAATTGAATGTGTTTAGAAAAATACCAAAAATTAACCCTAAGCTAATTTCAATATTCCGAATTCCTAAATGAAGCCCATTTTGAAAAATAAAATTTATAAAACTTCAAAAAGTGGGTATTGGTATTCATAACAGGTAGTTTAATTGGTCGTGGTGTGTTAAAACTCTATGTTTCTAACCACTCAAGCTACTGCATTATTCAAAGGGAAACATACCATGGAAGCTTGGAGTGTTATAGGTTAAATTTATTTCAACATAATACCATGATGTTTGTTTCTAGTAACTAGAAAAAATATTGGTGAACAGTCTAGTTTTGGATTTTCCATAAAAATAGAGGTCTTTTCCCCTATGGTGATTCTTCATTAAAGGGATTTGGTTCGATTATGATGGATAATTATCAGTTGATTTCTTACTCTTTAAATCAATTGAAACCTCTTGAGTTTAATTATCCCACACATGATCTATAATTTTTAACTATGTTTATTTCTTTAAAAAAAATTGGGTAATCATTTATATATTTCCAAATTGAAAATATATAATGACCAAAGATATTTATATAATATATTTTCTCAGAAGAAATTGAATATGAGGTTGTGAAGATTGATATAACTAATAAAGAATTATGATTTCATGATCAGTTACTATATTTGAAAATAAAATAATGTGGTGGATTCTGTGAGACTAAAAACTTGTGCATCATTAACCTTGATACATTTTGACATGAACCCTTGGTTTAGGATTTGATGAATTTTCTCTTGGATGTTATTGGTGCAAGAAATTCCTCTTTTTTATTTCATGTGTTAGTGTAGTCACCTCCCTAAAAAACAAATAGGAAACTGTATAGGTAAGGCTGTGAGGTATAAGAAAATTGTATAATTGTTTATGTAAGGTTAGTTTCCTGAATTTAATGTTGATAAATATTTTGTCTTGAGATTTGGAAAGTTATTATGTTTACCTTATAATTCCCAACTAAAGAAAGAATTGTTATGTGAAGCTCCTAGTTCCCTAATTCTCATCCAAACTAGTTGCACTAATATGTATATAAACCATCATGACTATTATAGGAGGTATTGAATGAATGTGATATTTTTGATTTTAAAATGAAATTTTTTACTTTCAAATAGGATAAAGCATAGAGAAAACTACAAAAGTTGGTGATTCAACCTTTTCAAGTGTTGGAGTGGAAATGTGAAAAAATATCTTTGGATTAATTAGTGGGATTACCAAAGATTTATTAAGCTAACAATTAGATTTTTTTATTTTAGATATGAAGACTAAATCATTAAATTTTCTTCTTATTAGAGACAATAATTATCTACATAATTTTTCTAGAGTGTAATTTAAATATATTATTAGGTTACATGATGTTCCAATCTCTATTATATTTTATTGTGATCTCAAGTTCAATTTTAACTTTTGAAAGGACCATCTGAAGTCATTGGAACTGCATTAACTTTCAACATTGTCTTTGTTCTAAATCTATTGGATATAATGAATGAATAATTCAGAAATTAGAAGACAGGTTATGTGATTGTTCAATGGATTACTAAGGAATTTGGGATTAGTATGTTTCTTTTGGTGACTTTTCTAATAATAAAATTTTACATATTATTATATAGATTAAACCTTTTGAGAAATTATATGGAAAGTGTTTCCGAATTCTAGGATTATGGGTTGAAGTTGGGGAATAAATGTTTATGGGACCAACATTAGTATAGGAAGTGGCTGAGAAAGTGAAGATGATCCAAAAAAATAGGATAGCTCATAGTAGGCAAGAAATTTATTTTGATAACATGATGAAAGTATTTTCCATCAAGGTAGGTGATCATGTTTTCCTTAAAATCACTTCTTGAAAAAGTTTTATGTGTTTTGGAATAAAAGGAAATCTAATTCCAGGGTTTATTGGACCTTATGAAGTCCTGGATAATTTTTTACCAGTTTCCTATAGAGTAGATTTTCCTCTGGGATTATCTCAGGTACAAAATGTTTTTCATGTTTTAGTGTTAAGAACGTATGTTCCAGATTCATATAATTTTTTTCCTATAACTAGTTCATGTAGAATAGAAAAATTCTTAAGAGTAAACTTCTATTTAGATTCGTAACCTTATATAGAATGCATTGGTGAATAAGGAAATTCACCATGTTAAGGTTTTGTAGAGAAACTACATGGTAGAAGAAGAAACATGGGAATCTAAAAATATTATAATGAAAATCTATCCACACTTTATTAGTAGGAGAATAAAAATTGTCATAATGAAATTTCTAGAAGGGGGAGAATGTAACAGCCTAGGTACTTATAAAATAATTTGTTTTAATTTTGGAATTAAATAATTAAATTCATTATAAATGTATAATCAAATAAGTAGTATTTATTAAAATTAGGGAACTTATAAAAATAGAATATAAACCTCAACTATTAAAGTAAAAAAATAATTTATTAATCTTATAAATGAGAATATGATATATTTATATAATAGAATAAGTAAATTAATGTTTTGAACATGATAAATTCTGTTTTGGAATTTTGGTAACCCATAAATTTTTATATAAAGTTTTTAATTTATATAATGATTTAAAAGAAACTTCATCCTCATAAAATTGATTTATAAATTAATATTTTATTTTCATGTGATAATAAGATACTTTTATGAGACATTAATTAATTTTTTAAAGTGTCATAAAATCATTTATAATTTTGAAATCTATATTTTTCAAATAAATGATTATTTTAATTAGAAATTTAATTTTTTATTTTGAAAATTATTTTGATAAAATGAAGTTTATTTTTTTAATTCAATACATTGTAAAATTATTTGGGTGAATTTTTTGTATTTTTCAAAAATTGTTGAATTTTTTTTGGAATAGTAAAATTCGGTAATATACTATATTTAACAAATTCCTGAATTATTGAGTTATAGATGATGTATGTATCGTGAAGTCCTTAAATATAGAACTCTAAATAATTATTTTAATATATTTAGTGATAATTTACAAACTATTCATATTATTGATCCAAAATAATAAACTAATAAATAAAATAATCTTAAAACACCCCTCTCCTCCCCTATAAATGCCACTCATCACCACCTCTTCTCCTCACACATCCAAATATTTTATCTTTTAAAATTTCTTGAAAATTACTTTTTAAATATTTCTACCAACCTAAATGACCTGAATTTATCATCAAAAGGAAGAAACCAAGTTCTTTAAGGAGGTTCTCATGGAGAATAAGTTCAAGAGGTAAATTTATCTTTTGTGTTATTTTCAGTTTATTTTAAATTTATTTTCGTTTATTATTATCTCCTCAAATACCCTAATTAAAGTTTCATTATATATCATGTATCTAAAATATATTGTAATTTTATTGATTTAATGGAATATCCATCATCAAATCTTGCCTCTTAGCCTCTTATTCTAAAAAATAAAAACATTTTTTGTAATGTCTCGATTTACCGTCATCATGGACTGTGTTTTTTCATTTTATTTTAATGAAATAAATGATGGTCATAAACCATTATTATGGATAAATTATATTTAATTATATATATTATAATTTATATAATGTTATAAAACCAATATTCAAACATGGTATTAAATATGATGGTATATGTTTATGATGGTCATAAAAACCGCCAAAATAAATTAATTCATTTTAGTTAATGTGCTATCTAATGAATCACCCTAATATCAGGGAAAAAATGATATATGGTGTAATTTAAAATTTTTAAAATAAATTAATACCATTTTTTTGCACTTCCGTATTTTTTCTTCCATTCGACAAGAAAAATCCATAATGAACAGAACATGGAAACCATGATATAAACGCACCTGAAACAATAAAATTAGAAACTATTATCAATAAATTGGTGGAAATATGTTATAAACAGATCAAAAAAGGTATTATAAATATTAATATTGTTTTGTAAAAAAATTAATAAAACTCTTTAAACCATTATAGGAGGTTTGATCATTTTTGAATTAATTAAAACCCAAGGTAAGTGACTTTCCTTTTAAAAATCATCTTTACTATCTATTTTTAAAAAATAATAAAATAATTTTTCTTATTTAAATATAATTCATGATAATATTATACCATTTTTATTATTACTTAATGTTTTTGTGTTTTATTTGAAATATTATGTGTTTATTAATATAGCAAATTATTTAATTTTTATTTTCACTATATTCTTCAAAAATAACTCATTTTTATCAGGAAATGTGTTTATGATGAATGTTTTAATGTGTTATTATTATTTTATGGTACTTGGAAATTTTTTATGATGAATTGTGGGACCCATATCTCTACCCAGTCCATTGGTTACTTTTATATTTGAATTTGATAGTAATAGTTATTCAAAGTGTAACTCCAACTGTTACACCATAAGGTAGACCTGATGATTACATCCAAATTTAGTTATGAGGGTTATATTGTAAGGTAGATACAAGGGTTAAAAATCATATCATATCCATAAGGTTATTTACAAGTAATTAATTCCCCTTGTTTCCTTTTTGGTCTTATTTATGTTTTCTATTTTTAATGTAAATCTATTATTTTTACAAAGTATATGATATTTTATGGGTGAGATGTATGTCTTTGTAAAAATGATTTCATATGTTTATAAGTATTCATGATGTAACAATTTCATTACTTATTTTTATGTCCATTACTATGTATTTTTTGTTCATACCATGTTTTAAAAATCATTTCATATGATTTAAGTATGGTAAGAGAAAATAATAAGTTAAACTAAATTTTGTGAATATTTTTCATTAAAATATTTCATGTCTTATAAGTAAAATATGTATTATAGAAGAAATGAATACTATTTTAGTAGTACCGACTTTCTATTCGTATGGTTTGATATGTATTAATTGTGTCAGAAATACCTAAAACTCTAAACAAAAAATATCATTGGGAATGTAAGAAAGAACATTAAAAATAATTTACTAAATTAAATAATGTTTAAGTTCAAGTCCATATACCCCATGTACTATTTGACATTATGTGTGCTATATTACATAGTTAGATACTACATGGTATGTGATTACACCATTTATACAATTTGATATAGAATTTCATATAGTTAAAACCCAGTCATTATGTGATACCTTTACTATATGTACATAAATTCAAATATTGTATTGTTGGACACAACATGTCATGATAGTCTATGTACATTCCTGGAGGGACTAAAAAACGTGTATAAGATCACACTTTTTTATATGAGTATCCTTTTGTGGCTACCATGTATTTACACACAAGGGTCATAATTGGATAGTTAAATGGTCAATTATAATAAATCTACGTTTAAAACATAATTTTATGTTTTTCTCTGCCATTGAAGACCATTTATGTATCATAATGGGAATTTCAAGGATTTTATCTCTATAGAGTTGGTTAATGGGATAGAGAAAATGATCATAGTGCACACATGGATGGTTACTCCCTTATAAATGTATGATTTAATGGGTTTGGGTCCCCCTATATTATTATATGAGTTTGATATTCTCCCAAATATTTGGTCCATTGGTCCTCTAGATTAGGCATGGGGTTAGTACCAACATGGCCTCAATAAGGCATTTTCCCACAAAACTAATAGAATTTATACTCCCCTATATAGTTGAGATGTAGTTCTTATATACCTAGAGTTAGGTATGTCCTCTTTTGACATACACTTCTCAACGAGGCATGGGATCTATATTGAGATTTGTTACTCTTTTGAAAGAAAAATATTCTTTGGTGAGGAATGGGTCCCAAATGAAATTTTCTTGAGCTTCATATACTATTATATAGTTTGGTAGTCATGATAGTATGGTTCAATACAACCTTGATAAAAAAATATTCATGGAAAATATGTGGGTCCCTATAATGTGACCTTTGGAATGGTGGCATGGTAGTCATGGATATATTGAGGTGTTAGTCCCTAGACTAATGCACATACTATTGTGAGGAGTAAGTACCTTACTATGGTTGAAAGTGGTAACGTGGAATTGATGATTAATGTGTATTTTCCAAGTACTATGACACCTCAATCACCCACATGTTTCCTTATATTCATAGCTTACATATGTAGTGCTGATTTTATAAAAAAAATTATTATTCCATGAATCCTTAATATATCATTGGATTTAATCATTCATGAAGCTAAGATGAGATTAAAATGACTCTAATATTTTCTAAAGACATATAGTAATAGGGAATATATATATATATATCTTCCCTTTTTTCTAATTTTCCCCTTCTTCTACAATTTGATATGATAGGATGATTTTTATTTCCTTTGTGTTTTTCAGTCATATTACTGGGTATATTTATACTCAAACCTACACAAGATTTATTCCCACAAAATTTTTGTTATTATAGATGATTCATAAGTTTTATAAGGCCTTGGTGGGTTTAGTTTTGTTGGGACTTTTTCAATGTTAAGACTCTCTAATGCAGGGTGATTATTGGTAGTTCTTAGAGGTTCATGATAGTTGTGGGGACTACTAAAGATAGAGAAAAATATACGATTCCTTATAGTTGATAGGAGATTTTCCCATGTTTTATTAGACTCAAACTCTTCCCATATACAAAGAATGGGTTTCAGTTATGTGAATAGACCTTAATATATCCTCTCAGGGATAAGTATTTTTCTGATTTAGACAAGTAGTTTATGATTAAAAGGTTGTGAAGGATGAGGAATCAACTGGATGATCATGTAAATTATCTCCAAATAACTTTCAGTAAGTTTTAAATTATTTTACTACACATGTATCGGTCATTGTTCCACTACTTCATTGATTTTACTTTAACTATTATATATGTGTACATTATTTTTATATTTTTTTTATGTGATGATTCGTACAGTTATTGGATCTTTATTTACTATTTGTAGGTATTTTTAATGTATACTCTATAGATGGGTCCTATGAATTTTCGAAAGACTCATCCATGATCTTAATGATTTATTTTATAGGTAATATTCTTCTCGTTTTTATTATAGTCCCTATCCACTAATTGATATCCTCTAACATATGGGAAGGCATGCCTAAGGTCATAGAGTTTCCCAGATTGGGTGTTATTTGAGTAAACTAGAGTGAGGAATTACAAAATCAATTCAAAGACAGTATGAGGATGGGAATGTTTCAGTTAAAGTTGGTGAGTGGCATCTGAGACTTTGGTGGTAGACATATAGAAATGATCTATCGTATATCATTATTTGAAACCCAATTTTCAAGGGTATATGTAGTGTTGGGACTAATAAATATATAATGAGTGACTTGATAGACTAACAATCGTTACATTTAAAGGATGATACTTGAGATGACTCATAGGTATTAGTGGGGAGCTTGTGATCATGGTCATTCATCTTGATATTATTATGTTTAGGACATGATATGTTCACCTATAGGTAGAGTTTCATACGTTTCCACATCAAGATCCATCTTTAATTAAAGAAGCATATAATGTATTCAATTTTTTATAAAATATATTATAATGGGTGATAATTGTTTTATAGATTATATGTGATTGGTTTATTGGTTGTTTATTGATATTATTCAGCTATCCTAAGACATTAATTTTTGAGATCATTGGTTTTTGGATAAATCCATTTAAAAAAACAAAACTCACATGGTGTCATGTGGTTTGTAAAAATTTGCTATGTAAGTTTGTTTTAATTGAAATTTATCATAGGGATTGTGTATTTTGAAATGGTTTTAAATTTTAGTATTTAATAAAATATGATAAAAATGGTTTTTGGAATTAGATTATAAATTGGACATTGAAAATAGTATTATTTTTTGTGATAGAGATCAGTTAGGGTAAGGATATTTGATATTTCTGTTTTGGTAAAAAAACCTTGGATTCCAAGGGGTGTTTTGGAAACCTTGGAGAGCTTTGATTATGATATAATTCTTTAAGCTATATTGAATAAGAAATCGATATCGGTATAAACTTGGTTTCTTAGATATAGATGTTTTATTTGATAGTTCTTTGTATTTTTTAATTATCTTATTGAATAGTTATTTCTGTTATTATAATACACAAAGTTATTTGGTGGGTGTGGAGAAATTTCTTATAATGTTAAGAAAAATTAATTACTTCCATTATAGACCGGTTTCTCTTGGTTTCTAATGGTTTTCTTGAAGTGGCCTAGTTTTTGAATTTTGAATTTGGTTGGAATTTAATTAACTTTTGGGAGATACACGTATATTAGGATCATCCGGATAAATTTTTAGCATTTTTATTGGGTAGTTGGTGTGAGTTTAATGGTCCTGTATTTTGAGCAGTTGAATTTTGTTTTAGTAAGTGATTATTTTTTTGGGGAGGAACATTAATCAAATTTATCCCTTATAATTAGATTTTATGGTGTGGAGAACCATACACATAGAGATTAATCAATTTTATAGAATTTAATTTCTTGGGATTAATGGGTGTGGTTGAGAACCATCTTGGTGTTTTTTATGGTTATTAAAGGATTATTAGAAAATTGGTTTTGGGAAATAATAGTATTATAGTTAGATATAGCTAATATTATGGTATTAAGATAATTAATATTGTATTTTTATTAGAATGTCATAGCAGAATTATTGTGGTTTGGGTTTCAACTAAAATAAACATTTTACTTTTTAGTTACAACTAACATTAGCGATGGATAAAAGTAACATCATACCATTGATTTGAGCTTATACCTCGACAATGGTTTTCTAGGATGGGGTGTGTTTTTTTATGAAGAGTAACAGGAGTGTGATGATAAAACACATTGGGTATTGTTCTCAAGTATTTGTGTAAGGAAATATATATATTTGGGAGAATACCATTTGATATTGGATTGTGTATCCTTTGTTAGGGGTGAATTTTATAAGAAATTTTGGATATCATTCTTAGTGGACTAGGAATGGGTAATGAATTATGTTTTGTGTTAATTCTCAAGTATGAGTGTGTTAGTTATGTCAAATTTTGACATTAAATAATTGTATGTATTTAAAATCTAGAGTTTGGATTTTTCTTGACTTCAATAATTCAATGATATATATAATACTTTGGTAGGTATCATTGAATCAGTCATATATATTTAATCCAGATGTTGGAGAGTCATGGATATAGTGAAATTTATTTGTATATGGTTGAGATGGCACCCAGATGATGGTGAAAAATTGACACATTTTATTAGATTTATTAGTTAATACTAGATTTGTGATTCGATTGTGGTATTGAATGGAGAATGTGGCCTGGATCAGTATAATAGTGATATTTGGTGTCATTTTGGAGTACATAAGATTAGGTATGTGTCTACACTCATGGGTGGAGTGTAATATTAGAGTTTGTTGGTCAAGGATCAAACCATGGAATTTCTTCAAGTTTCAAGTTTTCACTTCGGTGAGGCCATTTGGATGATTCCAAAATGACTAGGAATTAGGTCTTCATGATTTTGATATGTGAAGATGTGTTAAAAGTTTAGGTTGATTGTTTTTAATATTAATCATATATAGTTAAGGATTGACTAATTTTATTATGTAAAATTGGATGTCTTGAGGTGTAAATCACATCAATTGAATCATTTAATATTTGGATGATGTCTTTTATAAATAAATCATATCATTTCATGAAATGCTAGTGTAGTTGGGTTCAGTTCAAGGGTGGTCAACCCATGTATGTTCCAATTTAGAATAGAGAATTTAGAGTAGTATCTTGATCTGATTGATGTAATGGGAAGCCTATAAATTTTCATAGTTTCTTCTCTAGGGGTAGAATCTTTTTCATGGGTAGTTTTTAACAACCTAAATATTTAACATTGGTTAATTTTAAGTGGGATGTGATTTTTTAACCCTAATATAGGGAATATTTTCAGAATTTGGGATGGGGGCACAAATTATGTTGTTGAAAAAATTATGGAGGTATTTTGGGAAGGAATTTCGTGTAATTAGTAATTTTGAATCATTTAAGAAGTTCTATAAATTTATGAAAAAAAAATTTCTTTATCTTAGGTATGAATGTCCAATGTTTTAAGATAAAAATGAATCTTAGAGTGTAGATTTCTAGGAAATTTTCAAAGTCCCACATGTAGGGGTCCTCCTCTATTTGAAAATTGAATAATTTTAATATATACCTATAATTTATTTTAGAGAATGTGTAATTTTTTTATCAGTTTCAGAATTTAAATGTGGACAATGTAAAAACCTGGTGTATTTATGTTAGTTCTTGTGGAATGCATAAGGTTTTAGTTCATGTGTATGATAAGATAAAATTAAGGTAAAAACATTATATGTTAGAAATATCTTATATATACATTTTTCAATGTAATTAAAAAAATATGTATGAGTAAAACCATATATATCATGTTTTCTCTAACTATAAAGCCTTATGTATGAGGATAATATTAAGTATAGGTTTTCCTATCAAAGTGAAAATCATTATGTATGATGAAAATATTAAATATATGTTTTTATATTAGAATAAAAAACTACGTATAAAGAATATATTATGTATTATTTTTATACCTAAAAGGAATAACATATGTATGTGTAAAAAAATCTAATTATAGTAAAATATTAAAATTTTATTCTTCTTAAGGGACAAACCTTTTTCAGGAAAAAAATAATATGTATAGTAACACATAATGAATTTCTATATGATACTTAAGTATTGTCAATATTGTTTAAATATATTATTTATGTGATATGTAATGGGTCCATAACTAGAGAATTTTAGTGTATTTTTATAGAATATGGAAATCACACTTTGGTATTAGGGATTCACTATCGATGGTTGGTTGCACCATGAAGGGGGGAGGCCATATACTAATGGCATGGAAGGTGTGTTCTTTGGATCTAAATGGGAAGTTTGTTCTATCTTTTGATCCATTTGATTCATTTTATTTTTTTAGACCTATTTCTATATTTTCGAAGCAATGGGTGGGATTTTATTTTGGACTTTAAATTTAATATCTCCTTCTAGATTATTTATTTTTTATATTTGTGAGTAATGGGAGGTATAGTGACCCTTCCCTTACTATTTTTCCCTTAAAACTCCATGATCATTACAATTTTAAGAGTTTTGAGAATCATTTAAGGAATAGTTATTCTCATACTTCTTATATTCTTAAAATTTTTAGTTAGTCATTCTGTTTGTGTCGTTGGGTTAGAACTTGTTGCCAACTTCACTAGATCATGGTGCAATCGGGCTGATATGATAAGGATTTGTTTATATTGGAAAGAGGTAATTGTAAGATTATTTGCGTAATATGTTATGTGTGGATTCATTTTGTTAAAAAAATTATATAAATATTACATATTTCTACTTTTTTTTATTAAAATCTATGGTTTTTATTGAGGATATATGTGATTGAAAACATAGAATATACTAGTAGGATCATGATATCTATTTATCAACCACTAGTTAAAGTATATGGCATTTAAATTTCTATGTATCTTTATCATTAGGGGATTTTATATTTAGGGGTAATAAGTATGACTGTTTTCATCTTGTCACATGTCTTTTGTGGTCTCACCCTAAAAATTGGGATAAGATCACATCGACCTAATAGTCAATAAGGACAACATAGATTTCTAAATAGTTCACTGGTGGTTCCTTGGTCGAACATGTTTTGGTGGCACTCTTTATGGATTGATAGATTCTTTGAGTTGGTTTCTCAAGGAAAAATAATTTTTTTTAATTGGTAATTTAAAAATGGGGGTGTGATTAAAAATTAATTCATCATATAAATGGATAAGATGGTTTTTCCATGTAAAGAATATTATTTCTAGGGATGGTTTAGAGATTATATTTCAAAACAACTGTGTTTTAAAATAATTTTTTCATTATGATGTTGGATAAATTCACAGAATGAGTAAATATAGAATATGATTAATATTATTCAATGGTTTATAATGATAATTTTACTTAGTTTTTAAGGGAAATATTAATAGTTGTGGATTAAAATGATTAGGTTTATTTGACCTGATATGGTAAATGGCTTAATTTCCAAAGATTGAGTTCATTTGATTTTAATCATGATTATTATTGTCTAGTTTATTTTTTTATGATATTTCATGACTTTATATGAATTTCCTACCATTTTTTTTTATGTTATATTTTTTTCTATGGAATTTCATGTATACAACTACTTGGGTAGTTTTTAAAAGGTTTTTCATTCATTGTAAAAGTGAGCAGGCCAGTAAATATTTATTTCATTGACTCCTTCATGTATAGATATTGGTAAAATTGATTGGTTTTTATTGATCCATAACTTATATGATGAAATTATTTTATTCAATTCCCTTGGGTAAAGAGGTTATTAGTGAGTTGTTTAGGCCTGATTGAGGAATGGGTGACATAGTAGTCTAGAATATGCTTTTGGGGGGATAAATCCTTGCATTTTAAAGGTGTGGGTTGCATTAATATAGCATATAATAGTAACCTTGATAGGTAATTATGTTATAATACAGGGTATTTCCCTATATTTATATTATATGTGTGATTTTTTGTTGGAATATTGTTTCCTTTATTATATTGTATGGTGAGTTTTTCATGTTACATTATATGTAAGGGATATGATACCCAACCATGTATGAGAGAGTGTGGTCAGGGATGTGATTTTATTTTCATAGAGACCCACCTTGGAATAGTGTGGTTGGACTTATGCCTTGGTACCCACCTCAAGATGGTGGTTTTTATTGTGTGGTAGATGTTTTTTTTGTTATTACCTTCATTTATTTCTTGTTTAATGAATAATGGAAGTAATATTTTCCATGGGACACACCTTGTAATGGTTTGGTTCAGCCTATTTCACCATAACTGCACCAGGGGGTGGTTCATAATCTATAAGAGGTTAAATATGATGATTCCCTCTACATATCACTTCATATTATGTTGATATATGTGATCATATTTAGGGATGGTGGGGTTCAGTTAGTGACCTGGTACCTACCATGAGTGGGACAGTTTGGATCATGTTAGAGTTTCTCTATTAATATTCCCTCTCTAGATCACTTGTTTCATGTTAATCGATATATAAGAGATGTGGAAATGGGACCTAACCCAGGGTGTACGTTTCGGCCTATATGAGAGGTTGTATACTAAGATTCACTTCTTGGGGCACTTGTAGAAAATGATGGATTTATTATATGTTGATAGTAAATATCATGATGAATTTTCTTGATGATATACCTTTATACCTCAGAATATTTATAGAGATTACATTCCCTGATGGTATTTTTTGTGATATGAATCTAATTGAATTATTATTAGCATTGGATAGAACAATTAAGGTAAATTTTTATGGTGGTTGGGTTAGAACATAATTAATATACATGATTTCTTTTATCTTAATTCTATATTATTTGTATAAGTGTGTATGTTGTATGATCAAGAATTACACCCCTTATATATATTACATGTGCATCCATTAAATCATAGTATAATTTAGTATATTGTGGGAATGGGTATTTTTAATGGTTTTTTTGGACTCAACCCTTCCCATGTACATGGAATGGGGTTAGTACCACCTTGGACTCAATAAGGCATGTGTCCCCCCCCACAACAAATAGAATTTTATACTCCTATATGTTGTTGGGTGTAGTTATTATATACATGGATTTAGGTATGCCATCTTTGGACATACACTTCTCAATGAGGTATGGTATCTCCATTGAGATTTGTTACTCACTAGAATAAAAAATATTCTTGGGTAAGGAATGGGTCCCACATGATATTCTTTTAATTTCATATATTATTATAAAGTTTGGTATTCATGATAGGGTGGTTCAATACTCCCTTGATGGAAAACTATTCCAATAAAAGATATGGGACCCTAAAATGTGACTTTTGGAATGGTGTAATTGTATTCATGCATAGATTGATGTGTTATTCCCTCGACTCATTCACATACTATAGTAAGGATTAAGTACACCACTATGGTTTAAGGAGTTATCATGGAATTGTTGATTAATGGGGATGTTCCCAGTACTATGACACCTAAATCACCCCTCTGATTCCTTATAGTAATAACTTATTAATGTAGTGTTGATTTTATGACTTCTTTTTTATTATTTCACGAATCCCTAGTTCCCCAATATATGTAATCCTTCGTGAAGCAAATCTGAGATGACAATGAATCTAATATTTCATGAAGACATCTTATAATAAATTATATATATATATATATATATTTCTCCCATTATTTCTAATTTCCCTCTTCTTCTATAATTTGGTATTACATGATGATTTATATTTCCATTGTGTTTATGATTTGTCTTATATGGTAGATTTATACTCAAACCTACAAAAGATGTATTCCCACATATGTTGTTTTTATTATATGATGAATAGGTTGTAGGAGGCCTTGGTTGATGTGGTTTTGTTTTATGTTATTCAGTGTTAATACTCTCTAATGCGTGGTGAAGCTTGGTAGTTCCCGGTGGTTCATAATGGTTGTGGTGACTACTAAAGATAGAGACCAATGTTGGATTACTTATAGTGGAAAGTATCTTTTCCCATGTCTCATAGATTTTAAATTTCAAACAATTTTTCTAATTTATATTTATTATGCTATTTTTCCCATGTGTTATTATTAATTCCATGTGATGCCTCATCCATGAATTATTTGTAGTTTAGTTTTATATATATATATATATATACTATTGGTGTTATTGGTTATTCTATACATTGGATATTTGTTTCTATTATAGTTTTATATAGTATAAGGCCACTAATATTATGTTATATTGGTACTAGATGATAGTAATCATCCCCATTCCTATTAGAAGTAGGATATAAATGCAACACTCTCCCTACATCAAACTTGGGTAGGGCCTCAATGGGTTAGGTCATGTGAGATTGGTTTTATATAGGGTGTATCATAGGAACATTTTTTGGATCTAGATGTCTTTTGGTGACTTGCATAGAAATTTGGGATAGTGATGTAAAGGGGAACTTGAGTTTAGTTATCATACTAGGAAGACAAACATTGGTGTGGTGGATGAAGAATCAATTCTATGGGACACTAATAGATTCTCAGAAAGCTAAAAACTCCAAAAAAATTCTATTGTGATGTATAAATAGTATCTACATACATAATTTAGTGGTCAGTTGTTATCTTTTATTTCATTTCCCTATTATCTCATTTATAAATATTATATCTATAGTTGGTTTATCCCAAAAAATAAATTGTGTTTCCCATAGTGATCCAGTTTTCTATTAAAGGTGGAGTCATGACGAGGCCATATCCATGGTTGAGCATTCATTATCAATTAGTGGGAGAAAATGAATTTTTTCAAATAATCAATTGAATGATATCCTTACCCCATGATCTAAGGATAATTTTTTTCCCTTACTTCTTAGTATAGAATATATCATGGAGTGAATGGTGGTTTCCACTAAGTTACATAAGCTAATTTGAGTAATAATTGTTTTTGTGAAATCCAAATACATAATACACCTTGTTTTTGAGGAAATCATGATCCTTGGTGAGAGATTATTTTCAAGAGGTTGATACTCATATTCCCATATTTTATGATCTCTCAAAACAATATGGTTATTCATTCATTAAACTCCCTAAACAATATAATTCTCTTTACTGGATAATGTTTTAATCAAACTCAATATGATATTTTTATATCTTGGTTTGAATTTTACCCACTTATCAATATATAGTTTTATTCAAGGATATATCACTCGCTACATAGTAGTATGACTATATTTCTATTTTTATCAAGGCCCATAGAACTTATGAGTTATTCCATAAAAAATAAAAAATTTATTAGTTCAAGATCATCTATTTGGGAAGAGCCTCAGGAGGGATATTTCAAGGTAGGATTTTCCTGTACTATAACACCATATATATTTGAGTCCTTTAGAAATCCTAAAACCATAAAACATAATTCATTAAAATGTAGTATTAGTATGTTTGGGATCAAACCCACAGAGATGGTGATTTTAGATTAATTATATTATCAAATGATTTTATTAATGAATGAGGTTAGAAAGATAGTGAATTTATTTATTGATAAAGCAATATGAAAATGAAACATATTTATTGATTGGTTGTGAAAACAAATTTTGAAAGTGTTCTGGGGTTTTTTAATTTTCAGGTTCAGTTATAATTGGCTTTAAGAATATAAGTTGATTAATTTCTGATTGGTGTCGGATTCAGGATGAGGTAGATCGGGGGGTCATGGTACTTCCTTCTTAACATGAAAATTTCCTATTTCCCTTGGTCTGGTATTTTAGGTTCTTACCGAATCATTTTAATACCGATACCATTTGTAAACATGATTTCAAATAAATTTGAAAATGGTTATGTCATCCTTAGGGTAGTAAGTTGTATTATTTAAATGTGACATTTTTAATTAATTTATCTATCGGAAGGATAAAATAAAAAGAAAGGTATCTACATGAATAATAAAAAATGATTAAATCCAACACACCTTCCCCCATAGATTACATTTCTTTAAAACATGGATTGTTTACCGCCTCATACTGTTGAGGATAGAATATGAGGGGAGGGGAAAATAAAAGAAATGGATAAAGAAAATACAGGATGACTCGGTGAGGTTCATGTGTAATGAATATTCTCACTCTAAGTATCTCAGAATTGGAATGCTCCAAAGGTGCAGCCAGGGGCTCTATTTACAGGCACTGGAAGGGTTTTTCCCGACTATTGTCATTTCATGTACTTGGTGGTCACTTCATGTATTGGTGATCCTCTTTTTCTGAATCCACATGATATGTTCCTAGATCTTGGAAGATATATTGGAATATTTATCGCCTAAATGACATGTACATGGCCTAAATGTTTTTTACACCTTGTCCACATCACTTCTATGTCCACGAAAATCTTGAACAAATATCATTCATAAATTTTCTGTTTGATCATTTTTGCATATTTTAATGAAGTTACCCTATATGTACTTGAATTTCACCACATTTTTTCTTTTCATGGATTCTTCTAGGAGTGGATTGCTTCTCTAATGAATCCACGATGTGTACTTGTTGTACAAGATGTGTAACAGTGATTTTCTAGAATTTCTAGCATCATTCTTCCTAAAAAATCTTATGTCGTACCGCGATCATTTCTTGTGGCATAAAGGTTCCTTTTTCTCATATTAGATCCCATTTTCATTCCATTATCATTAAAATTATGTATCCTTACCAAAAAATATTAAACTAATAAAATTTTCCATTATTTGGCAAGAATATTCATTTAAATACACAAATTAATACATTGATACATTCTAAAATGTATTCCTAAAATACACTTATCAGCTGGAGTCCTTTAGAAAGCATTGGTGGTTAATTATTCTTGGTATAGATTCATCATAGGTATATAATCATGGTATCTCTTTCCAAATGGATTGTTAGTGATGCATCATAGGAACACCTCCATGTTAAAGATAACATTACGATTATAGACCTCCTTTTTATAAGCCTAATTTATATTCATGAATATTTATAGTATTAGAGTTGTTGGGGTAAGACTGGTAGGATATGTGTGATGAAACACCAACTCTGGGTATTAACACTTTCTTTAGTTAATTTCATATGTGGAGTTTTGATAGTCGTAGTTTTAGAAGATGCTTGAAATATATGGATAATATCATGTGACATATATTATGATTTGATTTATGATTATTTTATTCTCTTCATGGACCCTCGTATAGGTTTATTCTAATGAGATCTATTCTTCATGGACCAATTGTTTGGAATTTAAATACTTTATTGAATCATCAAGATATCCCTTATCATCTATATAACTTCTTCTTATAGAGATCATATTTCCCTCATATCATCTAATTAATTGATTTTATACATAGTTTATAATGATTCCTTTATTGGGGTTCCATCATGGTAGAGATGATACCCAATGATACCTTCCTTAGTCTTGATTAATATTTCATTAATAATTTTTAAGTAGTTATGTGGTTGAGTAAATAAGGATAGTTACACCTATAGAAGTGATTGGAACCATTCTAGGTGTGGTGAGAAGAACCAACCCTTAAGAAGTTATAGTCGGGTACCCCTCATATGGTAAGCATGGTTATATAAACATTGGCTATGGTGTTCTCTATAAATTTCAAGGAGTAATAAAATGATAATAGAGGGTAACCAATGGTTTTTTCATTAATGGTAGGTTGACTTATGAATCAATTCATGTTCTGAATATAGTGTTCATGTGTTACTATATTGGATAATTGATTCTATTTCTATGTTCTTAAGACACCAACTTTGAACCTTTTCTTATGATGTTACTTTATGGTCAGCAATAAAATTTTTTATTCACGGAGTAATTTCATTTTAATATATATATATATAATAGATAGAGTAAAATTTTGTCTTCTTTAAGACTAGTGATATTGTAGTCAATGAGATTAGAGTGTCACAGAAGTGGTGTGGTGACTAATACCTTTTGGAGAAGACTGTTTGTCTAGCAAATAAAATAAAAACATGAGAAGCAAGCCTCAAAGTGGATAATTATTATTGGTATATGGATACCATAATAAACTTTTATTTATGGTTGGTGACCAATATTCTTTCCTACATGTGTTAGAGTAACTTTGTAATGATTTTGATTTAGTGGTCCTGTGTTGCTACATATTCTCAAGAAATGGACTGAAGGTTTTAACTAATGTTCAGGAAAACATTGTCCTCTTAAATAAGTGGATACTAGTTTAACTTTATAACTATTATTAAATATCATGATGAAAATTTAGGGAAATGGATCTCTTAGTAGAGAATGTCCCATAGTGTTATAGCTCCAATGGAACTTTTTATTCATTTCATTCATATTCTCACTCTTATAATGTAGTGGAGGAAATGGTTTTATCTAACGGATTTGATTAATAGTCACACAAGATTGGATGGGTGTTCCCCTAGGGTCTAGAGTCAAAAAATCAGGTCCATTTTTATAGTCATAACCATCCACTTTAGATCATGCAGTATTGGTCCACCTGACAGGTTATGGTGTGATGTTAAACAATTTTTGTAGGTTGGGGTTTTTTTATGTTCTTTTCAATATATTTAATAAGGGGTAGAAGTAAGAAAAACCGGTTTTTCAATGATGGTGGGTGTAATAATTTTTGAGATCAAGACATGAAATGAGTTTGCCTTTGAATTCTCTCAGAGTGGTTGGGTAAGAAAGACCATGTTTCCTTTCTTCCATGTTTTCGAATCATTGGTTCATCTGACCTATTGTTTGTTTATGAATGATAAAATTACATAGATCCTAATACGAATAACTTCATGGAGATATTTTAATTTCTATATGTAATAATTTTGAAGTGATCAATGGTGGAATGTTAAGTAAATTAATTTTTCTCATAAAAAACCAAGAAGAATCCTAATTAAAAGAGGGATGTGAAGCACAAAAACTAGAGGTAACCCTGAAAAGAAATAATTTTGGGAATAATGTTATTGATCCAGGGATTTATTTTATACAACATAGTTAGAATAATATTTAATATAAAATATTATAAAGACTCATATAATGTGATATTTTGTTCTAATTAAGATCTTTCATTGTGATGACCTTGAGCCGATGGCTTTTGTGAAGGCAAAATATTTTCTATTCTCTAGGATTTTTGTACCATTTTTACATAGACCAGGGATAACTTTAGATGAGGAAGTGTGTGATGATGTGGATGATATTATCATGTGAAGTTGTTTTGTTACATTCCATATTTACAATATTATGTTATTTCCTTTTTAAGGATGAATGCTTAATTGTGGGGATGATGTAGAGGCCTAGATTTTTCATGATTGATACATAGATCAGATTGGAGTTTCAAATTTCTACAACCTCTATTGGGGTAAAAAAATGATATCCTAGAATATGAGCTCAATGAATATTTTTAATGCCACTTTTGATATTTGGGAACATTTTTTCTCCTATGATTATTTTATATTAATTTATAATCCGGGTGTATTTTAATTGATTTTTAATATTTTCTAACATAATAAAGAGTCAATCCCATGAACATGGATATCAATTTATCCTAAATAGAGAATCATATCATAATTTTTACACCTATATTGATTTGGTAGTGGATATACTGCCCAATAGGGGTTGTAACCATAACTTTCACTTTGATCCCCTAGAAAGGACTGCCATGGGTGTTTTATTAAAATTAATGATTTAAATAATTATTAATTGTGTGAACCCTAAAAATACCCTCTTTAATCTCCCTTGTAGAACTTTTATTTGGTTATCTACATTTTTTCATCAATATGAACCGTAGATTATTAAAGGGGAGGGTGTGGATCTTGGTGGAATCAATATCATATTGGGAAGCAATGACAAATTTTGGAATACTACAACAATAGTGATTAGATTAAATGGAACAATGAAAATATTGAAGTGATGATTATTATAAATATAAAAGGTATTTTTTCTCCATTAATCATTATTTTATAGCCTTGAATGAATTTCATTAAATTATTATCCATGTTTATAAGTCACTATTATTTATTTACCCAGCTTATTGACAAAATTATGAACATCCACTTCACATTATTTTTCATTATTATTCCAAAACATAATGGCAAATAGAAAAATGATTCAATAAACCATTCAACCATTTAACTCTCTCTATATTATTTACCTCAATAGTTCTTCTTCACGTTATAATTACTTACTTGGGCCAATGGTTTAATTATATTAGAAAGGGAAAATTAAAATGTATTCAACATGAATGAAACGCCATTTTAGATTGTGATAGTGGAATGATGTTTGGAATAATGATAATGTGTGTAGTATAGATGCACAGTGGATGACGACGAGGAATGAAGGTGAAAATTCTCTAAGGGAAGCAATGGTTTGGGGTATTATCAGCATCGTAAAAACCCATTTGGGTAGATTTTTTTAAAAAGGATAGCCAAGAAAGTACCATAAATGGTGAAAAAGTGATGGATAAGGCACTCATCATAAATTAAAGTTTTATTAGAGGTGAAAACATCATCAAAAATGGTATTTATGATAGAAAACGTAAATTTTTCAATTTCATCCCCTCCATGACAGGTATTACATAACTACACATTGTGTTCTTTTGTATGTGAGGTGGATAAGTTATCTGTAGAATAAAAAATATCATACTGTGTGTAACTAAGAATTACATGTCATATATGGTCACTAGTGTGTCCTTTAAAATAAATAAAAATTAAATACCATGTATTCAAGATGTATATGTCCAATAGTGTTGTCCCATTTGATATAGTGAGCACTAAAGTAAAAAACCTATAATGTAAATGGTGTGAAAGTAAAAAAATTATACTATTAAACAAGGTGTTCATTAGAGTACTTACCCATACACTACATTGAATTTATATACACCATGTATAATAGTCTGTATGGTGTGTACTAGACTACATGTCCAAGTATTTTGGGATACCTACATAGAGTGTATATCAAAGTAGATGTCATGTAATCAAGAACCGCATGAATTGATAGTGGAAGTGAATTCTCAATGTTACTACACATCATCTACAAGAATTTACATTATGTGTACTATATACCCTTTAGTTTTTTAAGGTTTTATATCCTATGGAGAATAATTAGATTATTAAGCGGTCAATTCTGATATTTTTTTCACATAAAACATGGTGGAATGATTGTCTTGGACATTAGATATTTTTTATGACTCTTCCTAGTATTTTAAAGTATTTCAAATCTATATAGGGGATGACGTGGATATGGTGAGATGGTCAAATAATGCATGAGGTTGGGTACTCCACTAATGATGTGTTGATAAATGGGTTTGGTTCCCCTATTTTCATCATAGAGTTTGGTACAATATGACATATTTGGGGTTTTGTTCCATCATATCGAGTATGGGTTCAGAACCTCTTTGGCCTTAGTAAGGTGTATTTCTCACAGATAATTAGTAGAGTGTTGTACTCCCAATCATAATCATCGCATGTTTCAAATATCAATTGATTTATGTTCTCCCTTATCTAATGTACACTACTCGATTAGAAATTGGTTCTCTATCAGGTTTCACTAATCTCTTGACTAAAACATATACCTTGATGTGGTCTTGATACCCCTTTACTTATTACATGATCAAAGTTTTTTTTTATAGCTTGGTAGTTATGATAGTAGGGTTCAAAACTTCCATGACCAAAAACTATTCATTGAAAAGGTCTAAATTTTCATAATGTCACATCTAAAATAGTAACATGATTTTCATGCATAGTTTTAGTTGGTGCTTTGTCAACTAACCTATATACTACATCATGGAGTAAGTCCCCCATTATGTTTTAAGTTTATATCATTCAAAAGTTTAAGGGTGAAAATTTTCTTGGTATTATAATGACATTTGAACCACATAATTTACATTGATTCATAAATTATAGATTAATTATTGACATCAAACATTATGAGCCTTCTAATATTTTTGGAATCCTTAGTTTCTAAAAATAATTAATCCTTCACGGAGTTGTGATAAGCTGATAGGGACTCCCCTATGTCACTGAGTCCATTAATATTAAAGCATATCAAAAATAAATGCATTCATTCTGGTTACCTACTAGTTCTAGAGTATGATCAGACTTATTTATTTGTATTTATTTATTATTTTTGGGGAATCCTACTGAGTATGTTTATACACACCCCTTAATGTACTTCATTCCCACACATGTTTTTTCTTCGATAATTATGCATGGGTGGGAGGTGACCTCGGTTGGAGTAATGTTGATTCAACTCAATTGGAGACAATTCTAACTAACACATATCAATTATTCATAATTATAGTATTTTTATGATGATTATATAAACTAATGTAGATCGATATCAATCTAATACTCCTTGAAGAAGTGATGATTTTTTCATTTGTCTCATGGATTATTGGGTTCTAATTCATTTTATCATGTATAGTTCCAATGGTGATTTTCCTATATGGGGTTGTACTTACCATATATTGTCTCATTAATAAATTGAATATAGTTTAGTTGTTTATATATATTCCATTAGTGTTTATTATTATTATTTTCCTTAGATTTATGTGTCCAGTGTAAGTTGATATAGGCTAAGGCCTTCCAAGTTGTGTGATATTCTTACTTGGTTCTAGATATTGGCACTTAGGATATTGGAAGTAGGCTTGGGGGGAACACTTATCCTACTAGTGTCTCGATAATATATAGGGTGGTTCTGATCAAGTCGTACTAATTTTTGATTTATGAATGAATATTATAATTCTGGGTGTGATCATAAGTGTTTTTAATGATATAAACCGTTATGTTTCTCGTATTAAATTTGGAAAAATGTTGATGTTTTATAGTTGGTTGGGATTCTTATTTACTAAATATTTTCTACAACTAATGTATAAATTAATAAATGGTTTATTTAAATATGATTTATTTTCTTTGTTTTCCATTTTTTAATTAATGTTCTTCAGTAAATACATATAATGGTTTTTCAAGACTTATTTAAAATTCATTGAATTTTTCAAAGTTAGATGATTAATTAAAATTGAAATATTTTATTGATATTAGGATATTAATTATGAGATATTTCCTTACCTATAATAGATATTATTTTGGTAATAATTGTTTATATATGTGGGAACCTTTGAAAAGTACCCCACTATGATAATAATGACACATAACCTAGTTGATTATATGTTTATTATCCCACTGTGGGCCTAGGATTGTGGATAGAATCACCATGAATACTAGATATCACTTGATTATCCCTATATGGGATTCAAACTTTTAAATTATGGAATCATGGATCATGGATCTTCATAATATTAACTACCTTTAGGGGAATCACACTGAAAATTGGTTTCCCCTCATGGGACTCATATTTGCATCATTCTATTATATTGTTTATGAACCGTTCTAATTTTTTATGGAAGTATAGTTGATGGAATTTGAATAAAAATTATATTATAAAGTACATGGATCTTTTATTTTCACTTAAACTTAGTCTCCCTTGGTCCCTTCCCATGATACATAGTTAGTTTTACTTAAAGAAATTTATTCTACTTATTTATATATTTATTTACATGTTCATTTTATCTATGTAAAATTATATAACATAATCTCATTCACATTAATTTTTTCAATAATACTCTTATATGTTATCTTCATTCTTATAAAAATTGAAATATAAATTCCAAATTAAATTTCAAACTAATAGTATATAGATTAGTTTCAAGAGGATATGGATATATATTTTTGTGGAACCAATTAAAATACTTTTCTCAATCCATTTATATTATTTCATGATTATTTAAGCCTTTATTAATTGATATACCTAAAATATGACACAGATTTTTATAGTCAGTGATATTTAGTTAATGTTTGTGTATGTTTATGGTGGAAAATTGAGTTAGCTTACTTTCTATGAGGAGATTGGATTCCACATTTTGGTCATATATATTTTTCTTTGTATATATTTCCTATGTAAATATTCATCGAATTTATATTAATTTTTGTTATCATCTTGGTATTTTTTTGATTTATGTGTAAATTTTAGTATAAGTTATGTAAAAAATAACAGATTCTTTTTATTATGAATGAATACTATTTTATTGAATTACAAACTATATTCATATAACATATTCTTTTTGAATTTTATTTAACTTATATATTTCATTTTAATTACCTAGAAAATATTTTGTATGCTAAAGATAAATTTCTACTTTGAATCATTAATTTTTTCATGTATTTAATTAGGTAAAATCCTTCCCAAGGAGGTGTGTTATTTCCCTTAGCACTAGTTTCCAGCCTATAGAAATTTGGAATTTTATTTTTGATTGGAGGTGGGCTATATCAAGTAGTGGGAAAGGGTAACCCAATTTGTTTTATTACAAAATGAATTATACATGAAATGAAAATAGATAGAGAAAACATTTATTTACATACTTTGTGAGGATAGATTTAAATAATTATTGAAATGATAATAAATAAATATATATATATATTATAAAATATAATTGAAAAAATTACATAAAATAAATTAAAATGTATTTATGAATAACATAATATAAAGTAGCTAATAAATTATTAATATAATCCAAAATAAGAGAGTGAGAGAATAACTTTTCCTAAAATCCAAACTCACCTTATACAAACCTCTAACTTCTTATTTAATAATTTTTTTCAAATTGATTATTATATAACTTTATTAATATTTATATAATTTATTTTTATTAATTGGGGTTATTTATTAACAATTTACTATATTCATGTTTATCATGAGAGTTATTGTAGTATGTCCATTGCATGGTTCCATGGTTACATTGGTATATAGTTATTCGTTGTAGTAATTTTTTAATGGTTTCATTAACTCTATAAGCATAATGGTAAAAGGATAAAAAAAATTAAAATAATAATATATTCATAGGTGATATGTAATTTCATAAACTAAAATGTATAAAATAAAACATTTTTAATAGTATATTAATTTAAGAATTTTTACAAGTCATAGTGATATAAAATTATATAGATAATATAATATAAATTTTACTATTATAGAAACTTAATAACAAGATAAAATAAGTATTTTTCTATCTTTAATCATAATAACAAATATATAATCATTTGTTAATATTTTTTTAATAGATTAATAACAATGTTTGGAGTGGTGGTTAAACCAACCCTAAATGGATGATTGTCAGAACAATTATAATATAAAGTTTATATTTTCTTTAATTTTTCTATTCATGTTATATAATGATAATAAAATTTATTTAATGTTATAATATAATTTTTTATCAATTTAGAAATATATATGACATCTATTGAGAAATTAAATGAAAGAGTTTTTAAAATAATCATTATATAATCTTTGAGACTACCCATTTGTTTTGTGACATCAGTCTTTCGAGGGTGATCTTCTAGTGAGACTAAAAGCTCAAAAACATGGATAAGGGGACTATTAAAATAACTTGTCTATAGTTTTGGAAAATTGATAATTATTAAAAATTAAAATAAATTGTAAATTAAGGGAAGTGTTCATAAGTAAATGGGATGGTTTTATTTTCATAAAAAAAATTAATAATATAATATTTCTGATCAAGACATTGAATTTTGTTTATTCTTATAACTAATAATACAATTTAATTAAAAATTATGTTATTTACATGTAAATATATAAAAATAGAATAGAATCTTTGGAATAAGAATTGAAATATTATATATCAATATATTTTTCTATTAGAATAAAATATATAATTGACATTATAAATTTTTAATATTTTTAGAAAATTATTTTTTTTAAACTCAGTATTTAACACATTAAACACATTCATATTTCTATATGAAATTTTAGAAAATATTATTTCATTTTTATTAAAAAAATATGTCATAAAACATGTCATATGTCAAAATTATATTTTTACGGTTTATCCTAAAATTCATGTTTTCATAATAAAAACACTTTGATAGTTTCAACATGATGATTAAAATTTTGAAATCAATTTTATTAAAATTATTTTTAGAAAATTATATATTCTATAAATAAATTTATTTTAGAAATATTTAGCTCTTATGAATAATGGTAAAACAAAATATCAAAAAAAATAAATTATTGTACTTAATTTTAGTTATATTAATAAAAATTCTATACTATATAATTTAATGGAAATTTTTTTTATCATTCATTCACGTAAAATAAATTTTTTTTCTGAGACTGGAATGATATTTTAACTCTATTACAAATATATGAGTTATACATAATTAATTTTAGTCATGGAATGTCATAGGTTGTGACAAAAATTTTATGATTAGTATGAGTTGGGGATTTTATGAAGATATAGAGATTTATCATGATAAACATGTGTTACTTTTTTCTCTACTATCTCGGTAGATTATATCAAATGAAATATCATAAAAATTTTCTTTAATATACATATGAATTTATACTTTATATGAGTCCCCATAACATGAGGTTAAACGGTTATGTTAAAAGGAGACCTCTATACGTTGAATCTTTTTTTATGTCAGCATTAAGGTTTTTCTAAATAGATGTTCCACAACATGAAAATTCCCCTATGGCCAAGGTTTGGAATTGTGGTTGTAAGCCCAAAAACCTTGGAAACAGCCTATAGCCATGGTTTTGGAAAATCAAGGCCACTATCGATGTGGCAGTAGGTCTTACCTAATTCCACGGTTTTAACTGTTGAAATAAGTCACCAAAATCCATGGTTTTTGTAACGACGCGACCATAGTTACCCAGAGTCGGTGCATTATTACATAACAATGGCATGATCACAACAGAACGAGTCTCGAAAGACCGATTAGTTTAGTAACCTTGGAAACACTAGATATATTCATAGTTCTTATATTACATGATAAATTGAAAAACTACAACAACATAGACTACATAGTCCGCACTCATATCCCCTCAGACAATCCCTAAAGATCAGTCATAAAATACTTCTTCACATCCTGGGAAAAATAAAACATATAAAGGGGTGAGCTTAGATGCTCTTTAAGGATAAAAATATAGCAGAAACTTTCATAAATAAGCACAAACATTTAAGGAAATTTATAACTAAAACAAAAGACTTTTTAAAATTGATATTCTGAATAATAAAGAAAAAATAAAATGAAATAATTCCATTTACTTATTCTAATGGATATTCTACTAGTCGAATAATCACATGCAATATCAATAACCACATTCATAATGATGGAATGCATAAGGATAGACTATCATAACCAAGTAGTCAAGTCCTTGTGCCAAGACTACAAATAAGATTTTGTCAAGGCCTTGTGCCAAGACACTATTTTGTCTTATGAGACCTACCGATGCATCGAGGATCTATAGCAGGCTCCACCCGTCACTTACTATGTCCAATGCATTCCTCCTATGAATAGGTTTAAACATAACATAAACATTTGTATTAAAACTAACAAACGAAATTTCAATACATTATCCATAAAACATTAATGGTATAAAAATAACACATCCATAGTCAAAAATATCACAAAACCTTCAATACTATATGTATGTTTTGTATCATAATAAATCAACTTCAAATAAGCTTAAAATCCATCAAAGGATGTTGACATAGATTAAATCAAAACTATTTAAGAGAAATTTCTCCTTTTTTAAATCATTTAAGAGTCACATAATTATAAAATAAAATATTTACTTTGATAATATTATTATGAGATTGTATGGGAATCATCGACGATTTTATAATGGCGTAAAATAGCCACACCCACCGTATAAGTTAAAAAAGACATCCTTACCTTACTTTTTTCGAAAAGGATAAAAAGGACCTTGCTTGGAAAACGACAGAAAGATTCCATTATAAACATAATATAAAAATTAAAATAAGGTTATAAATGACTTGAAACCATAGTATATAAAATAGTAAGAATGTTTTGATATATATTTTTATGAAACAAGGATGTGGATGATAAAGAGGTCCTAGTAGATAATTACATATAAACAACCATTGATAATGAAGAGATTGTGAAATTAACCCTCACCTAGTACTTTTCCTTGGTCGAGGGTAGGTTAACCTCCTGTATAATAGTGAAATAATTTTTATTAAATTATATAAAAATCATATACAATAATATGATATCATATATGATCTTTTAACATTTCTTTGTTAATAATATCTTAGTATTATCGTCGTTTCGGGAGTTAACGGATTCGTTTTTCTTTATATTATTTGTTATGTCAGTCATAATTATTATGGATGGGACGTATCTTATTCATATCCAGAATTATATCAAGTCTTTAAACATTATTTTTAACAATCTAATGGAAATTAGTCTTTAATGGATATGATGGGGAATGAATCTCATCGCGTTTGTGGAGACGGTAATCCGTACGTACGCACGAGCGACAATATCATTCTTTTGATATTAAAATAATATATAATTGGATGGTATATCATATATATATATAATAATTATGATTTTATATATATTATTTACATCAATTTCATATCATTATTATACACATCTAAATAATAATGTATAGAATAACAATTACACCACGACATGGAGACGGTAAGTCGTACGTACGCACTTATAGAGACATGTCATTCAAAGGACGGATAGAATAATGAATTTGGTTGTAACATATTAATAATAATATCACAGTATATATAATATACTAGAGTTATTGTTTTATAATGGAACTAACAAAGAGAAAGGAAGTGGAAGAATAAAAGAACTTGAAAGAGGTGGTGAGATATTCACCTCTTCTTCATGTTCTTCCTTTTTATTTGATCAAAAGGGCTCCATTGGTTGGCTTTCTAACTAACGGAATGTCTCTATGATGAAGGGGGATAGTTGATATGGTATTTGGGTAGAGTTAGTCCAATCCAACTGTCTTTTAAGGAGTGAATTAGTGAGAAGGGGGAGTACCCTTTTATAAGAGGGGTGAGGGGCACCTTAGGAAAAGAAAGAAATATTATTTTATAATAATATTATTTTCGGTTTCTAATGCCTTAAAAATATATTATTTAAATTATAAGGTGGGTGTGGGTCTAAAACCACTCAACCAATATGTTTTTGACAGATTCGGGTCCCTATATTAACTTTATCTTTTTTATTTAACTCTTAGTTAAATAGTTTGACATTTACCATGTCTCTTTGTATTTTTATATTATATAGTTCATAAACATAATATATTCTTCCAAGATACCTCCAAGTGGTCCATTAATGATAAAACTATCATTATATAAGTCCTTTGGCCGAACCTTGTATTTTTATAAATTGAATAACAATTAATAATATAATATTTGTTTTAAAAACTCTTTTATGTCAATTTTGACACTATTGGGTATTTTGTTTTTGATAAATTAAAAATAGAAATATTATTTCAAAAAAAATCATAAAACCAACCCTAACATGTTATATTAACCTATATAATTATTTTAATTCATAAAAAGTTTCATATTACATTTATTTGGATATTTATAATATCAAATTATTTTGATATTTCATTAATTAGGTAATTATTACCTGATCATTGTGTCATATATAAATTAAATTATATAATTTCTAAAAAATATAAATAAAATATAATTATATAGGAAATGTTTTTATCTTTCTAATTAATATTTATAGTCTAATTTATCTTATGTATAACCCTATATTAAAAATGTTTTAGTAATTAAACATTGACTTTATCTCTTTTAACTCTTATTTGAATTAAATAATAATAAATGTCCCAATCTAATCCAAGTGGACCAAAGAGGTTCATATTTTATTCTTAAGTTTTTTTTGGTCAAACTATACTTATCCAATAGAAATAGGACAAGTGTTAGGGTAATGATATTATTATTTTTACCCTTAATTACCCTATTTACTTTTAACTGTGGTAAATAAACGTAAAAAGTTACTATTAACCAAAAATTATTTTTATCACGTTGAGCCACATTTTACTTACTAATATCAACTGAGTCTCTCATGGTTTATAAATTCCACTCACGAAGTGGTAAAATTATGTTTTGTGTGAATTTTCAAATTCTCCTCGGAGGTGGGTAAAAGACGGTGAAAATATCAATAAAAATTTTATATGTCTAAAATTATTATAAACTGACTCCAATGAATTACATTAAACTTATATAGGTATTATATATCAATTTTTACCTAAAATAAATTTAAATAAAATAAATAATTATTTAAATAAAAATTTGGTTTTAAACTATAACTCAGTGTTTTTCACTATTCATCAAAAACTGTAAGTTTTCAGAAAAATACCAAAAATTCAACCTAATCTAATTTATATATTCCGAATCCAAAAATGAAGTCCATTTTGAATAATAATGTTTCTAAAATTTCAAAAAGAGTGTGTAACAATTCATAACGGCTACTTTGATTTGTCGCGGTGTGTTAGAACTCGATGTTGCGTACAACACACGCTACGGTATTATTCAATGAGAAACATACCATGGAGGCTTTGGGTGTTACATTATCCCCTACTTAAAATAATTTCTTCCTCAAAATTTCTTGAATACTTCCACATTAAAAGACTCGGGTGGTTCTTCATCATAAGTTCTGCGGGTTCCCACGTTGCCTCTTCCATATTATGGATTCTCTATTGAACTTTGACCAGATGAGTCATCCGGTTTCTCGGTACTTGTTATCTTGTATCAAGAATCTAGGCAGGCTCTTCGTAATATGATAGATCGGGTTCCAGTTCTAATTCCTCATAGGTGAGTACATGTGTTGGGTCAGGCATGAATTTTCTCAATAGTGATATGTTGAACACATCATGAACATTGGAGAGACTTGGCGGCATTGCCAAACGGTAAGCGAAAACCCCAATTCGATCTAGAATTTTGAAATGTCTGATGTACTTGGGACACAATTTACCCTTCTTAACGAAACTTATAACACCCTTCCATGGATATATTTTCAAGAAGACAGGATCTCCTACCTGAAATTCCAAATCCTTCCTTCGGTTATCGGCATAGTTCTTCTGCCTACTTTGAGCTGATTTGATGTGGGTCTGGATTACCTTCACCTTTTCAATCGTTTCCTCCACCAGTTATGGGCCTACAAGTTTTCATTCACCAATATCACCCCAACAAGTTGGTGTGTGACATCTCTTTCCGTATAACGCTTCATATGGTTCCATCTAAATACATGAATGGAAGCTATTGTTATAGGAAAATTCTATCAAAGGTAAATATTGATCCCATATACCTTTAATGTAAAGTGAGCATGATCTCAACTTGTCTTCTAAGGTTTGAATAGTCCGTACTGATTGTCCATCAGTTTGGGGGTGGTAGTAAGTGCTCAAAAGAAGTTCAGTATCCTGAGCTTTCTGAGGACTTTTCCAAAATCTTGATGGAAAATTTAGATCATTATCAGAAACAATCGATATTGGTACTCCATGAATTCCCACAACTTAATTAATATATAGCCTTGATATACGTTCAAGTGTTAAATCTTCTCTTATAGTATGAAAGTGTTCTGACTTGGTAAGATGATAAACAATGACCCATATTGCATCATTCCTTCTAGAATAATTTGGTAATCCCATGACAAAGTCCATCGTAATATTATCCCATTTCCACTCCGGTATGGGAAGAGGTTGCATGACTCCTCTAGGTTGTTGCCTTCAATCTTTCATTTTTTGACAAACCATACATCATGAGACAAAATCAGAAAATTCCCTATTCATATTGTCCCACCAAAAATGTTCCTTCAAATATCTATAAATTTTGGTGCTCCCATGGTGTATAGAGAAATTGGAACTATAAGCACCATCCAACAATTGCCTTTTTAGATCAGGTATACTGGGAACACAAAGTCTCTTCCCAAATTTCAAAATTCCATCTTCATACACAATGTCACTCAATCTCCCATCTTTCACAGCTTTAATATTCTTTTTAAACTCCTTATCACTAGTTTGAGAACTCTTTATCCTTTATAATAACGATTATTTGGCAACCATTTGAAAAAGTATTGATGTTTCTCCTTCCATGGGGATTCTCGTGTCCATCTTTACTAGATCCATGAAAATAGGATCTCTTTCAACTATCATCTTGTTAAAAACTCCATGATCCTTTCTACTCAAATCATCTACCACCTTATTGGCCTTCCCCGAGTGGTAGTGTATCATGCAATCATAATCCTTGGGTTGTTCAGGCCATTTCCTTTGCCTCTTGTTGTGTTCTTTCTGTGAGAAAATATACATCAAACTCTTGTGATCAGTATAAATATCACCTTTTTTACCATAGAGGTAGTGTATCCAAATCTTCAGAGCAAAGATTATAGCTTCTAACTCAAGATCATGAGTTGGATCGTTTTCCTCATGAATTTTCACCTGTCGTGATTCATAGGAAATAACCATGTCATTCTGCATAAGGACACAACCATGCCCTTTCTTCAAAGCATCACTATGAATAATGAACCCATAATTCCCCGATGGTAGAGTCAATATAGGATCATTGACTAATATTCTCTTCAGTTCTTCAAAGCATTCTTCACACTCTTTTTCCCAAACAAATTTAACCCCTTTATGTGTGATCTTTGTTAATGGGTTAGATAACTGGGAAAAATTATAGACGGAACATCGATAATAACCTGCTTAACTAATAAAACTGTGTACCTCAGTTATACTCGTAGGTGCTGGCCATTATTGGATTTCTCTTGTCATAGAAGGATCAATTGAGATTCTATCCTTGGAGAAAATATGGCCATGAAAAGAAATCTCTTAAAGCCAGAATTCACACTTTCTAAACTTCACATATAATTCATGTCTTCTAAGAGTCTTCAGGATAATGCACAAGTGTTGTTCATGATCATAAGAGCTTTTGGAGTATAACAATATTTCATAAATAAATACCACTAAAAAATAATCGAGATATTACATGAAAACTCTATTCATCAGATCCATAAAAACATAGAGTTCATTAGTCAATCAAAAAGGCATTACTGTAAACTCGTAATGCCCATACCAGGTTCGAAATGTTGCCTTCGGAATGTATTCCTTCTTCACACACAACTGATGGTATCCAGATCGAAGGTCAATATTTGAAAATTATTGTGCTCCATGCAGTTGGTCAAATAAATCATCAATGCGAGGTATGGGATACTTTTTCTTTATTGTTATAGCATTGAATTCCCTGTAGTTGATACATAACCTCATAGATTCATCTTTATTCTTAACAAAAAGGACATGGGATCCCCATGGAGAAACACTATGGAGAATAAATCCCTTATTACTCAATTCTTATAGTTGTTTATTTTTTTCCACTAATTCCACAGTTTCCATTTTATAAGGGGTATTCGATATGGGTCATGAACCAGAAATTAAGTCAATGGGAAACTCAATTTCTCATTCTGGAGGCTGTCCAGGTAAATCTTATGGAAACACATCAAAATATTCTTTCACAATAGGTACATCCTAAATTTGAACATTCCTTTCCTCACCCATAGTTATTTCATTCTCTTTCTCCCCAATAATTGAATTCAGTTGAGCTACTGGTGGTGGATCTGGATAAGAATCAGGTGATGATGATTCTACTCTAAAGATATGGTGTTCATTATCATCATTATAAAAAATTGTAACCTCCTTCATCTTACAATTATTTGTTTGCATCATGGTCTGAAAGCCAATCTATACCGAGGATTATATCTTATTCAATCATGGGTATGACGATGAGATCAGTAGATAAAGAACATTTATTTTCTCTAATGGGGACTGATTCACAAAACATTGATGCAATGATACATACCTTAAGAGTTTTGACTGACAAATACCTTGTTAAATCAAATTAGAAATATCTAATTTTCTTAAAAAAATGGAAATATATGAAACAATGCGATGATACAGATTCAAATAATGCATTTACTAAACAAGAGGAAACCATTAAATTACCTTCCACCATGTCTTTCGGAGCTTCTACCTCAGCAGTAGTGATAGCATAATCTTGGTCTTGATCTCTTGGCCTTCTATGAGGTATGTTCCCCTGAACCTTATTAAATTCATTATTATAATGTCCCATATCCCTGCAGTTGTAGCATTGAACATCAGTTGCTTCTTTCATCCCCTTGCAGTCACGAGCTTGGTGGCCTTTTTCACCACAATTGTAACAGACTCTCATTCCGTTCAAACAAGTACTGGGGTGTTTCTTCCAACATTTTCTACAGGACGGATATTCATGTTTTCCCCTCATCCCCTTATTTCCATTTCCATAGTGATCAGAAGATCACTTCTTTTCTTTCTTTTCTTTAAAGTCGTAAGACTTAGATAATTATTTTTCGGTCTTGATAGCGCATTAGACAATATCTTCATACGAAGAGAAGGATTGTGAGACTAATGCTCGACATAGAAATGGTTTTAACCCATCAAAGAAACAATGAATTTTACTTCTTGGGTTACGTATGTAATCTGCAGCATACCTTGCTAGCCTAGTAAAGTTAGCCTCATACTTTGCGACATTCTCATCCTCCTTCTTCCTCAGACTCAGAAATTGCCTTTCCATATCCGCTCGATGGTCTCGAGGAAACTATTTTTCTATGAACAGCTCTTTGAACTCCGGTCATTCCATGTTTGTTAATTCATCATCTTTCTTTGTGTTTTGAATTAGTGACCACCATTAATCGGCATCTCCAGTGAGGCTGTAAACTGCCATGACAACTTTCTCCCTTTCACTACTCCCCAAGGCATGGAATATTTTCTCTATGGAATTTATCAATTGTTCAGCCAGTAATTGATTTGTACTACCATTGAATTTTTATGTTTGTTGACTCATTAAGCGATCTAACATTGATCCTACATGCTGTGGATCAGGGTTCTCCATTCGGGTAAGGTTATTATTCATAACCTGAGTGAGTTGTCCCAATATTGTGATAAGCTGATCAGCACCAGTTATATCACCATATCCACTATAAATATATTGCGTAGGAGGTAAATACCTACATGGAGTGTGTGCTTTGATACGGTTTCCATTCCTTCCACTAGGTTCCATTTCTAAATAATGGCATAAACAAGATTAGTTTATGAATCGAAATACATAATTCCAAACTCGTAAAACACTTAACATAAATTGAACAGTTTATAGATATAATCCATAATCATATAAATTTTTTCTTTGAGGAAGTATATACTCATAAACCCATAATAATGGTTTGTAACAAAAATGTGAATTATACTATGTAAATTCCCCAAGAGTGTCGTGACCAAGAGTGCAGTAAGGCCCTTTGTCATGTACCCAGATACCTCGGGTCAAGCCCAAAACTCCTTGTTAGAGTTTTCACTCCTAGGTACATCTGTCCCAGAGCCACCTCTACCTGATCATATCCAGAAAGGGATGTATTTCTTGGAAAACTCACAAAATATCTACAATACAAAAATTCTAGGAAGTTCTTCTATACAAATACTCAAAGTCTATCTTAGGGTTATGTGCCCTAATTAGAGTTTATCTAGATCTTGATTCCAAAGTTTGTACTAAACTTCTTCTGATACCAACTATAACACCCTGACCCCAGTTACCCAGATTCGGTGCATTATTACATAACATTTTCATGATCACAAAAGATCAAGTCTCAAATGACCTATTAGTTTAGTATCCTTGGAAACACTAGATACATTCATAAGTCTTACATTACATTATAAAGTGAAAAACTACAAAAACATAGTCTCCATAGTCCACATTCACATCCCCTCATACTATCCCTGCAAATCAATAATAAAATACTTCTTCAAATCCTGGGGAAAATAAAACATAGAAATGGGTGAGCTCAGATACTCAGTAAGGATAACAATATAGCATAAACTTTCATAAATAAGCATAAACACTTAAGGAAATTTATAACTACAAGAAAATCCTTTTAACCTTGAAATTCAGAATAATATGGAAAAAAGAAAATGAAATAATGCTATTTACTTATTCTCATGGATATTATACTAGTCGAATAATCACATGCAATATCAATAACCACATTCATAATGATGGAATGTGTAATGCCAGACTATCATAACCAAATAGTCAAGGCCTTGTGCCAAGAATAAAAATACTATTTTTTCAAGGCCTTGTTCCAAGACAATAGTTGTTCTCAGGAGACCTACCGATTCAACGAGGAGCTATTGCGGCCTCCACCCATCACTTACTAAGACCAATGCATTCCTCATATGAACAGGTTTAAACATAACATAAACATTCGTAGTAAAACTACCATACGAAATGTCGATAATTTATCCATAAACCATGAATGGTATAAAAATAACACATCCATAGTCAAACATATCACAAAACCTTAAATAAGATATTGACGTTTTGTATCATAATAAATCAACTTCAAATAAGCTTAAAATCCATCAAAGGATATTGACATAGATGAAATCAAAACTATTTGAGAGAAATATACATTTTTTTTAAATCATTTACGAGTCACATAATTATAAATTAATCATTTACTTTTAAAATATTCTTATACGCTTGTATGGGATGCTTCGACAATTTTATAACGCCGTAAAATATCTGCACCTGCCATATATGTTAAAAAAGACATTCTTACCTTAATTTTCTGGAAAAGGTTAAAAGGGAATTTGTTTGGAAAACGATAGAAATATTCCTTTATAAACATCTTATAAAAATTCAAACAAGTTTATAAATGACTTTAAACCATAATATATACAATAGTAATAATGTTTTGAAATAAATGTTTAAGAAACATAGATATGGATGATAAATAGGTCCCCGTAGATAATAGCGTATAAACAAACTCGGATATTGAAGAGATTGTGAAATTAACCCTCACCTTATACTTTTCCTTGGTAGAGGGTAGGTTAAACTCCTGTATAATGGTGAAATAATTGTTATTAAATTATCCATGAATCATATACATTAATATGATATCATATATAATCTTTTAACATTTCTTTGTTAATAATATCTTAGTATTATCGTCGTTTCGGGTGTTAACGGATTCTTTTTCCATTATATTCATTGTAATTTGAGTCATAATTGTTATGGATGGGACGTATATTATTCATATCCTGAATTATATCATGTCTTTAAAAATTATTATTAATCATCTAATGGAAATTAGTCTTGAATGGATATTATGGGGAATGAATCTCATCGCGTTCGTGGAGACGGTATTTCATACGTACGCACGAGTGACAATATCATTCTTTTGATATTTAAATAATATATAATTGGATTTTATATCATATATAATGAATCATTATCATGTTATATTTACTATTTAAATCAATTACACATCATTATTATACCCATCCAAATAAGAATGTATTGAATAACAATTACACCACAACGTGGAGACGGTAAGCTGTACGTATGCACGTATGGTGACTTGTCATTTAAAGGATGGATAGAATAATGAATTTGGTTGTACCATATTTATAATAACATCATTGTATATATAAGATACTGGGGTTATTATTATAGAATGGAAGTTACAAATATAAAGGAAGGAAAAGAAGAAAGGAACTTGAAAGAGGTGGTGAGATATCTACCTCTTCTTCGTGTTCTTCCTTTTGATTTGATCCAAATGGCTCCCTAGGTTGGATTTATGATGAAAGAAAGGTATCTAGAATGAATTTGGAATAGTTTATATGGTATTTGGGCAGATTTTGGCCGATCTAAATGGATTTGAATGTGTGAATTAGTGAGAAGGGGGAGTTCCCTTTTATAAGAGGGGTGAGGGGAACCTTAGAAAGAGCTAGAAATGTTATTTTATAATAAAATACATGTCGGATTATAATGGCTCAAAAATGGATTATTTAAAGTATAAGCTGGGGATTGGTCGAAAACCACTCAATCAGTAGGTTTTAGATAGCTTTGGGTCACTATATTAGGTTTATTTTTTTTTTTATTTAACTGTAAGTTAAATAGTATGACATTTACCATGTCTCTTTGTATTTTAATATTATATAGTTAATAAAAATACTATATACATCCAAGAGACCCCCAAGTGGTCCATTAATGATACAAATTTCATTATATAAGTCCTTTTTCGGATCTTTATATTTTTAGAAATATAATATCAATTAATAATATAATATTTTTTTAAAAAACTCTTTTATGTCAATGTTGACACTATTGGGTATTTTGTTTTTGATAAATTCAGAACATCATTATTAATTCAAATAAAAATCATAAAACCAACCCTAACAAGTCATATTAACCTAAAAAATTAGTGGAATTCATAAAAAGTTTCAAATTACATTTATTTGGATATTTATAATATCAATTATTTTGATATTTCATTAATTAGGTAATTATTAAATCATCATTGTGTCATAAATAAATTAAATTATTTAATGTCTAAAGAATATAAATAAAATATTATTATGTTGTATATTTTTTTATCTTTATAATGAATATTTATTAATTAATGTATCTTATTTATAATCCTATATTAAAAATGTTT